>JACXIV010000059.1:559686-1159686 GCA_014737475.1 Bombus confusus
CCAAGAGGTGGAGATTCTGCGTTCAATAAGGAACGATTCCTTTTATTGTGGAAAATTAAATAATAATTATAAGCTTTAATTTTGTTACTATACTTGTCAGATATCTAGTATGTTTCCTATGTGCTGTTCGCTATTGTTCCAATTTGAAAGACAAATAATTCTACACGTGGCAACGTCAGATTTGTTGCTGCACTCGTTAGACGTCCAAGAGGTTGAGATTCTTTTTATTGTGGAAAATTAAATAATAATCATAAGCTTTAATTTTGTTACTATACTTGTCAGATATCTAGTATGTTTCCATACTGAGATGGAATATAGTAAAAAAGAGCGACTTTAAAAGAGCTATGTATAGAGTAGAATGGAATTTATCCTCCACCGGTTACAAATAGTTAATTGATTTCAAATAAGGCGTAGTAAAGCCTAATCGGCAGACGGTGTGCGTTAAGGTTATGTTTCTGCCTTCGATGGTTTTATTTCCGCTGCACATTAAACCGTAATTATCATAATACATATGCGTAACATGGTCGCGTGGCATCTCGTAATAGCTGCATGCAAGAATCTTCTATTTTCGCGGCGCCGCCTAATTGTTACGAGCGGGGAATATGCAAACATCTCGCGGCTTGCAACCGGTGGTGGTTCAAAAATAACGTCGCGATCAACCACGACGAGAGAGCGGGCGGAGGTAAGCAAAGCGGAAAAGCGGCGAGGGAGTTGCCGTTCTCGCGTGGAAACGGCTGAGTCGACCTGATTCGAACTGACTTCCACGGACCAGTTTCGTACATGGCAACCTGCTAAATGTGGCCTCCGGAGGGATTGATTATAAAGTCGAATCGGTGAGGCGAATTTCGTATGAAAATTCTAAAGTTTCCGATGGGTTATAGGCTTGAAAAAATTGGATACGCGAAGAATTCAAAATTAAGATAAAGGCTAAAGGAAATTCTTGGCTGCAGCACGCTATATTGATTTTTGGCAATTAGGGATAACGATCTGTACGAAAAATTTGAAGTATCAAAAAAAAAGGCGTTAGAAATTGTCCACTGTAACGCGCTATACGGATTTTATCGACGTTCGATTGTATATTATAAGTTGTGGAAGCATTGCGATGGCGATAATAAAGATTGGGCAACCACGAAAGTACTCGAATGGGGAATGGCACGAGGGAAAGAGGACTCCGTGGCCTTTATAACGCTATAATTTCGCGACACGACACCGTAACGGGCTGCGAATACTCAGCCGGAACGAATTAATAATGCTTTGACTTCGACCACAATGCGATGCATACATTACTCGTGGCGGCGCAACGTGTCACGCTGAACAAACGGATACGTTTGCGGCCTGATTTATGTTCGTCGTAATTGAACGCAGCGCTAATTGAATCGGGTCGCTTTTTGTCGCCGGAAATTCGTCGCGGTACCTGTGGCGTCGCGGCTGAACGATATCCCCGAAACACGAATAAAACAGCATCTTTACGAAACGTGAAAAATAACGTTCCCCATATCCTTCGCGTATAACGAGAAAGATAAATGTGCAGAGAATTTTCTTAAACCAACGCGTATCTCCATAGATCCCTGAATCACTGCCTTGTCATTCCTCGTTCTTTGAATTCAAGGCACAATAACCGTCATAAATCAAGCAGGCCAGACGCAAAAAAATTCCTTTCACGCGCAACTGATAATAAATGCTTAAGATTCTCCGAGCAAAGTGTCAAGTACGCGAACCAGCATCCCCTCGGTTGTCCGCTTTAACCAATTCAATTATCCAAACCATCGACGAATCTTCCTAAACGCTAATCGGCCTTGTGGATTCTTTTTCTCTTAACCCTAGTGTGGGCAATCGAGTAGCCATTTCTATATTTCTTTCAACAACTTGATCAATTTCTAGCGATAGTACCACCAAATCGCTTGAGATCCGAAGAAAGTGCAGAGAAATGTTAAAGCTTGAAACTTGCTTCGTAAAATTCTGTTCGTAAAGATACGAATTTCTAATGCGACTTGTTCGAGCGCTCGATCATCTTCAAACTAAATACTCGTTTCCTAGCTCTGACGAGGATCTAATGTTTCCGTTTCAGAGCCGCGCTGGGCCGTGTGTGCATGAAGCTGGTGGTCGTGATGGGCGTCACCTGGGTAGCCGACGTGGTCTCGTGGGCAGTCGGCGGTCCTCAATACATCTGGTACTTCACCGACATGATAAACGCGTTCCAGGGCGTGCTGATCTTCGCGGTAGTTGGCTGCCAGCCGCAGGTCCGCGCCGCCTTGAAAAGGATCTGCAACAGGAACCCGAGGACCAACGCTGGAAGGCAGGGAAACGGACTGAGCACCACCAGTCACGGGATGCCCAGCATGGGCGACAGCGTCATTCAGAATCCGAGCACGAAGACCGCTCCGCTGGAAACCATCTGCTAAGCGACTTCTCTGACCTGCCGCTTCCGACAGTCGAGCTTCTCTGACGGCGTGCTTGCTCTGTTTAGTCCGTTGGAACCGTCGCTGTCGGTCAGTTTAGACTTGCTCGACTCGCAAGCAGAGAGATCGAGACAGGATTCAGTGGACGGGAAGTCGAAAGCATGTGTTCGAAAGAGGCAGATGCACGAATCCCGTGAAACATGTAAAACAGACGCGGAAGTCCACGAAGCGGAAGAACACTGTATACGAAGCGACCAGCGTGAAGAGCATCGCATCGATGGATCACTACCATGAAGCAGGATTCTCTTCTCTCTGTTCATAGTTTGTGCGATTCTTCATACAAACGCGTTTGATTCTTAATATACGATCAAAGGAGACAGAGAGAAGCTCCTATATACTATCCGTGCTCGATTCGCGTTGCAGGGTTGACGACCTCGAGGCCGTGAACTTGAAATAACCGGACTTCCCCGTTCCGGATGACTTTGTGACTCGACCAGTGCCGTTTCACGAACATTGCCCACAAGTAGGCCCGTCGAAGTAGAACTCGACTCGCGTCAAAAATCCTCGTCTACTAAGAAGAGGGGTCGTCGACCTTGGGAGAAGAAATACAGTCGCGAAGAACGCGTTTGCTCGCCGTAGACGGCCGCTCGTGTCCCCGCGGACTAAACGCGGGGAAAGCGGTAGAACGCGCGAGCTGTCACTTTGAATAGTTGATTGTCTCGACAGGGAACACAATGGAGAGCAGAGAAAACAACGCGAAGCGACAAATATTCATAGAGACACCCGTCCTGGTTCGAGTCCCCTCTCGAGGGAAAGCCGCGTTCCCAGCGACTCTCGGTCCAGCTTTCACTCGCGTCGAATCTCCTGTTATCGTTGCAATTTGTAATTCGCGCCACCCTCCGGCTTCGTCCGTCTTTTCGTCTCTCTAACGATGATTCGACGCGAGAGTTCCGTCGTTCGTCGTCACCGATCGCCCAGAGAATCGTCGCCGAGTCAACCAAGTCGTCGTTAACGCGCGTAGGAACAACCAGTCACTGTCCATCGATTATACGCCGAGCGAAGTTAACGAGATGATGTGTGGCCGATACGAGACACGCTATTTCGGTATTAACAAACGGCGCCGGACGAGGTCGATCACGAGCGAATTTTTCGCACCACAGTAAAGACGATCATCGATATTAATACGTGGTCGCCCGTTTTGCTCGTTTTTAGTCGCCGCGACTCCGTACTTCGTCTGACATTCTGCTATTCGCGATCACGCGACCATTCTACGAGCAAACGACGCATCGAGACCACGTCGAAAATTTCCCAATAAACGAGCGGCGTGTTCGAACGACACGAGTGTGACGCGTTCGATGGATGAAATCGCAACGACCTTGACCCGTGTCGACGAGCACGCGCCAGGTGAATCCGGAACTTTCTTTCGCGGCTCGTCCTTCGTTATTCATCGGGCGTGCTTAAGGCCACGAGCGATCCCTCTTCAATTTCCTTCGGCATAAATTTGCATCAGCCAACTACAATCGTGGCTACCATTAACGCGTCGCATTAGGAGTCTTGTAGCGTAGTCTCGTCGACGTCAGTCGCACATCATTTTCTTTCAACGCGTTCAGCGTCTCTTTGTTCCACTTCTTTCTCGCGACTGCCGGATCATCGACGACTTACTTTTACCGATCCACGGCGTTAATGGCGTTCTTTCGGTCACGGTATGTCGACGATGGAACGTGAAAAACACAGAGGGGCTCGAAGGAAAGTAACAACACTGCCAAGATGAATTTCGATGACAAAACTCGAAGCAATTTTTTCGCCTCATGTTGCAGCAATTTTGATGAGACTTTACAATATCGCTAGTTTGATCGTAGACACAACGAAGCATCGTTTGCACATCTCCGTTAGGATAAACGATATCCTTTTTGATACTTTTAATACCGTGAAAATGATTTTACACAGATGATATATAGGGACGATGTAAAAGTCGATCTAAAAAGCAATCAGTTCGATCGAAGAATCGAACGAGGAGAGTGTTCTTTTGTACAGGTGAGTCACGCTTTCACGAAGTCATACGTAGGTAGGTCAGGGCATAATGGACGACAACTCGTGACAATACACACTAGGAATTCAATGCCTTCTGAAATGCCTTCCAAACGTGGTGTTCAACGTGCCGAATTGTATACAATGGGGAACCAGACAGAGACCAGATGAAGTCTCCTGTCTCTTTCGGTTCTCGCGTAGCGTGCGAACGCGCGAGATTACCATTTCTCCAAGCGATTTCCGCCGTAACTTCCGATGACATTCCACGACAGATTCATTCACCTTGCGACGATGAATTAATCACAATCACGCGTCAGCGTGGAATAAAATCACGATAAACGACGAATACTGATTTTCTTAATTTTTTATCAGCTCGTAAAACTATCTCTTTACGTTGTAGTCTTTTTTCTCTCTTCGCGAGTCCAATTCCAAATCAAGCGCTGAGTCGTTGCGAATGTCACGAGAAATCGCTGAGTGCGATAACACGCGCCGCATAAAAACCGTCTCACGTCTGCGTAGAGTTAGTACCTCGCACTCGAGTTTGCTATTCTTTAGACCACACGTTCGCGTAACTCTGAACGCGCGAGCGCGAGCAAAGTAATCATTGTCATTGTTTCTTCAGGTGCATCCAAGAGACTGAGCCATGTACCCCTCCGCTCATGTTAATCGGAAACTATCTGAATTCTCTGCGAAGATACTCCACCACTGTTTTCCAAACAGATCTCGCTCCCTGAAATGGTACCAAAGCTTACGCGTAGACTCAATTTCTCAACAACGTTTAAATCGAAACCTTCTCGTTAAAAAAAAAAAAAAAAAAAAAAAAATCCTTATCAGAATTTATATGATCTTCGTAGAGTGACAGATAGTTTCTAAAATCATATTAGTTCCTTTTCTTCTTGTACGAATGAGAATGGAGCGCAAAGTCGTCAAAGTTTCGTCGATAAATATCACGTGTTCGAAAGCGGAAATACCGAATCTTTCATCTTTTCGTAAATAATGAAACGCGTAATTGTTCGATTCCTTGTCGACATTGTTGTCCATGCCGCGTGCGTGTCGTGCCTGCGTGTACGTAGCGAGTAAATTGCGTGACAATGCGAGCGTGCGAACGCTACTGTGTAATTAGCGTATTAACGAGCAGTAACTTCGTTATAAATCCCTTGCTGTGTATAATCGTGGCCGAATAATGCGTAGCGAGCCGGCGACAGTCGTAGCAGCTTTTCCGTTTCGTCCGCTCGTAATTCATCGCGACGTGGACTAAGCTATCGCGTTATTTTGCATCTGGCTCGATGACGCGAGTTCAAGGATCAATTAATCTCGCTTGTGATCGAGTCTGCGACAAATCGACGATCGTCGAGCTCGTACGCATCGATCGTTGCCAGTCATTGCATCTCCTTGTAGATAAACATTTTCTCGTCATTATGTTACTTGTAATTATACGGTAAGCGCGTATAAGTTATTCGTGTCTGTCGTACGCGACCAGCTACGAGATTTAAGAATAATACGAGCTACTTTGAGAAATTATTGCTGGTCGTAAGGACGGATCTCGATGTACATTAATTCAACATTCAGTGTACTCGACGATAATTCGTTAGGTAGTTAGGGTAATCGATGAGCAAAGAGGAACAGCGTAGCCTTAAAACTAATTTATTCGGAGTAGTCGTTGTTGACGTATGAACAATAAGAGAAACGTAACATGTAGTATACACGTATATACACGTAAACGTATAAACATACACGGTAACTTGCCAGTATAGAGAATTAGAATTAAGAAGGGAACGCGTGAATCACGGCGAGAGCACGACGGAGATCGTCGCGAGAGAAAAGGAAAAAGAACGGCTCTGGCGATCGTTCCGGGGGAAAATACCCGCGATCGGCCAAGGCGTTTAAACGGTTATTGAAGACCGCGTGCCTTCGCGTAATTTACGTGCGTGCATTCGTAGCGCGGAAAATCCAATGTTGAATTTAACATAGAGAACGTTCCCAACCACGGTGAAACGCGCTTGGTTTAACAACCGTGGTCATTGGGATAGATTAGAAAAAGTCATCGATTTGAAATTTTAGAGAAAATACAAGATGTCCAAAATTGAACGATTAACGCTAATTTAAGGCGATTAATAGTCGATTCGACACTGGATTCTCCGTGACGTAGGAAATTTCGTAATTTTGGCCAAAATAGTTCGTCACTTTTTGTATATTTTTTACCGTGATAGATGAAGGATGGAACGAAGGATTGTCGAATGGGAACTGTTATACCGAGAGGAGGAAGGTTGATTCTTCGGAGACACGGAGGCTATTATAGAGAGACAATAGTATTAACTCGTCGAGCGTATTAGAGGACGAGTTTGTGGCGAGCTCGTCTTGGCTCGATTAACCATGTAGAGAGAACAGCCGGATTACCATGGTAGAGAAATTTATAATTACAACGACCCTGTACTACGGCCGATCGTACACCATTCCTGTACAATGTATCGTAACAGTATTTACTATTGCACTAGTGGTAATAAAGAATAACTGTTAGTACACGTTTCGTTCCTGTTTGAAACTTCGATTTATTGTCCAGTAGATTTATTTCTTAATCCTTATATATCCTCGAATTACTCTACTTTCTTAATCTGTTTTCCTTCTTCGTAGACAAATAAAGGAACATCGTGAAACTTCTGCGACATATAGACGTCAAAGTAGCCCTCATCTTCTCGATCATAAAAAGTAATAATAATATCATTTACTTCGTTATAAAATTTGAAGCAACGCGAGGGTACGCCGCGCGTGCCTACAGCGAGTAAATTGATTACGCGAGTAATCTCGTAACGACGTTTACCCTGGGTATGCTTCATCAATTCGGTAGTGAGAAGTTTGAAGCTGGACGAACCCCTCCTAATTCAATCAGGCAAACTTCCCTGCTATGGACTCTGACATTAGTTGCGCCAGCCGAAATGGAAACTTCGACCGCATTGTAAGTTAGAGACAATTACTCTAGTCTTATTAAACGAGCGTATTTCACAAGTAGCCGCAATCGAGTTTCGTCTCTTGCGCGTAAGTTCCCACTATGGGATTCGTATGAGAACCAACCGATACTGACACGCGAGGTATTAATAATTTCGTAGTGTTTCGAAATTCGAGTAAACACGGAGTTTCGATAATTCTTGTCAAACGGTAAGCAAGTTTCTATTTAAGGAAGATTGATGGTTGCTGGCACGATACATCCGGTGGTTAAACAGGAGGGCAACAACCTCCTATTTGTTCTACTCTTAAGACGAACGTTTAAGGCTGATAGTTGAGTGACATCTTAAGAATTGGGGTCGTCTTCGAGTCTGAATAGACTCCAGCCAGACACCAACTTCGTTTAGTTCCAGACGTGCGTGATTTTCAATGGGTCTTTTTTGTTGTCGATACGCACACAATAAATAAACATGCATAAAATATGTGATTCGATCGGCTATTTATTTTAGTTGATTTGCTATTAAATTCTAGCTCTATTCTGTACATTTTTCCGTATATAATTTATTAAACGCAAAATACCAGATGGAGTGACTCCTTGAATACGACTGGCTGCAGCAATCTATGCAGAAGAAATAATAAGAGTAACGACTGCGAAAATTATGCAGATTTATTTCTATACTTACTGTATATGGTTGAAACTCGGAGAGTTTTTCTCTTTCCTCCATGGATAAACTTAATTGAGGTCTGTATTGGAACACAGTCAGTCATTAGTAAAGATAACTACGCTTGATAGATATCACAATTTATATTTCACATAATTAACTTACAAGCTATAGTCTATGGATAGCGGGATGAGCATCTGTTCGTTTTTGCGAATTTCACTGACTTCTGTTTCCAATTTCATTACGGCAATTGCATACAATGCTTCTATCTATAAGATCAAACAGATGGTCGTAATAAAAGCCGTAACCGCTTTGATAAGCCGTACTGATTTGAAAATATTACTTGCAACAAAATATTGCTACCTGTAATCTTCTTGAAATAATTGAATCGTCTGCAAGATGTCCAAAGCGGTCGGGAAGTGCTTTGATAAATATATCAATGTCGCAAAACTGTAGTACATCAAAACCAGATCTTAAATTACTATTCTTAGGAGCTGGAATACCCAATAATTGACTCCACTTTGTAGTGGGATGAATCTCATTTTTAAACAACTCTATATTTTCTGTTAATTTGGATAAAATTGCTTCTGTTTTTATCATTCTTTCCTCTGATACGCAACCACTTTCATATCCCTTTTTGGTAAGCCTTTCATCTGCGTTATCTGGTCGTAGACTTACTCGAAATTCTGCACGACTGGTGAACATTCTATATGGTTCATTTGTACCATGTGTAGTAAGATCATCAATGAGTACACCGATATAACCTTCTGTCCGACTTACTATCAATGGCTTTTTATTAAGTACCTAATAAATAGATTATTCAACGAAATAAAACAATGAATTTCTCCGTTATTAACTTAAAAAGTTTATAATAAATAATGGATGATAGAGACCTTGGCTGCAGCATTAACACCTGCTATAATTCCTTGCGCAGCTGCTTCTTCGTAACCAGTTGTTCCATTTATTTGCCCAGCAAGAAATAGCCCTGGAATCCTTTTGGTCTCTAACGTAACATTTAATTCTTTTGGGTCAATATAATCATACTCAACTCCATAACCTGGTTTCACTGCGCGTAAGATTACAACATTATATTAAAATATTTAAAAGCATGGAATGTCAGTATATACATATGTATGTCATAAAGGCAACAGATCTACCCATTTTTGCATTTTCTAATCCTGGAATACATTTAATAAGTTCTTCTTGCTTCTCTGCTGGAAGTGTACATGATAATCCTGCAGGGTATATTATGGGTGAATCTAAACCTTCAGGTTCCAGCCAAATTTGGTGTTTTTGTGCATTAAACTTAAGAACTTTGCTTTCTATACTTGGACAATACCGTGGTCCTGTTATCTCCTCTGTAACGTGTAAATTACAATGCATGTTATCTTTTACAATTTTTGAGACAGCTTCGTTTGTATATGTTATATAAGTATTTATTTGTTGTTCTACGGGTAACCAGACGGTATTATTCATGAATGAAAATGGCGTTGATACTTCATCTGGCTTTCGTATATCGCATTTGGAAAAATCGATAGTAGATTCTTCTAACCGCGGTGGTGTGCCTAGAAAAATATTTTAAAACATGAGAACCTTTAGAGCCTGTAAATAAAGTATATAAAATATGATTATGATAATTACCAGTTTTTAATCTTCCCATTCTAAATCCAATCGTTTCTAACGTATTAGCTAATCCAATGCTGGGTTCGTCACCAAATCTACCAGCAGGTCTTTTTTCTAACCCAATATTAATTTGACCTTTTAGAAAAGTACCTGTTGTTATGACAACTGTATCACTGTATATTTTTGTTCCATCCCCTGAAACATAGTTTTCATGAATATTTTATTTGTTTGAGAATTAATAACATACGTATATCCAATTTAAAAGAATAAGCATACTAAGAATTATTCCACGACAACTTGGAGAATCTCCATGTATAATTAAATCTTCCACAGAAGATTCATATATTTGTAAACCAGGCGTATTGAAAAGCTCCTTCTGTAGGTGCTTCTTATATAAGGCGCGATCAATTTGAGCTCTATACCCCCATACAGCTGGTCCTTTAGATTTATTTAGAATTTTGTAATTAATTCCAGAAATATCACAGATACGGCAACATACACCATCTAAAGCATCTACTTCTCTCATAAGGTTTCCTTTTCCAATTCCACCAAAGGATGGATTACATGACATTTCTCCTATGAAAGTATTATCATAATTTTTATTCAATAATCTTTAACATTAAAAGGGAAACAAAAGTGATACCTATCGTGCTTTTCTTATGAGTAACTAATAACGTTTTTGCACCCATCCTAGCAGCTGCTGCACAAGCTTCTGTTCCAGCATGACCACCGCCAATAACAATGACATCAAATTTATGTTGATCATTGCTTGATGAAAAATTTCTTAGTAATTGAAGAAAAACTTGTCTATAATTTCTGCCTAATGGAGGCAGTCTGATTTTGTTATAAATCATTTTATTATCAAAGTATCCTAGGATTAAGAAAATAAAGCATTTCATTAAATATGTACTAAATGATTTATTGTAATAATTATAAATATATAATATGTGTACAAAATATACTTATATAATGATTTAAAAAGGCAAATATATAGAGATCTATATAATACCAATAATACATATAAATTTATATAGGAAATAAATATAGAAAATGAAATTTTCTTAAGATATAAAAAATTCATTACTTTCTAATTTCATAAATAAAAAATTATATGTAAGAGCATCTCTAAGTTTTGGTAATATTAACTTTTCGCATATAGTTTCCTTATTTGTAAAGTTCATATTCATATAATTCAAATTATTTATAAACTCTATAACAAAGTTAAAACAATTCATTGAAATTTCATCATAATTTTCAGACTTCCATTTTGAGTCTTTTAACATTATTTTTAATGTTTCGTTCCAATGACAGTCCCAAGATGAAGGAATTACATTTATTGCAATGCAATTTGTCCATCTTGAACAATCATTTAGTATTAAACCCTCTTTGTCGTATTCAAAAACAAGACCATTCGTGTTAGTTATTCCTATATGCAAGTCATTTACTATATGATAATCAGTTAAAAAATTGCCATTAGCTGGCCTTACAACTATAGAATTTGGTTCACACGCTGCATTTTTATATGGATACGGAACAAGAAAGGGCATTATTTTATAATCTGTAATACATAATTGACAAATTGGGCATATTTCTGGAACAGTTTTACAGAATATGCTTTTTGAACAACAATGACGAAAACACAATATTTTTGAATCACAAGCCATCATTTTAAACTAATATTAATAATATAGTTTTGTTTCAAACGATGACATTGTATGCAAGATGTTAGGTTATATCGCACAGTTTAATGACGACAGAAGTATCTCGAAAAGCACAGTCAAAATGCTGCTCTCTATATTTCATTTTTTACGCATGCGATAAAGGCTACAAACGAAACACACTATTTTAAATAAAAAAAGGATAATACAAATTATATTTGTAACAAAATAGTACGATTTCGAGAAGGCACATTACCTGTTATAGCTTGCTACATTTAACTGTAAAAATATCTTTTCATAATTAATATACAAATATTCAACTTTAATTTATTTGTTTATATGTATATTTATATTTTTACAGGTTTTTCAACAAATACTTTCATGCCTTCACATTTTTATCAGTAAGATAAAAGCTAGGTTGCCATTGAGCGTTTATTACACGTGTCATCATATACTATACCGCCGACGAGGTACAGTCTGGGTCAGAATCATATAAACAAACTGTGGTCTGGTCCACGATCATATAAGCGTATTTCGATAATTAGGCTAAACCGTTCGAAAATTAAATCGTGTCTAATTGTGAAAAATTAAAATCAAAGGTCAATAAAGACAGAGACAACCAGATCTGGGCTATTTCTACACGATGGTATTACACGACGAATCCTAGTTTCTCGATTGCAGCGTCCTACTGCGGAGAAATTAACCAACATCGTTCGATCACTAAGAGCCTTATCTCCTCCATTAGAGTTCTCAAAACTGTGTATACGATCGTGATGAGAACCTTTTTATCTTCCATGTTAATTTTTCACAACTAATTACGACTCAATTTTTGAACAGTTACCCCTAGGCTTCGGTATATGAGCGTCGAGACAATCCTATTCTTAGTCAATGTTATCGTGCCGTTTGTTCCTATCATCTTGTGTTATTCAGTCCATTGTGAGTCGAGGGAGAGAAAGAAAGAGACAGAGACAACCAAGTTCAGCTACTTTTGCACGATGGCGTTAGTCAACCAACTCTCGTTTGATTAAAGCGCCTTACTGCGGATGAATTGAGCAACATTTGCCGCTGACTAAGAGCCTTATCCTTTCCACGGGAGTAACTAGACCTGTGTATACGACCGTGGTTTTGTCCCATACGTGCCAGACGATCACGTCATATTAGAAGTTAGTGTTAATTCCAATCGCTAGAGGCATTGTAATCTCATTCTGCTCTGAATCGGTAACGTTGGAAATGGCGCTAAAATGGTAAGTGGACTCTAGCGACCCCGAAACCGTGAACAAAAAGATACGTTGGTAATAGGTCTATTTTGCACTTTGTTGGTGCTAATAGATCTATTCTATACCTGATCGGTGGCTGTATACTCGCCTATGTACAAACCAGTTTATCTATTATCAACTAATCATAATTGAAAAGTAAATGTTGTACTTTATCCATTGCAGGTAATAATTAATTAAAGAATTATTTTACACACAGTGATAAATACATATTCATACATATTGTTATACTCTTATATCATGGTTAAGCATCTCGAAAACAGATATCTCTTATTTAAAATACATAGATTCCATTCTCACGAGTGTTTAAGATTTTATCTAAATCCATATATGATATAGTGATTTAATACTTTCATATACGCGTATAAACGTATACAAATTTGCGTAGTCCTCTTTTATTAATCGGAAACATTTTTATTTCAGCGCTCATTTTCATTTGCAATCTCGAATCAAGGATAGAGTCTGGGCTTCGAAATACGACCAATATTACTCTTGACTAGCGCGTTCCCGCCCTTCCCCCACCATTTAGTTCAGGCGCGTGCCGCACAGCGCGGTAGCGCTGCTATAGTAGCAGCTGATCTATGGTACGGTGTGGAGCAGTCGTGCTCGTACCGCGTTTCGTAGTGTGTTCGTACCGGTACGGTTATACGACGTTTATGTTTGGCTCTCGGTTTCGTCGCAGTGATTATCGTGTACCGTACTCGTGACAAGTGACTGTACCAAATCTGGTATTCCGACCGATTCCTTTGCTGACACATTGCGAAACGGTGAAAGGCAGAGGAGGACGAGCAGGAGAGAACAACGAGACGAAGGACGAGCAAGGAGTATCAGCCACAACGCGTTTACCAGGAAAGATCGGTGAGTTTTATTTTCATTTTCTTTGACATATACGAACGTAGCTGTGCGCAAAGATACATCGTAAATAATCGGAAAGATTGCTGCATTCGTGACACGTGTTTTGAAATTGCTCTTGAGGACCATCGTACAAGGCGCACACGTGAGACTTGCGTACCCTTTCGAGGTGACTGACACCTGATGCGTCAATGACCATACCACGCGTATGAGTCGCGTGTACCTCGCTTCTCTGTTTCGTGATTCCGACTCTGTTCGAATTTAATAGAAGCATATTTACGAATGTTTCCTATGAATACGGTATGAACTCTGGTACGAAACAAAAGACATGCTTTTTGCGATTACCATGTCGCCAAGCGGACCGCAGATAGGTTATGTCACAGATGCCAAGCAGCATTTTTTTAACCGTGGGATTCACGGGAGTGGTGAATCTCATAGTCTCACGATAGATAATTCTAATATGTATATACGTATGTGTATGCTTAACGCAATGCGTCTTGAGTCATCGACGTATTATTCAGTGACGCATCGTACTGTTTGTCAAATTTATGCATTATTGAAATTTACTCTGTTTTCGTGGTTAACGTATGGTTCAGGGTCACGTACCTACCGAATAGACCAACGTATATACACTATAACTCGTAGCTTCCGCATTAATCATTCTTTTTCTATCGAATAATGCATAATCATAGCAGAAATCGAGAGCCGACTATATTTCATATAGTCGCCAGTTACCGTGTATTTCTTATAAACATAGGTATCGAAAGAGAAGTTGCAACGATTTTATGTTACTACTAGAGCCCTTTTGCACGATAATTTATTAACTAATAATATGAGTGATTTGACAAGTTACAAACTTCTACGCAATTTTACAGCTTTATAATAGAATTTGTAAGAGAATTTGTTAGCGTTCATAATTTGTAGCTTGTTGAATTTCGCTGATATTAGTGCAATCGTATAAGACGTAGAATCGACCTAGCAGACGTATGTATCGATTTTTTGTCAGACATTCCATTCTCTGTTCATTCAATAACATTTTTACACTGTTCCGTTAACTCGTAAGTCGATCGTCGCAGACTGGTACATAATATTTACTGCTAGAACGCCGATGAAAATAGCCGCTAGATATTTCGCTGTTACGAGTGGCGTTTAGCTGTAGATGAATTATTCTTGTCATGCGATTTCACCGAGAAAAGAGCGTCATTAGCATCCGGTTCGAACGTATTGTGATATTTGCCGAATTCACGCTTTTGTTCTCCTTAACGCGTTACGTAACCTGCATTTCCAGAACTTTTCGAGCCCTTGGAAGAATAGGTCTACGTCTATGTGTATTATTCTATCAGACTGTACACGAGCAATTTCTATATATAATATATTTAGGTTCTACCAATATGTTAAAATTTATTTTCGTTCGTACGGACCCGCGGAAACCTGCAAGATTAAATGAATTTTGTTATCACGTAGGCTAAAAATATATTCTTTTTTTCGTTTTGCGGCGAAGGTTAATGTACAGTTACTATTTTTTTTTTTTTCAAGATCTTTATCTATTTATTCTCTTTATTTTATATCGAGCTGAATGATAGGATAATTGGCCTTTCACCAGTATATACGTTTCGAAGAATGTTATAAAAATACAACGAAATGTATTCTTCGCTAAGTTCAATATCTTTTGTAACATGGTGGAACAATGTCGCTTTGCTTCGCATTTTCTGTCGTCGAATGTTTAATAATGACACGAGGAGGAAAAGAGTATTATATTTATTATATTATATTTATATATATATATTATATTATATATATTTATATATATTATATATATTATATTATATTTATTATATTATATTTATAAAGAGAAAGAGAGTATTGATCGAAATAAACACAAAACTGCTTATGAAAACGGAGAAGTAGAAGACGGAAGAAGAAGCACGTAAAAATATAAAAACCCGTGTACGTGTGGTACACCGGGGAAATCTACAATTATTTTCAACGACAACTTTTGCTGGAGGCTCGCACGCGTGCGCTCGTGCACACGCTTCGCCGGCGAAACTTTATGGAAATTTCGGAGCGGTTACGCTCGCCCCCGAGTGCTTCGTTTAAATTTCATTATCTCGAACACCGGCTAAATGACACGTCTCTCGTTCCCAGCGACGACACCAAAACTTACCTCGTCCCCGTTGGAAACGAATTAGGTGATAACAATTGTCGTTCGAATGTTCGTTATTGCTTGCTATTCGTATCCACGAGGTATAAACGAAAGGTAGAAAAAGGAGAAAATTACATTCTATTTTTACCTCTTATCTTCGTTTGTTTTACCTCTTCTTTCGTTTGGAAATTATTAGATTATTCATCGTTATCGTTTACTAGATACGACTACAACAGGATAGTAACAGGAAGTGGAATAGAAATGCACGGAAAGATGTAAAATTTGATTTTAACCTCTATTTTACATCGAAATTATTTCTCGTTATTGTTCGTTAATTGTATCAGCTAGGCGTTCTCACGATACGTGGACAAACATAACGTTCAATCGTTATCTTTATTTTTTCCTGAAATTTTCGATATTTTTGCTGTTTTATTTGAGCGTTTGTTCATCTTTGGCCTGCGTAAAATTCCGTCGATAACGTAGACATCTTTTTTTTTTTTTTGGTAATTGATTTAATTGGTCGGGCAGGAAGGTTTCTACGTAAATGGTTATATTGTAAATAATGGTAAAGCGAGCGCGCGTTTTGAATCATCAACGGCGTAGCCGAATGTGTACAATGGACCGGTTTCCGATATTTGAACGCGATACACCTCCCGCGGTCGACGAGCTTTGTCCATAAATCAGGAAGTGCACGCGACTACACAGTGCGGATGGTTACACCCTCTCGTAATGCGCTCGTGCACGCTTGAAAAATCATAGGCGGCTTTAATGTTTTTCGAGGGGACCGACGTGGTTATCGCAACACCGGTCGCGTAACTTTGCATTTTATTGAATGTTCTTCGTTACATGACAAACTGCAAGCGAAAAAATGTAGCGAGATGTAACGTGGGAATTCGACTATTTATATACGAATATTTTCCCACTATATTACCCAAACGTTTACCAAACGAATTCGCTCGAAAATCGAGTTTCTTGTCAAATATAGATACATACTGTCGTTTAATGTGTAATAATATTTGACAAAGTAATAATTGACAAAGAAACGATCTATGTATTCGAAGTATCTAGGTCTCCGTACGTTTGCTAATATTATTTGTACCTTAACGTAGCGTTAGAGCGTTCGTAACACACGGGTTTCTGCTTGCTTATAGCGCTTTGAGTGCTTCGTACATCTAGGAAACGAATACAGTCTACTGTAGCGTCGCTAACGATATTTCAACACGACATCGGCCGGTATTTCTTGAAATTCCATCGAAATTGGATATAAATCGTCGACTATGCTTGTTACGCATAGTAGTGCTTTTTTTTTTTAACACTAAACCCACCGACGCTTCTCGTATACCTATTGACCGCCCGCGGTAGACAGCAAAGACTACAAATATCTCTTAGAAAAAAAAAAGAGCAAACTAGAAATAAATACCGAAGAATAAATAGTACGCACGTTTTGTGAAATTCATAGATTAGGAAGCGACAATACTCGTTGCTCTTAGAAATCGTAATTCGTTCAGATCTTCCAGGATGTTGCGCAATGCATGTAAGTAGCAACTTGTTAACGAGCGTAAACATATTCTCGGCTATTTAATTCTGGCAGATTTTAAGCGGCATACAAATTACGCGTCACAGTACTTCTAGAAGTTGCCACTATATAAAACATGTCATTAACCATCAGCAATATTACCGATAATGCAAGAATGTCGTTTAATACTTACGTCACGCTTGTTTACATTCAATCCTGAAGAGATAAGACGCAGAATGTCGATCAGTTTCGCAGTATTCCGTCCGGTCAGGGTTTCTAATGGAAAACCCGTCCAGCACTTTCGCGTCGCAGATTAATCGAGTATGAAACGGCGAAACTGGTTCTCGATTCATCGTGTAATTCGAGGCACGCGTAACACGGCCGCGCGAAACTTGAATCGCGGCCGTAAAAACGCTCTGTTATTAAAGATTGCGTTCGACGTTTCGTTTCATTCATCCGGCACACGGACTTCTTGCTGTTCGAAAAAGAAACTGCCCTTTCTACCTGGCAAATTGTTATAGCGTCACTTCTGGCTACAGCGTGACGTTATATCCATGGCGTTGGATAAATGGCACATCGATATAAAACGGTATTTGCTCTATCTATGCTGGTATCTTGTCATATTATTACCGAGTACATAGACGATCGCGTACGTTTAACGATAATTGCTCATTGATGTTACGCGATTCATTCGGTTTATTAGTACGCCTTAACGAAAAATATCTCTGTGTTTGCATAGTCGGGCGATTCATTCAACTTGTTAGATCAACTGTAGGTTCACCGTTGACTTACATTATCCGATTTGAAGGCGAAAGCGCGGAATATGTGGCAAAACGAGAACGTAGAATCTGTCGAAGTGCCGATCGCTGTTGTCATAACCGCGTTCGTTTAACACCGAACCTACCACAGCGGTCGAATTGACCGCTTTCAAATTTCTACGCAAATTTTACCATGTTTCAACGTTATCAAATCGCTTCCTCATCTAGGACTTTTCGTAAAATATGCGCACGATATATCCTTCGGTATCTGTTTGTAGTTTGGTTTCTTTTCTAAGAAAAATTCGTAGTCTGTCCTGCCCATCGCGAGCGGTCAATAAGTATACAAGAAGTGTCGGTAGGTTTAGTGTTAAAAGATCGCGGTTAAAAGGTAGAAAGTAAAGCAAAGGCGGCGAAGAGGAAGAAAAGGGAAATGGTTTTTGCTTTTGGATAGAACGTTCGCGGAAGAAGTGGCATGAAAACGCGAGGATTAACGGCGCGCGCGAGGAATTTCTTCCCGTTTACCTTCCCACGAGTGTATTTTTGCGCACGCGAATCAAACGCGCGCTTTTCCCCGCGGGCGACCTCGTTTAATAGTCCCGACGATTCGCTAACGAGGTTAACAACAAGCCGCTTGTTTCGCGTCGGAAATAGAGTTGCCCCATTTGAGCCTAAATCTTTTCGAACTCACTCGCCACGTTCCTGTTCGTCGATTCTATCGATCATCGCCTTACGACGATGAGCGAAGCGACTAATAATTCGAATTTGAAAGACGAAGTTTGAAATCAGACAAACGGAAGAATCATACGGTGTCCGAAGCTACGTAGAAGGGTTAATTTCTCGAGAATTTCTATCGATTATTTTATGTCGAAGTGGTTATCGCTTCTGAGAAAACTCTACATCTGATCCGTTTAGCCCTCTCGTAGCTTTTTTTAGTAATAAATTAATTTTTCTTTTAATTTTATTTGGAGAGAAATTACAATCAATTCTAAAAGAATTTTTAGTAAGTAATAAATTAATTTGAATGGAAAAGAGAAAGGCGACTGGCAAATGTATTTGTCAAGTCATTGACGAGATCAAGGTTCGGATATTTACGACAAGAGTTAGAAAATTATTAAGAGATAATTGTTTGCGGAGATGTAGAGTTTTAGGGAGGATGTTGAAGTGGTTAACACTTCTAAGAAAACTCTACATCTGATCTCTTTTTAAGCACTAGATTCATTTGAATCAAACATGCAATAAACCATTTATACTCATGACATTGTAACACGCTAACAGAATTTACTTAAAATTCTTTCCAGAATTGATTGCAAATATACTCTAATAAATAAAAAAAAAATCTGATCTCTTTGGTTTTCTCAATCATTGAAGTCGTCGACTGGCCATAAACAAAAGACCATAAACCATAGATAATAGACAGGCAACGATCGAGGTTCGTTTCGAGGTTTTTCAGTTACTAGGTAACACTGCTAGCGTGCGGATCTGGACCAGCTCAAACTGTATTCATACTTGTATATACACCCCTTCGTTAAATATACTTTTTAAAAAGACATTATCCTTTAGATTTAAGCACCAGATTCAATTAAAATCAAACATGCAATAGACTCTTTGCGTTCATGACATTGTACCACGCCAGAAAAACTTACTTAAAATTCTTGTTGAGAATTGATTGTAAATTTCATCTAAATATATATACTTTTCTACCTTACAATTTATCCACGCGTTCCTCTATCCATATAACCAATAACCGCAACATTTTATTCCTACCGCGTGAAAATTACCATCCGTTTCGTGCTATTCTATCCTCGACTACGATCCTTTTCCCTTTCGAGTAGACGCAATTACAAACGGATAGGAAATAGCAAAACGAAAGCTGCAATTATCCAATCTGAACTGCAAGCGTTATTCGAAAACGCACGAGGAAAACAAAGACGAGTCGTATCTGTGTCAATCCGATCGCATCGACATTCTCCGAGCGTCTTTTCACTTGTCTATTATCCAGTCAGCATCGTGCTTGATCGAACGCGATGAAGTCTTAACGCGCTTCGGTGGAACTTATTATTGGCGCGGGAACGCAGAATGGAATTAAAAAGAGGGCGGAAGCGGATCCAGCCACTCGAATACGGTATTGTTTCAGAAAGATCGGTATAAGCTCGTACAACACGAAGCGAGTGTTTGATTGGGTCCTGGAACGGTTCCGTGTAATCGGCACAGCGGTGATTTTAATTGAAATTTCGATAGTCGAATGAACATTGCGCGATTGAAAAGGCAATTAAGATCGAATCGGCGATATATCGAGCCGGGCGACGCAGCTTCGTAATCGAACTCGGTTTTGCCGCGCCGCGTTCGATCTTTTGGTCCTTGCTGCGAACGATTTGGAAAATTGAACGGCGATATTCGGATCGAGTTGCTGCGATACCGTCGTTAATCACGGAAAATGGTTTTTCCCAGCTTGGTTAACGATCCTCGCCTTTCCATTCATCCGGATAGCGTCGAATCGTTGCGTCGATCGAAAGCAGAGAACTGTTAAAGAACAATGAGTTGACGCGTGCACACCGTGTGCCTTCTTGCGTAATTGAGGTAACATCGTTAGTGAAACTTTAGTCACAAGCTACAATTTATTAGTATTAATAAATTCCTCTTGCATTATATTAGCCTCCTTAGTTGAAATATCTGATCTAGCATCTTTCCATTTCTCGAGATACCTTCAAGTACCCCAAGTTCTCTGTGTCTTTTTTCTTGTACGTAAAGCTGTATCGGGCGCAGGTCGTTGAGCGAGGAAAAACAAAGATTACGTAAAGAATATAATGAAACTTCAGTGTTCTTCAGCCTTGAAATGATACGTAGAATATTTCCACTAAGAAGAACGGTACAGCGACGGATTTTGATAATACAAGGAATACAATTTACTTCGAAAATTGTACTCGTTAGAAGTTATCTAATTGCTAGTCCGCAGATGTTCTTACATTCGTGGTACGTTTGCGTAAAATAATACGGAAAAATATATAAAATATCCAATGTATTAGATTGTCCGGAAAGTTTCTTTCGTTTTATAAGGAAACAATAGACGCACGAGACATTTTTCCTTTTCTATTATTTTACCGAATCACGTACGATCCATTTTCTTGCGTTTCTATTATTACGATCATACGTAATTCGATGAAATGATATAAAACAAAAAATGTCGTGCATCCGTTGTTTCCTTATAAAACGAAAGAAACTTTCCCGACAACCTAATATAATACTCGTTATGATATTTAGCGGGTAGAACAAATCTCCGTTTAGATTCCATCTTTCCACTTGCTTCGATAAAAAGTATCAAATCGTACGAACATTCGTGATATATTCCATCCCAATTATCCTATTTCGATTAAAGTCGAAAATTTGCGAAAAGCGACTCTACGACCTACGACTTGTAACCTGTCGCTTCGTTGATATTATTAACCGATAAATAATAGTAACCCGAACAGGTTCCAGGAAGAGGAATCTTTTTTTTTTTATTTTATTTGCGTCATTTGCACAAGACGCGAAAGTGGAGTAAGCAACCGTGTAAGGAATAATGGAACGAACGTTCCGTGCCGGGAATTTCGCGATGTAGAGCAATGAATAGAGTCGTTGTATAATAAATACATAAAGGAAGAGCGCATCAAGCCGTCAGCTAATAAAACGAGTAAACAATAAATTGACTTAATAGCGCGTCGTGTAGCGGGAAACTGGAACAGAAGTCCGTCGGACACGTACGAGCCGCGTGAACTTTGTCTTTCCTTTCTTACTAATATTTCAGTAATATCGTTGTTATTTATCGTCGTCGTTAGTCGAAGACTCCGGTAGAACGTTCCTTCTCCAGAAGTTAGATAAGTACACAAAAAACGGTATATATATTATATATATATATATAGATATATATATATATTATATATATATATATAGATATAAGGTTCATATTTCGTTGGACCTTTTTAAGAAAATTTCGAAGAAGCTTTCCAATAACGACACTCGAACGCTGGGGCTTCTAGAATTCTGTATTAAATTATGCTAATGAAATAAAAATTCATTAGAGACTACTCTCAGAAGCGTACAGTTTACGGTCGAAGGTTGAGTTGACCTACAATTTCTTCGAATTAAAAATTCTACCATTTTCATACCAATTTCTCTTTTCTAAATTCCTCGTTTAATATCGATTATTACTTTTTTTTTTTTCTTACAAACTAATAAACTATGTATTTTACCAACGTTCCACGAATAGGAAAACGTTTTTTTGACTCTGTCGGATTAATCTACGTGCGCGCACCCGTTTTTCCATTACGTTTACGACGAGAAAGGAAAGGAAGTCTTCGGTGGCCGGTTTAAATGCTATATTTTAGAATATTGCGTTTCGCGGTCTATAATACCCTGGCCATACGGTGCATTATTAGCTTTTAAAATTCCCTACAACGAAGCAAAAGGCATTGAATCGTTGCGCTTTGCCAGGAAAATATCTCTAAGCCGGCGGATTTTAGCGAATAACGTGTAGCATCCGTAAGCAAAAAATTTTCCGACTAGAAACATCCATATTGTTGCATATTACAAATTTATATATATTTTATCATTATAATTCAAAGATTAACTTATTCGTGTCTCGATATTCTATTATACGCAACTTCGATAATTCTAAAGAATACGATCATTGCGATTCGATTTGCCTTGGCCCTTTTTTCCCCAATTCTTTCCAATTTATAATTTTCCAATTAGAATACATCTTGCGAAGAATAAACAAGTTACCTTTAAGCGGTAGCGTAGGTATTTTAATTCGCGAAGATCGTCGAGCAGGTGGTTGGTTTGAGTTTAGAGATAGTAAACAAGAGTGGCTCGTTTAGAAGATGACATTCGCGTTTTCTTGACGCTTCCCATAAACACCGGAAAAACACCTGCCTCTCTGTGGACCCGAGTCGTTTAAATATCTGGTCGTCTCACCTTTCTTCTCGCGTAAATACCGCGTCGCTGTTCCGTGGTTCCATAAACAATGTCGACTGCGCGAAACACAGAATCTTATCGCGTAAAAGTACAAGTTTCGTCCGCTTTGTTCGCCGTTCTGCCTTGTAAATTTAATATATCTCGTTTAAACGTCTGCATTTGTTCCGTGTAGCTTATTGCGTGAAACGAAGTAATCGTTGGAACTAATTTTACTTGTTTTTTTTTGGGAGGATAGACATTGCACGTTATCCTTCCTCTCTTCTGATCAGATGGTTGATTAAACGAATCGTACTTGTTTCTAGCACGTCTCCACGGTATAAAGATGTTTAAATTGGATATTTATTGCGGTCGTTGCAATATTTCAATGGTTGATCGGTAGACCATGCTAGTTGGCTCATTGAATTCACGGTGGAAGCCCGCGAGGCGTGCTTTAAGGCGTGGTTCGGATAAATTTCAGCCGCACCAACTTCATCTCTGTCGATAACTTGGAATTTCAGAAGCTCGGCTGGCTGTTGTCGAAAACGATAACACGAGATGAACTTTCATAGAGCTTCGCTTCCTTCCGGCTACGATCTTTGCTTGTTTCCACGACAATCGCATTGATTTTGTAAATTATTTGTCCATGTAAAATCCTGGTCGTAGCTTCTTCTCGCGATACTCGCACGTGTTATCTTCTTTTCTTCGAACTCGTTCGAACGTTACATTTCTAGAAGATGATAAGATCAAAGATTAGAATGGTAGTAATTGCTCCTCGTAAATCAACCAACATATTGCTTGTAAGCGGGAAAATTAAATCGCCACGAATCTTTGCCAAACGTCTGAAATTTTCTATAATACGATGCGATACGCTTGCGATAATTTTAACGAATAAAACGACACATTCTCGCGTGTTCCTTCGTACAAGCTAACGCGTTACCGACACTCGCATGAAACGACCGCACGACACCGGTTTACCCGCTTGCATCGAACCATAATAATTCTAAACACTCATCATCGCACGTACACAATGTTCAGCACACAGTTTCCTCTACACCAAACATTATCCTCGTTCTCGACTACTCAACAGCTCAAACACGATCCGTGGATCGAGCAGTATGACGCTCAAACACAAGACGATGCGACGTAGAGACGTTCCATGCGCGATGGTGAACGATCGCGCGACCTAAGCCAAGCGAGCTTATCCGCATCATTCACCGCGCGAGACACGTGTTTGCGAAGGTTCTTTGTCGTTGCAGGCACATTTGCAGAGCGCGGCCGTCTGAATAATAGCTCAAACAGAGTGCAAGAGGGATTAGGAAGCGGCCACAAGGATAATCCTGGGCGAGGCGTTCGTGCGGCCCGAAACGAACGCGAGTTTCGAAACGGAAAATGGGGTAATTGGATCATGGTCCCTTTTCACGGCAGTCCGGCTGTTAACTCGATTTGTTCTCGCGGCCGTTTATTCGTCCACGCGATGTCGCGGCACATCGGGACACGGAAACGCATGGAATTCGAACAGAGAACGCGTGTTTGGGATCTTTGATCTTCGCGTTACAGCGCAGTTGATTTTTCTCATTTAACAGGCGCGTTATCGTATCTCTGGAATTGCGCGTATTTTAATCAGGATAGGCCTTTATTTGCGGTAATAACGTTCCTTTCGATACGTTCGTTATTCGTTGTGATTTTTATTTCTCTGAATAGTTTCGTCGTTAAAAAGCGTGTTAAACGCAGAAAGTACGTATAGTTGGGTATCTGTTTCGTTGTGTTCAGGAGTCGTAATAGCTACAATCTTGAGAACGTTGTCGGAGTCAATTATATAGCAAATAAATTAACACGTGCTTGCTAATAAGCAGATATATTTGATACGTACAAGTTGAGGTTGTCCCTAGTCAGAGCCAGTGTTTATCATCGTTCGTTTATGAGTTCTCCTTGAACTCTGCACTTTCTCCTTTAATTCTTCGCTTTCTCCCTGAACAAGTCGCTTAAATATGCCAAAACGAGGCTCCTTGTCGATCAGGCAAATTCTCAAGCAGCAATTCCAAGTATCCATTCGTCGTAAGCTCTGAATGCGACTATCTTTTCGTCATTCAGTTTGCGATATGTTACATTTTTTTTGTAACTAACGGTACCTCAACCAGTCAGCATGCACGAACGAAATGAATGATTCACGCGCTGAAGTTAGATCTACAAACGAGATCATAATACAGCAATTGCTATCGCGTTTTCGAGTTTCAAGCGTAATTTCGCGTACCTTTCGCGACATTCGATATTTCTAAAAACGAAAAATATCTCCGTATGATGTTATATTTTCATTGAAACGTCGTAGCTCGAGTTTATAAAGTTCAAAGATGCCAAAGAATAACTTTCGAGCGGAAATTCTAAAAACAAAGACTCATCGAAACCAGCGCGTTGAAAATTCCAGGATCGTTACTATTTATTTTCCTCTAAAAGTTTCCTGTGTTTCAATTCCACGGCCATAAACCGTTCTGTTGCAGTCTCGGTACTTGAAAAAACTATAAAACTCGCGTTGGTATCTTTAACTGTTAATTGCTCTATTAAATTATCGACGTATTCTCTCCGAGGCTTCGCTCTGTGCGCTACAGTCTTACATCTTTTAGAGTGGTTCCATAAAATATGGAAGAGAGTCGTTCGGCTAACGTAAAACGTTTACTGGTTCGATACAGAGTCGAGTCGAATGGCACGATCATTCGCGATCGAACGCGACCGTTTCGACTTGGAAAAGTACCACCGCATCGAGCTTCGTGACGCGTAGAAAAGTGCCACTTCTGAACTGCATCCGTGGCCTGCAGGCCGGAAATGGCCTTCTGATTCGAACGTCCAGTCCCGGGACTCGATGTTCTCGTGTCGTTGCTGTCCTCGATTTACTTGCGCGGAATTTTATCGCGCTCCTACGTGGCTTGGACGAGGAACCTCTGCTCGTGATTCGAATGCTATGTAACCGTGTCGACTTGCTGATTTTTCACATTCGAGAGAATATTTGTAGGTTTCCTGAGTTTTTACAATCTCGCGATGCAATTTTGTTAGGACTTTCTTTTTTACCGTGATCTCTTTTTCTTCGTGTGATTCTATGCTTTTCAGGAGCGGCTGACCGTTTTTTAGCATCGAAGAGGAAAAGAGCGATCGCGCGAGTCGAACGTAACCCAGTAATATCGTAATTTGTATTTTCGCGAGTTCTTTCCAACTCGGCAAGACACGATCTTGCGTTAACGCGGTAGTTCGCTTTCAATTGTTTCTCATCCGTTACGTTACCGAATTCTGTTGTCTGTATCGTAGCCGGTAAAAAGAGATTCCAACGATATACTTGGTATTTTTCCATCCCTCCTTCTCCTTTCTCTTTGATCCTATAACTATGTAAAGTTTAAAGAACTCAAAGTATTTATTGCATCGTGATAAACTTTCTCTCTCTTAATCACGACCATCTGTTCGGTTAAAGTATAAAAGGAAGGAATCCAAACAACTTCATTTTTAAAGCAATTAAACCTTTCCTCGCAGTCAACAATTTCTTTCTATCGACTTAAAAAAAAAAGAGAGAAAAAGAAGGAAATCGAATTGAGTAGAATTCAGGCCCCGAAAAGTTTAAACACGCCTATCTCGAGAAATCGAAACTCCAACGCAGGTTCGATTTCCGTGTAGCAGACGTGCCGGGTCGTTGCACGTCCCAGAGACAGGTAGTTGCAGCCTTTAGTCTGGCTAAAATCGCGAAATTGTCCCGAATATCCCTAAATTCCGCACGAATCGTCTCGTAGCCATTCAGACGAAACGATTCGCCGTACCTGATGTGCCGGAGCGCTGGAGGGAAAGGGACACCGAAACTGGAAATTTCCCAAAGTACACGGCGACAAAGTGGCCGTAACTGTGCGCGCCAGCTAGTTCAGAAACACACGTCGCGCGATACAAACATCGAGCGTTCGCAATACACGCACGAACGCCAGGGCGAAAGAACGGCGGCTGGTTCGCACGGTGCTACACCACTTTTACCTCTTCCACCTCTCTTCTCCACTTCCGTTCGCCACCTCGTCGGTTCTCTCTCCACGCTCAGCTTCCCTATTCGCGAGCCAGGCGCCAGTTTCCAACGACGATGTTTCGCTTTTACGTTTCTCCCCTCTAACAACGACGAGTTGCACTCTCCCTCTCGCCCCGTCTTCCCCGCCTTTCCTTCTGCCTACTCCCGTGCACTCTTCCACGAACGTTTTGCCTTCGCTTCGCCAACTCCTCCGATCTCTTTTCTCTTGCCTCCACATCCTCCTCTTTCTCGTGCCACGAGAAATCCCTCGGGATGATTTGATTCGAGAGAGAGTGAGAGAGAGAGAGAGAGAGAGAGGGAGAGAGAGAGAGACGAAGATAGCATTTGGAGGCGCAGAAAGTTGGACTTTGTCGGGATTTTTTCTTTTAATTGGTTAATCCCTTAGCGCTCGTGCCAGCGCGAGGCACAGCTAACCGTCGAGAATGCACAAGCCTGTGCGAAACAGTCAACCAATTACAAGTCACTTTGTACTGATAAACAATCACGTTTTTTTCGTAGTTACGAAAATATTCACTCTTTCTACTATCTCGCGTTTTTTACACTCGATGACTTTTCTCTTCGCGTCGCTGCTATTTGAGTCAAAGGCTGTGTGTAATAGGGTTTGATGGGATCGTATTTTGACGATACATCGACCTATTCGAATGGGCTCTTTAGTCGTAAATCTTTGTGTCTTGCCGGCCGTATGACTTGCGCTTGGCTGTCCTCTTGACACGCGCCCTTTGTAATGGTACGCATGGTGTTTACCGACAGTTTGCGTTCATTGACGGCGCTGACGTTTTCGCGAGGTTGTATATCAAAGGTTGTAGCTTGTGTTCTGCTCTCAGTTTGTGCCGCTCTATAGCGTGCACGCGATGATATTTTGGCCGACGATCAGTATGCCTGTCGCTCGCCAATAGTTTCGGGCTTAATCCGTTAAATGTATTAAAGGCGGAGCAACGATTTATGACAATGTTGTAAAGAATTTGGTGTCGAAGAAAAATGTCTCCTTCGTAGCCGTAACATTGAAAACAGAATTGCACGATGCAAATTGACCGAAGAAAATCGCAAATGAAATGTCACGTTAACGTTACGTTTATTCTTAACGGATCCATAATACTCGCGCTTCTCGATAACACCACGATTTTAAAAATTTCACGCCCACGACGGACATTCTTATCACGTACAACCAAATCTTCGTGTCTCACCGCACTTCTCGTTCTACTTACGCAGTTCTCGCGTCTCTCCTCGTTCGCTACCGATACTTTGGCATAAACATTCATCCGATTCTCAATTATTCACGCGAATTCTCATGTAATATAGCTATATCAGAGCTCTAAGGGACGGGCAAAAGGTCGTAGAAACGCATGATGCGACTGGTTGAAACCTACCGGTACGAGTAAATGTTGAAGAGGAGGAATAACAGGAAAACGGACTAAGAGAGTAGTGGTTCTGGTATTTCTCGTGTATTTTTATCGAGGTCCTCTTTACTCTTCTCATTCGTCCACGTCGATATTTACGAACGTGTAGAGACGGAAGTCGGGAAGCACGGAAGGGGAATCACGAAGTGTCCCGCGTGTAAACGAACGCGTCAGTGTCGACAGTAGGGAAAAACATGGAATCGAATCGGGAACGGAGTTGCATATGACAGTGAATTTTCACGTGTGTATTTTCTCATAGATATAAGTTTTTAAATATTAATCTTGCTCGGATTTGATTCGCGCAAACTGTTTAATTTTCATCAGAGCTCGCTTCTCGTAGAAATTTAGTTCTCCCCGGAATTTACGTCTTATTGAAATTTAGTTCACACCGTCTTTTGCTTCTTATCAGGATTTCGTTCTCTGCGAGTTTTGATTTTTGTTAGGATTCGCCCCTATGAAAACTTGGCTTTACGTCGGGATTTGGTTTTCGTCCGAACTTGTTTCTCGCGGGAACTCGAGTCCCTTCGAATTTTGCTTCTCGTCGAAATCAAAAATATAAATAATACGGTAAGTAAGTTTGCGTGTCCAGGTATTCGATGACGTCGTTTTAACCCACACGCTATCATGTATAAAAATTCCAAGAGCTCTGGGACCTCCTAAGCGCGCCTGGAATTCTTTTTCCTTCCTATGTACGAGGTACGCATGAAAAGCTATGTCCGTATGTGTCCTTATCCGATCTTTTCGCATGTTTTTGCTTGTTTAATCCCGGAAAATGCATATCATTGTACGAGCATGGTAGACCATAAGTTATGATTATCGAGGGACTGCAGGTTTCTTTGTTATCGGGCAATTAGTTAATTAATACGGTGGCAAAGAACCGTGTCGAATAAGTACTCTTATCGTATCCGTTGGCTTTCTACCGAAAGCTTCATCTTGTACGAGCGAAAAGGGGATCGAGTAATTGACACGGTGTGGCAAGGGAAAAGGCTTGAACGCTTTACCCCGGCGCGTTTTATCGCGTTTGATCGGAGCATTAATGGCTTCTTTGCTAGAGGAGAGATTGGTTAATTGATACGGTAACGGGGCAATTAGTCGCTCATTGTTATGTTTTATCGCATTTTCACGCAGGCTCGATCGAACCGTTTTAATGCAAACAAAGGATAGGTAATCAGCTTTCCGCAAGATCATTCGATTTCACCACCGCAGTGATCCATTAAATTTTAATATTCCACTTGCATCCTTGTGCGGCTTGCAGAGCAAAATTTTAACCTGCGATATGGGAAAAAACAACGAGAGAAAAAGGAAGAAATTGCAGACGAAAAGCACACGGAGAGAGAGAGAGAGAGAGAGAGAGAGAGAGGGATTTCAATCGATGGATGTCGACCCGATCGCGATGTTCTTTGTTATCGACGCGACATGTTACTATAAAACTAAAAAAAAGGGGGAAAAGTTAAAAAAAAAAAAAAAGGAAAAAGCTGGCATGTGCAGAAATAACCCGTTGCTTGATATTTATATGGAGTGGTGAATTTTTCGTTTCGACAGCGACCGATATGAAACCTCGCCTATGTATCGATAGCCACCTTCTCGAAATACAGGCTGTGCCCTTGTATCGCGTGCACGCATACCCCTGCTATATTAGGTATTAGGATCTTTTTGGATCAGAAGCAGCATGAACTTGACAAATCGTTGGGAAATTATTAAACTTCATTTGCAACATTAGACTATGAAGAACTCGTATATTCGGTATCGCAGTATAAATTTCACCAATTAAATCGTAGTCTGCAGATACGCTATTGCACAAGTCAGATTTACTAGATGTCCTAATACTTAAAGAACAGAAGCGTAAGTTGCGCACGCGACCAGAGGCCAAGTGGACAAAGACGAAAAAGAAAAAAGAGGAAAAATGGCAAAAGAATTAATGGAAAAAAAATCGAGCTGGAACACGTCCAATTTTTGCGATCCTTCCCTGTCGCGTATCCCAATTCCCTTTGTCCGATACAATGGAGCGGTCGCTTTGTGCACGCTGCGTAATTTCGGCTCTCGCCTATTAGCCACCCAACGAAGAAATAATTTACCACGTGGATTCTCCGCTGAGAGAACGTCACGTCTCGTCCTACCACTCTGCTAACTTGAACGTCCTCTTTGCCTCGTTTATTCTCTTCCTTTTTCTTGCTTTTCGTGCTTTCGTCCAATCACGTCCGTTCGTTCGCTTCACTGTCTCACCGCTCCAGTTTTTCCCTTCTGCACGATGTTTTTTGGTCGACCAGGGATATAGTGTAATATCTAGAACATAGAAGAAGTTGGTCCTGTTGATCTAACTATCGCAGACGCAGAACGCTTTCAGATATTTGGGTCAGGACGAAACTGGAAACGTGCAATTATATATCGGATGGTTCTCCAGGGCCACTGTAGCCTACTAGTCGTCGGTAACGCGAAACGGTCCTTAACTGGATGTCACCGGATTACGGCGAGCAAAACGGAAGCTTTACAAGGCGCCTGGGAGCAATACGATGTAACGCTTATTATGCGCTACCTCGTCGTTTCGAGTTAAGGAGGAAACGTAGCCCGCGTATTTGGGCTGCACTCGTGACGGAAATATGTTAATGGCCGTACAGTGTTTAAAGTTGCATCTTCAGTTTCGCATGATCCTGCTGCGAAATGCTTTTTCTTTTGTTATTTAACAACGTGGCTCGTTTTGTCGTTGGAAATAAACTCCTCCGTACAATGGACAAAGGAATTAAAAGCGAGCAACAAACGAGCGACTTTCATTTCTTTATCGCGCTATTTTTCATTCGTTGAATTTTCCCTCGGCGTCCGATATTTTCAATACGCGCAGTAGATTTATTTTATTTAATTTTCCTGCCGATTTATGCTGCTCCGTGAAAATTCGACATTTTTATTCCTCTTTTATTCGCAACGAGTTACGTAACTGGCAGAGTCGCAGCAAACTCGATTTCCCTATGCACATCGATATAAAGGAGGAAGCCATGCATCACCATATCTCATGTATTATCTGGGCATACGTTACACGAAGGAAATCGACTTGCACGCCTGTCTTACCAAATTGAAGCTGCTTCGCTGGCTGGCTACGTCAAGTACAGACAGCAACGACATACATCACGATATTGGCCATGAATCCGTGTTAGATGCACCTGGATTCCAACGAACTGATAAGAAATCCATTCTTTCTTGCGCCTCGAACTTTCATTTTCTCTTTGAGAACTAATGGTATTTGAAGAAAACTTGGGAGTAGTTTTTCAACTTGGAGCGTCTCGATTTTCTATATACGTTCTTAGGTTAGAAAAGTCTTGTCAAGAGTTACAGGATGACGTTGCAAAGTCCTCGGGCATAGCTAGACAATAAAAATCTCGTTTCATGTGATATTTTATTAACCGGCTACGTAACGCTTACTCTTTGATTTTAAAGCGGATTGGATCATTCGTTAGTTCGCTTACATCGACGATAAGAATGATCCTCGCGATGAAAGGAGGCGGTTTCCGTCCGAGGAAAGTCATTTTTTTCTCTCAAAGGAGTTTCACGAAAATTACTGTCTGCTTCGTGCAGCCTCGACTATATTTACTCGTATACCTCGCAGCTTACCTTCCCATTTTGAAGAAATTCTTGACTCGAAGGAATTTCAAAGAGACGTTCCGCCTCTAACGACGAGCCTCTTCGACGTAATAGCCGCATTTAGCGTTTGTTGAGCCAAAGAAGAACCGATTTTAACCAGGAAAGAACACGCTTACTATCCTCCTTTCATTTTTAAACCACGTAGATTCGCTTAACTCTCTTCGCGCCGTGTTAATCTGTTAACCAGACCGTCTCTCAAGAAACCTTCATAATCGGAATTGCGAAGTTTATAGAGAAAAATCAATTTTAGCCGCAAATATAAATATCACGCGATATATTTGTAATAGCAACGAAACAACACACGAAGAAATCGAAGGCGCGTAATTAAAATTAAACTGATATAACCAAGAAATTGAGAATCTGAAGATAACCGGCGAACAGGTCAAAAATCAATTCGCGTTACGTGTCATGAAGCACTCGTTCGTAGCACCTTTATCCCCTTGAAAGCTGTATGAGCGTGGAAAATAGAAATCTTTTACACGGAAGATAAAATGGAGAGAGCGCGATACAAGCTTGAGAGTAACGAGAAAGAAATCTTCGACTTGGAATCGATTCGCGTTCTTGATTCTCGGTACGTGCGTCACGGGACCGCGTTTACTCGAGAAATCTCAGCTACGTTGCAAAGATGCGGTACTCGGTGACCGTAAACTTGATAATAAAGTCGCGGCACGATGATCACGTGGCCGAATATACACGTTAAAGAGGCCACGAACTCGCGAGAATAAGGATTTTTATTTTTATTGCGATATCTCTTACTTAACAAGAGGGAATACAAAATACGAGTATAAAATAGAATGAAACGATAATTAGATATGTTAAAACAATAAGAGGGCAACGCAACACACCGCTACGTGACGAAATATAATTCAAAGACTGTTATTCAGGATCTAATTCAGCCACGGTTCTTTCACATAATGTATCCTAACATCCGTTCATTCTTTCGTTTTTTCATTTTATAATCCTTTTCATTATCTTCAGCAAATGATCTCGAATGTTTCACTCGAAATTCAGTCATACCTAGTAAATAATCATGTAAAATTCCCAGCCTTTCAAACGCGTTTAGAAGTTCTCGAATATCGTGTCTCTTTGACTATAGAGAGAGGCAATTTGCGATTTAAACGTCGGATTCAACAAATCGGACAGGACACATAGCTGCAGGAATAATTCGATTTCCCTTGTTCACTCGTATGATCCTGTCTGATCCAGCGTCGATTGACGATGCTTTGAGGGACGTTCAACGTTCTACAAAGATTAATCCACTGGGTTTTATGGGACTAGCCTTTGGAGGATTCGAAGGTCGAATAACTTCCGGCTGGTATCAAGGTTTTTTTCATTCGTGATTTTCGATGTTGCAGACCGGTAATGAAGGACGCGGAAAGATCAAAAGGTAATCTTTTTCCAATCGATCTCGCATGGAAATGGAGAGAAATTTTGGTTTTCGAAATGGATGTGCGTGGGAAATTGCGAATGTGAATCGAGCGTCGACGCGATTGCTTTTTCCAAAAGTAACTTTCGTAGTTTATAGCCGCGAGTAATGCAAACATTTTCCAATGAAATTGAATGGATGATTCTTTTGAAAATAATAGTACAGAGCGGCAGAGCGGCAGAGCGGCAAAGAAAATTATTTTGAAATTTCATTTGAGATATTCGATATTCAGACGATCGATAGTAAAAGTGTTATTGAAATTATTATTTAAACAGTCGTTGAATCAATAACGAATTTACATTTATATAACAAGAGATTTTCCGAAAGTAACGCGTATGTTGCCGAAGAGAAAATTATTTCGAAATTTCATTTCACATATTTAATAATCGCGATTATTATTGAAGTTTAAGCGGTTGTTGAATTATTAAATTGAATTTCCGTTCGTATAACACAAGCGCTTCTGAAAAGAGCATATACATACGTTGACGCGTCTAACGAAACCGAGCATTTTTCCAGCATAACGAAATCCCCCGCTAAACTAACGCGTCCGCGTAGAAAGTAGCTCGTCAGTTGACGTAACGCTTTTGAGCAAGGTACCGAGAATAAATTCGCGCAATGAAACTCTTTGAACTTCTGGATATGCAATACAGCTACTGAATTCGCGTTTCCTCCTCGACGAGTGTTGTTGAATTTTTATGTCTTCTATGGTTTCCATAACCTCGTACTCTCGTCACGAACAAGCGAATTTCAACGATACCGAAAGCTTCGAACATCGTGTATTTGACATCTGAGTTATTCGCATTGCTGACAATTTTTTAATCCATCATAATTATCTTATTTTGATCATTCGAAAAGGTTTAGTAACACGGGCCTCCGATGACCACCGTGGCAGTCGTTTTAAATATTTTTGTTATCTCTTGCACCTATATATTACGACACATATTATAGTACATTCATAAAAGACTCCTACAATCGGTTCGAATTCTTTCGTGTGTCCGCGTATTTGTCTCTCCCGTATCAGACGAAAATGTCCGCAGCTTCGATCATTGCGAAGATTCTGCCACGGAGATCGAGTTGTCTGTAACAAATTCTACCGTGTCTCGAATAACTTCGTAACGCTGGCAGATGTGTAAAATCGCGGAGCGGCAATAGCGTGGAAATTTTGGAGAGATCGCTCGGTTGGATCCCAGCTACGGAAGCTCCCTAGCAACGGGTCGCGTCCGAAGGGAAGCAACAGTTGCAGGAGCGAGACGGTTCGCGCGAATCCGCGCAAAGTGGCTCCGTGGAAAAGCATCCGCGTGTACATCGACCGCTTTTGCGCTCGAGGTCGAGCCGAGAGGGATGGGACGGATGGCTCGAATCCATTCAACCCCGTAAATTATAAACGCGTACTCTTAAGCAGAGTACGCGCAAAATTCGTAACATTTTACGCGCTGATGTTTGTGCATGCGCATCTTTTATAATGGAACGTCGCCAGCGATACGCCGCAGAAGATTTATTTGTCAATTCCGTGGTTTAGTTCGTTCTGAAATTCGTGACTAGGATTCCTCGTAGGTCGAAGGAAAGTTATTTCTTGATTTACTGCTCGAAGTAGTTTTAATACGCGTTTGTCCATTGCAGTGATTTTAATAGGATTTCGGTTTAGCACATGGTTAACGGTGTACCGTGGAATGCATTTTACCCCAGTTTTCGCATATTATTGGGAAACATCGTTTCAAACGCGGCCTCGACAAATTAAAATCGTCGATTTACGTTCCGCGTCAACAGTGTGTTAATATAATTTTAGCTTAACGAAAAACAGAAGGAAAAGTCATTTCACTGTTTTATCTTGATTTGTCCGATTTCATTTACGAATATTTTGTGACGTTTTAACGTTACGTTAATTGCGTTGATAACTTATGGTGTTTTCTATAAATTGAATTTGCATGGAAATTCCAAACGCCTAATCGGCTTGGTATTTCAATTTCTGAAATTGTTAGGAGAGTGCTTAGATACGAGTGTTTAAATATTTTGGCAAACGAATATACACGTGATTCGCAAACAAGCTATTCGCCTAAAATGGTTGAATGAAGCAATTTACGGAGGCTAGTTGAATGTGATTGAAAGTGACAAAAAGCGGTAAAAAATATTTTTTACGTTCAATTTTAAACGATAAATAAATTGCCGTGCAAGCGTATGTATCTTTAAATATTACTTTCTACGTTTTCCCATTACCTGGCTGGAAATATGGCCTCCCAGCAGTAGATTAAATATACCGTATTCTCTCAGAGCATTAATTGTTAGATTTCTTTTACGTATCCTTCCTCCTATTTCATTCTCTTTTATAACTGAAAAGAGTAGAAGAATTTTAAACGCCAGAGTTCCGCTTAAAAGGTTCATTGTAAAATGTCTTTACGTATCATAATACGGAACTCCGCTATTAAAACCGGAACGATCTCGGCCGAGCTGCGCGTTGTAACTGAAAACAGATAAAAAGCTGGCTCCGTGGCACGGTGTAACGAGCGCTTTACACGAGGCAGATCATCGGAATGAAATAAGAGCAACGGCACGGCGAGACGCAATCGTTCGAACGACCGATAAAAAGGCCCGATGCAAATGGAACGATATGATAAAAAGGGGGCTGGCAAATGAGCCGGGGATAATTCGACGCTGTTTTTAATTACTTGAGCGCGACGTGCATTATTGGTACATCGCTGGTAGGCATAGTTTCTCGTGGTTAAACTTCCTCGTATTAACCACTAACTGACGCGTTGCGAGTCTTTAAAAATTTCATCAAGTCACGCGTATAGTCGATAATTTGGAATCAGAAATGTAGTTACCATTGTAACAGCGATAACTAGTGTCGGAGGCTGAAACTGTGCGGTGCACGACATCTCTCGTGACATATGCATCGGCCTGAAAACCTGTGAATTGGAGAGGGTCGAAGAGAACCTCCGTTTCACATTTATCATCAGCCACAGCTTTTATAATCGAGTTCTGGAAGGTGCGTGAACACATATTCGTATCACGAGTGGCAAGATCACGTTCGAGCATCCCTGTTGTCAACGTGTAACGCCTCTGTCGCGCGTGTAAACGCTGCACTGCTACAAAGGCAAACGGGACATCGATTACAAACTGTTCATTCCATGTGTATGTACTGCTGAAATTCGCACCCCTTGACGCGCTATTATAAATTCGATACTACAGATCTGACGCATTACAGGCCAGATTAATGATGCAACGCGTGGTTCTATAGTTTCTAACGTTACAGATTCCGCGCTAAAATAAGATCGTGGCATTAGCAGGTATTACGACGCGAAATTCATTTCCGATCATTTTTTTTTTCTCTCCTTTTTATAGATATACCGAGTATCGGTCTTGGAACTTAGTTTTAAATTTATGTTTTCTGCGATTACTTCGCTTTCAAATTGCAAATAAAAATTGAATCAGATCGGATAATTCAATCCGGAATTGAACTAATTGTAAATACCGTGAAAGCAACCTGGAAATCAAACATACTGCATATAATAACGTCCACAACTCGATGCTTTCGTTCGTTAGCACTGGAGCGAAAGAAAAGCAAGGACGTCGAACGAAGCCAAGAGCACTCCAAACGAGAAAGAAAAGTATGTAGCGCAACAAAGCTCATCGGCGTAAAACCTGGCAACAAACAAATCGAATCGCATCAACAATTCGATTCCAGTGTCATACTCGAAGTTCAGTTTATCGAGCAGCTTTCAGAGGAAGCGTATCGTCGGCCAAAGAAAATTTGCAAACAGTTCAACCTTTTATGTTCCTTTGTCAACGCGATATCACAGTCAAGCGGATTCTTCTATGCGTAAGCAGTAACGTTTGTCTGGTTCGTTTCTACGAAACTGCAACGAAAGCTGCAACTGGGATTAATCTCGGAACTGAAATTCAATTCGATCCCAAGAGGGCGAGAGAATTATTTATCGGAGCGATCCGATCGCCTACCCTTCGTTACAAATCGCGTGGCGGCACGCGAACTGACGTTACAATTAGCGGCGTTCCGTGGAACTTGGATCGATGGTGCAATTACGCGTAACGGGCTCGGTAGTTTGCTCGATCGGCTTTGCCTTCGCGCCGTGTAAATCTCGGAAAAGACTCGTTTTCTACCAATTGATAATTCGACTTTTTTCGGTCACTTGGCAAGGTTCATGCGGAACACGATGATTCGTAGAACGTTTGACGATGCCAATTTGCCCTGTCACGTTGATAGTGTGTAAGATTAGAGCGCGAGAAAATTTAACGAAGTAAGATTAGGATACTGGTATCTCAAATTGCATTCTTCTAATTTCAGCATGTAAAATAGATTCATTTACATCAAGTTTAATAGATTTTTTATCATATAGATTCAATTTAATGGAAATTTCTTTAATCGTGTTCAGAACGAGACGAATTTAACAATACACGTAGATCAATTGTACATTCGAGGTACATAGTAATAAGGAACATTACCGGTGCTTTCTTTGGGTAATTTTTAACACAATCGTATTTTTCCATTATCGATGGATTTCTTATCAAATCTCTGCTTAAAAGTTATCGTTACTCGTTTCGACAAGAACAGAACGAAAATAGAAAAATCCAGGGACAATAGCTGGCTTGAATCCCAGAGAATTTCGATCACCTGCTAACGCCAAATCCATTGAAATTCATAAATAAACGACCATCTCCGATAAAATCGTGCATATTCTAGCCTCGGATGGTCTCGAGGGTGCAACGACAGCTGGATATCGCCGCGTCGACGAGTCATCCGTGTGTTCCATTAATTTAATTCACCGATGCCTGGTAATTCATCAAGAGTACGCATCGACGAGCGTTGTATCTTGAGTGGACATCGACGTTTCACGTCGATTCGCGGCGCAATTGGGCCACTGTGTGCGTAATATCGTGTCCACCGATGGAAATCGCGGTAGTAACACCAGCACGAACAAATGGAAGGACAAATCAGGCTATTTGCACGATCGCTTCTGGCCCAAGCTCTGGGATTCTGAAATTAAGATCGCATCGGTCGTCGAGAGACAAACCCGCTTCCGGGGACACGTCGTTTGCAATTCGATTTGCGTCGACTAGTTCCAAACAATTCGCACAATTACGATCTATTAATTTAGCCCTAACTATTCCGCTCGGATTAACTAAACGTATTTCCAGCAACACGTGGAATAATTCATGGATCTATGAATTACCGGTAGGTCAACAGACGACGTCAGGATTCCCACCGGCCATTATCATCAAGTTAATGAAATTATTTCGCGAGTTTAGTTGTGCAGAAAAACCCTTTGCCGGTTCGCGGTGGTTTAGTTTGGAACTTTACGAATTAGAGGGATTGGTCGAAGCTACACGGAATCTTCAGGTCTCCTTGAGTCTCTGTTTCTTTCGGTCTATCGCATTCCATGGTTCGTTGAAGTAGGACACTGATTAGATATTTGCCATCGTTGTTCCAGTGCAAATAAAAGATAACAGACTTGGATGGGTTGTTTCAAGATTTCGGTCACGAGGTCGGACGCTGGCCACCTATGTTTGCGTCCTTTTTTTAGGATAGAATAGCATTTTCTGTAAAACCAACGTAGATGAGATTTCAAGGTAACGAGTACGCTATATTCTAATCTTAGTTCGTTAAATTTTACCAAACTATGATTGTATATTATCGACGCTACATTTTCAGATTGCTTCCAAGTTTTATCCATATAATTAAGACAATCGTGTCTCGTCAAGATGTCAATGAAATTTCAAAGTGTCTTACATAAACCACGCGATATACGCATAAAAGTTTTCTACGGTATTCCATTCGAACGTATTTAAACAACGAGTACATGCACCTTTAAAGGCGGCTTCTTCAGTCACTATACTCGTTATACTCGTTATACTAGTAAACAAGTTGCTGTCTTAAGTGGCTAAATGAAGCAATGAACGAGCCCTACACGAGACCGAGGCTCTCTGGCGATGATGCAACCACCATAAACACTCATCCTTTGCGCATTTCAAAAGACCAGAGTGTTTACCAAACGCATACAGACCCCTCGTCTCGCAGCAGCCACTGATGGCCAAATAACGATCCCCAAACGCGATGATGTTTTATGGTGGACGCGTAGAGAACGAACAAATTCGCAACGAACACGGTGGTGGAACGATCGTGAGGGGAGAACGAAATTTGCAGTAGCTGGCTCGGTAACAGCGTTTTGCGTCGTTGTTCATTGTTTCATTGAAGGTCGTTAACCATCGTTAGCGGTCGTTCGTCCGCTTATCGACGTTGGTTTGCGGACCGCCACAGAGGCCGCGAAACACGCGCCAAATCGTTCCTCCGCGGGAACCACGACTCGCTATCGCCTCCACGAACGCTTAACGATCGTTATTCTCGCAAAAATTATGATAATTCGCGAGGCGATACTGCGCTAAGATGCGTGGGATTTGTTAATTCACAGTTTGAACGTTAGATTAAATTAGAATTTCATCTTTTGCAAGAGAGCAGCGTCAAAATTCAATTTCAAAATTTCCGTGAAAATCTGTGAAACGGTCCTATTTGAATTACCTCGGTGATTAAAGCGCAGATCTTTAATAAACGCGGAGAATTCTCAAAACTGAAAGATTTGAAAGCTGAACGGACTTCTCATTGCGTTGTCTTGATTGCTCTTCGTTCAACCCAACGTTTGAATGTACTCGAGTGTATCTAATATAACGCTGGAGTATTTAATATTATAAATAGAACCTTATCAAAGCGGGACTTGTTACGTATCGCGCTCGACAAGACCTGCAAGGATAGCTACTCGTTACATACATTAAGTTTCATTGTATTTGCATAATAAAACTACCAGACACTATCAACTCGAATCATCTACAACCAATTCTCCTGTGATATCTTCAACACACAGATACCCCGTTAACATTATCGTCCTCGTCGCATCAGAAGTCCGAAGAAAATTTCCATCTCCCACGTTATAAGGATCCTACTGTATTTTGATTTTCCGTGTAATTTCCTACCTTTTATGTATTCCGCGCTTATTACGAATAAAATATTTCAAAGGAAATACGTTAACGAAACGATTTCGGCATTTTTCGCTGAATCATTGAAAATTCCTCATCCGACCCTGATCTTACAATCGTCTCATCTTCTAATTAAATTAACCACGCGGTATCGGTACGGTCCGAAAGGAGGCGCCTTATCGCGGCCACACCTCCGCTACCCTTGCTCCTCTCACCCTTTATCAACGTCCAACCCCTGCTGTTACTAATGACTATTCAAGCCGACCTAGACTCGTGCTCCAGCTCCTAGCGGCCGATAATGACAGAGGCGGGCGACCGATGTGCAGCCTCGTTTGCAGACATCTCTCGTTCGGGACTTAGAATCACCGCTTGGCAAATTGGCCTGCGAACACGGTCCTCTCGCTGGGAACACCGCACGACTCTGTAATTTCGCGGTTCGAGGGCGGTTCCGCGGTAACAGCCGTTGGAACGAATGACAGGCGGTGGAAAAGACGAGAGCAGATTGACAGTATCGTTCACCGCAACTCGCTCGAGACGAGCAAGTTTAATAAGATGATACGTACATAAGGAACCGGGCACGTGCTTGGATCTTTGGCTCGTGGGACGTGTTCGAACTTCTAAATAGATGTTACTACGTGTAGATTTTTTTGATCGAGCAACTTTTAAACGAACCACTTAGACGAGAGATCTAGATGATTGTCGATCAACTCCTTAAATTAGAATGCAAAGAAAAATGACAGTTATAAATGCCGGCTTTCACTCTCACATCTACCGTGAAAAATGAATTGGAACGTTCAAATAACTGGTTGACTTTCCCAACGTGTGCTACGGTTTATTTATCGTCAGTGGGGCGTGGTGCTGCGCAGGGTGCTTTTTGTGCGTAATTCTTACGGAGAATTACAGTGCCAGCCGGTGGTCACCGGGGACGGAATTAGGGATGATTTGTTTGCAGGAGAGAATAATCGCGCGGCATTCAGATTTTCACTGGGTGAAATTACCTTGCGGTTTGCGGTGAATCTCGGTTCGATATTCAAGTGGATAATAATTTACCGTTTCAAGATCAAGCGTCTTTTGAAACGCGATAGAAATTTCTTCCGTAGCAACTATTAATGACAGAAACACAATAGCACAAGTAGTATGAAATTTCATATCGTATAACTTTACTTTCCTACGACTACGATACTATACTTTGATACTACAGATATATAGAAATAATACGTGTGAGTACCTTTTGTAGCCACCGTACGTAATAATATTCAGTCGAAAAGATGGAAATTAAAATTAGATTCGAGATAACTTTCTTATCGAAGGAAACTTCTCTGTATTAAAGCAGAGCCATATGCTTTTCCACGAGTATAACTCTACGCTATATCTTTACATTACGACACAGGGGATCAAGATCAATTCTGCGAGAAATAAATACCACTTACACTTACCCGATAACTTGTTCGACTACGACGCACAGCACAGAGCGTCGAAGGGTTAAAAATTGCTATTTTCGAAGCTAGCATCGATACACAACGAATCTTCCGTCTAATGTAAAATGCCGTACACGTTTAAAAGATTCTTTCATGCAGCACGAAACCGCGAGGAATTTTCTAGCACAAAAGGATGCTCGTCCACGTATATACAGCCTAAAGCGACGTTCGTCAAAGTATACGAGACCACGCGTCTCGCAAAGTTGCCCGAGGATGGGTGGCATTTTGCGGCACGAAATTGCACGTGACACGGGAAGAAAATCCCCCATCCCCTTGCTCCAGCCTAGCCAGAAGTTGCCCGGGTAACATCCGTCCCATCCACAAGCACGTATCTCCCTATCGCGTGGGATTAATATCGCACGGTCGTCTTGTGGAGCTGAACGTGTCTCCCAAGGAGACAGGAAGAGTCGGAGAGCAGTGACGGGTCAGCAGGTGGCGGAATATCATCGTCCCGTGAACGGGTCTCGTCGATCGACGCTCAAAGACTCGGGTCGTATGCATAGCCAGCCAAATTCGGTTTGTCTATCCCCCCAGACACGAGGCGTCGACCATCCAGATATCCGAAGTGAATCCCGACCAACGATCCTGGCACAGCTCCAACCGTTTCCGGCGAAGGGTTGCTGCCCCTCCTGCCTTCCGAATACTCCACCATTCGATTTCATTTTCATTATCATTTCTAACTGCCAACACGCAGGATATCCTGAGATTTGCCGCTGTTATCGATCATCGCGATAAAAATTGCGCGTTTTTACGTGAATGAGGAAATTGGACGATGAAGATCCGTTATGGTCTGGCGGAGATCGTTAATCCTTTTTTCACTCGGCAATTATCGAGACGTAGGTTTCTGTTAGCTCGGTGATAAAGAAACGAGCGCGGGATATAAAGGACGGTTAGTTTATTCGTATTTATATTTATATTTGCTATGGTTGAAAAATATCAAATTTTGTACCATATATAAATCGATCAATGAATTAATGTATTAATGTACATTTAGATTGTATGATATTTTAAAGCGTGATATCTTTGGAACAGTTTTCCGAATGATCAGTCGGAAGATTAATTATGCAAAGATATTCGTCTATTTCAAGTCGCGTGCAAAGAGTTAAACACGCGGATGATCAATGGTGTTTGCGTCCACGGAGATGATTACTATTTACTGTTTGATTGGGAGGAAACACGGTGATTCGCTGTCCCGTGTTATTTCGGCGAAATGGGATATTTGTACGAAGGTAATGCGAATTGACGATAATGGTTTTTACCATACATCGAGATCGCAGCCACGATACGAAACTATTATCGAATCTCTTTTCGGCTTATTTCCTAATGCAGGAAAGTTTATTCGAGTCTGGTAGCCTGGCAGGTTAAATATATAAAAGCACGAGTGCTAGTCAAAGAGCATTAGTGACGGGAACCAGAGCACCGCTCGAATGTTATCGAACTTTGCTGCTGATTATGAGCGCAGATGCGACGTTTCATAAGTGTATCTATAGGTTGCGGCGAAAAATATCTTACGGGATAATATTAAGGAGATTAAAGTATCTTTTAAATTGTAAAAAAAGTTCCAATGGCTTTTTGTATTTGCGTCGTGTAACGCATTAGAAACTATGTGATCGGGAGAAGATTTTGTAAAAAATCGAAGACGATTAATAAATAAGGAAAAGTTAGCGGCGGTAACAACGCGTCTAACAACGTTTAACAATCTACTAATATCAGAAAGATAATTAATTTCTCCCAAACTACGTTGCAAACTTTCCAGACTTGGCTCAATTAAATTAAACCCCAACACTCTTTATAATTCCATTTAATATTCAAAGGAGACATTAATCGAAGAGTTGATTATCGAATTTTTCGGGAACGGGTAGGGCAGCGATGGGTCGCTTCGTTTAAAGTTCTCACGAAACTCGGCTGGCATTATCCTTTTAGAAACGAATCGTTCGATTCGATGGAGCGAAATGGGACCAGAAACGAGACCGAAAGTCAGAGAAGGTTAGCTACTTGGGCGATCCTTTTGATTCGGTGAAAGGCTTCTGCTGGTATCTTCAAAGAGCTCCTCCGGCAGAAATACGGCCACCGGACCGTAAAAACAGAGAAAGGGCGAGGCCGTTACTCGCTTTTAATTTCGCCTGGCGCAAAAGCCGCCATCTCTAACGTCGATGCACGCTGCGTAAGGCGTTTGCCCCTTTTGTGGTTTAGACTACAGAACATTAGATTGTCTCGAGATTTCTGCCTGTTCATTCCGTCGAATCGTCTCCACGAACGGGCCCTTCTTCTTCTCTTTTTCACACAGAACGATTAAACAAGTCGTTGCTTTTTGTTCACCACACGCGTGTTAGGAGAATCGTTAGGCTTTTGATCTTGATCGTCTTGTTGGCTGTTGATTACGTGGCAGGAAGAAAGTGCAAGTTTCAATCTAGCGAAGTAAACGGTAGGTTCGGTGTCTTGGAATACGTTAAGTAGCGTTTGGTGCAATTTAGTATGCTGTTCTCTGTTTGTATTATCTATTTTTTGTACGACGTTAAAAATAACGGCGTTATCTCTGTGTCAACATCTCCGCGTATCTGCACAGTTAACCTTTCCAGCACTGATTAAGGCGACCATGGGCTTCATTAGAAACGCGTGTTCGTTTGTATTTGAAAATTGTTGGTGTGTAAAACTCGAAGAAAAGTGGCTCACTTTCCTACCGTAGAAAATTGTATGTATTCTATCGCATGTGTTATATAAAACATTTCGAGGCTACTATCAACGTATGACATCACTGCGATGACATAACGCGCTTAATATATTCGTGAAAGATTTCAACGATCTTAGACGCTCTCGCGAGCCACCGTACCAATTCAACGGTAAAGAGGTTAAACATCGATCAGTCGCGACTTACTTGCGTGTTGCAGCTTTGAAACGTAAAACGGCCATCGTACGTTGGCCCGATTCATCGAACGAGTCTCTTTGTCGTCTCATTGAAAATCTATCAAAGCTTCGCCACTCAAAGCTGGTCCGAACTGCTCAGGGAATCCAGTTGACCGTGTATCATTCATTACGAAACGACGCTGTTTGATGCGGCGATTCGCGTGACAGAGGCATGCATAATGCGACATCGTATCGGACGACGAATGGCGGTGACTCGGTTGGAGCCAGTAATCGCGTCAAGAGCGTCGTGTTTTATGCGCGGTGACAGAAACGGGATGGCGGCCCGTGTTGGCGACGAATCGAACCGCGTGAGATAGGATTACTGTACGGTTCGCCGGCTCCGAACACCCGGATGCGGAAGCTGCAGCAACGCCGCGTGTCACCGTAATCTATGTTCCGTCGAACTTAATCTGGTCCCGCGCGGAAAATCGACAAGACCAACCTGCAGCCTCTCTCTCTCTCTCTCTCTCTCTCTCTCTTTCTCTCTCTGGTCCGCATACCAGAAACCGGAAGCGTAACCCGCCTCCGAGAATCTATTTACTTTGCGCGTCATTAAACTTCCACGTTGCGAAAAGTTGGATTGCGTGAATGATCGATAGCTTCTTCAGGCGTCGGCAGGAAACGTAACAAAGTTCTGTACGTGCATTAGGCCCTCGAATGACAGCACTGATTAATGCGGTGACACTTTAGGCTCGCGTGTACGATTACGCATCCCCATGCAACCCCGTACTTAGAACGCGTCATCGATTTTACAACCTCGTATTTTGTTCATTGACTAATAGCGATGGCATTGAGTTCAGATTGTAAATTTTTGTTCTCCAGTATTGCGACACTTTCTGCTTGTATATAGAATACCGTAATTATACCGTGGATATTTATGCAAACTCCTGCTTCTATGAAGATGGTTGAAAAATGGAATTTGGATATACAATTTTTGGACATCGCTACTCTTGCAATGCCATCGTCGGAGTATTTATTTATCGAGATGAAACAAAGGATTCTCGCGGTAGGGACATTTGCATAATCGATGCAGGAAGATGCGGGGTGTCTAACCGACCTCGAGCAAACACCTATTCATTTCCTTCGATCCGAACGTTCTTACCATCGCGAACTAACGAGACCTCCAGGGGTGTCTGCGGGTCAAGCATAGGGCGCCATTAACCCCGAGTAAGCCGCAAAAAAAGAAACTTTCCTTGCTCCAGCTGAGTGGCAGCCGTTTCTATGAACGTTCCGCGCCCTGTTCGCTACATATCGATTCGTCTCTCGGACAAAATTGAATTACGCTGCTCCGGAAAAGAAAACGAGGCGAGGGAAAGCGTAGAAAGAAGAAAAGATAAGAGCGGAACAAGGTTCTGAGGGGGAAAGAGAAATAGAGAGATAGAATATCGAGAGAAATTAAGCAGCTGAAACGGGAAAAGAAAGAAAATGGGAAACTTGGCTTACTCACGGAATTTGCCGCGTTAACAGCCAGATCCTCTAATACCATCGACACCGGGATTCCAATTAGCCTTTTTATCGATTTCCTAACCGAGATCTAACCTTCTGATTTCCTCTCCGTTCGACGAAGAAAAGAATTTACCAAGGGAAGATATTATTCGTCGATAAAGTTTGTTCCTTTTGGCTCGTTTGCATCGTGCGGTGAAACGAAAAATCTTACTCGTTGATTTTCGAAAATTAGTTCGTCCAAGCGCGTGACGCTTTTCGAGGTATCAACTTGGTCACTGTCAGAAATTACTATCATATTCTTAGTGATGGAATCGTGAAAAATATGGGCGTCGAGGAACTACAACTACGTATTTTCAAATCTCTCGAAGAATTTTCAAATCGTGATGCTACAAACCATTGGAAGAAAAGTAGCGGAACGTCATTCTTCGCGTACGTTTTGACGTCTATGACATCCTTATTTATTACGACGACGACTTCTCGTCGGCCAAGGAAAGTTTACTCTGACATTGTGCGCATTCCATCGGTAACCAGCCATGCCACGAAGGAAATTCCTTTCACGTAGTCAAAGGACGGGAACGCGGCGTCTACACAGGCTGGTTTAAGGCTTCACGTGCACGCCAGATTCGAGGACAGCGATAGCCCGGTTATTGTGGGAGATGCCTCGATAACAGGGCAGAGGCAATGCCACCAGATCTGCGTCGCTTGCATTCTACTGGTGCCGGCCTAATGACCGGGAACGCCGGAACGGTACATAAAACACGAATTAGCGAACGGTGGTAATGGATCGAGCGAGCTTCCAAACGACGATATATCTTCGTACTTGCAACCAGTCCCTGGAAGATAATTATGTACCGATGTAACTGATCTGTACTGTACAAGGTACGATCCCATGGAAGATGCCGTGAATCTTCGTTAGATTCTGCTTGACATTAATTTATATACAGTGGCCCGTGAAAGCGTTGAAACACTTTGAGATTTTCTTTGGATCTGTAATCAGGCTTGTTTCAAATTTTACCAACATAGTCACGACAATAGAATCTGGTGACAGCGATAATGAAATTTCAAGATGTTTCGTATAATACACGCGATATATACGTAAAAGATTTTTGCGCTAAGCGACCCACTGTAGGTGGTGGGATTCTTCGATCATGCTTTTAACGTAGTCGAATATCACGGTGAACATAAACGACGAATGGATAGATAGCTTTTGCAGATAAAATTGGTTATTCTCGTGACACTGGAGAGACATTGTTGGATCAACGAAGCGAACAGGTGTTATTCGTCGATAAAATCGTTGTGAGACGCTTTAGAAAATAAAGAACTGCTGGCGTGATCGATTGAAAGATTCGTGGATAACTAACATCTCCGTGTTAACTAACATAACTAGTCGATCAACCGGATTTCCCGCGATGCGTTGATTGCGATGCAATCACAATTATCCTCTAATTACTCGAAGCTTGTCGGTAGTTCGACGTTCGACGCCAGTATCACGACTCGAACCTTAATCTGGGATCCGCTGTCAGACAATCGCCTGATGCGATTGTCGCGTCATCTCATAAGCCCTCTACACTCTGTGCTGGCCTATCGCTCGCTCGACGAACTGCACCAGTTGGTACGCGAATACGTACGTTTGTACATTGTGTAAAACAACATTGCCCTCCATTGTTCCCTGCCTGAACCGAGCCAATTCTCTTCGCAATCTACCAGTTTTCCGCGCTGTTTGCGAATTTGAAATTTTCGAAATATCTCTGCTCGCACAAATATTCCGCACCAACGAATCGACAGCGATCGATTTGCCGGATTCTGTCGACTTCCGTGCATCGATCAAGGGCTTCGTGGATAGTCTGTCGTTCGTATTTCGTGCGAATAATCGTACATCCATTTTCATTCAGTCGCATTAATCAAACATAGTTTGCAGTTTATCCGCGCGTATTCTCGCGATTAGCTGCCGTTGGACGAGTTTGCTCGTATTCATATAAGATTACCCACGTTAATTTTCATTTCGCCGCACTGGTATCGCGTTAATTCGTCAGGTTCACCCTCCAACTGGTTCGTTGGTTTTCGTTTAATTAATTCGTAATAACTTCTGATTAACCTATGTTTATTCATCCGCGTTTAATTTCTGCTGCGTATACGCGCACGTGTAATATGTATGCGCAGGATGTTACGAAAAAAAGACTCGTAGGATCTAAAATCGACTCATCCCACTAAAAACACAGAAGTGGTCCTACAAAAAAAATTTTTTTTTAATGCGAAGGCCATTGTCATTCTGTCTGCCCACCAAAGATTCAATCGGAATATCGTCTTACGTTGCAGCAAAATAAAATTTTGATGCAACGTCGGTAGAATTGACTTTAAGACGATATTTACTAAAACTTTTGTACTACTGCTTTAAAAAACACTTCAAAAAACACTTCTACCTTATTTTTACGATACCTTGTATATTCCCGTATACGTCCCATACGTATTATCTTAATTCCGGAGCGATTTCGATACGCTGGATCCGCGGACGTAATTTATCTTCTCCGTTGTCTATTTTCTATCACGAATCCGAAAGCTCCGGCAAGAATATTTCTCACTTGATTTACCGCACCCTGGACGTTCCGTTCCGCACGCGATCCGACACGGTACCGCGTAAATTCCGCTTTATCTGTATGCGCGTCTCTGATTTTCAAAAGCGAGGAACACCACGCGGTGATCTCCCAGGAGTTCTTCCAGTTCCGCCGGCAAAACGTGAATTTACGAAGCTTGTTCCTCGTTGTTTCATTTACTGACGAAAATTCTCACTCTTCTCCTCTATGTTTACATCCACGCTCTGTACAGGGTGTCCAATAACTGCTGCTACAACCGAGGGAAGAGCGACTCCTCGTGAGAAAATAGATCAAAAATATAGAACAAGTTTTTTGCGTATGAGGCTTCGATTCTGAGAAAAACCATTTTCAAAATCAGGCTGCTATATACCTACAAACTGTAAATTTCTATTTGGCAGACTCTTGCTTGTGACATTTTATTGAATTAACTGTTGTACCACCTACCACTTAGTTACCAGACACCGTGTACGTGCTCTAGTCGTGTATGTTCTGCTTCAGTGTTTCAAAAATCTCCGACCTCGCTAACATAAAAAAAAAGAAGACGGAAACGTCGTAATTTCTAGTAAAAGCCATCGAATATATCACCGGCGGGTTCGTTGATCCTGAAATGCGGTTACCCAAAGGTTGTTAACAGAATCCTGGGGATCCATCGGAAAATTTGGTTGGCTTTTCGACGAATACCATGTCCCATCTCATGAGTTTTCGTTCGAGCGTAACCAGATGAGGTTACCTGCCTCGTCCATCCGACATACGCGTGGAATTCTCGAAAGTGTAAAGATGAGCGGAGATGTGTCTCTGTCGTTTTAACGAGAAACGCTCGAGTCGTTGCAAAAGCATTCAAAACGGCTGACCGCTGTAACAGCGTTCGAGGTTATTTCAGGATGGTGACCGGCAAGAACGTGTGCTCCCAACTCGAATTCTCTTCAAAGAATTGGAACGTTGCTGCTTCGAAAATCCCCGGCTCTCTGCCGCTGTTTCTCTTTCCATGGTTATAGCGGGACAGAACGTGCGCTGTTTAAACGCGAGACTCGTAGTATTGGCGTTCTAGTTGGACGTTCCCAGCGAATTCGTCAAATCCTCGTTTTTTTTTCACCGTCGTTCCGTTCTGTTTTCTTTCTCTCGGCTTTCAACGGCTTTTCCTACGTCATGGAAATTTTTCCTTGGAAATTCACAGAAATAATGGTATTTATTTAACCCGTAATACTGCACCTGCAGTATTGTTTCGGCTTCTCGAAATGCAGTGCTTTCTTTGGTATCGTAATATGTATGAAGCAAGCTTCTTGTCAAAATCGAGACGTTAGTCTGTGTGGGAACGTGGTTCAAGAATACAATGCTAAATTAACAAGTTTGCAGCTCTGTGACCTTAGGTGAGCACGAGTGGATGGTCAGTGGAATCGCACGCACGATGGCCCACGTGGGTCAGATGCGTACGAAATCGCATGTTCTATAGTTCAGCTTCCAATTCTTACGCGAATAATAAAATTATTCGATTAAACGATAACTAAATTTAGTAATAATTGATTCAAGTATATCAATACCTCTTGTAGATACTTCTTATAAATCCGAAGAATATATCCTGGGAAATTACAGCTATATAATCAAAGTATCAGTATAAGTGTTAATTGTGCAATCAATTATTTATTGCGTTTGAAATCCTACCGAAACACTATTAATTAATTGTTCGTTTGATAATCAAATTTGGTAATCAAGTAATTATATCGTTATTTGCGTATTTTACGGAATTTTTATTCATATTTACATAAATAATACAAATATTTTTGTACAAATATGGTCGGATATACGTAGCTATACACAGCTAGGGTGTACGAAGACGTAATAAGTCTACATCTCGTACCGGGAACAACTTGAAATTCAACCATTTTACTTCTCAAGCTTCGCAACTCAATTAACCGTTACAATCTCATCCGGACGTTATAATTTCACTTTCGCGTGCGAAATCCGCGAGACGAGCAAGTTCGTCTCGCAGCAGAGGTGTCGATGATTAATCGGTCTCTACCGAGAAGAAATAAACGGTCGATGAACCGTTGGGATGATATACAGCGAACGTCATTAACGCGAACGATCGCGTGGATCCCTCCGATGGTAGAGAATCATCGAGCCCGATGAACGTCGATTATGCTAGTCGAGCTTGTAAACGATGCTGTCTTTCCATTTGGTTGACATCTATCGCAGCGAATGTTACATCGCCGGCAGCGACCTTCTGTCACCATGGTCGAAATAACAAGGTTAATTAGTCCACGGGGAAGTTCTACTCGAAATCCTTCTATTAAGGTCGTCACCTGCGAATCCTATTATCGTTGGGCGCTTGCTCGACCGGCATTCCGCAATTCGGCTGCCCGTCGTTTCTATATCCCCCACGAATCGGCGACAATTAGCTCACTTACCGTCGAAATATCCAGCCGCTTCCGGTTCTGTCGGGTCGTCGAACTTGGCCGAGCGGTCACGTCGCGTCAACGGAGGCGCGTGTAAATTCGGTAACGAATTTAATTAGCGTTCCGCTTCGATGCGTTTCACGCTGCCAACGAATCTCCTTGCAAATCGGCATTTTTCCATGTCGCGGAGGAGTCACACGTTTAATTAATACCTTAACTAACATTTTGCTACATTATTCTTGCATTAGCTGCTTGAGCGTTAGTTGCTTATTGCAACAGTATCGGACGATACAATATCGAAGTGTATCGTACCTGGTTTATGGTTACGGAACTAGGATCGTTCAAAATTTTTAACACGATTTATCTTTTTAATAAAATTGAGAGGCCTGGACGAATTCCATGTACCAGCGAAGTTCAGTGATTACCGAGCTCTTATATACCTAGTACACAGTAATAATTTGTGTATCTCGCTTCGTAAGAGCTTGCCATTATTTTATTTTATTATTTTACCAAATATTCTTCGATTATTCTCGTCTTTAAATCGTAAAATGCTGCTCGATAATGACTACACGAATGTTATGGGCGGGCTTTTTATGGACATGCTATTTTCGGCGACGCACGAGTCAGATCAATACGTCTGACTATGGCAGAACGATCTACTGTCTATGAGGGAATTCTGTGACGGATTTGCGTCTCTAACACAGTGTAGCAATTAATTAGTTGTTACATTTACATGACCGTGTACGTGCTTAACTATAATTACAGTCAAGCATAGTTTATCGTTTATGATATAGCGTTGCAGTTAGACAAGTTTGATGGCCAGGTCTCGCTACTTAACGATCTCTTATCTTAGAAATTGAAACCGAGATTAGGCCTTTAACTAAACTTTGGTACGAATGCAATCTTTACGCGAGTCATAACTACAAATACCCGTTACAAATGTAACTCGATGTTATATGGCGAGGCATTAGGTAGATCACGAAAGAAAAGGAACGAAGTGTTCGATTAAAGCCACGACAATGCCAATCTTCGTATCGACTGTACCCATTGTTTCAACGGACAGGTTGATAAGACCGAGACTCCTTAAGGTCCTCCAACCGGAAGATCGAGGTACAGAACACGTTCGATTGGCGAAGGGCCCGCCGGTCTAACGTGCACACGCGATAACGAGGTTAATTAGCTCAGGACGCCTGTCGGCGGTTCGTCCTGCTGCTGAATAATTTATCGACCTGTGGCAGGCACGTGTGTACACGTAAGTCTGTTGGCTTCGAAACCGGCTGACGTAGGTACCAATGTGATGGCGCGCACGCGCAAACCTTGGCCTCCTCTTTATATCCGTGGAAAATTGTTCCTCCTAATTAATTAGCACCGACCACCTTACGCGTTCCCCGATAAACTTGTTATCGTTGAACCGAACAGTTGCCAGCTTTCGCCGCGTGTATTCGCGTGTTCCTCTCTTGATTTTGGCGAAACTGTTCGACTTGGTCGAGAAGTTCGATGAATTGCTCAGTCGGAGGTAAGTAGTAGCAATCTCGAGTGGTGTATAATTTAAACGACGTTCGCCGAATCGTACGAAATTCTTCCCAGATGTTTCGAGCAATCGACGTTGTGTTAATTGCGCAAAATGCATAACGACTAGAGAATAGCGAACAGCAGAGTTGGCAGAATATTTGCGCAGTTCTCCGCTATTTCTCGAAACTTGGAAATTCTCAGTATTCTTATCGACGAGCCCTAGACGAATCCAACCTCATCGAACCTCGGATAAAGACTTGCCGAAGTCTGGTCGATGGAGGAAGATCTCGTTGCAAAGAGGTAAACGTCGCCGTTTGAAACTTCTGACCAACCGAGACACGTCGAGCGCAGAGAATTTGCTCTTACTCAGCCATTTGGTTCTGCTTGCTGGCTCCATTTAAATGGGAACAACGACGGAATTTTTGGCTTTGAAACTCAGTCGACCTGTCCTCTTCGCAATCGACGGCGATGTTTAATTTCCAAGCGACACCAGAAATGGATTTCCCTCGTACGTATCAATTATTTCGGCGAGGCCCGTTGCACGGCTATCGATTTCCCGTCGACCCTCTCTTGTACAGAAACGAACGAGATTTAACGGTGCTAAGGCTGAAAATTAAATTACCGTGGTACTAAAATATCTCCGTGAAGCTCCTACGAGTCGGCTGGAGGCTCGCGTCACCGACCTACCTGAATTACGCTTGTCTCGTTGCGCCGGGATAAACACCACTTTTCGCGAGCTTTATCTCCGCCAGCGCGACGAGGGCCACTCTCGCGCACCTACGCTAACTTATACTCGTTTTCCGTGGATATGAGCGAAACACGCGAAAATTTTTTATTCCAGCGAATTTCCTGTTAAGATTCTTGTTAATTTTTTTGTAGTTTTTAATTTAATCGATTAGCGATAGCATCGAATAGTTGTCAGAATTTGTTGATCGGAGCGTAGCTCTGTATTTGTGGAATTTATATTTTAATAAAATTCTCTTAAAATAAAAGCTTTTACAACGGTGTATTTTATACGCTAGATTTTTATTTTTAGAAACTATGTACCTCGACGATATAATAAAATTACACTTTGGATGGAAATTTCTAACAGCCAATATATGTAATTGTACATACGATATACATATACATATACATACGGCTCGAATCTACTCGTATAGTTCCGAGTAGCTCGTGAATATTTCAAAGAAGAAAATCACTCGGTGCTGAGGAAGATTGATAAGGCAGAACTGATGTTGCGTTTAATATCGTTGATAAGAATGAATTGCAATGATGACATGGGAATTCAAAACCAAAATTGATATCGCCTATGGAAGATTAACGAAGCCTTGCACGAGCCGTTTCCTTTGAACGCGAAGTAGATAAAAGCACCGCGACACATCGGCGAAGATGCTAAAACGGACCACAGCGCGCGGATCTAACCGAAGAGTGCGACGAAGATCCATTTGCCAAATTACTCGAAACCACCAGTTTGTGAACTTCGATTCCTTAAATGCTCGCGAATCTCATTCTTCGCAGTCCTTGCGATATTCGTGCGAGTTCCGTACTTTGAATATCCTTTACTCTATGTATTTTTGCATCTTATAAGTCGATGCATTTTTGTAACATTAAATTTTATCTTATCAATTTTTGTCTTATAAAGTAATCTTTATAACTTACGAGTAACACTTACGAGTAATCGAGTCCCATGAGAAGTAAAACTTTTATATCCTGATTCAGTAGCTGGACGCGGAATTGTAAAGCGCTGTATTCTATCTATCCACGTAAAAGGTTAGAGTTTGCGCAAAAAGAGTTAAACGATCCTGGTGTATATCAAACATCTCGTTGTTCAAACGTCTCATCTCCAGTAATAACACGCGAAGGGAAAATGTAAGCTCCTGGTTGGCAAACAAAGGAATCTAACTCTGTAAACAGGTTGAAGAGAAGTCTCTAGATACGCAATGGCATAATGCTATGACATTTTTCTGGTTACCTGGTTTGTACGAGGAAACTGTCTGGCTCGGTACGTTCAGGCAATGCTGAAAATGAAAAAGGAAGAATCGTTGTAGCACGCGGATCTCGTCCAGCTTGTGGCTGGGAATACAGGAGGACGAACAAAACGAGAAAACAACCGAACCACCGCGGTTATTGTCTATTGTCTTGGTAGAATTCCGCGGCAGATTTTTGCCAGGCATTTCGTATTTTCACTCGTTGGTCGCGTCCCTGTTTACGTGACCATGTCGGAGAAGATCATTCTAATTGACCAGTCGAGAGTCGAGGCAGAATTTTATGTTTACCTGCTCGTTGCCCGTTATCCCGCATCGTTTACCGAGACCAGTCAAATACTTTTGAACGCTCGCTGCTGCATGTCGCAATATCGCAAAATGGAAACGAAGCTTGTAATTGCTCTAATTAAAGAAGAAAAGTGACGTTTATCGGAATGATACGGCAATAATTGGACGTTTTACGAGAAAATATCTATAATACGTTGTTCACAATACGTACACATAGCGCGGAATTACGTTTATCCGAACACAGCTTGAATCCTATTATTTCGCAAAACAACTTTCTCGTATAAAATTGTAAGAAAATATTACTCGCTACGCAACAATGAAGTCCTCGTGGAGGAGAGCTGAAGCAGCCATTTACAAGTACCGCCAAGCCTATCATCTCCGTACAACAAACGTAAACGTACGTTGCATCTCGCTATCTGTTCCCCGGTTTGATTCTTCCTAGCGAGACAATGCACATCGATCGAAATACGTTATCGGTTAATTGTTCGTCTCGCAGATGCGGCAATGCTGACTCATTGCAGGCAACGTTCTCGTTTTCGAGTCGACTCGATTGCCGTCGTTCCGCATAACGCGGGGCTGAATCGCAGCACGATCGAAGGCAGAAACGTTGTCGGCGACACGGTTATATCATCGTAGACCATCAACCGGGCGCGGATCGAATAATAATCCGGAAATTCACTGCTGCGTTCGTGTGGCAGGTCCGTGCGATTCTGTCCCGATGTTCGTCTCGTTATTGCTGTATATCTCTGTCGGATCGTCCTACGAGGCGTCCTCGTGATCCGTAGAAATGGAACGACGCGCAGTGATCCATCGAAGAATACCATACGGATAGCTTTATTCAACGGTTTTCTATCTATTCTTGCAGAGGGAAATCTCGACACGGAGAAAAGGTGGCAGCTGCTCTGTCCGAGGCGAGGATCGTGTTTGTACCGGCGTCCACGAAACGTGAGTGTCGCACGTTTTCTTTTTAAACGATTCGTTACAGTCGTCAGCTATTCCTAGTCTGCGGACGTTCGTGCAAATTTATATTTTTCTCGATACGATTGAACAAATGACGCTTAGATATACACATAGCCGTTTCACTTAAATGTTTTAACGAACGTTATAATTTGAATATTTCCTATATTTCTGCATATTGTCTTCAAATTATCCATAAATGTATAAAAATCCGCAGTCTATTTGTCAGCGACTCGCACGAGTTGTTGGTCGTTTGGCGTAGATCTGCAGCTGTTCTTGTAACATACGTATCTTTATTCCTGAAGAAAGTTTTTAGTTGTGACGTTTCCGCGAACAGGACTTAAACGTGCCATATATTCCTACTTTTCCGACTGACTTTAGTTTCAAACGACTGTCGCAGAAGAGAGTAGCAGTTCGTAGAATCCAGGATTTTTATTTGAACCAAAATGAGACAGGATAGAGGGAGAAGGTCGGATCGTCGGAACAAATACGTGTTTTCGGTGTGTATTCGTTAAAATTGGATATGTACATGTGATATTACGCGAGCACCGCGAATCAACGTTTCCTCGCGGAGGATGACGTGGAAAATAAAATGAAAAAAGGATAGAGGAATCAAGAGAGAAAAAGGCAACAAATTGAAGTTTTTTTTTCTGCGTGGCCGAGCGCTAGAAAGGGGTAGTTTTTAACGCGTTCCGCAAACTGCCACGAAAAATGACGTACGCGTATACGTGCGTGTACGGTGCAGTTCGTTGATGAGCAACAAGAAAAATCTTAAACATTGTTGCACCGGTACGTTGACCCCGTCGTTCTGACCCAACCATTTTGTTTTTCGTGCAAACAGAAATATTGGGAATGGAAGTATTCGTTTATTCACCATGAAAGTAGAATAAAAGAAAAGTAAAAAATTCAGGGAGAAATTAGGCTGCGACGTACCCCTGTGAATCGTCCGATTTGATCGTTTAAATTTCCTAAACGTTGCTTTTTCGCAAATATTTTTAAATGTACATTATCTCTTTTGTGATTTTAATTTTCAAACTTTACGCGTTACACGTAAACATAACTTTTCCGAAATTTCGTAAAGCACGACGCTTTCATACGGTGTTACAAGTTAATATCGAATTCATTCGCTTATCGTAGAACTAGAACCGATGAAAACGAGAAGGTGAATAGAAAATTATCGAGTTTGATGAAAGAAAGTAGTCGATAGTATTTAAACTCTTTAATCCGGTCGTTAATTCGAGACCGCGATGGTATTGAAACGTTCCCCAAGCGGGTGCAAGTTTCCTAAGCCGTTCTAAGCGATCCAATTGTGTTACTTTAATCGAACTGAAGAACTCGATTCCGAGTAGTACTTAGGTCGGTACAGTTGCTAGAAACGCATTACTTGGAAAGGGATCCTCTCCCGGCTGGCAAACACTCCTGGGGCTCGGTTGCTCGCAATAAACCGGCACTTTGGTCCGGCGACCGCCGTCACTCCGCTTCAGAAACTCGAACCGTATTTCTCTTCGTTCTGCCCCGCGGATAAACACGAATAAAAATATAAATTGCAATAAAGATATCGAATAAATGGCGAGAGTTTTTCTCTGAAAGAGATTTTTCATCGCCACGGTCTACGATATATTATCGCGAAGGACAGTTATTTTTGGATGAATTTTCATATTGGAATAGTTGGCATGTCGATCGGTCTAAGAATCTGCGTCGTTTATCGACTACAAAGAAAGAAACTTCTTCGTTATGACGCGCGAACAAAGACTCGTACTGAGAAATATCGAAATTACAAAAGACGCGGATTAACGCAGCAGAATGAACGAAACACCAGGAGAAGGCGAACAAACGAGAGGTAAAAGGAAAGTAGAGTCACGGGTGACCTGAAACGAGAAACGTAGAAACTCTGCAACAGAAAAGCGAGAGCCGAAGTACCTCTTTTGAGGTTGGCCTCGCTCCCCTATTGCTAAAGGGTTGCACGTACGAGGCTCGAAAGAGGTCGCATGGAGAGACGCGTCACAAGCGCGCGAAGGTGATTCGTCAAAGACAAATCATCGCGAACCGTGCACGCGGTAGATGCCAAGGAGGAGCGACGAAATTCGGCCAGTCGTTTGATGTTAGCGGCATCTCGGCGCGTCTACAAAACTGGCGTGACCGATAAGCGAAGCAAACGCGAATTTTAACGCGTTGCCTGAAATTGAAGCGGCTGTCGATCACCGGAAAGCGTTTCGCGCCTCTCGTACGGGTGACGGCCAGCACATGGCTGGTCTGGGTTAGGTAATCGAGAGCCATTCGAGCGACAGCACTCGCCGATCGACGGGTTCTCTCGTGATTGACGATTTCGTTAAATCTCCGGCCCGATTGCTTGCTTACCTTTTGCATTTTTATTACGAGACCGCCGGAACGTTTGAGCCTCGATTTCACGACAGTACAGAAAATACCGCTCGTGTAATACAACGACATAAAAATAGTCGAATAAAGAATAACAATCTTTTTTCGTTAGTCGCGAATAATAGCTGCTCTATGTTAGTCAACGTGTATTCGTACGCTCGAGCGCTCGATAGATAACTTAAATATGATTGGATTAATTAGTAACACCCTATGCGTTCCTACATCGATATATTTCTGGCGTAAAATAAAATTCTTTATAGCTTGAGAAAAATAAGCCAGGAACAAGTATTTTTGTACATCGATATTTTTCATCGGTTTGATATCTGCAATCGTCCGATTACTGTTAAAAAGTGTCCCGATTCTCATCGTTATTACAACGAAAGTTTCTCGACGTAGTTGATAGTGTGAACGACGGAGAATAAAGTAAAAATAGTGAAATAAATCAGAGGAGAGCTCTTTGATTCATTTGACGGTTCTAACCGCACGCTAACAGGGGTGGATCGTTAAGGGAGCGGCCTTCGTCGTTCCATTAGCGTCAACCCGGTATACATCTTAATTAATGCCCGTATTCGCATGTGCACGCACCACAGGCGTTAATTACGCGTTATCACGGCTAATTGCTTCTTAAACCTTTTCGAGTGGCGGCTCTCTTGCCAAAGAGCAAAGGAAGAGAAAGACAGAAAGAGCGTTTTAACGCTGAAAGCTGAACGGACTCCACTTCCGGTTTCAGTTCAAACGCCGCGAGATCGCGATTAAGCCGTTTCTCGCGTACTAACTTTCGAATCGTTGGACATTTTGACGCCTTTTCGACGCGAACGATTCCACACGCTCAATGGACGTATAAAGAGAAACTTTGTTCAGCGAATATCGTATAATCGATGGATCTCTAGGGAGCAAAATTATTCCTGTTTCCTCCTCCCCTCCCCACCCCACGATGGTAGCGAGTGTAACGCAATTTCGGGATACAATTGCCAGTTTCGAGCACCTGGATTAATGCCGAGTGTTTAACGGATATTGATCGTGTCGAGTCGTCGAGTGAATGGAGATATCGTTAAAGAGCTACCGTTCGTTGTTGCAGTCTGCCGGAATTTACCGTGGAAAATTCAGTCGGTCAGCCCGGATAGAGGATTCGTTACAGTTTCCAGTATCCACATCGTTTAATCGCTACTTACACCGATTTCCAGAATTAACTCGCGTTACCTTGCTTTTACTTTCGCTGCCAATTGTTTCGTAATAGCTTCGATTCGTACGTAAGAACTTGCAAATTGTTGGCTCAAATGCATTGGTTCCTAGCGATAGTTTGTATCTTTACAGAGGTATCGTATCGTTGAGCAGCGCATTCAGTGTCGTCCGTTGTTTTGCTACTTACAGAGTAGCTTGGTAATAATTTCTTGAAAAGAACTTGGCTCTGTTAACAAGGTATTGCTCGAAGTAGTTTCTACGGACTTCTGGAATAATTAGTGGCTTTGTCGCGAATAGAAAATGTTTCGCAAAAATGACAATATTGGTGTGACGTTCTTTGTGTTGAGCCACTTCGTTCCAGGTTAATTATTCATACGTATTCGTCATTTCCATTCGTTTGAATTATATGGAATGCTTCGTTATTTTGCATAAAACATTCTGTCTCGTTGTTTTACGAGATTTTAGAACGAAACTCATTACCTTTTACAGACCGCAACAGAGAACGCCAAAGAAACTGGTAAATATGTATTAGCATACAGTGGGATATCCGCGTTGCGTGGATCGGCAGGAAATTTACATCACGCGGATCTCGCTCGTATGTCGTAATGATCCGCGAATGAGGTGCAACGCGGACAGAGGGATCGGATTAAAAATGTATAAAGATACACACACGTGCTTCAGACAGGCTAATGAAAATAGTACCGGCGCGTTAACACGCTGACCGGAATCAAATATGTTCGTTAATGTCCGAAGCAGCGTGAATTAGTACCACTAATTACACGCTAACGAGACAGAAGCGAGAAAGAACTGCCTGTGGCTGAACGCGAACGTGTATAATAACACAGTTTATTTTGTTCGTGTAATTCTAACATGCTGGAGTATCGATTGTCGTTTGCTGGACGAGCGATCCACTTTCTTTTTCACGTCAAGCTGACGTATTTTTCCAGGAAATATCAGATATCGCTTTATATCTCTATCGCTAGAGTTGGCGACATGTGAACGTAATCTAGTAGGTAGTTTAGCGCGAATATTTAGAATAACTGACGATAGAGTGGCCGACAATAAGTTTCGAGCATTGAAGATCGAAGCGAAGAAGAATTTGAGGTTACGGTATAAAATTGAACGCAATTTGGCAAGAATGCGAAGAAACACGTTGTGGCGATGTTTGCGTAATTTGTCTGAAGCGAATGGAAGAGATTGTAAAATGGAGAAAAAGAGAACGTGCAAGTGTAAATTGTACGAGTATTCAAGATGCATTTACGCGGTAAACATTGAATCGAATTGAGAGTGAAAGTTATTTTACGCTGTCGAGTTGTAGTATCGTACTGAACCGTATATTTCAGAATTATTTTATTCCACTCCAGCATTTTGGTAGTTCCAACGTTAACGAATAAAAAATTCCCTCGCAAAAAAAAAAAAAAAAAAAAAAGAAGAATCAAATCAGACACCTTAAACTATTCGCTAGAAACTTTCCACCGCCCCAACGCAAGATCCATTTGTGTCAAAGCAAATTACGACATTTCGACTTGGAATCCTCGGTCGGGTTCTGCTGGTGCACGCGTTAACTCAAACGCGGCGGTAGATCCGAGGATTCAACCTCAATTTCCTCGATCGTTTAACAGCGCTGCTTATCTAGCTCGGTGCTGTTCCCTGTTATTGCGATCATTACGCGGACACGGAATTCAATATCCTTATCGGTTGGCGTCGCGTCGTTGCATTCGTTTCTCTCGACGAAGCCACGTTATTTCGACTTGCAGAGGATACGACGTGGCCCGATGGTCAGACGTGGCGGAAGAGGGTGGCTCGAGAGACAGAGCGAGGGCGGTGAAAATCAGCTGATGAAATGGAAAGGGAGAAGCGTGCGCGTGGCCCTGAGCCTCGGCTTGGTTTAGGCGAAATTGCTTTTGACCGGCTCTCTCTGCTCGGATGTCGCGAAAAGGAGTCCCTTTAGCCCCCGGTAACAAGATTTTACGGGACGTGTGTGCACACCGGGCTCTTTTCATCAAACTGTCCTCCGCGTGTGTGCACGCATCCCAACCAGAAACCGCGTGCGCCGTTCGCACCAGAATTCGAATGAACGACACATGGTTGTGCAGCAACTGTCAGCGGTTTAACGGAATTTCAACGCTGCTGAAGACGTAGGCGCGAATTCGAGCGTTAATGACTCGGAAACTCCTCTTCGTCTGCCTTTCACCCCTCCTCTCTCTCTCTCTCTCTATCTATCTCTATCTATTTATCTATCTATTTCTCTCTCTATTTACGAGCAGTGCGGGCGAAACTCGCAATGGGTGTTTAGTGGACGGGACGTTTCCTGAATCTGCAACGAGCAAGCGTGGTTCTCGAGATTGTTTGATGAGATTTCGTTTCTCCGTGTTGGGCGTGTACAGTGTACACGTGAGATCTTTTTACCGAGCTGTCTTCGTGCGTTACGCGTGATTCTCTAAGGAAAATTCGAACGAACGATTGACAATTGTTGCGAAACTGTCAATTGGATAATAAACAGTTTGCGGGTGTCTTGGCAGATCTCTGCCGAATTCGACGCTCTACTTCGTTCGATCATTTTCGATCTGGAAAATATGAGGACGGCTAAACAAGAGGACGGTAGACGTAGTAGAGTTTAATCAATACTGAAAGAATCAGTGGCTCTTCCATCTTCCGCTACATTTATGAAGTAACACGACTGAAACACGTCTCAGGTATTTAGCGAAAATATTTGCCCACTCTCGATTCATGGTACGTCTTTCTCGAGATTGTCTCGCAAGATTTTGTCCCCGAGATCGGGTATTTTCCCATGGATGAAACGCGAGTATAATTTCTCCGCTAATAGCTCGCGTGAGCTCGAAACCATAGGGGATACGTCTCGATATCGTCGTTGGAATCGGCCTTCTCCGAGTCTAATCTGCTCCGTTGCTTCCATGCTTTAATGAATCAATTTTGATAAGGAGGAGAGAAGCGTCGAATAATTTATCTATCGAGATATTCCAAGCATGATTAAGTATAAAGACGGTGCTCGCTCATAGAACCGATCTACAGTAGTCGTAAGTAGAATACGTTGCGCGGCTCGAGTAATCAGACTCGTAGAACGAACATCGCGTATTTGAATCTGGAACCACAGCTGCTTTCGTTCGCGCTGTTTTCTACATTTATTTACCTCGAGAGTAACAATTGTCGGATATATCCGAGCATACAAGAATTTTCTACTATAATCTTTACAAATGTCGAGTCAGCACGATGTATATCGCTGGTGATTACGTTTGCGTAACCCCGTATTACGTGACATTCGCGCAGGCATGCAGTTTGCGGCAGGTGCATCCGCATCCGGGGATAAACAGTGCGTTGTAACCCATGTGTATAGAGCGTATATACACGTCCACGTATGTATATACGCGCATAATATGATCGGTAATAAGCTTATTAGATCGTTGGCGCGTAATACGAAATAATTCTACTGCGGATGAAAACTTGCTCGTTTCCATGGGACGCTTTTTCAGTCGATGGTACAGTCGCAAGAAGCATCTCCGCTGGACGACGCTAATTAAACGTCGATGCAACTTACAAGGAGCCAAGGCGCGATTACTTTGCCAGGCACGCTTAATTAAATCCGATGCTCACCATTTAAGGTGCGCAGATCCTTTTAATTGAGGAAGCGTGCCGATTCGCGGAACTCGCACGGCCCATTTTCACCAGCGGATCTTTGATCATCTTTCTCCTCGTTGTGATCGTTAATGTCATCCGCGGGGTGCTAAATCTTTTTGCTATCGCCGAAGTGGGAGTCCTTTAACACGCGCGCTGAGGATCATCGGAATTTCGTTATCTAGAGTTTTGTGCGTTAAGAGATAAATTTCGTACGAAGCTATTTGTAGGTTTGTAAAATGTAGTTAGATAATGGAACTGAGAGATTGATAAAAGGTGGAATTGATTAGTTTGTGGGAACTCGGATACTCGCGACGAGCGCGTGAAATTTAATTTAATTAGAGTTTTGGATATATCGGGATAAATTTTGGAAGCTTGTAAAAAGACACGGATAATCTCGAGGAAACAAACGCACGAGTGTACGAATTGAACAAAATTAAAACGTATCGTGTATTTGCGAGACGGCGGCATTGCCTGATGTTGAAGACATCGTTACGAAACGTAATTAAATTCAAAACATTCGGCGGTCAGGCGACATTCAATTAACGAATTTTAATTGCCACATCGTTATCGCGAAAGCAAATTCGAACCGCGCAGCGGCCGCGATTCGGTCGCGTTTTATGTTCCGTTGGTTTTCTTCCATAACCGATAGCCCACAGTGTGGTTAACGTTATTCCGCCACCGTGGCTCTTCGATTTACTTACGTCGGTGATCCGTTAAACCAAACAATCGTTTGCAAATTTATATTCCATTAGCGCGACCAGCGAAGAACTGTCCGTACGTAAAAAAAAAGCTTGCGAAAAAAACCCTCTGTTTATTTGTAAAAACAAGTTGGAATAAGCGATTCATGAACGATAAACCCGTAAAAAAGCTAACAACCCGAGCGAATAAATCATCGTTGCGAGTAAAACCGCGTAATTGAAAATTTCGACAACTACAGTCCGCGTATCGCTCGCGTATTCAAATTGAAAAATTGAAAAATTTGCCAGGCGAAAGTTTCCATACCATATCAACCCACTCCCTTGGCGTCGAGGTAAACGTCGAATCGTAATTTCATCGGCCAATTTTCCAACTGTAGCGGCCAATTTCCGCGACAGCGAGCGTCGATCGCCAACGAAAGCGCGTTCATAATCGCTCGACGACGCGTTTGTACGATCGCCGAAACAGATTCACTCGCTTAATATAATCGCAGCGATACACGCGCCGTTCGTTATCGTCCTAGCGTTTTCGTCGCCGTGTTCTCGTAAATTGCGATTACGTCGGGCAAACCGATGCTAACGAATCGGCCGATATCCTGAATTATCGTCCTCTAGGTCGGACATGGCGCGCGCCAGCGCGAGACCATCGCATGCCAACCTTTTCTGCCCTCGTTTTCCAACAGCGCGGAAAATATTCTGCGGCTAATTCGATTGCGGAGATGCCGTGACTCAAGGTGAAACTAGTGTACGGACTCTGTCGAGCGTGCTTTGCTTTTACGATTTCCGATTCCTGGCGATTGAACGGGAATTTTCAAATTTTGCTAATTTCTACTTGGGCGGAGATCTTCCAAAGAGAATTCTCGGCCGCTTTCGAATGAGAAGTGCGTTACGCGATAGAAGAAAAGGGATCAAGTAGAATATGTTAACTATGCGGAGAGAGGTTCCCTGCGTAAGATCTCTAGCAACAATTACGCGAAACATCTCGGTTATTTATCGCTGGGACGATGAAAATCTTGAAGGAATTTTAGCGATGCTTTGGTATTAAACGACACGCGATCCTCGGCGGGACGAATCTTGTGAACGCGGCAGAAAAACGAGGATCGCCGGAACGTTCTACCTGTTATACTTACACCATGCACACGCGAGTTATCTCTTCTCAGCTTTGCTCTCGTACTGACACTCGGTCGATGCCAGGAGCTGGAAGATCCAACGCGGTGGTGCCCGCTGTGACAAGAAATCTTTGCTTCCATCGATTGTTCGTCAATTAATCTGTTTCAGTTCTCATGATAATTCGTTAGCAAGCAGGCAACTCTACTTTTCGATAATTTGGATAAACAATTTGATCAGAGACCGATCAAAATCATTCAAACTTATCGATAACGAAAAATAAAAAATTCCATCTCAATAATTTCGAACGATCTCGGAAAACTTCGAACGAAGAATCAGATAATTCTTCCTGTTCTGCTGACGCGCGCGAAGGGGAATTTCCCAGAAGAAACTCTATTTCATTTCGTATTCGTATCGACGACCGCCTGCTAAAAACGAGCAGCGCGCGTTTTGGAGCGGTGACAGGCAGATTCGATTTTCATACGGTAGTCGCCAGTCACCGAAGTGAACGAAGGTGAACGAGCTGCAATTAGCACTGACAATTATCCAAGCACCTGCGCCGCTATCTGACTCGCTACGATCGATCAAGCTGGAAAACGGAAAAAAGCGGACGCTGGCTATCGGAAACCGCCTGGTATGTTCACGGTGTCGCGTACGAGGATCGCGTCGTAGCGTAGGAGCAGCGAGGGCTGTCATTAGCGTAGTTTTTCGTGAGAAAAGTCGAGGTTGGGAAACGCTGCATACGACTCGGACGTATCTAACGGCTGACCCGAATTCCTGGGAGAGTCCGCGGACTCGTAGGTGGAAAACGAGACGGTGCACGCGAGGATGCAACGTTTCGCGCATAATAATCGCGTACGCGACGTCTAAGTGCCTTCTTTCTCCGGTACTCGCAGCGAGGAAAATTAGAAAACGCCGATCGACTTCTTTCTTCGCTGACTTTGGCACGCCTTTTCCCTTACTGGTTCACTTGCTTGGGATTTTTTAAATTAACGGTACATTCTTCGCGTGATTCGTTAACTACTTCCATAGTCAGCGAATTTTTACGACTCACGGTGACTAGTTATTTCAGACGACGTAGTAATTTAGCAAACAGACTCTATTTGATAAATATCTGAAAAAGTTTGTAGTTTATTAGCGCGACGATGGTGTTTGCATAGCATCAGTTATATTCGCTCCTTGCATTGTGATGCAGTCTTAAGTAGCTGTCTGTCGCTGTATCGTAAACGTTCATTCGTCTACGTTACGTTCGAACACATCCAATTTCAAAGCAATTAGTTGCCAGTCTACATAATACATATACAGGGTGGGGCATTTTAAACAGGTCACCCGAATAACTCGCTTGTTTTTGAAGATAGGAGAGAAGATAGGAGTACTCCGAGACAATTTATTTTCTATCGCAGTTGACTTTGGGTGACCTTGAATAACATTCATAATAGGTCATTGTATTCGCCTTGAAACACTCTATCAGAATGTAAGTAAAAAAAAATAAACTGTTCCATTTAAAAAAACAGAGTAGACCTTCGTATCTCCTTGACGTCTCCACCTACAGAAAAATTGGTGATACCAGATTATAAGCCCCCCGATACCAAGTAAGTTTGGTCTAATGCATTTTCTCCTATCCTCAAAAACAAGCGAGTTATTCAGGTGACCTGTTTAAAATGCCCCACCCTGTATGTACGTATTGTACAGAACATACACACGTTGATAACCATTCGTTGGTCTATCTTGCTTATCAAACAAATCCAATTCCAAACGAACGTTTCGAAGAAACTAGCCCTTGAACGCGCTTCGATGAGACATTGTACCGTTGAAAATACAAGATACCTATCTGCGAAGAACCTGTTGAAGTGGTTAACACTTCTAAGAAAACTCTACGTCTATTCTGGCTAGTTTTCTCAATCGCTAAAGCCATCGACAGGCCACACACAAAAGACAACCACATGGCAACCATAGACAAAAGACAGGCAACGATGGCTTCGGAGTTTTCAGTTACTAGGTAACACTGCTAGCGTGCTAGGATCTGGACCAGCTCAAACTGTATTCGCATTTATACATACATACTTCTTTGTTAAATATATTTTACTATCTTACAATTTATCCACGCGTTCTTCTATCTACATAACCAATAACCACAACAGAACCTATGCTGGAAGCAATCCACGCATGACGATAACCGAGAATCCAGTGGTATCGAATCCTCGCTAGATCCCGGTACACGTAGCTCTATTAACCTTAATCAGCCTCGCGAGGAACATCCAGCGTGAAATCCAAGCTTACGCAGTCACAAAGCCGCGAATAGGTTAAGACACCGAGCTCCTCTTATCTGCTTCGTTCTCCTCGTATCTCAGTTTGCACGACCAACACTCGGCCGTTTTCAATTCTCCAGCGGTGATTTTGCAACTCGTCCACGTGGCCACCTGTGTTCTCGCAGTTTCATCTTGTTCCGTGGGAAAACGCGTACGCGGGTTTCGTATGCGCGACACCGTGGCACGATCCACGGATTAATCGAGCAACGGAATTACCGTGCACGCGACAAGAGAATACAACGATGCCCGCAGCGTGCGTTTAGAGGCGTGCAGCGGATGATCCGCATTCCACCTGTCTTACGATGAACCCGACCGGGAAGTCGAGCTGACTGATGCGCTCGAGAATGTGTCCTACGGTGCGGAATGATTTATGCACTTGCACACCTCGCGTTGATTACACCTTTCCCCGGGTCTTGCACGACCCTACAACAGCGTTGTTCCGCGGTTTCTGTGCTCTTTCGATTTCTCGCTGGCTACGAAACCAGCTGAAAGCTCTCCGTTGTGCATCGAGTGCACAGTTGATCGTAAAGTTTGATGTGAAAATGCGATTTTAATTGCAGCGCAGATTCATATCGCTTTTTACATAATTGCTTTTTCGCGGTAATCGGTTCAAGTGTGAGATTTGACTCGCTCGATGGCGATGACTAGATCGCGGCCTTTCTCAGTGTATTCTTACGAATGCGGTTGAAGGAATCGACGAATCGCCACTTTCCTGGAATTATATTTCTTCGTGGTAATTAGTTGGAGTTCTCGATCGCTCGATCCCCTCGAAGGCGACGGCGAAACGTGCATTTCATGCAAATTCATAGTTCTACGAATGAGTTTTATTAAAAGTAGAAGATATCCTAAGACTTCTAAGCAATGTCGCAAATGGAGATTTTGTATCGTTTGTCGAATATTTTGTGTTCACGCGCGTATCGCGTACATTCCTTGTCGTTGAATTTCTCGTAAACAAGCTTGATATCGGTAATCCACTGATCTCGCACCGAGTGTGTTATTCAATACCTGCACAAAACAGCTAACGATACAGGTGCATTACCCATTCTTTTCTCCGATATAGAAGGAGAACAATTGTGACTCTGAAGATCGTTTTACGATAACGCTGTAACTTAAAACACATTAAAGAGAAAGAATTCACAGATAAGATCGATGCCTAAGTGATTTAATTCGCAGCTATTCGAGAGACGGTTCACGGTTTAGAGATCTTTCATCTTTCTACTTGCATGACGCGCAGACTTTCACTGATGCTGCTTCGTGCAGAAGAGCGTAACTACGCTTGCTTTCTTCTAGAATGTGTCACGCGCGATTGTGGCTTCGTTAGCAAGACGTATGAAATTCTCCGACGAACCTTAACAAACAAACTGAAACCTTGACAACGGTAAAGAGGTTAGATGTCTCACGATGACTTATGTTTCCGTGGTTATGATTGCGGCCGATGCACCACTGTAAAGAGGAAAATCCGCAAGATCTCAGCGGGCATTCGTTTCAAAGCACAGCGCAATCTCTCGCGAGTGTAACACGAGAATCAAGCGCTGACGAATTCCTCGACCTCGTCCGAAATTGCATCCCACGCGATACTTCTTATCGAAGAGAACTCGACGCTTGCCTCAGGATTCTAGTTAACCGCACGATTGATATAATTATCTCGCTGTCGTCCGTTGCTGCCCTCTGTTATCGTTTCACCTCGCTAAATCCCATCAGCTTATCGAGATTCACAAAGTTTCGATAGATAATAGATAGGTGCAGGCCATTTGATTGATTCTATCAAGTTCTTGGCGGTACACGCTCTTGCCCATAAATCTCACGACACTTGTTAATTCGAAACACGAGCTTTGGCCCCAAATAGATCTGCAATAGGATCTTCCAAGTATAGTACGATCTAGTTTTGATAAACTAGCTGTAATACACGCGGTGTATGTAAGCATCGATTTCACGTTATAATTACGTGATTTCCAGTTACGTGGTTTAGAAATATTAATATTAAACAAAGGACCTAATCTAGATTTATCCAAAAGTTGCAATGTTTCCAAATTTCCACTTGCGAGATACTCTGAAAAAATTTAGGCAGGCGCACGATGCAAGACTGCGTACGCAATTAGCAACTCGTATTTATGTAGGTGTTATCCGTTCAAGGAGGGAAATCTCATCGGCTGTCTCGAGCACGAAATCTGCCCCATCGATGAAAATTGAAGGCTAACCAGCCAAGCTCGAGGAACGAAGCTTAAATGGTAATTTCCCAGATCAGCGTAAATTGCTCATTGTCCGAGTGCAAGAGGTTCCCAGTCCGTGTGCAAGGTATCTCGCGTGCGTTCTCAAACTTTCGCACACGAAATGAGCTTCGATCGTAGATGTCGCGTGTCCACGAACTACTTACAAGACGTCATAACGTAGACAACCACGGACTTGTACATTGTGCATGTTGAACGTATGCAACGTCAATTCTCTGCCAGTTGAACCAGATGATACGTTTATGGTAACCCATTGCTGCCTTGAATCTCCATTGAAACGTAAACGTTATTCGAGAAGCTGCCGGTTTGGCCTTGTCGCGCACTTACACGAAACGCCACATTATGTTCTTTTTCCGCGTCATATACAAGGTCCATTCGCAAGTAGCATGGGTGCTCGAGCGATAGTAAATTGTCATGAGCGTGATTCAAGGAAAATCTGCTAGGCGAAACTACCGCTGCGATATTATACAATGTGTGATACAATTGATACGTATTGTTGACTACGTTTGGTTTGTTTGTTCATATTCTCCATTTCTTTATTTACTCTCTCTCTCTCTCTCTCTCTCTCTCTGATTTATTTACAATTTCGATTTGTCTGTCTGCAATTACCGATCGTTTCTTTAAATACGCGATATTTTGTCTACGTTTGAGTTGAACGTAAGATTGTAAGGTAAAAGAGATCGTTGACATCCAGCGTAGAAGCATAAACTTTTGGAAAAGTTGTCGACAACGTGGAAAAGTTCACGGTGCGGCTTCTATGCAACGATCCTGTCTAGCCGCTCTAACTCGATCTTATTCCTCGAAAGCAGTGGCTTTTGCCAATTTTCCAATACACGCTTACTCGCGACTATTTAGTCGAACGCGCGAACAATGCATCGACAAAGGTCGATCACCCCCGTTCCAGACGATCCACGGTAATACAGCCTGCTCTACATCCGACTGACACGCGCACTGTCACGAAAGTACGTCGCTGCACCGATCTATTATGGACGTTAATTGGTAATTATCAGGCGTATCCATCGAGATGCGGTTGATGCTCCCGCGTTCTCAAAAATTACGATTTCCTCTGGAAAATCTCACGATCGGCTCCCTACTTCTTCCTCAGTTGCTAAATCGCGCAATATTATAGTAATTTGTTCTCAACCTATCGAGAACTGACGTTGTGATAATTCTTTTTTCTTTTTTTTTATTTGTCACTTTACGTTGCAACTACGACAGAGGAAATTCCAAGGATTCGCTTGGCGTGTTTCTTTCTTGTCACCTAGATCTTACAATTTTACGGAACATTCCAAGTTTAGTCTCTGATATCTTTAACTCGTCTGCGTTATACTTTTTATCTTGTCAAGTGGTTTACTCCGCGAACGCACGATAAATAGACTCTTCTTCGTTCGATTCGTTCGTTCTGTAATTATTCCGGACGATTAAACGGTAACGTGGAGACCTTAGGACGCTTACAGGAGACTACTCAGCCTCTTAAAGTGTCAGCCAGTGTCAAGACAGTAAACTCAACGTTGCAAACTCAAGCGCATCCTTTGCACGGCCAATAGACCGGCTAATTAACAACGTTAACCATAATCATGGCTCTCGCTGGAATTTCTTGTTACGAACGAACTTCCACGAATGTAGTTTCTATATAGCAATCACTGTTGCATTTAACTCGACTAATTTTGAGGGATGACGGAAGGTTAATTGGAAGTATATAAATTGCAGCGGGACTGCATGACGGGAATAGATTGCATTGTCTCTGATTTGATTAATCGGAGGAGGAAATTTAGGCTGGCAATCTCGCTGCAATAATTTATACGTCGCTCTTGAGTATTTTTAAAATCAAATTTTTTTCTGTCTCGGTGTTGTTTCTAAAGTTAACATTCGCAAGTTGGTAACTATCAACTACCTAGTTGTTTTCTTGAACGTAATCTACGTAGCTCGGAGTAAAGGAACGCCAGGAATCAATTCTGTCGCGAGTGATTTGATTAATTGGCAAAAATTAATGGAGAAAAGTTAGGCTGGGAAGCTATTAATTGAAAAACCCGAACCTCGGAATAATTTGCTACGTTACACTTACATATTCTTGATATCCTGTGTTCCAAATTAGTATCGTCGCTTTGGAAGCTAAAATTTGCAAATTTCAGACTAAGCTATTTAGCTAACATAATGTAACCATAGTGATTTCGATACTTGTTAAAGTTTCATATGTCAACGGTCGCCTAACACAACCACGACCCGACAGCTCGATACTCGTATAACCCTTTCAGTTGCCGCATCGATAGAGCTTATATCGGATAAGCTTATCGATAAACACGATAACTTGGTTACACGGTGTACATCGAATGAATTAACGTCAACTGAGAGGAAAGTGGCTACGGTGTATGATGTATGCGAAAACTGGATCCACGCGAAAATCATGAAAGTTGGTTGTGGTTGAAATCGGATATCGAAGGATCGGCATTAATAAAGATTAATAATAAGATTGTTGCGATTACGCAACGCGCTGATTCAAGTCGTTGAATAATACGTAGTACTCGTGTCAATAGCAAACACAAGTGTTCATTTTCACGCACGATGACGGTAATAACAGACGGAAAGTGGATCGATAACAGATGACCCGTAAACGGAACATCAGCCACTCCTCGATAATGCAACTTCTGTTGCGAAAAATATGCGTGCACGTAATCGACTCGCTTTTCCAGATCATAATAAATTGTATATTATTGTATGAATTGTTTCACCGTCGTTGTTTCATGAAAATCCTTTCTGTTAAAACTTTTAATAATAGGAATAATTAATTTAAAACAAAGTACACTGCGACTGAAGTTATTAAAATTACGAGAAAAAAAAAAAACTGTTTGTATCTTACCGTTGAAAGCGTATTAATTTAGCTTAAGGTAAGTAACGTGAAAATTATCGATGAAAAATTCATTGCTAATAGTTGCGAAACGATCAAAAAAATTAAAACGTATCGATACATTTATTGATGTCTGTAAATAAAGAACCTAACAATAAGAATTCTTTAAGAATTATTACACTCGTAGTCAATTAATCTTGTTTAACGTGGCGCTCGGTTCAGTAGTGTCGCTTCGGTTGGCTTCGACTAGCCCATTCTTTAACCGCGTTCTTTCACGTCTCTTTAACTTCCCGTTAGCTCGCCATGCAATCGCATCATCGCACGTTAACACATACGTTCTGGGTAATAATTCACAGCAGCTTCGAACTCGCCTCTTGGAAACCTTCTTTTAATTCATCTTTTCAAGAGTTCTCGAACCTGTCACCTATTCGTAGCATCCACAACTGATACTTTCTCTCTTACAACACGGCAAAGAGGAAATATAAATTTTCCACCGACTATCGACTATCATAGAATATCATTAGAAAGCAAGGAAGAGAACAAGAATCCAATTTACGCAATTTACATTATTCCGTGCAGCGAAGTTCCACGAATGACAATACGAAAACTTCGTTAAAATGACAAAACGAAATTCTTCGTTAAAATCATCTACGATCTTATTATTGACGATTTCGATATATCGGAACTTTCTATAACTCTTTACGCGAGCACATTTGCGCGATTCTTCTCGCCATGGAACTAGAGCATTTTTAAATGAAACGAGAATCGCCGATCTTCTTCCACAACTGTTCGAGATAATTTCGAGGGAATTAATTCGTTCACCGACAATTTCGCAGCATCGCCATTTTCTACAATTTTTTTATACAAATACGCCTCGTACAATTCTTCTCACAATCGAAACGCAGAAAATTTCCAAATTGCAACGAGTATTGCCAACGCTGTTCCGTAAATGGTCGAGTTAATTTCGAGGAAACAGCCCGATTCGCCGATGAAACGATACCCAGCTCGTTCGACGACTCATTACGATCAATTTGGCTTCGTTTTTGTCAACAACTCTCTCTCCTTCTCCCTGTTTTTCTCTCTGTATTATTTACGAAGATTTCACTCGTCGAATTTCGCGGGTCATCGTTTAATCGTGTCGCGCGAGCCGTGGCTAATCGAGAATGCGAAATCCAATCAGCGTTGCAAAGCGGCTGAAAATTAGTTCCGGCTGAATATCGAGGAGCCAGGATCTTTAACGCGCTACCGACATTGTGTATTGGAGAATACAATGAGTTTGGCCTTTGTTCGGCATCCTCGCGTTTACGAGGACCCAACGGTTGCTGGAAATTATGAAGTCTGTTACATTGAAACGAAGCAAACGAAGCACACGAACGCGTAAACTTTATTCCACGGAAACGAAAAGCTTGTTCTACAAAAACGAAAGCTTCGTTCTACACTTTCCACCTGCTTTTTTATACGACGTAGTCTCTCAGCCGTAGCGATTGTACTACCATGATTGCTGAGACACTCTGTATATAGAGAGTGAGATGTTACAAAGCCAGGCTGTGTTACATCCTGTCGATATACGATATGACGTCGAACTTTGGAAAGCTTGGAATTAGACAAACATTGTGTTAGAGCATCGAGTGTTTGATATATTGGCGTTAGTCAAGGTAGGTCAGTTTATTTTGTCGTCTACTTGTCGTTTTTTCGATCGGTCATGGGCCATGAAAATTTCATCGTTCGCTCTCGGACGAGCGGGGCTAGTTCCATACAAAAGTCGAGAAATAATTTAATGCGAGTCATTGGTTCGTTGTTACACGCCAAATAGATGGAAAACGTCCGATTGTTGGCTGGGCGGAATGTCTGATTTTTCGAGAGAAAAAAGAAAAATAACGAGAAAAGCTGTTTCGTCGCGTCGATTTCTGTTCGAGGCGCAATCGGTCGTAATGAAGGCTTTTTAGCGGCTGAATGCGACCGCGCAAAAATATCGGTTAATGGATCGTTTCGAGTGTCTAGCGGATTTTATTTCAACGAATTTTATTTCAGCCGCCAGGAAATTATTAATTTTACTCGGACGGCGAGCGACGACGCGCGTTACGCCGATAAAAGGCAACGAGAGAAAAGCGAGTCGATGCGCCGGCATCGCTTTTCTTTTTCCTCTTCCTTTTCTTTTCTTCGCCGGGAATATTACCTGCGAACCGCCGTTGTTCTCCGTTTTCATTCACGTCGATCGAGACACAGCGCGCTTCCACGCATAAAATGCCGCTTCTTTCGCTTCTGCTCCACGGTTCCGTATAAATACTAATTACCACGTGTAAAACACCGCAACTCGGATCAGAGAAATTTAGTTATATAATTGGGCACGCCTACTGTGAATTCCGTAAACGAGATTACAAGATGCGAAAGTTTCCTTAATACCTTAATAATTGCGTAATACTACGTTTCCGCACGATCCCATCGAAGCTATCACTCGCTATAGCTCTTGATCGTCGAATTAGAAGCAATTAAAATTTGAAAAACTAAATTTACCAAGTTTTTTAATTGGACAATGTTGTCATAAGCAGTTAATGGAAATTTCGAAAGTTCGTCCTTTGTCTACTACATCTATACGGGATTGTAAATTATTCTGGCCGGGATTATTTTGGGAAAAGTTATGTCTGCCTATTTAGAGAGAGAGAGAGTGTCAGAGGCGTATTGTGCCGCGGCGTCGCTGAAAGTCGAGAATTATGCGGCCGAACTATCCTTGTCTCGCTGAACCATCGACGCTGGAACAATGACTCCTGTTTGTCGATATTTCAAGGTAGTCGAATGCAAGCGAACGACAGACTTGGAAGAGAGGCGGTCGCGCGACCTGTGGATGAAATTCGGGTTTCGTGTACCGGCACGTTCCGTTCCATTCGTTTCCCGATCGTGATTTATCGTGCCTGATCCCATGATGTACGTTTCTTCCACCGAAAATCTTCCTTTGCTCGCTTAGGACCCAGCTAACGCTTGTCGATTCTGCGACAACGCCTTGATAAAGGATCGCTTGCAAGCAGACAGGAAGTAAGGAATAATGGAAATAACGAAGTTTCAGGGCTAAAAAGAAAATTTCTCAGAAATTATATTTCCCGTGGAATACTCGCCGAATTAGACACTTCGTCTCTAGAAATTCATTGATTCACCAAATCGCTGTACCAAATTCAACCGGCGACTTGTCAAATTCTGTCCAGCATTTTATTCGATTTTCAAAATGGGATGAAACAGTTTGCGCTCCGCTTTTTCTTAGTTTTTAAGCAGAGTTCTATTCCAGAAGCTGTTACAGAACGGCGGCTAAGTATTTCATATCGGACGAAGAAAAACGAAGACGGCACGAAGAAAGTAAGCAAACTCTCGCTTTCTCGTTTCTTTTTACATTCTCTCGTACCTTTTTACGTTTGTTGTTACATTGTCGTGTCACTGTTAAGCCCGCGGGACACCGCGCGCATTCGAAACGTTCGAATCGCATTTGTGAAATTTGACGCGTAAAATGGAACACGATTAGTGGTTGCCAAAATTTCAACAATATTCCGTGGAAAGTAAGGGAATGAAAAAGGGAAAATCAATGTCGCATCGTCCAATGCTTTCAGTGTTTTCCCTTCGTCCTCTAATCGTATAATATTTCCAGCCGACGTTCACATGGAATTTCACGTCGGAAAAGCAGTCATCGACCTCGACGTCGAGATACACACACAAAGGCTACTCGAGGTTAACTATCGACGGAGAAAGGGTAATAGGGCCGCGCAAGGTCTGTCGATATTTCGACTCGGTGCCGTGCACACTGAACGACAACGTTTGACATTTGACGGAGGATCCATCACCTGCCGTGCCCTATGATACTAGTCGGATTTTATGCACTACCGCGTATTCCCCTGTTTCACCTGTTTCCTGGATGCGTTGTAATCGTAGGCGCGTCGCGACGGCTCCAGCCGCTCGATGATCGATGGTATTTATAACGACAGAGTTACGCCAACCGTTAAACGACCAACGACGTGCTTTTGCTTTCGCGCGAAATCCCCGATCTTCCGTTTCGAAGGGAGGAAAATGTTGGTCCAGCTATAGCTTGTTGTAGAATGACTTTCCAAATGGAACTTGTGTTTATATCAACGCTGACAACGCTACTGACCTGTAATGCGAGATGCGTACGAGATCGGTTTCAGATATCGGGATAGCGAAAAGAGTTCGTATAATTGATTTTATTGTAATAAAATTCTAATTTCATTTGAGAATTGATCTTCTCTTATGTGAGAACGAATTGTCGAGAATTGTGCATCGTAATTGTCGAAATAACAACGTAGAAACACTTTTTTAATTTGCAGAGATGATAATAAAATAGTTTACTCTTTATTTGATACGTGATTTACAAGATGTTCGTGGATTCTTTTAGCTTCGTCTTTTCTCCTCCGTGCTTACGGAACTGCTGCATTCATCTGTTTCTCTAGACATTGCGCACGGACGCTCACACACATATATTAGGTTGCCCGAAAAGTGTCTCTTTACAGACACGTCCTTTACAACAACGCATCTTTATACAAACGTGAAAACTAACCGTCGAACGTTGTGATCTTTATCTCGATAGAAGAAAGTCGATCGTACGTAATTCGATAAAATAATATAAAGCGACAAATGTCGTGCATCCGTTATTTCCTTATAAAACGAAAGAGACTTATCGGACGACCTAACATGTGCGTCGCTACCGCGCAGCTGATCCGGCGTAGCACACAAAATTACATATACTTCAATACGAATATCAGAGAACCGTAGTCGATCCATAGTTTCGAACAAATACGATAAATCCGATTCTCTGCACTCGTTACCACCGCATCTTCCATATATCTACCTTTAGAAACTTGAACACATGCACCGTTCATATTATTTTACGGAGCATCAATCGGTCCATCGACGATTTCCAAACCACGAAGACCGCTTGACGGTCAATTTAATCACCAAAAACTGTTGTCATCGAGCCGATCGGTCGAATCGAACATCGAGCCGTGCGCTGCGGGTTTCATCAGTTTGCCAATATGTGGCTGGTTAACCGCGACGTTCGTATTTCAAAAGTGGCTGGACAGGCTGCAGTTACACACGGCGGTGCGATTACGCTCTCATTACGCTGATTTTCAGCGTTGAGAGACAAAAGGCCGTTCGCGCGAGCTGCAGCTTCCGAGCCTCGTAATTTTCACTTTCCGCGGCCTCTACGCCGGCACAGTCCGCCACATATCACTATACGGGATGAAGGTGCAAATGAAGAGAAAGGGATTTTGGCTGAAAATTCTTGGCAAAAAGAGCCGGCTGAAATTCAGTCCGATACTCGACGAGCTTCCTTTCCTCCTTCTTTTTTCTTCACGGCAGATCAGCGTGGTAATTCGCAGTATTAATATTTCCCTTCCTTTATTCTCCTGTAAAATACAGCCAACGACATATCGTCGTTATTCGTCGTTACTTTAGTTGCTTCGAATCGCGATTGTTCTTTTCACAGAGAAATGCAGATATTGTTCGCACGTTCGAGTCGTGTCGAGTGCTTTGCAAATAATTTCTATAAACAGCCACGCTGAATGTTAAATAAAGAAGAAGAAGAAAAAAAAGAAGTAACCAACGCGAAGTCTTTATGGAATTAGAGATCCGGGTCAAGCTCTCTTCACCTTATTCCTGTAGCCTAAATTTGAATGGCCTCTATGTACAGGGTATTTCCGTTTCCTTGATCCGAATTTCTTTAGCGAAATAGTTGCGACTCGGCTGGAAGTATACATATACCTGGAAGTACCGTACAAGAGTTATGACATTGCTAGTTTCCTGTAAAAGTCGGTCGCGGTCGTCTTTCGTTTCTTAATACTTGACGAATTTCCGTGGAAAGTTTAATACTCGGGAGGAATTCATCTTGTCCGGTCGACAGGCGCGAGGTAACTACATCTTGTCATTTTTCTCTCGCGTTAGTCTATCTCTTCGCAAGTTTCTCTTTTTCGAGAAATCGCTCGAAATTTCCAAAAATACGACTATTGTTTCCAGCGAAACTGGTCTCCGATTTCAGCGTATCGTCTTCTTTGACGAAAACGTCAGAAGAAACGTGTTTCTTGCGTCAGTGACCGATACAAAGCAGAATGTTCTCATAACTCAAGAACAATTTGTTCCTGAATGCACGAAATATGTCTTTACCGTTCTTTAAAGTTACACATTGAGCCAATCTGTTCGAATTTGAAGAGCATCTCAGCTTTTTCAGACCATCTCGTCCGTAGCAGCTCCCTCCATCACTCTCTGTCTCTCTTCTCTCTCACTGTCTTCACATGCATTTCCCTCGACGATGGTACTAGGTGGTTTACGACGCCTTATGCCTTCTCTATAGCGTTTCGCATAATGCTTTCGATCTTGGGATACCGTAAAAACACGCGAAGAATATCTTTCTGGGGAACAAAGAGCCAGGCGGGAGAAATTCTCCGGTGCGGCAAATGCTTCGACGTCTGCTACACGACTCAAGAACAACCATCTCATTGCCCCTGTAAAGTAGCAGTTTTAGGTTTCCCCGAGAGAGCTCTTTCTGTCGCGTTGAACCTCCGCCAATAGAACTACGCATCACGCCGCCGCGTTCTTTGCTCTAAGTGCACTCCATGTCCGAGTTGCCCCTTCGAGTAACGTTCTTTCTTAGACGAGCAGAGGAATGGTCAACCTTTACAATTATCTTGAATTATGGGAGATCGTGGAAGCCGTAGAGATCGTAAGACACTCGTTTAAGTTTCAATAAATTTCAGCTCCTCGTAGAGGAAGCTGCTGCAAGTTTTCTTGCTACGACGCGCCGTTACGGTGGATTTGCTTCTTTTCGGCACTTTGTATTTCACCGTGTCGTGACGTCGAAACGTTAAAAGAGTCCCACGATCTTCGCAGCGCGCAGGCATTCTTAATTCTAGCGCCAATTATCATTGAAGGAGAAGAAATTTCTTTGGCGCAATTATTCCAACACAAGACTCGCTGTATTGTACCTGGTGAACGAAGAAAATGGGGATTTCTTTCGTGATTTTTAAACGTGGAATTTGTCGGTGAAACGTTACATATATGTTATAAAATAATTGTCAAAAAGTTGCCGAATTCTGACGAACGAGATGGAAAACACGATTTGACAGGATTCCCATTGAAGCGAAGTTTGCGTCGACTTCGAATAGAACTTGATGCAAAACTAGTTTAACCATTACGAAGCAACTCGTTGGCCGTAGATGGAAACTTAGTCGCACATATTTCCCAGAATAACTCTAATTATAGTTGCGGCAAACTTAGATAGGGAAGAGTGCCAATTACTTTTCATCAGGTTTTACCACCGTCATGTTTGGAGACAAAAAGCGGTATATCATTTTAAACAATGCTGCGAGCGCGATGTATCGCGAACCAGGATGTTTATGCGCCTGCTTGTTTCGCATTGAAACGAAAGAAAATTCTGATACCGGCGTCCGTTTCCTTTTCCTCGGACAAAACGATAAATCACCGGACAAGTTTTCTTGCCACCTGGTTCTCCGGTTGCTGTGATTTCTTTCGATTAATCAAACACGTACATCCGACATACGGATTACCATTAATTTCAACCGTTCCAACGAAACGTTCCGTGACATTCGTCGAATTAATCTTCGTTTTAACGAGAAAAACTTTCGACATCGAGTCCTGCGCTATCGTCTCCGGCAACTTTTTCCATCGTCTTTTCCTTCACAATGCTCTAGGCATCCTTCGCGAAAGTCCAAACACGCGTGACAAGGAAACTCGGTCAAAAATTTGCCAAGATTGTCAAACGCATAAAACCTATGGAAATAGAAACTCTTGCGCAACAACTGGATCTCGAGACATCGAATTCCACTCGATTTCTGTCCATTAGCCGACGATTTATTTTACTCGTTCGATCTACCGCGAACATTTCCAAAACGTATGACTAGCGAGAAATAAATCAGACGCGCGGATTTCGTGCAAAACCCGTGCAGCTTCCATGGTGGCTAAATGAACGCGATTGTACGACCATTAGGGGAGAAAGCACGGTTCAAGGACCAGTTTTCGAGTGACGGGTTTGCTTATTCTTTGACCGTGACCGTTTCGAATCGCTGCTTTCGACGCGGCGCTGCGAGACGCGAGAAGTTTCGTCGCGACGCTTCGAATTCCCCTCGACTGATTGTCGTTTCATTTATCTTCCAGCGTTATCACGGCGAAACTTTATCGTGCAACAGCACGGAGACGAAGCACATTTTCGTCGTGCAACGCGAGAACCCTCGAATTTAGAGAGGTTGCGACGTTGCAAATTATCTGGCGAACGCTGGTCAATTGATTAATGGCGAATTTCGAAGTGGAAAACGCATGTGTTTTGTGAAACCGAAGCTTGATTGTGCAGGTGTTCGTAACTTTTTGTCACCTCGTTGATACGATCGAGATTTGTTTCAGTTTTAAGCAATGTGGTTTTCCTTTGTTTTTCTTTTTTTTTTTTTTTGTAAATAAATGTTTAGTCGCTGTATTGTTTAAATTCCAAGGTAATTTCAACATGACGGAACGGACTCATAAAAATCAGCTTTTCGCGCGGTACGAGACACCGTACGAAATGATTTCTCTTTAGGCAGAAAGCAGACGGAGAAAGAGTACAGAGAGACTAACGAGAGTTAACAAAAACATCGAGTTACTCTCGCGAGGGTAAAACGTAACGGTATTAAAAGGGATTTGTAGGGAGTTTGGAGTTTGAGAAAATGCTGCAATAATACAAATTGGTCGTTTTCGAGCTGGGAATATCGCGTTGCGTTCGGGAACAAAGGTTTCATTCTGAATTTCTCGCGTCTTGAATTAATCCCTTTGCTAAATTTGCGAAATACATACGCGAAATGTTACTGCAGGCCTCTCGAGTAAATCACTGGATCCTCACGAGCGCGTAAAATCACAATTAATTTAAAGTTAGCTTCGTGGCTTGACCACCTGAACATCACTGTTACGTTAATTTCGCAGATGAAACTCTGAATTTCGTCGAGACTTTTCCGACTCGCGTGCATACGGTGCATCGAGCTTAGTCGCATGTCGTTGTTAGACTGCGGGTATTTCAACGGATTTATGTTTATAGAAACGCAAGCATTGTTCGAACGTACGAGAATTGAAAAATTGCTCCCTCGTGAGAAACGAAAGACCTGACTTATCGATGTTTCTTCGTTATTGTCTTGGCATTTTATGTATTACACGTTACACATCACGTATTTATCTTACTGGTAAATGTGACTTTTTATTTTATTTGCCGTTCCATTTATTTTATATTTCCTCGCGTGGTATTTAAACGAATATTGCTAAAGACCACTAGGCATGCGATAAACGAGGAAGGAACTCTCTCGGCGTAAAGGTTAACGAAATGGCAAGGAACTTCGTAAGAGAGTCTCGGCAAAAAGGATCATGGATTCTAGTAATCCTGCCTGATTCTAAGTTTAAAAGAAATTACCCGCTAGTGTCTGCTGTTCCTCTGTTCCCAAATATACATTAAATTAAGTTCCGGTGCTTTCTGCGCCAACGATTTACCGGACCTTGTTAATCTTCTTGGAAACGTTCCACTAAAACGATATGTCGTTTAACGAGAAGCGTTTAACCGAATTTATATCGCGTATTCAATAAATCCTTGGTACGTAATTCCGTGAAACGGTTAGCAGAGCTTATTAACAGGAAAATTGCCGTGTATTTAGTAATTGCGAAACAAGATGTTTAAAGCGCATGTTTTGACGAGTTCGATAATTCTTGTGTTAATATGTTCATCGCTGATAAAATCTTCATTATCTGTGCTACATTTACGCTAATAAATAATTCACGTGCCTGCCGCGAGATGCGTGAATTCAAAACATCGCGTGTTACTTTCGCCTTACAGAAGCACTCGCGTTTCTTTCATACATGAATTTTATTGAATTTTTTAACGAACAATTTATTGTTTAAAATTCTCACGTAATTCTATAGATTCTAATCGCTTTACGATTAATTTACGTATTCTCTTGAAATATCCGATACATTTACTTGTCTCTGAATTGAGAGAATAATTCTTATTTCCAGATCATAACGATCGATATTATTCAATTTATAGCAATTTATCGTTATGGTCGTCAAGTAGATCGCGACAACCAAACCAGCGTTCTCCTTCCGAGTGAACGTTACACGAATATTGTGAAAAAACGTGTCAAGTCGAATCCAAACACGTACAATGAACGTATTAAATGCTATGTACGAAGCACATTGTCAAATCGGTATCGCAAGCAATGGTTCCGCAATTGCCTATGTTGTAAAAATACATATCTGTGGAAGTGGTTAACACTTCTAAGAAAACTCTACATCTGTTCTGCGTAGTTTTCTCAATCACAGAAGTCGTCGACAGGCCATAGACAACAGACGGGCAACGATGTCTTCGGGATTTTCAGTTACCAGGTAACGCTGTTAGTGCGCGGTCAGTTATAACCAATAACCACAACAATGTCGATATAAATTTAACACGCACGCAGTAAATATGCGCGCCAAATGCGAAATTATTCCTCGTTATGAGCAAACAAGCGATATATTATCCTCGACAAGATTCACCGGATACGATTCTCGCGTTGCACAAAGTCGTGGAAACGTCATTTTCTGTGCTTCGTCGCGCCACGACACGATGTTTCATAATTACACAGTGTGGCGAAACTCTTGCTCGAAGGATTTTCAGTAGCTCGACATCCCGGATAGCGTGTATAACGTGCATCTCATAGCCGAACGACTGGAAATACGTGTCATTAAATTATTCTAGGTTGCCGGTGAGGCTAACCATCGTAGGGCACATGCAGGAAATTAAAAGGAGATCGGAAGTTCGGGTGGCAACACAGCAGGTAGAGAGACACGTGCTGCTATGGCGCATTTGGTATTCTTCCGACAGACGGTCGGGTACCTAGGGATGGCAGCTTTTAAAGTAGTCCAACCCTTGTTGGCTTCATCCGTGTTGTAAGAAGTCGAGAGAAAGTTTGCCACCGTAGGAGGATCCCAGGAATCCGCGCTTTCCTCGCAGGACCATAACTTCTGTCTCTCTGGTGTATGAAACCCCGGACGAAAGTAGCGATCTTCGAGAATCTAGCGAAATTTATTTAGTCCTTATTTTGAGTACGCTGCATGGATTTTCCGAGAGATGAATTTTTCGCGAAGGAAAAAGAAAATACGGGATAGCGTGCGACGTTCGGCGCTGCGCATTATTATTCGAACGTCTATTACGTTGTTTCTCTTCTACCGTAAGAGCCGAGTAAGTGTTCCTCGATATTACGTATTATACATAAGATTCACGAATAAGATACTTGCACGAGAACTCGGGAACAGCGTCTTCACTGTATTAGGTTGTCCGGAAAGTTTCTTTCGTTTTAGAAGGAAACTACGGATGCACGACATTTCTCGTTTTCTATTATTATAAAATTAATATATTAAAAAGTGTCGTGCATCCGTAGTTTCCTTATAAAACGAAAGAAACTTTCCGGACAACCTAATATCGTCGGTTAAGAATCGTACGCGTGTTTTTCGATGATTCGAGCAATCCACTTTTTCAGTCGTTCGCGACGATTTGAAAATTACTGCCAGCAACTTTTACGGAAAGTAATAAATTAGCGATTCTATTTCAACCCGCAAACCAATGGCGCATATCAAGGAAAATCTGTTAAAAAATGCGCATATTTGGCTGGAAGTGGAACTCGATGGAGTAGCTCGATAACCGCGAGGAAAAGTAGTCGTGGCGAAGCTATGCGGATCGAAAGTTTGCGCGACAGGCAGGCGCATCGGTGTAATTTCATTCAGTCGATTCAATGATTCGTAAACAATGATACGGCTTTATCGCGCACGCCGACGTCCACAATGAATACATTATGCATGACGGGAACAGAGTTGCCCACGATCCTATTGTTCCGCGACGAAACAGGGGCGCTAAGACCGCGTGCAAGCAACTTTTGTCATCGAAAACGCGTCCTCCTGTCAACCTGACTTTTTTCTTCCTTCGTCCGCCATGTTACACGATGAAAAAAAAAAAAAAACAGGAAGAAAAATATCCTCTTTTTTTTTCCCTTGGAGATTTATCGCGAACCTGCGGTAGCTGGCGAATGGTCATTTTTTAAAACGATGCTTCTTTCATTCGTGGAAATATCGAGGGACATATTTTAAAATGTCGAAAGGTCTCACCTTCCAATTTTTAGTAGAAATTGCTGGAAGGAGTGACGCGAGTGCGTTCGGTGTCCTACCTGAGGCAGGACGGTTCGGATCAATGGAAAGTAATTCGCGTCTCAGTGACACGGGCATGAAGAAAAGTCAGGCGTAAATCAGCGACCCGATGGAAATGGGTTAAATCCGCATCGATAGCGTCCTCCAGCGGAAAAGGGAGTCGATAGAAAAAAGGTACAAAAGCTTGCTCTAGTTCGTTTGGATTTTATTATCCCGTGGAATACTCTTCTTTTTTATCTTTCACTCTCTCTCTCTCTCTCTCTCTCTCTCTCTCTCTCGTCATTGTTCTTTAATTTTCTAAAGCGACAGGGAACCTTTTGTTTGGCCATTCTTTATGCAAGTTTTTACACGCTTTGAGAAAATTAAGAATCGCGGCATTAAGATTCCATTAACGTGATTAGAGGACGGTTACCGATAGAAAGAAGATCCGATAGCTTCCTGCTGTTTTCCTTTTCTCCGTGCCCCCTAATATTCCTTCTATCTTGCTTAAAGCACTCGGCGTTCCGACTTGTAGCCTTTCGATTCGTCTTATCTTGAAAATCTTTCCGAGAGTTTCCTCGGGGAACGACTTACCGATCGTTACGAAAGACGGTCGCGGCAATCGTCGTTTCCGCGTCAGAATATCCGTATTACGGAAGATTTCATTGATTTTATATAGCGGGATCTGTGCTTCGCGGACGATAAAAAGAAAACACATCCGGCCTTGTTTCTCGGCTCGTTGTTCCTCTTTACACTCCAATTCTCCGCAAATGCCGCTGCTGATTCCTCCCTTCCTCGTCTGCTCGCTCGTTGCTCTTCTTCGGAGACGATAAAAATTGCGAGCTTTCACGCGCCCGAAACCGAACTCGCTCGCTTCGTCCCCCACAGGCGAGATGGAAAAGAGAAAGAGCGTGAAATCCTCGCCATGACTCCAACTTTTTCCTCTTCGACCTTCCCCTTGATCTTCTCCTCGCGCGAATAAAACGTCGAAACCTTGGAAAGCGGCGCTGATCCGTGCATTCACCGGGACCATTCGTGCGACTTCCAATCGCTGACAGGGGAGTTCCGCGCGGATCATCGAGTCTTCTCTCCGCTACGATCCATCGACAGCTGGTTTCGCCGTAAAAGGCCCGAATCACCGGCGTCGCATGCACTCGTCAGGAACGTGCTTTCGTATTCTACGCTTTTACGCGTTCCATACCCCCTATTTCGCGCGTACACTACGGGAAACGACAAGGGGAACCGGCAGAGTATAGCGAGAGAAGGAACATCGAGGGGAGAGCCTGAAGAACGGGTTATTAACCGGTAGAACGTCGGCTCACCGCTCATACAGAGACGTGTCTGCTCGCTAAAAATATTCTTTTGCGAATAGACGCCGGTCGAAGGGAAGAACGCTGCAGCTGACGACCGCCGAAACCAGATTATTTTCGCGACTTTGAAAGTACCGTGATGTCTTTCGTTTTACCGCTCTCTCTCGAGTGCAACTTCAACATGGTCATCAGTCAGTGGTGGTGTTCGCGCAGAGTGTTCTATTTAAATCGGCAGGCTCGAATATCTTTGAGATTGTTTTGACGATACCGAGAAATGTTCCAAATGAAAGTTAAGAGGCCCCGCGTTATGTGAGACGAGTCGAGACACGCCTGCAACGAAATCATATGTGTTTTTTCGTATATCGATCGATTCAGCGCTTCATTTCCCGTAAAGAACTTACGAAGCTACGCACAGCGAAATGCTAAATTAAGAAATTTACGAGATACTTTGAATTTAGTTTCGCTGTTAGATAGTAGCCACGGTAGTGGTACTGATATCTCTCTAAAGTTAGCGTTGAAGAAGTACACGGTCCAGTTTGATACACGTATATACCTACGTTGTTCCTAGCTGCTGATAGAGAAGGAAATATTTCAAGTTTATCGCGAAAGTAAACGAAGAACGAAAAGATTTTCTATTACGATACCGCGACGATTTAATTGCGGATAAGACAATATTTGCTGGAATATCCATCGGTGGCCAGTAAAATACGACGTGACGGACGATGCAGGCAACGTTCGTGGATAGTGGCAAGATTGATTGCGCGCGTTAACTCATAAGCGGTGTTATTGTAATTAACATGGACGACGGCAGGCCGGCAACGGATAGAGAAGCATCGAACGCGGTAATTAATTTTCGTAGTCGAGTATCGCGAGATTCACGCGCGTCCCTCGATCCAGCCTCAGCCGGGGTAGTTTCCTCTGCAAATAGTGCTTCGCCGATGAATAAGTTTGCGTCGTTAATATCGAGACAGCTCGCCGCCACCTCCTATCAGGTTTTCCTAGCGAACAATCTCGACCAGTTTACGCTAACAGCTAATAGTCGAAAGATTTACCGAGTCTTTTCGAACGTTCGTTCCACCAACCCAACGTGTTTCTTCAGAATTTCCACTACCCTAGCCGGCTAGTCTTCAATATGCGCCACCGTTCGCAAGTATTCCGAAATCTTGCTCGATTCGTGGTAACAGTGGTTGAATTTCATCAAAATTTACATATTAACGATTATCGATAACCGAAAGATCGGTATCTCTTACTTTATATTGCTCGTTAAAGGACACTGTCACTGAAATTAGCCCTTTGCGGACGAGAGGAAAATATATCTGCCCAAGCCTTTTTATCGATCAGTTCACAGTTTTGGGACTCTTATTTCGTAGTGGCTGACATACGTCGGTACATATTTTTCTGAGCGATAATCTTACGCTTATTTACGCATGGGTATAGTAAACTACACGATATTATGTTTTTCACGAAAGAAAATTATAGATCTTTAGCGGTGAAATCTCATCTTCCGTTTAACGTAAACTCCTGGTGTAGGACGATGGTCGAGTCGAAACGAATTTCAGTCTTCCAATGGCATTACCGAACCAATCAACAGGCTCTTTATGTATCTTTCGCGAGGTGATACAGGAAAAAGTAAATACTGCGTGGTACGTTCCAATCGGAAAATCAAACGTGGAAGAAGAATCATCGTCTATTGTGCTTCTTGTTCGGCTAAACCGGCTTTGCATATAGGCGACTGTTTCGAAAAATACCACACCATGCGAGAATATAAATCGAATGATACATAAATATAGCAAAACTAAATACGTTTTCTTGGATATTGACGGCAAATTTTGTTGTATTTAAATGTCTGTTTCGAAAGATACCACACCATGCAAGAGTATAAATCGAATGATACATAAATATAGCAAAACTAAATACGTTTTCTTGGATATTGACGACAAATTTTGTTGTATTTAAATGTCTGTTTCGAAAGATACCACACCATGCGAGAATATAAATCAAATTATACATAAATATAGCAAAACTAAATACGTTTTCTTGGATATTGACGACAAATTTTGTCGTATTTAAATAAAGTTTTAGCTTTTATAACGCAAACGTTCAACGTGTATAGTTCCTCAACGGCTCCGCTCGCAAAGGGTTAGATTATGAAAATATTTTAAAGATTGCTATTTTATAGACTAAAATACGCCTTGTTAAAATAAGATACTCCTGAACGGAAGTGTAGGCATGTGGAGAGAACGTACATCGATTTGTAGTGGCAAACAGAAGTTACCTTGACTTTCGTTCGATTCCCGTTGGAACTTGCTGCGAACGAGACGAGATCGATAAAACCGATCATTGGAAATGGCCAAGACCGGGCTAAACCGATCGAGACTAATCAATTGGCCGGAAATGGTCCTAATGTAAACCCGACCATCGCCTCTTGGACAAACACGAGATATTCCGAGTGTCTGGTGGCAGAGAACCTGTCATTTGTCCTCGGTCGATCGATTGCTTCGAGGAGGGATTGTACCACGCTTCGATTGTCTCCTGAAAAATTAATTAACTCGCCGTAGAACCTGTTTAGCCCAAATGGAATTTCAAAGTGTGATCATCAAATATATATATATATATATATATATATATATATACACATTGTAAGTTGAACATTTTCCTCACAAGTAGATTTGTGGAAAAAAAAGAAAAAAGAAGAAAAAGAAACAGGAATTTTACTATTCTAACAAATAGATAATAATAATGGAAATATTCAGAATAACAAAATGTAAAAGTAAAAGATTAAACTTTGTTATTTTTCACACGCAGGTCGATGACTCGAATAATTTTTTTTTTATTTTCCACGATTTTTATTTGATAATCGTAATTCTTGTATAATGTAGCGTAAAGGCAGTTGTTCAAAGGCAAATCCAACGATCTCTAGCACGGTAGAATTCCAAGCTGCTAAAATCCAAATATTGTATTTACGTCATTGTTGAAAATGTTTCCCTTGGCTTTTAGCCGCAAGCTAGAAAACGCTAATACGCGCGGACACTAATATCGGCCGCGATGCTCGGCTTATTCCCACAGTCCATTCGCGGTGTCCGGAGGAAATAACTCAGGCTTTTTTCGGTAGCTCGAACACGCTCGTTCCGCAAGCTCTTCGTTTTTTCGCGGACGATTTTCGAGGAATTAAAGCGACGGCGTTCTCGGCCGCGTGTCGGCGAAAGTTTTAAACGGTCGACACAAGCCGCCTCCTCGGCAAACGCGCTCTCGCGGGCCAATTAAATTTTGCTGCCTGCCTTGGGCCGAATAAAAGAAGTCTTCCCCTTGTGCGTTTGCCCTCCCGACAAGCTCGCATTTTCTACGAAATTCCACGTTTTATCATACGATTCTCCTTTACGATGCTTAAATGTACTAAACGTTCGATGCTTTAACCCGCTCGCCAAACTTTTCCTTATCGACGAAGTAACGTGGCTTTTCCACAAGAATTATCGAGCGAAAGTTTAAACCTAAACAATCCATTAAAAACACACGATTTAACGTTGTTGTTTCTCTTGCATTTTCCTTTCTCCTGGAATAAACGAAATAAACGCGTGACATCGTGATACGAATAATGTTCGCATGGTTAATTTCGCCGATCCGGTGGTTTCTTTACCGTAGCGGCTATAATCGACGCGTTTCAGGATATTTATAACAATTCGAAAGGTCCTCCACATACGTGACACGTGTAACACGCATATGAATCGCTTCCTCGTCAAACTTTCACAGAACTTCTTCCCGCTTGTTTCACATGTTTGAATAATATTTGCAAAAATATACGACACTGGGTCAATTACGCGAGCTCGCGCGAGTCTCTTTGTAAATGTTGCAATTAAATTGTCACGCTTTGAATCGTTCCGCCTCGAGTTAAATTGGACGCGGATCCCTCGCGTGAATCGCCGCCCATTTAGCGCTAAACCGTTGCGCGTGGCTATTTCGATGGCTCGGTTTCTTGGTCAAGGTCGACGAGTCTAGGCCCCGAGATAATCAAGAATACCTCGTAACTGCTCTTATCGCTCTTTCACTTTTAAATCTTTTTTACTAAAAAAAAAAAAAAAAAAAAAAAAAAAAAAAAAAAAAAAAAAAAAAAAAAAAAAAAAAAAAAAAAAAAAAAGAAAGAAAAATGAAAGAAAAAAGGTAAGAGAGACAAATATAGCGCGCCATTAAAAAAGAAAGATTCATAAATACACAAAACTATAAAAGAGAAACATAAAAAAAAAAAACGAGGCGTGTGTCTTATTTTTCAACGGTAACAAACGACCAGTTATATGCTTTCAGACAAATCGTAGTAGGAAAAATCCTATATTATCCCGGCCGCGGCAAGCATAGAAATTCGCGGCAGCAAAAATGGAGTAAAACTCGGTCGCTGTCGCGTGCACAACTTCCATCAAAGCCCTGTTACAGCATCGAAAACTGGGAAACAATCCGCCCTCGTGTTCCCTCGATATTTCGTTGTCAGAATAAAGCGTGGGATGTTTACGCCAGAAAACCGCTGCAACTACAACCCAGCGAGAGATCGACATCGCGATGAAGCTCACGCAGCCTCTGCTTATCGAGTCATTTTTCGCGCACGGAATTCCCGATGCGCTCACGTACAGCCACCGTAAGATGCATAAACTTTCCAAATTGCGTCTCCGTATTAATACAGGCGGCATGTATTCGAGCGTATTTGCGACCGCAACCAACGCCGCGCCGTGCTTTGATCACTCGCTTTCGTAACTGGGGCCCGTAAACGGCGGCGAAGTGCATTAACCGGATGAAACGGAATTTCCGAGCGTTACGCCGCGGTCCGCCCGGAACCGCCGTGTCCTTATCGCGAACGTAACAGTCTGCAATCGCGAACGTAACAGTCTGCAATCGCGAAATATTTCAACCTTACGTATCGGCGTTTGACGTTTGTCCATTTGCTCGTTTTTGGCCAATATTACAAGAGGATGTGTTGGTTTCGGTGTTAAAACGATGGAGCCTAAGGAACGCGAGAGTAGCGAGTAACTCGGTTACGAGCAGTTCCGAACCTAGCTTTTCGAAGATTCAGGAGTCCCGAATTTTTCGAGCGACAGAAGAATACGATCGATGAATAATCAGAGATACGTACGAGAAAATAAATAAACGCGTACTGGGCGCTGGTAGTCGACGCGTATGAGGCTAGTGTCGCGTCATCGATCGCTATAACGTTCGATTGATCGAAAACTTTCAAGCTGTATCGTAGATCGTGCAATTAGAAAGAAGAAGAAAACTAAAGTTGGCGCGTTTCGAGCGAAATATTCGATAGATTTTTGCAAGGATAAAGAATAATTTTTCGAGGAAGAAGCCTGTGTCCTAATGTCGCAACTACGGAGTAATTTTTGTCTGGTACGGCCAAATATGTCGTGCCACGTAGTTTTTGTAAAAGATTGATAAAATAGTATTCAGCGTGCGAGGTATAAATCTCCTTTTTTTTTTTTGAGGATTTAATTTACGACCGTGCTATATTGTTTTTACGTAGTACATACATGCGTAGTTGGGATCTGACGATCCGAGATTGGCGTGATTTAAAAATAACAGGCACGGAAAAACAACGCGGTGTCCTATGAAAGCATCGATGCCGGTGGTAGATTATTTTTAACGGGTTAGAAGGTTTTGTTGCTTCACGGTCTATCAATATTCTATGTGTAATCGCTGGATAACGGAAGCTGCATACGATAGGAAAAACGTAGCGATAAAAATTCAACGACTCGAATTTGTAAAGTGGAAGTGCCCCTCCATCTTTTTTACTTGCATTTTAGCTCGATATAAACGATTATCGACGTGGCAAATTATTTCCTATCAACAGCATGTTTTGATACATTTCGCGGAAATTACTGGGAAAGCGGCGACAAACAGAGAATCGCGGTTTCAAATATATACGAATGTATATAAAAACGTATATACGATATAATTTGCATCGGTTCAAACATTGACCGCGTTTACGAAAACTATTCTTCGACGCTAACGCGAGATTAGGATCAATCAATCAAAGAATGGAATTCTGGAGATCTGGAGTACGCGTACGTGCAATGCTCGTGAAAAATTGACACTGGTGCGATGAAAGATAACGTCGAAACGATAGTAAAAATCGATTTACGGCATTTACCTGGGAACTTAGAAAAAGGCATAAATCTCGTTATTTTGCAGACGTGCTGTGTCTTTTGATGGCCACGGTAGCTATAATTTCACGGTTGCGCATTTTATCGTAGACTTACCGAATACAGAGTACGTGGAATGTAAAATGGGAGTTGGCCGCCGACACGGAACCATCGGAAGAGAATAAAGTTACTCGAAGAATTTTCCGCCTCTGCTGACTTCACCGAGAAAGTAACAACATCACTGCAGGAAGTTAGTCCGATTTTTCGATGGAAATGTTTAAACGGGATAATAAATATCTCTGGACAACTACGTGACCCGTCTTCAGAACGACCAGTCGTCCAACGCCCGGTCCATCCTTTCAACCAATCTTGTCACCCACTTCGTTCTCTCTTTCTTTTGTCCTTGCGCTCCTTCCTCCGTTCTCGTGCCAGCCACTTCCTTCCCTTCCTTTCCTCCTTTTTTTTTCTTTTTTGCTTTCCGCCAACCAGTGGCACACGTTTCCTTCGACCACCCTCGCCCCGTTCGTCGTTTGAATTTTAATCCTGTCTCTCGAACGTTCAATCGTCGAACGTCACGAGACTTTCTTCGCGGTTGCCCACGGCGAGTGTTCCTGTTTCGCCAAGCTGCCACTTGTTCCGATTCTAAGCGCCAACTTTGAAACGCTCGCCGGAGTTTCCGTTTTCGATTGCTTTTCGTCAGTTTTTTCAAGCCGATCCAGTCAACGCTCGACAATTTTATCATCGTTCCTCGTTCGCGAGATTCATCAGAGTAATTGTTACAGTTTGAAGAGAAAACACCGTATATTTCGTAATTCCTCGAGGGGAAGGAATTAAATTAACCATCTCGCTCCACGAACCACTCTCCTTTGGTGGGTGCTCCGACCTAACCTCCCTTGCAGCTTTCTGAACTTCTGTCGTACCTTTTTCTTTCTCGCCGCATAGCTCGCGCTTTTTCTCCTGCTCCTTTTGTCATCTCGTCTCCTCGCCTAGAATAACGAGGAGAATGTTAATCCGAAAATTGCCGATCTCGACACCTTCTTTCGCTTTGTCTTTCTCACCGCGTCAGCTTTATTTCTCACGCGCGGACACAGCATCGTGAATATTTTCCCCCGACCGATTGAATATGGAATTTCCTCTGTTGCGCTGAATATTCGATTGGATTCCCCGTAACTCACCTGATATCCCTCTTTGTTCGCGCTTTTTATAATGACGACGGCCTTTTCCCTGTCGACGTTCGCGAAACAACGAATCCAATTATGCTTGTTCTTTGATCTTTTCCCAGTGACGTCATTCCACCCTCCTCCGGCCCCTCTGTTTCCCCTATCACGCGTTCCCTACTTTAGGATTCGTTTGTCTTTTACGTTTTTATTGTATTACGTTATGCTCCTTTCGTTGTTCGTAGTTCTTTCTCTCTTTACACGCTTGGCGTTCTCCAAAGCTCGCACAACAACCGGTATATATTTCATCCTATTTTCCCCACTTAATTTATGTTAATTCATATCGCCTTCATTTTCGTCTGCTTAAACCGCCGCGAGTCGTTTGATTCAGTCGAACATTCTTTTATTCGACAATTTATTTTCCGAAGTTTCTCTAATAATCGTTAATTTATTCCAGTCGCGTTCGTGTCCGATTAAAGTATTTGTTCAGTCGCGAGAAATCGCACGACATTCACTCGAGCGTAATCGCAGAGGCGAACTGGAATCTTCAAAAATTTGAAACGTCGAACGTACCGTCTACTTGGCATTCGGAAAAAATAATTCTTCCGCTGGAAATTTCCACCGAGTTTCGACGCACGAAAACGTTAATAATCCTCAATTTCAAGTTTCTTGTACTTGGGCTACAGCAATTTTTTTTCCTACCTCGCAATTTATTTCTGGATTTTCCCGCCGTCTCTCATCTTGATTTACGCTTTTATTCTTCTTTCTAAATGTTTGTCCACCGAACATTACCATACCTCGCAACAGTTGCATAAGAAAAATAATCGGCTCTTTCTTCTGGCTTGCCTTGTTTCCTTATTCTCTTCGAAACTACTTTAGCAGTATTTTCGCCAGCCCCTTCCCACCCTTTCGTAGTTCCATCATCGTAAAGCTCGACGCGAACGAAAAATTACTTCAACGCTGTATTACTTGCTCCCTCTGTTTCGTTGGCTTCTTCCATTCTCTCTCATCGGCTTTCTTTCTCCTTGCAACGATGATCACAAGCCCTCTAAGAAATATTCCGCGTCTTCCGCTTTTCTCTTGCACCGTTACGTTTCCAGTTAATTCCAACCCTTATCTTTTAATTGCGCACGTCGTACGATGAATCTTAATTACCTCGGCCAACTGTTTAATCGGTCGATTCTCCTTGATCCTCGGAGCCTGGCCAAGAGTTCCCTAGCCTTTCGTTGTTCCTTTTCATTACGAAAATTGCCAACACACCACTCCTCCGCCTATTTCGAACCTATATTCAGTTTTCGTTAAACGCAAGACGCAAGTTGGTAGAAGAGCACTAACTTCTTGAGTTATTCTGTTTATTTCAAAGCTGGAAAGCGTTTACTTTTCTAAATTATTGATATACTTTAATGGTTATATATATATATATATATATATATATTTCAGTTAAATAGAACCGAAGATAAAAGATAATAATATCTTGCTGTGGCATCAATAAATTTGTCTGATCTCGAGGGATTAATTTACACCGTTGTTACTCTGCACTGGATCTAAGCTTCGATATATTTAACGTTTCGAGAGCACAAAGCGGATATTAGTCTATATTAGGAGCAGATACTTTGTTGCACGTGAGCCGCGCCGATTAAAGCCCCGGTCCACCTTGCAACTTCTTGCAACCATCTGTGCGCTTTATTCCTACGTCCTACGTTATCCTACGCAAACCCCACGAGATATTCCCTTTTCGAACTTCTGTTCTCGAAAGCGGACAGCTTTTACAAAGCCAATGCACCTCGAGAAAATGGAAAATATTCTCTACACACAGAACCGCTAGTCTCTGCCTCTTTTATCCATGTCCTCGAGAAAAACATCATCGTGCTTCTTTCCTCCCAGCGTTCTCTGCATCGCTCGCTTCTTCTTTGCTCCTTTTTTCCCTTGAAATCTTATTGTTTCTTCGCCAAGTCCCCTACTCGAAGGCTAAACCCGGTGCTAGTCGGAGAAAGGCACTTGTGGCGCTCCCATTCTTCACGATTCTCCTCCTTTATTGTCTTTCTCTCGGTACTCGTCCACGGAATCGAATGAATCGAGCACGGTCCCCTTTTCGTCCCTTCGCTATCATGATTAATTAAAGCATTTTTTTTTCCTCCGGTGTGCTACGTCGGCCCTGAATACGTTTAGCGTCTCTCCGCGAGCTTCGCTTTGCCATTTCACTCTGTTTTTTCTTTCGCGAAGCTATTCGCGGACGCTTGAACGATCATCGGTACTCGCTGCATCGATTGGATACTCGCTACGAGTTTTTTACATTCCAAGTCGGAGTCTGTTTCCTGACTTTCGTCTTCGAAACGCGACCGTTGCCGTTAAATATCCACGAGAATGCGGAATTTGGTTCAAATTCAGATTCTACGTTGAATTGGACTCAACATTCGATCCTAATTTTTCTCGGTTTTACGTAGAACATGTATGTGGAACATTGTTACATCGTCACAGCGTGGTTTACGTTACAGCTGAATCGAATAGAAATCTCTCAAGGTAGATGGTTTTAAAGTTATAAAATTAAAAGTTACTTTACTGGTTTTAAAGATATAGAAATACGTACCACTGTATGTATTTCCTATTTCCACTAGCCGGCCACCTATTTTTCTTCCCAACTTTGTATGCGACTGTAATAACTCGGATCGTAAGTAGTTGAGCACTGGTCAATCGATCTTCGTAGTTAAAGGACTAACTCAATTTTCAACGTCAGACTGATTCAATATTTAACACAAACGCTACTTAAACTTCAACCAGATGAAGCGTCGATCGTTCATGCGAACGATACGCTGTCGGTTTCAAGCCGACTCGCCATTCATCATCGGTGTGCCAAGCGTCGCTGAAGCAACACGTTTCAAAGGACCTCGAGGAATACGAATGGAAAAGAGACGCTGCAGGCGTGCAATCAGCGGTTCTCAACCTAGATATAACCGAGAGACCGATGGACGGTGAAGCGTTTTCGACGACCCTTTGTACTCTCTTAATCATCATCTCTTGTTTCTTTGACTCGTCTAGCCTGCGGCTTTCACCGTTCCATTTCTCTTAAATTTCCACCGTAGAACAATACACTGTGTCCGAAAGTTGTTCAGAGAATAAACCTTTTCGGAAGGGAAATTATCGTACGAAACTACTTTCGCACGACACGGAGGAACACAACGTTAGGGTTCGTCGTTATATTCGGGTCCCTTCCTCTTCTAGAGGAGGACAGAGAAATAAATGTTATCTCTGAAAAGCAGCAGTTGTCCTGACCATGATATAAACCGCGCGACCAGGATCCTAACAGAAAGCAAGAGAAACTGTCGTACGAAACGCAAGAATGGCGTGGCAGAAGTCATCGAAAGAGATTGTCCGAAGAGAGTATTTAGATCGTTGTAATCTCAGCCCCTAGACGCACGACATTTTTCGTTTTCTATTATTTTACTGAATCGCCCATATGACTTATTTGCTTCCTTTTCTATTATTACGATCATACGTAATATAATAAACACGTAAAATAATATGAAACAGAAAATGTGCATCAAATGTTTCCTTATAAAACGAAAGAAACTTTCCGGACAACACAATATAAACTACGCGACCAGGATCCTAACAGAAAGCAAGAGAAACTGTCGTACGAAACGCAAGAATAGCGTGGCAGAAGTCATCGAAAGAGATTGTCCGAAGAGAGTATTTAGATCGTTGTAATCTCAGCCCCTAGACGCACGACATTTTTCGTTTTCTATTATTTTACTGAATCGCCCATATGACTTATTTGCTTCCTTTTCTATTATTACGATCATACGTAATATAATAAATACGTAAAATAATACGAAACAGAAAGTGTGCATCAAATGTTTCCTTATAAAGCGAAAGAAACTTTCCGGACAACACAATATAAACAGCGCGACCAGGGTCCTAACAGAAAGCAAGAGAAATTGTCGTACGAAACGCAAGAATGGCGTGGCAGAAGTCATCGAAAGAGATTGTCCGAAGAGAGTATTTAGATCGTTGTAATCTCAGCCCCTAGACGCACGACTTTTTTCGTTTTCTATTATTTTACTGAATCGCCCATATGACCCATTTGCTTGCTTTTCTATTATTACGATCATACGTAATATAATAAACACGTAAAATAATACGAAACAGAAAAATGTGCATCCGTTGTTTCCTTATAAAACGAAAGAAACTTTCCGGACAACCTAATATAAACTACGCGACCAGAGTCCTAACAGAAAGCAAGAGAAACTGTCGTACGAAACGCAAGAATGACGTGGCAGAAGTCATCGAAAGAAATTGTCCGAAGAGAGTATCTAGATCGTCGTAATCTCAGCCCCGTGCAACTGGACACAGCCAACTAGAAACGCGTGGAGGGTTGGTGGCAGGGTCCCGCGATTGTTCTCGCAAGTAAACGGCCATGCTTGTTCGCGTTGATCGTTATCGTTATCGTTAGTTAGCCGAGGGTTATTTCCTAACACCAGGTCGAAACGAACGGCACTCGCAATCGGCCTGGAAGATTTTAGTCGTTCGTCGACTGTAAGCCACTTTTGCCCACCGCTGTGTATTTTAATTACCACAACCACCTATTTCTTGTTCCTACGTCCTAACGAGATTAGTTCGAGTCGAGCAAATGAGAGATTAAACGCGCGAAAGGACGAAAAAGGCGAACAAAATACGAGACGGTGTATAATATCTTGCGATTATCAAAACTAGAGTTCGCTCACAGAGTGCTTAATAAAAATTTCAAATTTTTTAATCGCGTTACACTCGCGACACCGACGGCTAGTTTATATGCTAATTATTCGCGCAAAAAGAGAAGATAAAGGAAAGGAAATCCTCTGTGAACGAGACTGTATAACAGGGAACTCGATAAAACGATTTCAGCGCGCATCTAAAAACTGTCGAAGAGGCTACGGAGCGTGATAACAAAACGACACGAATTTGAAGAGCGGTGGAGGAGTTGAAGGGATTTGCGAATGGCCGCAGGCTGCATCGAGTCGAATTCTTAAAAACGCGATATCTCGCGCGAAGAGGCCCTTATCGGTTCTCCGGGAACTCTGTGAAAGAAGATCGATCACCTGGAAATAATGGAGCTGGGCTGTTTGGCCGCGTCCATTGTTTATGGCCCACTCCCGCTTCCAACTTTTTCCCAGAAAATTCGAGCGCTGAATCATTCACAGGGTCGGTTATCCGACTCACCCTCTTTCGAAAGGTAATTTCAGAGAACCAGGGACCTTTCACGGGATTGCTTATCGAGTCTGTCAGCGGTAATTGCAGTCTTTTTTTAAATCTCTCGGCAAATAACGAGCGCTTTAATTGTATCGAATTTTTCAAACTAGAAGGAAAGGTTCTTAACGGAAAGTCAGGAGAGAAACTGTTCTTCCTACGAAATTTCAGATGTCAAATAAAGTCTTGAAATTGTATAAAATTATTCCAACGAACGTACGAATGGTTTCACGGTGGTTCGCGGTGCGTATCGTTTTAAAGAAACGCACGGGAAAAGCACGGAAAGTCGGACATGAGTGAAACGAACGAACTCGATAGCTTCTTGCCGCGAGAGCCGAGGGAATTAATGGAATTACAAATGACGATTCGAATTAAAGGCGAGTCGATTCGCTTTAAGGGCGCCGCGAGAGATGGAACTTTCGCTTGGCTGTTTTTCTTTCGTCGAGGTAAAAGCTGACCGACTAGCTGACAGACGCTCGCCCTTTTATCGCTCGTTAATTACGTTTCCATCGCGAGCTCGATCGTACAATAATTCCGATTGTAGTTGAATCGGTGGACGACCTGAACGAAAAGACACAGAGAGGAATAAAGGAATAAAGGGGGATAAAGGGAGGATAGAGGGTGTATTACAGCCCCGGGGAAATCAGTAAGACACCGCCACGAATACTTGGCAACTTTTTCAGAAAACTTTTTATTCCGCTCGAGGAAAAGAGTAGAACGAACATGTAAAGTCCCTATGCCTTTCCATCTCGGGTATTTCTCTTTTGTCTTCTATCCACCCCTAAACCGTCCCTCTTCTACCCCCTTCCTATTCCCGGTTTTTCCTTTATGCGCTCGGAGAAAATGAAAAAGTAAAGGATTATTTCCGGCAACCCTGGTAGCGATCTCCCTGGTGCGCCATTTGTTCGGCCATTATTTCGTTACGCTCGTAAATCTATCGGCGATTCGGATGCAACGCAATTGATCGTACGAATTTTGCACGCGTTGCATCGTTGTACGCAAAAGAAAAGAAAAGAAAAAAAAAAAAAGAAACGGAAAGGATGAAAAATCTATGGATTGGAGGAAGAGGAGGAGCGGAGACAACGCGAGCGGACAAGAATTGAAACTGTGAGAAATGTCTCTTGGGGAAAGTTGATAGCGTCCGGCTCAAAGTGGTTCGAAGTTCGTCTTCGACTTGCGTCCTCCTTATCGCGGCCGCTTTGGAAAAATGTGGCTGAAAAAGGGGCGAAGTCTCCGAAAGAAAACGAAACCCGGCGGCAACTTTCTCAATTCGCTAAGTGGCCGGGAAGCAAGCGACTACTTTTTCGATGACCGCGAGTTTTCGCGATTAATTAAAGGAAGAATTTCGACTTTCCGTCGCTCGACGAAAAGACAGAGGGTTGCTTCTGTCGAAACAGTGGAAAAATAAAGGCAAGCGACCTTCTGTTCGGCTAACGAGCTTCGTTGTAAAATCCCTTTTGGCCCGTTACAATTTCCACCCGCTGAAGAGAGAAAAAGGTCATCCTCCACGAGATTGTCCCGCGAAATCGTCTTACTTCGGGTTCAAAGAGCTGCAAATATTCCGCGGCTGAATCCTCGGCCAATGTAACTTTCCACCCTTCTTTTCCCCCTCTGCGAGTGTCTTTAACCGCTGCGCATTCGCATTGTTTTTCTCCCGGCCCTTGAAGAAAGGTCAGCGTATTCCAAAGGGTCGCAGAATGTTCAGGAACCTAAGCGAAGAGGGGTATCTTTCATCCTCGGATAGGGAGGGGTCTTCAAGGCTTGGAGCGTACTCGAGGAATCTCACAATGGCGATTAAGTAGGCGCGCACTCAGACGTCCCTCGCCCTTTATGGAAAAACTCCCCCGCGGTCTTTGCGCGTCGTTCTTCGATTCAACCGGTCCCTCTTCCTTCGCCAACCCTCGCTGGCTTGGCGAATGTGAAACCGAGCCCCTGTCGCCGCCCTGAATTCGTTGAAGCTTGAAAACAGGCAAACCGCGTCACTTTAATTTTGTTTTTTTTTTTTTTTTTTTTTTTGTGGAAACTCGGTTAGAATTTCTATAGAATTTTGAAACCGAAGATGAAGTAGTCAAGAAGGACAATACGCACCACGCACACGCAAAAGAAGACGTACGAGTAATATTTGGACATTTTATCGTTCGATAGGAAATACGAATGAACACCAAGGTGGAATGTCCGGATAGCGGAAACGTTGAAAGAAAAATCCGCTTCGAAAGGTGTAAAGTAGAAATGGCTGTTAAGCGTAAAAGCGTCGAATTAATTTTCTCGTCTAGTGCGTACGAACGCACGGAGGAAACTATTTTAACGGAACGAATTTACATACTACGATTGACAGCACTTTCGAACTAATACGCTTTCAACGGCATCTCGAGAGACATCTTGCTCGAGCGGAACGTCTCGTCAATCATAATATCTGTCCTGGAAAAACAAGTAGTAATACTTTGCAAATAGTCTTCCATACTGTCGCGACAGACGGATCAGACAATCGTCTGACTAAAACTTTCGTCTAATTAAAATCGTAAATCAGACGGTTTAACGTGGCAGTTTCGTCGATAGCGAGTTAAGCTTCCACTTCGATTGCCTTGTCGCGCGAGATAGACTGTTCCGCGGGTTATCTGAACTTCCAAGACACTCAAGTTCCTCGTAACAAAGCTTTCGAACGCTTGTCGAGCAAATCCGACGTCGAGGCGTCTTCGAATTTCAATCGTCGATACTTTCGGTCCAACAAGCTGCCTCCGCGCTCTCATCCAAGCTCCCACGTGCACGGCGATAATTTGAAATGCTTTTGTCTCGAGGGATGAGGAATATTAGCTATTTATTCGAGTTACTATCACGAAAGAACGATTAAGTTTATGTCGGCTTCATAATCCGCACTTTCATAATTCATAACGATTCCTCTGTTATTTTTTAGTTCAGGACATCGATGCACGTATTCTCTTATTTCATTCACTGCTAGGAGAGCCTTCAATTCTTGAGAATCGATCCAGCATTCGGAATTTTCGTGTCTTAGTAACAACAGCCGACGTATTGCAGGTAAAATCTCGAATTCCACGATTCCTAGCGGCCATTCTGGTTAAACATTGACCAATTTCATCTGGCCAGTTTCGACACAGTCTTTCGAGAAAAGAAATGTTTCGAGAGAACTGTTCCTTTAAACTGGCTCCTAAATACAAGTAACTTTGTAACGGTTAGATCTCGAAAAGTATTTATTAAAAAAAATTCTTCGACTCGAAAGGAACGCGCGAACGCATTGATGTAATACGCGAAACAAGCAATGGTTGCACGTGATTCAAAGATAAATAAAATACAGAAATAAAGGGAGCGGGAGTTTAACGTCTTTCATTGCTAAATTTCTCTCTTTCAAACGCAAAATCATGGCGGAAACGGTTGCTCTGCGTGTCTCGAGCCCGCATGGGAAATCTCCCTGGTCCAGGAGTCTCTGGCGCATAATTAGAATGTCAACGAGCTAACATGGTATACGGGACGAAGCTTAGCTACCCCAGAGCTGTCCTGCAGCCGGTTTCTTCCAACCGCTGCGATGAAGAGAACCACGATATCCGGATTCGCGTTGCCGCTAGCCAGGCAAAAGAAAATACCGCGTGCTCCGAGAGAAGCTTTCTACGATTCTACCAGTGAATCGTTTATCGTTTTGTAATGTAACGTGCGATAGAGGAACGAGCAATTTCATAATTAACCCTTTGCGGACGAGAAGCAGATATATCTGCCCGAACCAGTTCACAGTTTCGGGACACTTATTTTGAAGTAAGTAAAAGTAAGTAATCAGTCACAGTAGTAAGTAATCAGTTTTAGCTTTTATAATGCAAACGTTCAACGTATATTTGCTCAACTGCGCGCAAAACAATACTTCTCGTCCACGGCGACGCTCGTCCGCCGAGCGGCTTCGTGCGCAAAGGGTTAAGATATATCTCGACAAAACTAAACAAAGGATAGTCCTGAGCGGTAGGATACGCATATCGATACCGCTGTCGCGACTAGAAATTTCAAATGGAACTGTTTGGCCGATCTTTTGGAAGTGAACGACGCGGAAACGAGGCAAGTGAACAAGAGAAAGAATAGAAAATTCACTTCTCGAAAGTATACCGCGGGAGACGGATGGTCGTGTGTACAAGTTTCGATTCTTGTTTCGAACGAAGCGGTAAAAGTTGGAGCGCGCGATGCAACTTTCAATGGAAATATTTCTAGTCATTTTCTATCGAGCGTAGAAGAGATACATCGACGAAATAGAAAATCGAACGACGTACGTAGCTTCTATGAGATGCGAGAAGAATTGCGGAAGGATCGTGCTTTATCGTGGAAATATTTCACCGCGTTCGCCTGCGCAGCGGCAGACAGAATCCTATAAGTAAGAAAAGTTAAAGGAACGAGGGATTTCGCTTGTAAAATTTCTCCTACTACAGGTAAATCGAGTGGTAATAGTCATCTAGGCGGACGCGATAAAAAATAACGACTCGATCGGTCGTTTAGATCGCACGCGTGCTTCATGAACGAAAACTCTCAGCGGTGTTAAAGAAACGTGCGAACTTTACAAAAGGCGGGACCGGTTTCCCACGCGCGTTGCGCAACTTCAATGGAGCTTCAAGGCAGTTTCAATGTACCTTCGGTCCTCTGTAATTTCCCTGTAATTTCGAGATGGTATCAACCGTGGTTTGGTAGCCACTCGATATACCTCGTTGTAGTTTCATGTAGGTCAATAGGGGGATCATCTCGAAATTTGAGACTCGCAGTTCCGAACGTGTACTGACCTTAATCAATTTCGAACTTTCGATTAATGGATCGGATTATCGTAATTCTTCGTAATAGGGAAAATGTTCAGAATTCTATCAACGTGCTCGTCTGCCTTCGCCGATCCTTCGTACACAGTTACGCTTCTCGTAGAAAATGCTAACAGGATTGCCTTGCATAATAATTTACCGACTAACTATATCGGTCAACTGGTAAGCTATTAATCGTAGCACGCGAATCCTACAATTTTACGCCAAACAGGATAATCGACTGATTTGTACTTTGTAAAATTTATTCCTAGAATTACGTTCGTTTCGTTATATAATTTTTTTATATGTAACATATATACATGTAAGATGTTACCAATATTTATTCCCGTGGTTGATTAAGCGTTCGTCGTTCGGAATTTGTCGGCGTTTGCACGTGGCGTGCCGACTACTAAATTTCCAAATGCGTTCACAACGAGATGCGTACTTGTAGCGGAGGCGATGAAGCTGGTCATCGAGCGACGATCCCGCCAGGCCAAGTCGAAGTACCGAGAATCGTTAGGTTCTGCACCCAGCGTCTGGATTTCCGACGACTCTTTAGAATGTGACTTTACGGTACTTGCGAACATAAAACCGAACGAACGACCGGTCTTTAGTAAATGAGTTTTCGCTAAAACCCGCACGCGGGCTGCAGAGTCGATCCGCTAAAACAAACGCTAAAAAGAAACAACGAATTGGAAACGCGCGAAGATTCGCTGTATCGCAAAGTCTATTTTTTTTTTTGGAAACTGATAATATCGGTTCAATTCTGCGAAAGGGCCAGGGTGCGCGTAATAGCTGCTGGTACGGACAAGAGAGAGATCGATTTTCATTTTAGAAATTTTATTTAGTCGAAGAAGTATCTTGTAACTTTACAAAACTTTCAACTAATTAATTGAAAATTGTAATCTTGTTCGAAAAGGCACCGGAGTAATTGACGCGTCTGATACTTTTTCCTATCGTTTCAGTTTGAAATTAGGTACTGTACACGATGAAGATCATTGAAGCACCTTCCGTAGAAATACTTTTATCCTCTTATAGATGGTCGAGACTAATTAGTAACAGCTGTAATCTGACTTTCTCATTGACGCGCACAGCTGTGAGTGGCACGTAGCTTCTCGCCTGCTGTTTATCGCGATCCGATATTAAATCTTCGCGCGCTCTCTCTCTATATGTATACTTTTTTTTCTGCTGCTTCCTACTCGAAACAGCTTTTCAGAGTTACTTTAGTGTAACCCTTTTCTAAAAAAATCTTCTAAAATTAGCTCACTACGATTTGCTTTAAGCTCGTTAATTAATTCGCTCGTTTGATTGGAGAGGAAGTAGTAGAAAAGATATCGTAAGCGAATTAGGAAACGTTTGGTCGAAGGAACGTAGAAACACTTTGAAAACATAAAGTATCATAAGGATTCAGGACGTGTAGTTACGTACGTAACGAAATTAAGAAATTAACAAAAAGCGAACGCTCTTTGCGTTATATACCTTTTTATTTCGATTTCTTCGGTACCAGTTCTACGCTGCAGTGTAGCGTTAATAAAAAGGGTGGAAAACTCGACGTCAGGGTTCTTCGTAATGAGAGTCCCAACAGCGTAGAAAGAGCTCCGTTCGCACGTGTGTTATCTCAAATTTCCTGGAGAGCATGGCGCAGTAGATTTCGCCCTCTAGTATTGTTTGTCTGTCTCGATATTGTGGCAGTTGCGAAAACAAACTGCATCGCGGGTTGCCGCCACGCTTTCGCCTCGAGTTACTGGCCGAGGGCAGCGCGCGCGGATCTCAACCGAGGCTGAAGACAATATTCTCGGAGACAAACGACCCCGAGTAATAATCGTCCGAATCGAAGCTTGTCCGTAGCGTACTTTTTATTTTTCTTCTCTTCCCAAACACGCGAGGAAACATCGGAGAGTTTGAAATAACGCGCCATTAGTTTCTCGGAAAGAACAAACAGCTTCTTTCGGATTCGTTTTCTATATAATTCGGACTACTTTTGAACGCGGGATATCACGTTTCGTTGTACGTGAAGATTATTAACACTTTGCGGGCGAGTGTCGGCAAATAGCTGCCCAAGTATTTTGCGTATTTATGCATGGGTATAGTAAACTAAATTATGTATTATGTTTTTGATGAAAGAAGATTGTAGATCTTCAGAAATCTTATCTTCCGTTTAACGTAAACTCGCGATGATGGTCGAGTCAGAACGAATTTCAGTCTTTCAACGGCATTAGTAGACGAATCAGCAAGCTTTTTATATAATTCGTACATTTTTTATAATACCCTATACACGATGCCCAAAAGATCCAGAAAGGACATGTTCGATAGTGATAGTAGCGATGACGAATATTATTTTGAACCTGACAAGATAGAGAACGAGGACAGTGCTTCGGACAGTGAAAACGAACTCCGTTCAACAAGGAATCGGCTGAGACGTTTCGATATTTCTAGTGACAGTGATAATGAACTAAATATCGATGAAAGTAGTACAACCCCCGTACAACGAATAACGCAAACGTTCAACGTGTATATTTTCTCAACTGCGCGCACCGATATCCCTCGTGCACGGCGACGTTCGCTCGTCGAACGGCCCCGTCCGCAGTGTGTTAAAAGAACGGTTCTAATTTTATCGATCTGCCAATCGTTTGATCGTAGAATACTCGATTCTATTCCATCCGGCATTCCGTGCATCAAATCTATTACCTACATCAATCTACGGATGCTTTCAGGAAACCAGCACGTTCCATCAAATACCCAAAGATAGATAAAATAACAAAGACCAAGAATCAATATGTTCCTACGATGGAAAATCGCCATCTCCATATTCGCAGTCCTATCTCGATCGAATACCATAGATGAATATCATCTTCTATGAATATAATCTTCTCGTTCCCTCTTCCATTCGCGAAGAATCGCATTTGGAAAGCCGTTTAAACGCCCGATCTCTGTGGGGTGAGCGAAAACGCGCGGGGCAAACAGTCGAGGATAAAAGAAACGCGGCGTAGAAACAACGCGGTCGAGATTCGCGATAATAGAAACGATCGGCGTCCTGATGGAAATGCAAATATCGCGTTTGTCGTTGGCGAGCGCACGAAAGATCAAACGATCTTCCTCGTTCGTTTTCGACCGCAAAAGATCTATTATTCGCTCGCTGCCGGCTTTAACCTCTCAATTACCTTGCTGGCGTTTCTGGGTCGATCCACGTCGACGTTTGACGAAGCTGTTCGCGGTTAATTGCTCGCATAACGCCGTGAAAAATCCTCGCCAGCCTGTGGATCCTTAACAGAGGAAGCTTGGTGGAGGAAGCTCGATGTCGTTAGAACGTGCCGAAATTTTCACCCGGTTGATGTGGGCGAACATCTTCAGGCTGAGGCGGATATCAATGCAAAGATAGATGGACTAAGTACTGTTAAATGATTCATTATAAAACTGCAGTCACTGATTACAACCGTTCGCTATGATTTACTCGATGTCTGGAATTGTACTGATCGTTATATCGGAAGCCTTTACCGAAGGCGTCTCGGTAGACCGCTAGTTGACTGTTACGAACGTCCTTACTCGGTTATTTCGGTTCGTGTTGATGTGACATTTGTTTCTTTGTTTATTTGTTTCCGTCGTCTTTTTGTTGTTCAAGACGACGGTTACAAAGGTGTTGTTCTTTACACCACAAGGCTATGGGACCGTAAGAAGCTAGAGCAATTGCGAACTATACTAAGCTGAAGCGTGCCACGTATGCGTATACGTGCGTACTGGGATACGTATAAATAAATCTTTTCATGCATAAATTTACCGCAAATTTACACGTATAGCGTTACCGTGGTTTCTTCTTCGCGATACGAATGTATACGTTTGAAGGTTTGATAAAACTGAAGAGACGGCTAAGAGACGTGCAGATAGCCAGGAAAAGGGTGGAGTAATTACACGGTCGAGACGAACGATAGTCGGGAAACTTTGTCCACGATGTCCATCTAAAGGACGGCTGGAAACTGGGAACTAGATAGAGGTAGTTTGTTCGCAGGCAGTCGCGACCGCCAAATTCATGAGGTTTATTTATCGCGGCTCGAGTTGCCGACCGGCCAACTTGAGTTACACCCATGCTTTAATTTACAGAGACTCGCGTCGAGGCAACGCGTTTTTGCCTCCTCCGCTTTGATATCTGACCCCTACTAGCTACCCCTTTATATTATCCATTCTTCTCTAATAATATTTCTACTTCCTTATTGGAACATGTCATTAAACTTGCCACGATCATATCATCGAATTTTTGCCGATCTTGTCGCGATATTCTAAGAAGAGGATCTTGAAACTTGGAAAATTGACACCGAACCTCGTGCGTATCGATAAGACTATTTTCGTATTTTGTTCAAACCGTGAAGATATACGTAATGTTAGAGAAATATAACACGGTAGAGAACGTTCGAAAGAACGCGGCAGACCCAATCGTCGTACAGTAACCGCAACCTTCTCTCGTTTACTAAACCAACGAGCCGCGTTAACAAGCGTGATCCATTGAGAGGCAAAAGCGAGAAGCCGGAGGAGCGACGTCGACTCACGTAGAATTTCTTGAAGTGAACGGTAGCCTATTAAGCGGTCGTCATTGATCGAGGGCAGCCACTTCCGGTGCACGAGAGCATAGGATCTCAATTCTCTATGTTCTGCAAGCCTCTAGCGCACCCTTGCCACCTCTCTCTCTCTCTCTCTCTCTCTCTCTCTGGTTCTCTTTCCCTGTCTTGCCGCTGGTGTGGCTCTCATTATGCAGAAAGCAGACTGTGAAACTGGACACAGTACAGGGAAATGTACCTGCAGGCGGCTTTTGGCGCTCGAGTTTGCCGACTATAGAACCGGAAATTTCAACGACCTCTTTCACAACGACCTACCCCAAGAGAAAGGCGGTCGTTGCTCGTCTCACCAAGTATTCAGACGTAGACGAACGTATACGTGCCGCGCCCCGAGGTATGGAGCAATCCGCGAACCTCTGCATGATTCACCGGAAATCGTCTGTCGGTCTATGTTCCCGTTCCCGTTCTCATTCCCTCGATATCGACTGTCAATCCCTGTTCAACCTCTCTTCCAGCCTTTCGTTTAGCGCTCGATCGAGCTTCCTTTTTTTCCTGGATACAAGTGCGTTACTTCTCTTATTCTCTTCTTCTTCTTCTGCGTTTCACTTTCTCTAAAGGCGCGAATCAAATGGACGCCACGTAGAAATTTCGCACGTTTATGTTTATTGCGTTTTCTTCTATGTTCGTATTTGCACATTTTGGATAGAGGTAGTACAGACTTTTCCTGTTGATTTCCTGCTAATACGTTCAGAAATATCGAGCAGGGTAACTTGCATTTTACGTGTATCGGTATATTCAGAAACATCGACAGCGACGGTTCAATGTTCGGTCTATTAACACGTTATTGAGTGGTGACGAGTGAGCTCGTGTTTTCATGCATAACATCGTGTCGTTTGATTTTGCATAAAATAGGCGGTGGCACGCGTTAGGTTTTGCATAAAATAAACGGTCAACAACGTGTTGATACATTTGGAAATTTTGAATACGGGTAATTCAGGATTTATTCATCGATATATACCCGTGTATATAGAAATTTTACATACGAGCAGAAACGATGACTAAATGTAACTGTAGAAATGTTAGAAAATCAATTAAACTTTCCCTACACGTAACTGTTTCTCTCCGTTAAGAAATAAACGACAGATCGAATAAAATTCGCGAGAAAGATAGACTCGCGAGTCGTTTGGATTTTCTTTCTAGATCAATTTCTTCGAACGATTATGTCAGACCGAATACTCGGTGGGAGAAGGCTTCCGCGCAACTAGTCACGGGTCAGTCGCGTAGAAAATCGCGGTAATTCCGTCGGTATTTACGCGTCGTTATTGCCACGACCGAACACGAGTTGCTGGCTAACGATGACTGGAGAGCCTCATCGGTGCCCGGTATCGTGTCAGAGCTACGCTATTCGCAAACCTGCTAGCGTTATTTGCCTATCTTTTAAATCGTCTCCATGTTGATTTATCCCGTTCAACTCGTTCCTTCGCGATCTTTCCGACTCATCCGTCCGGTGTAGATCGATTGTTGCTTTAGACGTAACCGAGCTCTTTCACTTCCCATAAATTTTCTCTTATTTCCCGAAATTTCCCCGAGGAAAAGTATCTCCACTCTTGCTTCGAGTTGTTACTTCGCTCTATACGGAGCGTTTCAGGCTTTTTGATCAACTTTTTCATGATCCTGCGGTGCAAAATGTTAGGTAAACAAAAGTCGTCCGTAGGTTTGTTCAACGCTAAACCTACCACAGCGGTCAAATTGACCGCTTTGAAATTTCTACGCAAATTTCACCATACTTCAACGTTACCATATCGCTTGCTAATCTGTGATTTTTCATAAAATACGCGTACAATATATTCTTCGGTATCTATTTCTAGTTTGATTTTTGTTTTTCTAAGAAAAATTTGTGGCCTGTCCTGCCTATCGCGAGGGATCGATAAGTAAACGAGAAGTGCCTGTAGGTTTATTGTTAAAAGTGGATAGAAAAATACGAAGACTTTTGCGCGTCTCGCTGAACTTTTACGCGTTACAAAAAGACGTACAAATATCAATCTTATGAGAAAAAATCAGTTACCGATGGTTCCGGGGAAAGGAAGAATCCTTACGCTTATTTAAGTCGATCATACTAAAACAACGTAGTTGAAAAACTTAGAACATCTTGTACAATGCGAAGAAGAATATAGGAAAGTAAAAGATACGGACTTGGCCCGGTCAACTTATCGAAGTGTATTTAACCGTAAACCGAGCCGCTGACTCGCAACTCTAAACTTTATGTTTCCTCGGGACACCAGGAAAGTTTTACGTCTGTTTAGAGTAGGAGATCTCATCGATCGGATTTGCCAGGAAATCAGACGATAAAACTATCGCGATTCGGTGACGATACGATCAAAGACGTGACCAATTCCTGCCCGCGACAACGAGCCAGCATCCAACGTCCGTCCATCGGAAGGTTTTATCGCGCTGCCCTTAAACCTTTTACGATTCTACGCGATAGCGAGGCATCCAGTGGATTCTAACTCCTGCGTCTCTTTCTTCTTCCACTGCAAAGCTTCTTAACGTCGATCTCGCGATGCTAATTTATGGATCGTCTCGAGGAATTAGCGATAGCTAGTTTCAAGCCGAATTTACTCGGTCTGGGAAAAATACTCGAACACTTGTAGGAATCGTTGCATTGTTGCGAGACCATCGCGATATGACGCGTACACGTAATACGAACATAAACGTTTTCTACGGTTAGTTGAGACAGTTTCGCGAGCTACAACTGCGTCTTCGCTGCCAAATCTCTTTCCTCCTTTCTTCGTTCTCCGACTGTAAACCGTCCGTAAGGACAGTCTCGCGATGCTAATTTATGAATCATAACCGGCCACCTCTGAAGCAGCTATGAATTATGGATCGAATTAGAGCAGACCTCGTAAAGCGGTTTAACACTCGCATCAATCCGGAGAGGACTAAAAAGATCTTCCATCGGGTTTACGAGCTCGCGACCACACGTGGTGCTCTTCGCACCTCTCTTCTTGGCGAATAAAATGGACGTACAGCGTGGTACAGCGGTGCTACGTGGTTTGCATTCGAGTCGGCGAGATTCCTCTTCGCCGCGAACGTCTTGAGCCGAACGTTTGAACATTGTCCGCGGCAAACGAGATTATAACGAGTACTCGCATTTACCGGAACGACGCGACGGGCCGACTTAGAACGACCCTTTATCCGGTTAAATTGCATTAATTCAACGAGGCTACAGCAATTTCCAGTCTGAGACGCGATCGTCGCGAACTCTTGCCACGTGCGATTTGCTTGCCTTGCTAATCCGCCTACAAAAGCTTCCGAACTAATGAAATTTTTACCTCTTTCTCGTTACCTCATTTTCGTAGCTTGTGTCGTTTACACGAGAAATATTCCTTTTTGGGGCAACATTCGTGCAATTTAGGTAATTCAGAGAACGTGCGATCGCGATTATATTTTCTATATTGAAAGAGAAGAAACGATTCCGAATCGATATTGCACGATCCTTAACGAGGTCTCGGGATCCTCGTCCGCGTATTTCAAACGGTTGTTGCGACTCTGGAAACACGCACGCGTTAATACCCGACGCATTTCGGAACGTCACTCGTTTACAATCTCCTCCCCGTAACGGTGCTGCAATGAATCATTGGGATTTGTTTGTTTTACACGGAGACTCAAAGCAGTTTACACTTGACCCAAATTATAAGAAATGTTTATAAATAGACGCGGATCGATAGTACTTGAGCTCGGTGGAAAGTGGGCCAAGTTGCTGCTGTAAATTGACGTTGATTACGAACTGTAATTCCCAGCCTCCTCGTTCCTCCTTCAAATACACGAGCACGAATGAAAATCCGACCCTTTGTCCCGTCATTTTTGTCTGCGGCACGCTCTCTTGTTTCTCGCGACTTTCTTCCCGACTTCCTAGGTTCCACTTGCAGAAATTAACGCTCCTTGCCCCCGAAAAAAATTACCCGCCAATACACTACGGTGTCGCAATAACGCACAAAACTTCTTTCTAATTTCAGCTGCTCGAGGTAGGAGATTTTAGATAAAAATATCGGTGAATATTCTTCGTATAAGAAAAGTATATTTCCATTGCGAGAGCCATCTGGTCTTATAAGTTGCACGATAAATTGCTATTCTTCTTTCTTCATTTTCCCCTAATCAAGATAACATACCGCGGAAGAAGTAGCTTGGGGAACAAAAGCCCGTCTTTCGTTCGCTACTTTGTTACTGCTCGTTATTTCGAAGATACTTTAGTTGGCCGTGGAGTTTTGTTGCGCTCCTAGAGGTCTCGACAGTTTATTAGCGGCGGGCTGCGGTAAAGTTTTCGATCGAGACCTCGAACAGTGGCTTTTTTTTTTTTTGACTCGAATAACTTTCCAGCAAAATTTCCCATGTAATTAAAAAATGGGATGCACGGTTTCTGTGAGAAGATCCTCCGATAAGTCCTCCTCTATTTTTGCTGCACAAGAAGCAATTTAACGCGTTTCACGAAATTTGATAGTTATACTTTAAGAGAATAATCAGGGCACATTGTCTCGTATAAATAAACGAAACGAAGATACAGACTGGACGAGGATCGATTACATTACGAGAGCTTTGACAATTTTCTCGCAAAGATGGAAAGTGCAGACGCGCGAAGTTCTTAACACTGAACCTACCACAGCGGTCAAATTGACCGCTTTCAAATTTCTACGCAAATTTTACCGCGTTTAAACGTTATCATATCGCCTCGTAATTTATGACTTTTCAGAAAATATGCATACGACATATCCTTCGGTATCTATTTCTAGTTTGCTTTCTTTTTCTGAGAAAAATTTCTAAGAAGCGTGGCTAGGTTCGGTGTTAAGGAAATCGATAGTGCGAGTCGCTGTACGGTCAGACACCGATCAAGGTGCGTCGCGATCATAGAATTATTGCTTGCTCTTCGAGGATCTTCACAATTTCCTCGCAGAAACGCAGCAGACAGAGATGGGAGATTTTGAAGGAAATCAAGTAGTACGAGTCACTGCATTATCAGACACGAGCGGATGACGGACGATACGAGTCACCCGTAACTCCGACTTTCTCCCATGAAAATTTCATACCTTCGCGCGTATTTGCATCAGAAATGCCAGCATTCGGATCTCCTTTTCTCCCTCCTGCTCGCAGGAGAAGAACCTGTTTAATATTCAGAAGTACCGTCTCAAACAATTTTTCCCAGACATTTGTGTCAACTGTTTGTTCGAATTTTTTCTCCCGTTTAATCACTGTGTACTTATCACGTTCGTTCTTATCCTGCGAGCACACGATCCAGACCTAACCACGATGATCTATAGCACTCGAGAGAAGTTGGCCAACTTCGGCGATCCTCGTCGTCGTTCCGTATATCCCGTCGAACTTTGCGCAATATTAATCACCGACGATAGTCGACGGACTTGCAGAAACTTGTCACACTTCTTTCACTTTCCCGCGTGATATCGGGTACGTTGCACGGCGATCTTTCGTCGGATGTATCGTCGCATTCGACGCGAGCATCGAGTGCAAGAAGAGAACGCGTATGAATAAATTCAAGCGACAAGGGCTCTCGAAGTCAGCCCGCCAGGGGTTATCAAGCAACCGCTATCGAGCTTATCATCTTTTATTCAGAATAAGATTTCGCGATACGGTGTCGGGGATCATAGGCTGCGCGAGATTGCCGCACAGTTCGCAGAACCGAGTATATCTATCTAACTGATAAATGAAACTGTGCGTTTGTTAACGCCAAATATCCTTGATAAATATATTATAACGCCTACAGTAGCTTACGAAAGCGTTCGAACGCTCGTAGAAATCTTTTACGAATCCGTATAACGTATTATACGCGTTGCGTGTGTACAGGGTGGGGCAGTAACTATTAATACCTCAGATACCTTCGAAACTATAAGTTTCACAGAAATATTTTCTGACGTAAAATTGTACGGTACGAAAGGGGTCATCCGGTGGTAATAATACTTTTTTTTGCAGATGGAAGTACTTGGGACATTTGAACGTCCATTTTTTTAAATGGATCGGTATGTTTTTGCTTCCGTATCACGATAGACGTTCTTAAAACGAGTTCAACGACCTATTACACAAGGTCATCGAAGGTCATAGAACGTAGAGAAAGTCGATAATACTTACGGTTTCGGTAGTAATGAAACATACGTATTGGAAACAGTGGAGATGACCTTCAAATGTCCGAAGTAATGTTCAAAAGTCCGAAATGTTCCACCTGCAAAGAAGCTATTATCGCCACCGAATAGCGCTCTTCGTACTGTGCAATTTACTTTAGCAAATATTTCTCTGAAACTTATAGTTTCCAAGATGTCTGAGGTACTGATAGTTACTGCCCCACCCTGTATATATTTTGCGCTGTACGTTTTCGGATTGCTTTGAAATTTTCCCTTTTTATCTCATTCGAATATTCTCATTTTAATTGTTATTTAAGGAGGTGTCGTAAATCTATCCATTGGCAAATTAGGACCACTAGTCCCGTACGTGTCTTTGGACGTAAAAGTGGTCCTTAAAACACTTCCTTGGGCTTATTGCTCGTTTCTAGAAAGCACGCAGAAAGCGGGTATTTTCCCATCAGCAAGGCCAGCCACGATCCACGTTTAGTAGGAGACTTCCTCCACCTATCTCCGAATAGGAATTTTTCTAACCCAATTACCATCTCTTAACTTTACCCTCTCTTGGCCTAACGAACATCACAACCCACGAATACGCTTTCCCCGTGCTCGAGACACACCCCGTATGAGCTTTCCTCCGTACGAACACGGAGTCGGAATGTCAGTCCATGTCAGTATCAGCATCCGGTGGAGGTGTGTCTCGAGTCACCGTTGTCTTTGAACTGTGTCCACGCTCCAACTTTTCTAACGAAAATAGCAACTTGTCGGAATAAAGTATCGTAACCTGTTACGCAAGAGTTGTAATCTATTCAACCACCCCTCTTGTCCCACCGGAAATAGGGGATCGATCATTTCGCGGCGTCGATTATAAATCGTAACGCGTCTGCCCGCGAATCGGTCGAAAACAGAAAAATCTTATTTTAATTTTTGCTTTAAATTGTATAATCGCGATGGTCGTGTCTCGTTACAGCGTCAGCGACACTTCAAATAACAAACTTCGAACAACAAGCACAGTATATTCGTAAAAGGTTTTCATCTTCGCGAGCGACTGTATAGGCTGTTCTGGATCTCGAGAGCGTGTGGTCGAGGGCGTAAATCGAACGTTTCGCGTCACGCTCGTACCAAGCACGTTGGAGGATGTCCTTATAGGTGGTGCTCGAACAGCAGCTCCTTGCCTCGAAATAAGATTAACCTTCCCGTTCGCCGGAGTTTCAGTTTTCCGCCAGACCTGCCCTCTTTCCGCCAGAAGCACCGCCGCATACGTAAATTTCACGAAGCCGAGGCAAAGACGGAAAGAATAAGGAAAAGAGGAGAGAAGACAGGGCAAACGATCGGTGGAAGTCAATAGGTTCTGCGCTCGCGAGCTTGTTTCGCGTCTTTCGTCGCGTGTACGAGCAGATTTTTGAACCGAGACGAGCGGAAGAAACTGAGTCGACTGGGATCGTTAGACGCGAGACTGGAACTCGAGAAACTCGGGTAGCTTCTGGGATATTGGAATTATTCTCACGTTGTTGTCACTCGATTCTTCTTCGCATCGGCGGAGTTACTCTGCTGGAAAGCGAACGGGATTTCGATGGATGGGAAATTGATTGTATCTCAGCGGTTGCTGTTGCTTTCTTTCTGCGCTTCGTCGATCGATCGAAGAGATCTACTCTGCTGCTGTCGACGACATACCCGCGAGAAAAGCGCGAAAATGCGAGCGAAAATTTATGCGGATAACGTAATCTGAATCTTTGTGATTGCTTTGTTACGGAGAATCTTTGCGTTGAAGTATCAATTACGAAAGAGAAAGAATTTTAAGAACGCAAGAGTCGAAGGGTTGACAGAATGATTCAAGAATTCGCATAGTCGAAAGAATGAACAACGAGGCAAGCAGACGATGAGAAGACGTGTCTGCCATTGAACATCCCTACGGAATATTATCTCTCGCTGTAAACGTGATACGAGAATTTAGATTTCCAGCGCCGATATTTCTCTACGATTCACTATAATCCACGAATCTGCGTTTCGACGAGCCGCAGTCGATATTATATCGCGCGGATAGCGTGAAAGAGGAGAAACTGAAACTGAATATTGCTGGCAGAGCTGTAAGAGCGCGGAAAATTCATGAACAAACACGCTATCGTTCACTGGCGGCAAGGATGAATAGAGCGAAGGTAGGACGGATGGAAAACGGAATATAAAAGCCGCCATCAATAAGGATATCGCGTGGAAAACGGTTCGTCGACGGTGACGGAATAATAGCGACTATCTGTCCAGAATCGCGAGTGAAAACGCTGAGAGGCGGAGAGGGTTGCAGTCGCGGTTTTATTGGATCGTTTGTTTCGCTGGCGGGAAGGAAACGAATAAGACGGAGCAGAGTGTGTGTGTGTGTGTGTGTGTGTGTGTGAGAGAGAGAGAGAGAGAGAGAGAGAGAGAGAGAGAGAGAGAGAGAGAAGAGAAACTGTGCGGGGGAGTGTGCGTAAAATAGCGCGGCTATATCGACTCGAACAGAAGCTTTGCCGTTTTCCTGTTGGAATTTCCATGTTTCCGCGAAGCGTGGAAACAAGAAGCTCGAGTTGCCAGATCGCAAGATCAGGTGGTTGTTTTCGTCTCGTCGCGGTCGCCAGGCATTTTTTATTTAACGCGTTCTTCGTAAACGACGCACGGTGATATATATACTGAAACGCTTCGTGATCTATCTCGCCAGGAGACGTTAACGAGTTAAACGATGGGAAATAAAGAAGGATCCTTCCGTGGAATTTCAACCACGTTTTCACGGATATCATTTCAGTAAGCCGAAAACCTATTCAAAGTCACAGCGATCCGATCGCATTCTCTTAAACGAGAACCGAATTATACAGAAAACTCAGTTGAAAACGCATCGCGAGTCTTGGCGGAGCAGCGAGAGATGGAAATCTACGCCGCGACAAAGCATCCCATCGGGCGCTACGATCTTAAAATCCGACGGAATCCGTTCAGTCTGTTCCATCAGCAGCGAAGAAAAATTCCATTGTTCGCGAGAATCTCCCCTCGCCCGATGCTCTTTCTTTCCGTCCATTTGCCGAGCGTTTGCATATTCCATTCGGATTTGCCGGCAGTCGGAAGCGAGACGCGATCGTTGTGCCGCGCAACACGTATTTTATTCCCGGTCGATGCGGAAATCGACACCGGAGCGTTCGTGTTGCAGGCGCAACGCTGCTTTCGTAAACGCAGTCGCGATGTCCCGAAACGAAAGGATTATTGGCACTCGGCTCGCCACTCGAGAAGCCGGAGAAAGGATCTGTCCGCGTGGAGAGTGGAATCTCAAAGGCGCCGGATTATTGGCTATCGCGAGGACCCACCATCGCCACGATACCGAAGGAATCCGGCCGAGTAGAATATCGAGCATGTTTCTCACGTTATTGCGGACAGCAGCGAGTAGTTCGAGTCAAGGAATTTGACGTTTTACACTTTTCTCTCCGCTTTTTTACATTCGTTTTTGAAAGTTTATTTATTCGGTTGTTTGTTTGTTCAGTTGTTTGTTTATGTTTTCGTCCGGCCGTTTGCCGGTTCGCTCGTTCGCCGCCTAGCACGTTTGTTCGTTTTGTTTGTTTATTCGTTTAGTAGTCTCGAGGGAAACGCTTTAACTGTAAAAAGATAGTATCGAGGAGAATGGTACACAGTGGCTGCAAAAAGTATTTGCGCGCTACCGCATCTTACGTTGCGTTTATGTACCGGTTAATTAGATTCAACTAGAACAAAATTTCGTATCGCGTTCTTCCCCTTCTACGTACGACTGCGACGATGTATACCAAGAGAAACAATTGATTTACAGGCTTTGACGTCCGAGTTCAGTTTAGCGCGTCTCGATTTACAGAATGTCGTTCCAGTTCGTTTGGAGTGGAAAATAGGTCGAACAGCTCTCTAAATCGATTACTCCATTCATCGTAGGAGGCGCGAACGCTTTGATTCGAAACTCGGCTGTCGGTCGTTTCCATAGCGAGGAAAAAAAAATCGATAGACAACGACCATCTTTCTTGCGAGTCTGACACACGTCAGCCCGCACATCGATCGTCACCGACGGAGGAACGAGTGTCAATAATTCTTTGTTCGTCAAGGGCCACAGAGGAATTCGTGTCCCGCCCTCGATTCGGCCTCGACCACTCGATTCCATACATCACCATCGTCCATCGTTTTTTATCCGCGATTTATAGCCATACCGGTTAACCTAACGAAACGCTACTAACGATAAGAATTGTTTGTAATTACGTAGAGAGCGGCGCACCTCGTTAATTTCGCCGATCTTGCTACGACCGATATTAACGATAACGCGGCTATCGTAAATCGAGAACTTTTTTTTTACGAGAAATGGACAAATCTTCGATAACAAGTGGTCCTGTTTTAGCGCAACGTTTAACGTTCGGCGAACAATCAGCGAAGATGTATATCACCTGTCCAAGTTTCACGAATCTCTGCTGTTTCAACTCTCGAAAACCATTATTCTAGAACTGACTGCGAGAAAGAAGTCGAAAGCTCCGCTTCTTACCAACTATTTCTACGCACAGTTGCGGCAGCAACGTTCCGAAGCACCGTTTCTTCCCAACTCTCTCCACGCCCTACGCACACTTCCTCTTTCTTAAATCTTCCCCGACCCCGCACTTTGCATAAGTATCATCCCGATAAGGGGTGATAAATTGCAGCCAGCTTCGTTATTTCCAGGACCATAAAGAACAGAGAGATACCTACTGCGTAGAACATTATCTTCGACAAAGAATCTTCCCTCGAAAGTACCAGTCGAAATGAATGCAGAAGATACCTTTGTTGAGAATGTCCTGGGACTCGGACTCTCCTACGGTTACCTTTCTTTTTCTTTTTTATTTATTTTTTATTTTTTATTGAACGAATAACTCGATAAAGAATAGCGTATGACACGCGTCTTTCGATTCGCCAGGCTTTTCGTTCTCCTCGTTCTGGCCATTGACAACGTAAGGCAACAGAGAAGACCAAATGAAACGAAGAACAGCCACCGGTTGTTCGTTAACGTTCTCATCGTCTTAGCGGTACGAGCTGAGAGCAGACTGCTGGAAATACGAAGCTCGACGATCGTAGCGTGTTTCCGTCTTGGAGCCGCCACGCGCACGCCTCTACACCGTCGAAAATAATCCCGATTGTACGAAAGGAAGCGCATCGAGGGAATAGAGAGGAGACTAAAACGGTGGTAGGAAACGGAAAAATGGTTTGAAGATTCAACGCCTGTTCTCCTCGGGCTACGCCTGGCCAGCCACAGGCACCCGACGAAATTAGAGATTCTTGGTCGGATTAGGAGATGACTGGAATCCGCACCGAATCCGCCAGACTTCCACTCGCTTCCACTCGCTTCCACGTTTCCCTTTCCGCTTTTCTCCTTTCTAACCAAACCAACAAAAGGACGTAACCACGGGGATCGAGTTTGCTATTACCGTGTCATCCGGATTTGTTCCCCGATGCAGATCCCTCGAAGGAAAGAAACAACACGTTGCCTGGCTCGGATTAGAAGAGCTTCTTTCGTTGTTTCAGGATTACCAGTTCGACAGGATCCGCGTGCAAAGAATGGTGTATTGTTTTCTGGTTCATTTATCGTACGGAACTCTTTTCACTCGATGCTTTTGCACAACTTTCAGCCATTTTCTTCTCTTCCCGGAGAGTTTCTTTTCTCGTTGTCGAAGATTTGCCTCGTGTTGCCGTCTGTGTCGCTTTATATATAAAGAAATTCCAACATTGTAGTAATATTAACTCAGCATGGGAGGTTTGTCAAGGAAATTGGAATTTGCACACTTGACAAATTTGAACTTGACAAAAAGATTTATATGTGAAATTACGTAGAGGAAGATGGTATTTCGGAACTGCGGACGAATAAGTCGAAAGCTTCGTTGAAATTTAATTGTAATTGATATCTAAAAATTCTCAGCGTCAAGTTTTCCGAATTTCTGAATTTTCTAAAGCAACCTAGCCAGATCTGAAAGGTATACTAGTTGAATCGTAGATCGGCGCCTCTAGGCAGGAAATCAAGACATTTCTTATAAATTAACTGGCTCAACTCGGAAGAAGATTAATCGAACGTAAACGAGTATTCGAATTAAATGCAAATGTACAATTTGCCCGCGCCGCCTTGCGTCGATTCGCAATTTCAGACGTAAGTTTATTTCAATTAGATAGAAAAGAGACAGAGGTGATCTGGTAATCGCGTTATCCCCGAGCGAGTCTTTGTCTGAAAAACACATGCCAGTCTTTCTGTCGCCAAGGAACGCGTAAAACAATTTCCTCCGTAATTAAGGCATAATTGTTTGCCGATATATCGGCTTCTAACGATCCGACGAAATTCCTCGCGACATCCCGGCGATCTCTTATTCTTTTCTTATCGCATATCGCGGCAAATATCTCGCAACTTTTATACATATCTTCCTCTACTCGCTTTCAGATTTTACCGACGAATAACGAAATCCAACACGAATAATTCGAAACGTTCGAAAAAAGAAAAAAAAAAAACACCATCCATAGGGTGAATAATTTTCCTTTAACGACGCGATACGAAGCAACTTCCGCTTTCTGTGGCATCCGTGAAACGACACGGTCGATTACCATCGAGAAACGTTACCGATACTATTCAATTCACTCGGAATAATCGCGTCGGAAAACACGGGACTTCGCACGCTGAGCACGTGCTGCGTGGAACAGTGATTTCGACCATCGAGATCGTGATTAAATTCCGCGATCGGGGCTAGCGTAGAGGCGCAACAGCGGAGGAACGCGATCGTTGGAAAAGCCACGCAACGAAGAACGCGACGAAACTGCCATGTGAATTAACAGACTGGCGGAAAGCGACGCGTTTAAAACTATCGTGACAGAGGAGATCTCGAGTGGTGGCGTGATAGAATTCGCGATAACGTGGAAACACAATGCACCGCGGATTATGGGACGCGTAACGGCCTCTGATGGCCAGCTGCGATTAATCGATGCTCTTTGAAGCTCTCCTATAGCTGCCTACTAGCCAAAGAGTAGGGAAAATCGTGCTTGTTGAAAGCACCAATTGATCGATTGGTAATTGGATAGGATTTGTTATCTGTAGGGAAGCCGGTGATGGAAAAGTTGGAAAAAAAAAAGTTGGGAGAACGGATGGAATGGAAGAAACGGGGGCAGATTTTCGCAGAATTATCGTCGAAGTTTGTAAAGCTTTTTCTGGTCACGGCAACGTGTTACGAAGGGTTGGAAAGAGTCGTAAAGAGTTATGGAAGATTACAAATGTTAGGAAAGAGCACAAATTGCAAAGAGTACTTTTGAGAACACGCGATACGCTAAGAAAGAAGAGTCATTTCGTGATCTGCAAATCTCCACATAGATGATTGTCAATTAATCGATAATTACGAAACAGAGAATTACTTTTCGAATAATTGACTATCCTCGAGTGTAATCCAAAGGCAACAATTAAAAAAGGTAAAACTTGTAGGGAAAGTATTTTTTTTTTACCGTGCAAAAAAATTCATTACCGCTGGTAATTTATAGTTTGTACAATTCCCTCGACGATATTAATTCTACCGTATAAAAGACTTTTAAACCAGCAGTGACCACACACACACACACACACACACACGTACTTTGCACGTTCTCTCACAGTTACAAGTTCCATTTACGTGTCCATGAAACGACGACGCGATACAAAGAATAAAATATCCTCCTACTATGTAAGTTACTCGCTTTCGGTGGTGGCGAGGGAATGGACAAAGGATGCTGATAAAAGATAAATTAGGGATGGGAGAAACGATGCGGGGACCATGGTATTCGCGGCTGTAACGATATTTCGGGGACAAAATGTTGGATGCTGCAGCATGTATCCCGAGGGGAAGACGCCGAGTCACGAAGCTAATTAACGGAAAGCCTAGTATGTACATTCACGCAAACATATCCTTGGAAATCCATCCGTCCCGTTCCCGTAACCGTAGGCGTGCCCAGCCACCGTCTCTTTCCAGTTTCAAGCGTCGCGACGCGATCCGCCGCGCGATAGTAAACTCGCACTAATTGAATCGTAGCGGTGCAAAGCCAGCGTGCCTCCTAATAAGAGCTGCAAATACATTAGCATCCCATCTCGATGGGAACCGGAGGCCTGGTCGGGATTATAATTCGTGAGATTCTACGTTGAAATTCCGTACGATGGTTGTTGCTTGCTGTCGTATCGATTCGTCGGCGAATCGCGAAAGAAACGTTGCTTCTTTGTCCGGGTAGCTTTTCCCCGTATCTCGACGACCATACTTTCGCTGAATGTTTCGGATAACGTTAATCCTATAGTCGACTTTTCGTCAGCGTCGCAGACCGTGTCAAACCTCGGCTGTCTGACCGCGAAAATTTTGTAATCTTTTCGTTTCGCAAAACTCAGTTACGTATCGTCCCTCGTAAAGTGCATAATAATTCGCTGGAAACATCTCTTTTCTTCGAAGTGACGTTAAGATGAGAAAATCTGGAAAAACCTACTTATCGTGTTTATTCTCTTACGATCTTCGTATCCATGCAATAAAGATTACCATCTCTTGGCTGTTTGAGATTGGAGAGTTTCGGCTAAGAGGATTACAGTGTCCTGGGAATGGGGTGTTATTTTGTAATTATGTGGAAGAGAGTTCTTTAGAATTTATAGTTCGTGGCAGAATTTACGCTTTGAGCTGGATTGTAACGCGTATAAAAAATACGATTACGGAAAGCTGTGGGATTGAAAAAGGAAACACGCAACGATATTCAAAGAAATAAAAGGGCAGATAAAAAAAAAGGACGAAATAGCGCAATTTCCGCGATATTGGTAACGAAAAAAAAAAAAAAAAAAAATGGAGAAGGAAATCGAATCGAAAAGCCAGAAAGTCCATAAAAATAAAACAATCGTACCGAATTGAATTAAAGTGTAAACGAAAACTCGCGTTCCAATTAAATTATCTCTATTATCTTCCAATAACCATCATCCCACTGTCTAAAATACTTCCTGCGAATACGAACTCAGATTACAATTAGTCCACGTCGCTGCCCTCTCGATCTATTCTCTAAACTTGCGAACTTCAAATAAAAGAGATCGCGCGAGAAGTAGCACCACCTTCGATTTAATCCAAGCGCGAGCGAACACTCGCGTCCCAATTAGATCGTCTTTGCCATCTTCTCAATTTTTCTTTCGATACTTGAAAACTCGCCGTAACTACGAATTCAGCTCGCTACAGGCCATTGCTTTCCCAATCTATCCTCTCAATAATCACAAACCAATCATTTTTTCCGATAAGAAGGAAAAATCCCTCTCTTGCCACGGAACAGCCTCCATCGTGATTCAAAGAAGGCACACCATCCTCGTCGTTATCGGTAACGAGATTCCTCCGGAACGGTTGGCGAACAAGGGTCTCGGGCTTGTTACTTTGCAGAAGTCATCGAGAGGGAGGCAGTCGGAGACGAAAAGACGACGATGAACGCGCGTCCACCGGTTCGCTCTCGAACGTTATCGCTTTCCAATAACACCGGACACAGGCGTTGCTCGGCATTAACAATTCAATTCCATATTTCCCTGGAGCCGACACGACTGGCGCGACCGGACTCGCGTCTCCCCAGGGAAATACGTTGTTAGTTAATGTGGCCAGATCCAGACCACGTGGATCCCGAAGCAACGCCCGTTGTTCTCATTATTGGTTCGTGATCCCATCACGAGACTCGTAATGCAACGGACGTGTTTCCGAATCCCGTTACGTCTCGGACGTGACGCGTCCTCGCAAACCAGTGGAGGAGATGCACTCCTCGTATCTCTTTCCACACAGGTTTACTGCTGCCTATCGTTTTATCGCCGACCTCTGATAGCACGAACGAAGCAGACAGATCCTCGCGCTTCGTGCGAATTATGAAAAACGGAGAAGGTGATTAAAAGTAACGGTCTTCGAGTTCTCTTTCTTTCTTTGGAAATGATGTGTACACGCGTATAGGACAGTGAAAAAGTTAGAACAATGTCGCGGATGTTGGCGGTGCTTGTATGACCAAAACCTAATACGATCTTCTAAGATCAATGTTCGTTTCAGATCGAATTAAATCCTAGAGAATATTTATAATATTATCACTCCTCGTATCCCCTTCCACACAGCTTTACTGCTGCCTACCGTTTTATCGCCGATCTCTGATAGCACGAACGTTCGTCCAGGATACGACGAACGAAGCAGACAGAGCCTCGCGCTTCGTGCGAATTATGAAAAACGTAGAAAGTGATTAAAAGTAACGTCTTCGAGTTCTTTTCCTTTTTTTGCAAATGATGTGCGCGAAGAACGTGTACACGCGTATAGGACAGTGAAAAAGTTACAAGAATGTGACGGATGTTGGCGGTGCTTGTATAACCAATACGATCTTCTAAGATCAATGTTCGCTTCAGATCGAATTAAATCCGAGAGAATATTTATAATATTATTATAATATTATTATTCTTCATTTTTCCAAGCCAGTGGAGGAGATGCACTCCTCGTATCACCTTCCACACAGCTTTACTGCTGCCTACCGTTTTATCGCCGATCTCTGATAGCACGAACGTTCGTCCAGGATACGACGAACGAAGCAGACAGATCCTCGCGCTTCGTGCGAATTATGAAAAACGGAGAAGGTGATTAAAAGTAACGGTCTTCGAGTTCTCTTTCTTTCTTTGCAAATGATGTGTACACGCGTAGAGGACAGTGAAAAAGTTAGAACAGTGTGACGGATGTTGGCGGTGCTTGTATAACCAAAACCTAATACGATCATCTAAAATCAATGTTCGTTTCAAATCGAATTAAATCCGAGAGAATATTTATAATATTATTATTCTTAATTTTTCCAATGCAATTGTATTTACATGTGTAACTGGTCTGATCTGAGCGATTGCGTTACTCGCGTTAGAATTAAATATCTAGTTTACTATGCACAGAGGGAAGAAGAGAGAGAGAGAGAGAGAGAGAATATAAAGCAGCCCAGGAGCATATCGGTATCAGCTCGTTGCAGATCCATTAATATCCGGACAACGCAGAGCGTTTTACGATGCAAATGTTGAAACACGCTGACTCGGTGTAATCTGTAAGCTTCAGCTCGACAAGATAGACAAGGACGTAAAAACAGCAGCGAGGACGCATATTAATATCGTTCGAAATTTCAATTTTCAGCGTTTCAATTTTCGGCCGATATAAGCGGCGGATCGAGATCCCGCGTAGACGAGATCTTTTATTCTTAAAAACGTCTCGCAACAACCGGTTACATCGCTGCTTGCCGCTGATAAAAGGAACCGCCAGCTACGTTCTCCATTTTCCAAGCAATTTTTTAGGGATTAGCAGACAGATTATCGAGTCCGTTTCACGGATAAAGATACAAATTCGGTCGATGCGAACGAACACGTCGAATACCATTTTCCCTTCGCTACTTTCCACGATCTCTTTGATATCAGACCTCGTTGCGCATTCTTCTTCCGGTTTTACTAAATAGAAAGTATTTAGTGTAATATTTCCAGCTTTTATCTCGAGTCTGCGAATATTTTTTGCGTCTCAAAGAATTGAAAGCAATTCCTCTACTATTGGCTGTTTCGTTCGAGAGCAATCTCGAAATAAGATCTCCGAGGATAATAAGTAGTAATCGATATTTTAAAGTCGCGATTGTCCTAGTTCCTTTCTTTATCTTGAAACCGATACCACGTAATATCTTCCGCAGTTGGCTGATAAAACACGAATTCTTTCTTGCACGACGCGCATTAGTCGAATTAAAAATGGACGAGGATAGAAGTCGCGGTGGTGCGAATTAACGCTTTGAAAATTTCAATGAACTAGTTATAATATAGAACGAGTTAGTTGAATCGATTAGATTTTTAACTCAGGAAAATATCGACCAGTTAACGTTATAATTAATCAAGTTGCAAGTGTATTTTCCGTCGCGATACTTTTTCACGACAGAAAAAATATACGAATCACTTTGGCGCGCCTTCTTTGCGAATTATATCATCGATACCCTTCGTGAAACTGCATCCCAGCTAATAACTCGCAATCTCGCGGCAAAAACTGAACGTTAAGGTTCACCAAGAACTTCGTCCCATCAAATATATTACGGAGATCCGAAATCATATTCGAGATAGTACTCCGCCGACCAATTATCGATAATCGATTGATCGAGTGGCCACTATGTTACGTTCAAATGCTACACTTAGCGTCGATATATCTTGTAATCAACCAGTAACGGTCATCTATGGATTAATCTGCGTTAAGTTATAACGTTCTTATACCTCGCCTTGTGTTTTTATACAGAGATCCTAGCTTCGTCTGTTTCTTCCCGATGTAATCAATAACGTAAGTTATTTCTCGCACCGTGATATAACACCATCAAATTTACTAAAAATTCCCTGCGGGGAATGTAGGATAGAACCACGCTTTATCTCTGAAAAGAAATATCTGTTTTAGTAGAATATAATTGAAAACTGAAAGAAATTAACGCTAAACCTACCATTGCGGTCAAATTGACCGCTTTCAAATTTCTACACAAATTTTACCATGTTTAAACGTTATCGGATCGCTTCCTAATCTACGACTTTTCGTAAAATACGCATACGACATATTCTACGGTATTTATTTCTAGTTTGCTTTTTTTTCTAAGAAAAATTTCAATAAATATACGAGAAGTGTCGGTAGGTTTAGTGTTAAAGCCCAAATTTTGAGCGTTTTAGTATTACGATGAATATAATATCTTTAACATTTTGGGGGAGCGTGTAAAAACTAAATAGGAGGACGTTCTTGGTAACGTGGAATCGATCGACGTCGTACTGAATTAAGAAATTGCTTTCTCAGAAAAAATGAAAAATGTAACATCTCCGCCGGATAAATGAAGTAAAAGTTAGGTCACCGTGGAACGAAAGTAATCGCGACTCGTTAAAACTTCCATCGTGAAAGAACACCGTCTTAGACGTCTGTGTTTCTGTTGGTCTCGTCGACAGCTTGCGCCAACAGGCAGATGAAACGTTCGGAGACAATGATACGAGAGACCGCAATCCCTTGTGCTCGAATCATAGCGACGCTGAACACGATTTCCCCCGAGGACGTGTCAGTGAAATAAGGCGACAGACGCGAAGCTTGTCGCTTTCGCCGCCGACCAAGTACATTCGGCTTTAAACGTGTAGTGCAGATCGCATCATTGAATGTCATTCTTATTCGCGTGCGACCACACGACAGAAGCACGAACTGCCCAGCTTTCCAAGCTTTCGTGCTCTAATTATCGTGGAAAGGGAGCCTCTTATGGAAATCCATCGAAATCTTGTATAATAAATCTTTTATCGGGATTCTCCGATAGAAGAACAGATTATAATTGCACCACGTCGTGAGAAACGAGAATTCATTTCGAAACGTAAGCGGCAAGAGTTTGTTTCGCTAAAAAGTTCTGTGCAGGATCGATGAAACGAATAAATTTTGCCTCGACGATCCAAGCACAGAACTTGTCCCGAAGGAATGAAAAATCACTCGTCAGCTTGGAACGACGCGTCTTAGAAAAATGTAATTTATAAAATTTCTCTAAAGAATGACGAATCTATCGATTCTCGCTCGAATATTACCAACGTTAACGTCGCTCATCCTTCCATAATACTTCATCGAGATAGATCTAACTTTAGCGGCACTCGGCTTAGTTTAGAAACTGTGCCAGCGAATTCGAAGCACGCTCGGCAAATCTCGAAACGTGTCGATATACAGCATTTATCGAGCACGCGAATGTGATAGTAAACGCGCACGTGTGAAAACCGTGTACGTGTTCCTTACGGCGCGTTATCGCTGCGAAACGATCTTTCTACGTTCGTTAGCTGGAATTCGAAGAAACGGAAGATCGAGGAAAATAGCGTGTTCTGCCAAAATTTCGCTCGGGACAGCATCATCGCGTGTATTTTATTCGTGCATGCACGTAGCCTCGCGCGTTATCTCGCGCTTTTCAGCATCGCACGGTCTGTACGGCATATTCTCACTCGCTATAACCGTGCACAGTCGCGCGCAAATAGCTTTTAGGCAAGCGACTCTTGTATAGTATAAGGCGAGGCAACGTTAACGATAGCCGGTCGCATGCAAATCCTTTTCTAGAGTAAGAAGTAATTAAATCGACAACTTTACGCGCCAGTATACGCGAGGAAAATTGCCACGGATCAGAGACCAGAAAGAAAAGCGTCTGTTCCGTGCAAACACAAAAGAAGCCGCGCGAACTTAGTCGGCGAAGCTTATAGCGCGATCGCAAAGGAAGGAAAATTTTTCACTTGCAATTTTTCTCGCTCGATAGCCGAAGACGCGTGTTATATACTCGGTATTTTCGAACAGTAATTTGGAAATATACAGTTGGCCGCGAAAATATTTGAGCGTTTACTATAGAGAACTTTTAACGTATATATCAAGTTGTGCGGAAAGTTTCCTTCGTTTTATAAGGAAACAACGGATGCGCGACATTTTTTGTTTCATATTATTTTAAGTATTTATTATGTTACGCATGATCATAATAATAGAAACGGAAGAAAATAGATCATACGCGATTGAGTAAAATACTATAAAATTGTGTAAATGTGTGTGATTGAGTAAAATAATAAATACATAAAATAATACGAAACAAAACATGTCGCGCATCCGTTGTTTCCTTATAAAACGAAGGAAACTTTCCGGACAACCTAATATTCGTTAAGGTAATTAATTTCGAACGTACAGAATATGAGGTGGATTTAGATTTGCAGGTGCGAAAATAATTGTCAGACGATTATCTTTAAATATGTTTGTTGCTGACTACCTCGCTGGATACTCTTCAGACTCTCGCTGTCTACCAACTACTTTTTCGAATACCAAAGGCGTATCGGTCGACCGTTAAGCTCATTGTTGTTGTTCGATCTTCTGACTGTTACATTTTTCTTACATATTTACCAAGACGTTTTGGAAAAAGATTGTTTTACAAGATTTTGGTTACAGAAATCTTCTGTCGCCCTACGTTCTCTCACTCTCGCATGTACAATACAAATATATTATATACTCAATTTCGAACATACAGAATAACGTTTGAGGTGGATTTAGATGCGCAGGTGCGAAAATAATTGTCAGACGATTATCTTTAAATATGTTTGTTGCTGACCACCTCGCTGGAAACTCTTCAGACTCTCGCTGTCTACCAACTACTTTTTCGAATACCAAAGGCGTATCGGTCGACCGTTAAGCTCATTGTTGTTGTTCGATCTTCTGACTGTTACATTTTTTTTACATATTTACCAAGACGTTTTGGAAAAAGATTGTTTTACAAGATTTTAGTTACAGAAATCTTCTGTCCTCCTACGTTCTCTCACTCTCGCGTGTACAATACAAATGTATTACATACTCAACGATATTGCGCGTGTTATACAAGACATTGCGAGGTTTCACGTTATAACGAGACGCGACGAGTTCGAAACGTTTGCCGTAACGCGTGATATGTTCGCGAGATACGATTATTCAGACACGTCGGCTCGTGCCAAAGTAGAAGGAACAGGAAGTCTGATTCTTGTTCGCTTTACGAAGCGCAACGAGGATTTAACACGAGACCTTTCGCAAATGAAAGAGCGATTGAGAAACGTAACGACGAAAGTTTAAAAAGTTGGGCAAACAGCTTCGAGCGGCTTCTCCTCTTCGGGAGGATCGTAATCTTTCCGTTTGTCAGTCTAATTTGTTCCCTACGAAGCAGCGATCTCTCACAACTGCAGTGCAAGCTGTATCGTGCCACTGTTTTGCGCTCTTTACGATTCGCCGCTCGTCGCTGGACGAATTTCTATTTTTCCCCCGAGAAAAATCTTCCCTCCCATGGATGTACGACTAGATGTCGAATGATCTACTAAATTTCTCTACCGTTAGTTCTGCATTCTCGTAGATTAGATGCTTGGCCGAAACGATTTCGGCCCTCGCGGGAAATTATATCTGAGGATGACATAAAAACCTTTGACAATATTCGTTCGATTCGTCCAAGAAATGTTAAGTGTCTTTATTTCATTTCGTTACTGTTTGTATGAAGATGTTGACTTTGTACAGTTGACGGATGAAAATGATAAATTAAGATTCCGAGTATTTGAATTTAGTCGCGTATTTGAAACCTTGGGAATATTCGTGCTTAGTTTCCTAAGTGATTATAAATTTATTGACCGATACGTTTGGAAGAAAAATCAGTAATTCGTTCGATTTTGACTTTGTACAGTTGACGGATGAAAATGATAAATTAAGATTCCGAGTATTTGAATTTAGTCACGTATTTGAATATTCGTGCTTAGTTTCATAAGTAATTATAAATTGTCCGATACGTTTGGAAGAAAAATCAATAATTCGTTCGATTCGTCCAAGGAATGTTACGTGTCTTTGTTCCATTTCGTTACTGTTTGTATGACGATGTTGACTTTGTACAGTTGACGGATGAAAATGATAAATTAAGATTCCGAGTATTTGAATTTAGTCGCGTATTTGAAACCTCGGGAATATTCGTGCTTAGTTTCCTAGGTAATTATAAATTGTTCGATACGTTTGGAAGAAAAATCAGTAATTCGTTCGATTTTGACTTTGTACAGTTGACGGATGAAAATGATAAATTAAGATTCCGAATATTTGAATTTAGTCGCGTATTTGAAACCTCGGGAATATTCGTGCTTAGTTTCATGAGTAATTATAAATTTATTGTCCGATACGTTCGGAAGAAAAATCAGTAATGTAATATCTAAAGCAAGAGGATGGAAATAATATACGGTGGAGTAACGAAAAGTAGGACGAATACTTTTCGTACGGATTTGTAAAGAAAGGTCGAGGAACGCGTTGAAAGCGACGCATTCATCTAGGAAACACGAGAGAACCGCGAATATTCGCAACGGCGTGTATCTCGATTTGTCTGCAGTGTCGATTCGAGATACGCTGGGCGTGCAACATTAGTCGATCGAGGCTAAAATTCCATTTGTGGAAGAACGGGAAACGGAGCAACGCGTAATTACTCGAATCAGAATCAGACGGATCTCGGAGTAACGAGGAAAGACAGCCGGGGATGCATTCGAAATCGAGGCTCGCGTATCGGCTTGTTACTTGTCTCAGGAACGTGCGTGTTACGTTTCAAATGAACGAAATATAGCCGTTTCGACTTATGCGGCAATTGATGAATTTGCTCGATAGCTTCGGTCCGCGGATACGAATCATGTAAAATATCAAATTCCCGCTTTAGGTTCGCTTTTCCATTTTTATCGAAATATCGTTGGCATGGACACTCGAGAGTTCGTTTCGACGTTAGACGACGACAGAGCGTTATGAAGTGATATTTGCTCGATTACCAGCAACAATAGCGTAATAAGAGGTAGCATGAAAGAGAGAAAAGTTGGTCCCCGAAGAAAAGAAGATAACTGACGGAGACAGATGGAGGATAAAGTTGATTGATTACGTTATTTTCGATTTTGTAATGCGTTGAAACGTTGCTCGCGTCGAGGATAATGAATATTGATGATGACACGCGTCCAACGAATAACGATGCGTCAATTGTATCAAAATTATAATTGCGTTTCTGTTTCATCGAACGTGTACATCCTACCGATAATTACGAATATATCCTACAAATTTTAACGCTATTGCACTGCTACACCTACACCTTCAGCCAAATTTTATGTATACAGGGTGGTTGGTAACTGGTGGTACAAACGGAAAGGGGGTGACTCTACGCGAGAAAAGAAGTCGAAAATATAGAATAAAAATTTTTCGTTCGAGGCTTTGTTTTCGAGAAAATCGACTTTGAATTTTCGCTCGGTACGCGTGCACTTCATCGCGTCTCGTCATAATCATTGTCTCGATCGACGTTATGTTAATAAACGCTTTCAATGTGACCGAAGTGTTTTCCTACCTATTAACTTGCTATCCGACTTTTTTATTCTGTATTTTTTTATTCTATTTTTTTATTCTTATTTTTTCTTTATTCTATATTTTCGACTTCTTTTTTCGCGTAGAACCACCCCCTTTCCGCTTGTACCACCAGTTACCAACCACCCTGTATAAAATTTAAGATAACCGGTAAACGTTAATTTTTCTTTGTTGATACTATACATGAAATTATCGTCTAAAAAGTGATACGAGAAGTATCCGAATCTAGTTGCGATTGTTACCGGATTATTAATTCTTAATGGCGATTAATAGTGCTCGATAGCGACGAGAATAACGCGTGAACGCTGTTTTCTGTTTCAGATCACGAGGTACGCGAACGATTTGCTTCTCGCCGAACGAGCGCGTGAAGCTCCAGATTTGTTATTCAATCTTGCTCGGCATTCGTTAAATTGGCCCAGGTGCTTCTCGAGGGGCTATAAAAATGGTAAAACACTTCTGGGGAAACATAAATTCCCATTTTACGCGTCTGACCGAGCCGACCAGGCCGAGTTCACCGCGCGCCAACTTATTCCCCCATTCTTCTTAATCCGATTAAAAAATGCTTTGGCCGAATTAAAGTTACATAAATTCCAGCGTATCGGTGCCTTCAACAACTTTATTTCTCCAAAGCACAGATATACGATAAGACGCAAAGAGAATTTTTCGAGGCGCTTCTATAACAATTTTATTAAAAATCCCCCCTCTATTCTACGCATATATGTTTCTTATATTCTATGAGGGAAAATATCACGATTTTACTTTACGCTCGGTTCTGTAATTAAATAATACCGCAGAAATGATAGGAACGAGCGAGAATTATTTCCTAAAGAGGGAAAATCCCCGGAGCACTTGTTGAGTCATTTCGCGTCATAATTGCCCGCGCTAGCTCTCTCCAACAAAATTTCCACGCCGCCATTTTCAAATAACCGACCACTTATGAGTACCGAGCCGCGCAACTTTTTTAATAATAATACACCGCCAAAATCTCAAACAAATTGCAATTTCCTGTACGTTGTGCGTTTAGTACGAACGCTAAAAAAAAAAAAAAATACCGCTTCAGGGGCCAGAGCTTCCCGAATACGAACATACAGGCTGATTCACAGAAAGAAGAACACCTAAAATATACGTATTTCATTTGTATGCTTTACCGTTGCACGAAAAATCTTCTCACGACAACGTTGTATTTTAAGAAGCGCGTGTAACGAGAGGAAAAGTTTCCACACGGTATAGACTCTACGCCATTCTGACTAAGAATCTTAACCGTATTTTAAAAAATAGGTCGCTGCTTTTTCTCCCCGTTATTCCGTATAAAATTACCAGACATCCATCGAACTTGTGTCCTTCCTTTCGTCCTACTTCGGGAACGCGCGTATCACTCACGAATCCAGTGGCCACTATATTAATATTCATCGCTGGTGATTTATTCCGCGCGAGAGACGAGTGGTCAATCGGTGGCCACGACGAGGAAGAGTAGGCTGAAGAGAGTTGGGCGCAAAAAGGGGTTAAACTGGTTCGTCAATGGTTGCGCCTTCGGCCTAGTTTCCGGATTACCTGGCGCCGAGGTCACGGAGGTTCATCCTTGCTGAAGAACTATCGAGGTAACGCTGAATTTCCAAAGCGACTAATTGAAATTCCTGCGCAAGATTCCGCAAGAGGGTGAAACTGCAGGTCTCTCGAGTCGCCGCAGCTCTATCTTTGAAGTTTCTTAGTTTTACTTTTTCGTAGTTTTAACGCGAGATGGTCGAAAGGAGGTGGTCTACTTTCCGGCATGATCGATGCCGTGAAGTATTTCTTCTCGAAACGGTCCAATTTTTTGTCCGATTACTTTTCAGCCAACGTCCGCAGAATTTTAATATTCAGAATTGCATAGATAAACGTCCTCTTACGATTGCAAAGAGATTCTTTCGGAAATTGAGAGCGTCTTGGGTGCCGTTTTTTTACAGATTTAAACCGCAAAGAACCTACTCTCTCTCTATATATATAACTCTGTAACTCGTGGTACAAGCGGAAAGGGGGTGATTCTACGCGAAAAAGAAGTCGAAAATGTAGAATAAAAAAAATAAGAATAAAAAATTCGAATAGTAAGTTAATAGGTAGGAAAACATAGGAAAACTTCGGTCACATTGAATGTTTATCAACATAACGTCGATCGAGACAATGATCTACAGTGAGATCCGTTATAACGAGACGCGATAAAGTGCACGCGTACCGAGCGAAAATTCAAAGTCGATTTTCTCGAAAAAACAGCCTAGAACGAAAAATTTTTATTCTATATTTATATATTTTGGTATTATATATATAATACCTAAATTCGCAAGATTACAAACTCAGGAGTTTGCCGCAGCAAGAAAGTAATTCAAATTCTTTGCGTAATGTAACACATTCTGGAAGAAAGGGAACGACTCGAAAGACGATTTCAAAGAGTTAAGGCGGACGATAATGGCCAAGAGACGAGGGAATCTCTAATTACAAACAGAGATGGAAGGAAATGAAAAATTCAGTTCGATCCTGGCCACAGGCGGACCTGCGGTGCAGCTTCTTCCTTCCGTGTAATCTCGACGCGCGCGTTTATCGCACGTATAAGAAGATAATGAGCCATGAGTACAATGAAACAGCGGAGAAAGAAAGCGGCAGAATAATTTAGTAATTGCGTGGCCAGCGAGCGTGTAAAAGGTTTCATCGTACGGTTAATGCTTTAGCGAAGAATATTCCTCGGCTCTCCTAGTGTCCCTTTTAATGCTACGTCGTAAATGAAGGCGGTACGGACAATATTGCAGCGTATTTGCGGTGTTACTCGCAGAATCGCGAATTATCGCGATAAAGACAATGTGTAACCATCAACGCGTGTAACGATGTAATCATCGACTCTTGAAATATGGATATGTGAAAAAAGAAGAAAAAGTACCGTCATAAATTCCCTACAAAGCTGTAGTAATCAGAGAAGTTAAAACGCGTAGAACAAAGTTGCCGCCTGACTCGCAATTTTTTACGTGACCTTTCCTATGCGCCTGCGTCGTGTCATGTTTCCAGGGAAAACGAGAACTTGTTCGTTCGAACAAAGTCAAACGAACAAAGGACACGATAAAAACACTACCATCGAAAATGCGAATAAAAATGCTAGTATGTACGAATAAATAAAATCGCGAATACGCTGAAAAACTCGCTCCAATCGACGCAATTTCTGCATTTCGCAGTTTCGTGTAATTCCAAGCGATTCTTCGACGGACGTGTCGTTCGCGCGCAAATTCGGAGACATTTAAGTGCGCCGCCACATTTGTATCGCTTCGATATCCGGTAGTTGTGGTGATTCTTTCGTATCGGGATTTACGCTTGGACGCGCGACTCCTCTCCCCGCGATAAACGAAATTGGCTTCGATTTGCGTGCGAAAAGATTAAAATAGCAAACTATTGAGCGAGTAGCGGCGAGAGTCGGAGCCCCAGCAACGATTTTATCAGCGACAATTTATTTATCGTTACATTCTCTCTTCCGTTTGACGCGCGCGCATGCAATCGACACGAGATTGCTTTTCGCCGAATCGCGATATCGATAATGATAACGCGTTTCAACGTAATCGTTGGACAAGCACGGCCACTGTTGCTTACTAGTTTCATTATAACGCGCCGTAATCCGGAATTTTCCACGTGCGCGGCCCCGTTTTATTTATCACTCGCTTTCCTGCTTAAATCGCTTTAACGAACCTGCCCCTGATAATATCCTTTCGGCTCATCGGACAGAGGTTGCCAAGTTAATTCGCCAATAACGAGGAAATTCGCTGGCCTTTCTCAGACGCGATGCGTGAAAAACTCGTACGAAACAATATAACATTCATAAGCTGCTATTTAATTTCTGCGAACGCAGGATGTTATTGCGCGTATCCGGCCTGTCCAAAGTACAGCGAAATTGCCAAAGTATTCATCGACGAAAGATCACTGGTCCTTCGTTTTGTTCGAAGTAGCTCAGAATTATCGATAGCGAAAAGACCACTACGTCTCTGGAAATATGTTTTTGCTATATTCTGGCCGAAACACGGCCTCAAAAAGACGATAAAATTAATACGTATCGTTCACACCGCCCAAAAAGATACGATTAATATAAATTTCGTTATTTTCCAGACAGATCGTGTGTATACGATATCCTTAAAAACCACACCGTGAACGCGTCTTTTTTTCGCTACTTGATTACCGCCTGAAATATCGAAAGTATTCGTAAGAGTCGCATCGATGTCTATCGGCACAGGTCGGTCGTTCCATAAAATTTTTATCGCCAGCTAGATTCATAGGCTAGCCACGAAATCGTGGTTCAATTTCACGCTGGAGTAAGTAATCCTGCGTCGCGAAGGGTTAACGGGCCGCCCCGTCCCTTCCGAGGCTTTTGATAACGTGGCTTAGGGTCGATATCGTGGAGAATTTAAACGGATTTTACCTTAATTCTCGGTGAATTTCCACGGTATTCGACGGTCGATTAGCGTGTGTATGGCCGGTCCAGATATAGAACTAGTCGCTTGGCAAATTATGGAAAGTTGCACGACTACTACGTCGCTGATGACGTGCCTTAACTTTATGGAACAATTTCAACAAAAAAAAACCTTGCCTTCGTCTCGATTCCTCCGCTGGAAGCGGAAGAAAGGGAAAAGATTGCATGGGTAAAATAGGGGTAGTAGACCACGGCGAAACATCTGAAGAGGAATTCTCTCCTACGTATTTACATACACCGTGACGAACGTACCGATAAAGTATCGCAGAACGGCGATTCGAAAAACAGAAACCGATAGATGACCTGCCTCGGGTCTCTTCGAATCGTACGAGGTTACAAAGAGAAACCTTGGAACAGGCATTCGTACGTGGACAGACTGGTAAGATGGAGGACTAGGAGGGACGAGAACTTCTTTCCGTAGCCATAAGCCGACACGGCAGAAGGTATTTCGACGGAATAGTTTAAAGGTTCAAAGAGAATAGGAGAAGGCGAAGGAGAAGGCGAAGTACACTGCGTGCTGGACTAAGACGGATCACCTCTGTTTCCCTGTATTTTTATCTCGCGTTCGCAGCTTTATCTTCTTCCAATGAGAAACTATTTCACGCCGGTAATTCCGCGGATGGATAGATGATGCGCTAAAAAGATTCGCGGGGAGGAGCGAGCCGATAAGAAGCGGCGCCTTCTCGCAATTTGATACATTCTTTTGCTGCCGAGAGAGAATTCCATTTGGGGATACGGTTTACCAGACGAAGACCCAGAGACTTTGTCCGTCTCCGTTTCCCGGCGAACATTTTTATGAAACGGCGAATCGGTGATCCGTTGAAGACGAAGGTCTTGTCGGATAGAACCGTAGCCTCTTCCGCGAACGCGTTTCCCGGTGATCTTTATTGGAGAAGCTGCGATGAAAGATGGATGAATTTGAAACGCCAGAGGCTGCACGAGAGAGTGAACACTCGTTCCCAAGGAAGCTTAGCTACGTTACTTCGCTTGTTACGGTTCAATTTACCTTTCTTACTCCGCGTCGAGTGCTGCGCGCTACTTTCAGACAGATATTTGTCATTGAGTGCATCCCGGATCTTCTCTGCTCCTCTAGAAGATCCGATCTTCTTTCCCGGCTTGTAATTTTCTCCCTTTTTATAAAGAAGCTTTCCGCTGTAGGGACTTAATTTCAATTAGCAACGATCTTGAATAATTCCGCTTTGGTAGAGTAGAGTGGCCGTGTTGTAACTTAAGCAAACGCGTGTCGTTTACAACCTACATACCTCCTGCACCGGTATAACCTTCTCTATTTCTACGATCGCTTGCAACGATGAATAATTCTTTTGCGATAGACGGGACAGAACCATCCAGCACGGACAGTTTCATAGAGTTTCAGTTTCAGTTTCCACAAAGCAATTAGCGTGTTCGGAGCAACTAACAGGAATCGAACAAATTGTACTTTTCATACGTATCTTCTTCCTCAACGTTCATGGTCTGTCCTTCTCCAAAGAGAATTATTCGTGCGATGCGATTAAATTTAATCGACTACGAAACCAAACGATTCTTCCTTACCAGAGTTGAGCTATCCAACAGGGGCGTTTTCATTTCACGAAGGATATCTTGCACACGTCTAACGGGTATCGATCAGATCGGTGTTTATTTTTCTTCAAACCGTCCTATCGGAAGACCGATCAGCTGACGCGGCTGCAATTTCCATGCAGTCGCCGACTTCCTTAATTTCTCTAATCGACCTGGCAACTTCCAAACTTTCTAAATTCATACTCTGCCGATGATCGGTATCGATAAGATTCCAAGGTGGTTTTCGGCGCGTTATCCTTGCCGCGCTCGAATAAACACGAGCCTGTTAGTCGTCGAAATTATTCGAATTCATAGGCGCGCAGTCCACGGAAAAGGGTCGACCGCGTAGCAAATGAATCGAATTAAGCGCGAATTCGTGGCTGAGCCGAAGAAACGAGTAATATTCTCCGCGTATCTTGCAGGGTATTCGGGAAATACGATAACCTCGTTGACAAGCTGCTGGAATCGCGCGTTCCGTAGTCCAATACACTTTAATAATCCGCTGGTTTTCTAACGAAGATTACGTTCGACGCGGTTTCCTGTAATTCCCAGCGAATCTAATTGTAGTTTGGTCCATACGCTGGCAAGCTTGAGTAATCGCTTCTCTGCGATTTCATTTCGAACGCGCGAGAAGCTTTCGAACCCGATACTTTCTGCGTCAAAGGATGCAAACTTTATTGCGTGATATATTTTCCAGATCTTTCGTAATTCTCTTGCCTTCTCGACGGTGAAAGAAGCCGAGATAGTTTTTCGGCTATCGAAACGAAAGCAGGTTACGTCGGTGTTGGTAACGAAAGTTTCCTGATACGAGCAACGAAATAGGTACGCGGTTGAAAAAAAATCGACCAGCTCTCCGGTTCGAAAGGAACGGGAAATTCCTATGGACGGAACTGTTTGACCAACCGCTACGATCGAACGGGCCGAGCAACGAGAGTAGAACAACAACCCCGGAAAAAAAAGAAGGAAACAGAGAATAGGAGAAAAAAGAACGGGAGAAAGGAAGGAAAAGAATGGACCAATTGCTTGCACTTAAAACGATCGGACCAACTTGTTCCCGACAGGCAGAAGTTGCTCGCGTGCCGTTGAAAAATATTTGAAAGTTACTCTTTCGCTCTGATCCAGCTCGGCAGAGAAGCGAGTGCCGAGGTGAATGAATATACGAGCGGTGGAAATACGTCGAAAAGTTTGCCTCGTTTCGTCGGATATCCGCGCCACCGTGACGATCGATTCATCCCATGGTGGATGACCATCCTGTAAACGGAATTAATCGGACCGCCAACTGATCCCCGAGTGGTGGCGAAAAAAAACGAAATACGGTAATTATCGAATGGAAGATCCGTCCGGTGTAACGGGTTTCCTATTTTTTTTTTTTTTTTTTTGAAAATTCTCTTTGTGGTTGTAACGCTCTTTTGCCACGCGATACAGTAAATGTCTTTGGAGATTTGTAACGGTAGGATGGTCGCAACGTTGGGATGATTAAACTGACCAACGCGCAGTTTTCATAAATTTACAGGGACGCGTTTTCGGGCATTTCATTTTTCCCTCGCAACCTTCGTTTTTGCGTCTTTCTTAAAAGTTTCTTATTTTACTTGGAGTTTTAGGATTAATGTTACACTTAAATCCCTTTCCGCGTAAGATATTTCGCAAAATTGATTTATACTCGACGCGAAGGATACGCTGCTCTGTTTGAGAAAAAATATCTATTTACGTTCTACTAATAAATGTTTCCATATTTATTTATTATTATTTCCATATTTTCTAACCCTTCTCCGCCTATCCAATATTTAGTTGAATAATATGTTCGAATTGCGCGAGATAATGGAGAGGTTGTTTCCGAGTGTTTATTATTATCACCTCCACGAGTAACATAATACATTATTGTTTGGGGATTAAGTGGCAAAACAGCAGTTTCCCCGTACAGATTCTTCCTCTGCAACGCAAAACCTTGAATATTACGATCCAACTATAGAACAATGTTCGCGTGTTTCGTAATCGCTCTTAAATTCAATTAAACGTAATATACATCGCGTGGTATTAAGTAGCAGCTTGAAAATTCTCCTAAAACGATGCGTCTCGAGATAGGTGAAACGCATATTAAAAGGTGCAAACGGTTTGGTAACGAAGATGAAAAAAGAAGAAGATGTCCAAGTGGCGCGAGTCAGAAAGTAGCGGTTAATTGGAAGAAACCGGAGGCCTCTTAAAAAAATCGACGTTTTACACGTCGAGATATGCCGAGCATGGTCGGAATTCAGAGGGGAAAATGCAGATATCCGGGGATTTTCTTTCTTTTAATTCTCTTTTTCTTTTTTGTTTCTTTTCCTCTCCCTTTCCCCGTGGGTGAACTGTGACTTCAGCACGCGCGAAAGGGGAGACGAGGAGAACCGTGAAGCCAAAGTAATGGATCCGGTCACAATGTAAAACCGATGTGACCGACCGCACGGACCGAGTATAAAAAATTTCATTTCTCGGGCTGGTTAGGTTGAAGATTGAATGAAATCTGGGCGCGGAGGTTGCAGACTGGTGGAAAAAGTCGTTGCAGCTGTAGCCGCAAAAGGCAAGAGGGATACACGACGACCGCGGCGGCTTGCATACTCGAGTGGGAAACATAAAGAGGGGGGAAATAATTCTCGCGGGTCGTCGACCAGGAAAAATATTTACGGCTCGAGTATTCCGCCGACGGGCTGTAAATTTTTTGGCAACGAATGCTTTACTTTCTGTACTCGATTCCCCACTCTTCTCTCTCTCTCTCTCTCTCTCTCTCTCATCTTCCAACAAGATTCCCCGTCCTCTTACACCGACGAACGCTCTGTTTCTCTTTTTAATGTATCGTCGAATGGCCGACACGAGCCTCTGCAAGTTGCACGCAGAGGCTCCTAAATTGAGCGTTTTACGAACTACGAAACTCGACGACATCGTGACAGGCAGTGGGAAATACGGTATCGAACGAAAACAGTCTCGAAACGCTGCCTGAAACATTTGGCTCCGCGCCTTGCGAAACACATTCCGCCGAGATTAGGAGGCTGAAATATATCGGCTGGAAAGTTTGCAGGGGTCGACAAAGGGAATCGAGTTTAACAAAAACATTTCATCATCTGGTCGGGGGATGTGTATAGGACTAGACAATGAGACTGTTGTACGGTCGATCTACTTTTTTCTATCAGCTGCCACGCTAATCTACTTTATCGACGAACCACGAGAGTACGATATCCACTATGTCATACTCTCGTTACAAATTTCTACTGTCAAACGCAATGTTAATTATTTCTGTTGAAGTGGTTAACGCTTCCAAGAAAACTCTACATCTGTTCTGTTTAGTTCTCTCGATCACTGAAGCCATCGAGAGTGTATAGACAGGCGACCATGGCAGGCCATAGACAATAGACAGGCAACGATAGCTTCGGGCTTTTTCAGTTACTAGGTAACACTGCTAGCGTGCGGATCTGGACCAGCTCAAACTGTATTCATATTTATACATACACTTCTTCGTTAAATATACCTTTTCTGTCTTACAATTTATCCACGCGTTCCTCTATCCATATAATCAATAATCACAACAATTTCACCCAAGAATATTACAACGGAGTACTGTTCCTCTCCACTCGTTTTTATTAGGTCGTACGAAAAGTTTCTTTCGTTTTATAAGGAAATAATGGATGCACGACATTTGTTGTTTTATATTATTTTACCGAATTACGTACGATCGATTTTCTTCTATCAAGATAAAGATCACAACGTTCGACAGATTAGGTTTCACGTTTGTATAAAAATGCATTGTCGTGAAAGACGTGTCTGTAAAAGAAAGACACTCTTCGGACAAGCTAATATTTTAGCTACACCTAAGCGGTGTTACGGTTACAAGATGAAATTCCTTTCGATCTTCAAATTTAATATCAATACTCGATCAATCACGTAATAGCCGCGATTCGTTCTATTCTAAGCGTCACGTAACTGAAAACCTCTTAAAACTTTACAATTACCATCGAATCAATCTCGTATTGCCTCGTGAATTTTTAGCTACGTTCGGTATGCAGTGTTCTTCCTCCGTAGAGAACATCGAGAATATCACGTGCCTGTGAAATTCCATTTCTTAGTTCATACCTAATTCACGATTCCCTGCTGGTCTGGAATAAGACAGAGAAGAGGATCGTGTCGTACTAACTTGCTTACACTCTCTGTTTGATCCCTTTATTACGACGAAAATGCAGAGCACGGCGGAGACTCGCGTGTCCCGATGCATCGAGTTCTACCAAGAGCTTCTCTACCAACGTTTCCGCAGATATCGCGGCAATTTTTATGATTCAATGGACGAAACGGACGCAGGATAAAATTTCGTTGCCTACTGGTTGGCCAGTTGCAGAACTACGATACCACCGAACTTTCTGTCCGCCGCGTGCAATTATTATTCTCTACGACGTCCCTCGCCAATCTCCACTCTACGTTTTTTTCCAGCGCTAAAAGAGGAGGGATATTGGCGTAAAAATGAAATCAGTATCGCGTCTTTATTCGTGGAACGTGAACGATCTTGTTGTATGTAGATATTCGAAACACGCAAAACGAGGACTTGTAAAAAATCACCAAACGACGCAATAGAGAGTGGACGAAATAAAAAGGAACGAACGTAAATCGTACGATTTTTAAACTGTCACGCTTCTAAACCCTCCCCTTTAAGAACGTATCGCGATAACGTTGTTCGGCGGAATCGGACTTGGTCTCGAAGATTCGAACATCCCTTGAATACCAATAACAGCGAGAATATTCAGGAAGAAGGTGAAAGGTTCGAAAGGAGAAAGGAGTAGCGTCTACGGGGTAGTTAGAGCCGCGTGAAGAGTTTCAGATAAGCTGCAAGTAAGAATTGAACAAAACCAACGATGTTTCATTTTTCCGCATTGTCGGCGGCTCGTAATCTTCGTCGAAACTCGGAGAATAATAACCACGGGTTTGGAACAACGGGGACGAAAGAAGCGGGAAAACTGCGACCAGCGGCGGAGATTTTATTAAATCCTCCGCGATGAAATACACAGAGAATATGTAAATACGGTTTCTGGGTTGGACGAATGAATAACTCGTAGTAACAGACGTTTAACTGCTTCGCTCTTGTTCCGTGACTACCATAAACATCTTTTCAACGTTTCTTTCTATAACATCAGCTTATACATCTCACGATCCTCGTTTGTCAAACAAGTAACACCAGGAAGGAGCCGTGCGTGGAAAAGTTGATCGTGTCCTGTGCATCTCGGTATCATCGTCAAGCAAAGGAAAATAAAAGGTTTGCAACGAAGCTCGAGGTTTCCACTAACGTCTTATCGACGCTCCTCTTTGCGATTTATACGCTATATAATTCTAAGATTAAGATGAGAGAGATAAAAGTCGCTTTGAAGAAAGCAGCTTTCTAGAAACTAAGAATTTAGGACCTTCGTGATCCGGCCTTACGTTATTTAAGTTTATCCAAAGTTCCCGAATACGAGTCGTACACAGTAGGATTTACAATGAAACTCCATTTGTCTAAAGTCACCAGGGGATAAACACTTCGTGTAACCGAAGTTCACGTAATGGGAGTACGCTAATTTTCCTCGCTAGATATTATTTATCGTCCGCGTGATAGAAGTTCGTGTCTGCATAAAGAGGAAGTCAACCGACGAGAGCTCGAGTAGTCGGACTATTAATAAAAATAAGTAGATTCGATCGGCCGGAGATCAAGGCATATCATCACAGGTATTAACTAAAATAAATAGATTCAATAGGCTTCAGATAATCAGACATTAACTAAAATAAGTAGATTTGATCAGCCGATCGATTAATCAGGACCCGACTCCTAATCGATAATCTACGACACGGATACGATCAACATATGTGTCTTCGTAATATCGAACACACGAGAATCCCAGTACAATCCTGGAAGAACTTAACTACTAGGCTGTCCGGAAAGTTTCTTTCGTCTTATAAGGAAACAATAGACGCACGACATTTTTCGTTGTCTATTATTTTACTGAATCACGTACGATCCATTTTCTTGCGTTTCTATTATTACGATCATACGTAGTATAATAAATACGTAAAATAATATGAAATTATTATAATATAATATAATATAATATAATATATCTATTATTTTACTGAATCGCGTATGACCCATTTTCTTCCGTTCCTATTATTACGATCATACGTAATATAATGAATACGCAAAATAATATAAAACAAAAAATGTCGTGCGTCTATCGTTTGCTTATAAAACGAAAGAAACTTTCCGGACAAGCTAATATGATACCAAGGAAACGTGCGAATATGTAATAATTCCTTGTGAACGCAATTCGCACCCGGAAGCCTGTAAGCGCCGATACTCCTTTCTGTAACTCGATTTCGTCATGGTAAGATGAAGATAAATAAAGAAAAGTGGAAGGCTACGAGCGATCGAAACTCGTACGATATTCCAATGTTCACCTAGTTGAATTCTCGCTTCAGCGACGAAGCATAATTACGCCGCTCAGTTTTATCAGGATCCACGGATCGATGGTGAAACACGGTAGCCACAGGGAGAGATCGGTCTTTCGTTCGAGTTGGATGTCCGTAACGAAGACGAACAGCCTCTAGCGACGATTTTTTTCTTTTTTTTTTTTTTTATTTTATTTGAGGAAAATTACAATCAATTCTGGAAAGAATTTTAAGTAAATTCTGCTAGCGTGTTGCAATGTCACGAGTATAAAGGGTTTATTGCATGTTTGATTCAATTGAATCTAGTGCTTCAATCTAGGGGGTAGTGTTTTTTTAGCCTGCGGATCTGGTCCATCGTGTCGAGTAATTGAGTGACTAGAGGGTTTTGGTGGTTGTTAACCCTTGTGCTGTGTCTATTACTGAATTTGGATATTTCTTCTTTGACTGTGGGTATCTTGAGGTCGCGATGTATTGTTTCGTTGGTTACGTACCAGGGTGCGGCGAGCGACGATTTAACGCGTGAAAAACGCCCCGATCGCGAAGGATTCGAGACGAAGTCTCGCGAACCAAGGAAATCTCGTTGCTTTCACGGACTCTGCACGGCCTCGCAGTGTGTCTCGATTTTCCCTCCAAGTTATACTTGTTCGCGACGGATCAAGCGCATGTACCTGATCCGTATCAGATTCGTGCCTACATAAATACGAATGACACGCGGTTCCTCGTGATCCATACTTTTATTCCCTGTGCTCTCTGACTATACCGAAGTATATATACTCTATGATGTTCCTTGGAGATCGTCGACACGTGACGCGCGTCCCCAACGAGGCGTGAAGTTCCCTGTTCGATGGAAATTCTCGTATTGAATCTCGTCGGAAAATTAATCGAACATGGTAAGAAAGCTTCTTCCAACGGGAATCTGAAAGGTAGTGAATGGCTCGTTTAAATACGATGTATCGAGCAAAAAAAGTTTGTAATTGCCAGTTAAATAATGTCAGTTGTCGTATTACCTTAGAAATTCGTAATTTCGACTTAGGAAAATTCTGATAGCACCGCATGTCGCGCAAGTTAACGAGCGAAAATTAAGAAAAGAAGTCGCCTTAGAATTCTATTATCTTGGAAAATTCTTTAAACCATCCGCTTAACTTTATTCCAACAGACACTAACTTGTGCGTTAATAATTTCCCTATGTAACGAGAAAAGTGATTTCAAATTTTTTTCATCGATAACGTGCACCGTAGCCTTTGAGTCACCGTCTTCTTGCAACGTTCTAGAACTTGCTAAGTTCTACGTTATCAAACGAGCAAGGTTCACTCGTACTTAAAGAGTAACGAAAGTTCCATCGACAAAATTCCGTATTTCGTAGTTAATAAATGTTGAGCAAGAAATTGATGAGCAAGAAACGGAGGTACTAAACGCACGATAAATTTGTTGCCTGTCTCGAAATTTCTTGGAAGAAAATAGGGAACGTACATATAGCGAGCGATATTTACGTATGTACGTACGCGCGTGTCTTTATGCTCTGCCATTCTCCGACCGTTATCGATACTCGTCTGGAATTGTTCTCGAATTGCTCTGCCGTAACGTGTATTTCCAGAGTGGAACACATCAAAGGGATCTCGCGCACAAAAGACGAACGAGAGAAAGAAAAACGGACGGAAAAATACTACACGCCCAAAAAGTGATTTCCGAAACTGGAACAATGGAGAACTTGCTACCTCTATCGTTCGAACTTTTAAATAGCCTTTACGGTGAAAAATTTCCAACGAAACGTTGATTCTTTACAGAAATAAAATGCCCCTATTATTCGAAAGCAAGCAAAACAATTTCTGAAAGAATCATCGAAATATCGCGTCGGCGACAAAAAGAGACTTTTCAGAGTTATCGTTATTATTCCGCTATGAAATATTCGACGAATAAAGAGCCATCCGTAATCTGACATTCCTAAACGTTGGTAGAACATTTAGGAACGATTGGAACGCCAAAATTAGACGTCCCAATTGCTCACCAGCGAGAGAATCGCTCACTACGTTTAATTTTAGGACTTTCATAAACGCGAGCGCCCTCGATATCCGCTTTCGAAGTGAAGAGCTTCTTGCGTGGCAAGCAGCAATCCCCGATACCGGTTGAATTTTATTTCTTTGTTTCTTCTGCTGGAAATCGTAACCTCCCTTTGGTAATCTCGCGATTATTCGGCCGATCGAAGATGAAATGTGACCGAGCCGAGCGTTCTGTCGTTGATTAATTATATCACGTCCAGAAAGAGGGTTAAGAAAAAGCTCGAGGAAGATAGAAAGCCAGCAGAAACTATTCGTTCCCTCTCTGACCACGTGGTTTTTTGCTAGTTCCAGAACGAATGTCGAAAGGATATTAGGAGCGTAGAAGGACATCGAGACCGAATCCTTCTCCTTTCCTTTTTATCGTCCCGAGTGGAAGAAAAATTAAAGTCGAGCTTGCCGCCATCACCCTGGAGAGCCAACCCTTATGAAATTTTTACCACCCCCAATCCGGATACTGAATTTTCCGCACACGGAATTATAAATGGCCAAGATATTGAATGAGCCGTTGAGAATGGGACGCTCACGGGTTCCTTCCCGAAATGTTACGACTTCTACCGCTGCTGGAAAACCCGGTAGATCGGGGTCGATGAATTAAAAAAAAGAAAATCTACGAGAGAAATATAAAAAAAAAAAAAAAGGAAGAGCAGGAAGAATTTGGTATCAGACGCGGAGTTATCGGAAGTACGGATAATTTAGTTAAAATTCTATCCTCGATTAACGTTTCGTTACACTCTCGGCGCGTAATTAAAACACCTTCGCGGAACTGGCTAATAAAAAGCGAGAAATATCCTCGTATTTCCTGATTAACGAACCATATTCATGCAGAGGAGAAAAGGAAGAAACAAACAAAGAGAAAAATGAAATCGTAAATTCGCAATGAAATACCGGATAATGTTGAAGAGCCGTAGTGACACGGAAAGGAAAAATAAGATAAAATCACGTAACAGCTCGATCTAGAATGAGCAAAATATAATTTTTTGAAACGGAGTAAGCGGTTTATTATTTTCATCGTAATGCATAAACCAGATGATTCGTATCCACGTCTAATGTTTTTGCTGTTCCAGGAGTCTAAAAGATCTGGAAAAGTTCTAGCAATAAAATACCTACCAATATTTCTACTATATCGCGCGATCGTTGATTCGGAAAACTTTCCTCGCTAAAAATAAAAATTCCGTTTATTGGGAGAAATTCGAATGAAATTGTTGAAATCGTTGGCGATCCAGCGCTTTCGCTACAAAGGGTTAAAACGTTAAAGCTCGACGATTCCACCGATGCAATTCGTAATTTCAATTGGGAATCGCGTTCGGCGAATAAACAGGAAGAGGGTGGGCCATTTTTCACGATACGTCGATGAAAGCGATGACATACAGGATTCTAGGTGCACGCCAGGTTCGGCGGCGTACAGGCGAAAACGGCAAAAACAATAGACCGTCTCGAGCACGCGGCAGGATTTATGCCAGGCCTCCGTTGAAAATTTCGACCCCTTCGCCAGATATTAACACTTGTCATGTGCACTCTGCAGCGCTGGCAAGGAAACATAGCCGTTTGGCCGCTTTCGACTTTGACGGAGCTCGTACGATCCGTTAGATGTTCCACGGAACTGGATTTCGTCCCAGCTGGACACGAAACCATTTCAACGATCATTTCACAGTTGATATTAGTTCTCTGTCGTAGTCATACACGGCAATTAAAATTAGCGAATAACGTAAACGTTTTATTTGAATCTGGCGTATGAAATTTGCCCGGTTTAATCTTGCGGCAGTTTTCAATCGGTTTCCGCTGTTTTTCATCGGATATTTCTACGAAACACGTTTGTTCAAATTATCTCACGTTCGAACTAAACGATATAGTAGAAATATTGGTAGGTATTTTATTGCTAGAATTTTTCCAGATCTTTTAGACTCCTGGAACGGTAAAAAGATTAGACGTGGATACGAATCATCTGGTTTATGCATCACGATGAAAATAATAAATCGCTTCGGGACACAGATACGTAATTTTTGTAGTTTGCGAGCGCTGTTTCTTTAACGTTTCGGCAAAAGGTTTTGTCGGAAGAATACCTAACCGCTACAGGTGTCACGAGACGAAACGATGATAATCCTGTTTGTTTGTTGTTTGTCCGGAGTAAGCGGCGACAGGATATTGTTCACGAACACAAGTCCGTTCTAATTGCCGTGGCTTTGTTGGAAATCGCGGGTCCGCGAGTCAAGCTTCGTTAATTAGTTAGCATTCGATCGATCGATGTCGCGTATACCGACCGGCAAATACTCTGCGTTAAAACATTGTTTACTTGGAACAATAATGCGCCACGGTAAATGCCACAGCGAAATGATATTTGGCTGTGTTTGCACGTTTGTTGATGTTCATTGGTTGATTAAACCGTTACACGCGGACCAATTTCGAATATACACGTCTGGAGGATGCGTTAACGATTGGATATGACGTTTGCTGACCGCAAATTCGTATCTTAAAATCGTTCGTTATCCTTTCAACGGAATCATCCGCCCTATTGAACGGACTTTCAAATTTTCCACCGATAATCGAGGCAATTTACGCCGACGATTTATCAATAGCCAGAGTAAATAATTATTTATAACATTCGAACGAGTATCCGGCCGCGTGTCCAATTTGTACCGCGAAATTTCGTTCGATAAATTCATCGAAGCTGCGTAAAACGGACGCTGCCCTGTTTGCCTGTTCAATTTTCTAATAACTTTTTATCGCGCCTGATGTGTTTTCCACGCAAAACATTGTTCGAGCGTCAAATGGCGGAAGCATCGCATCGCCGGCACACGAAATACGCGTATGCATTATGCAGCGAGCTTGTAAAAGCGCCTGCATGCCCTGGGATTAAACCGAAACTGGCTGAATTAAAAGCAAAACCCATCATCGCGTACCTTGCAGCCGTCCCAGCACCGTGACGCTCTAGCGCAAAGCAAAGCAGGCTGGCTGGCCTCCATATCGCGATCGATTTCAAATGCAAATATTATACGATTACTATAATCGCAACGAGACGCTTTTTCAGAAGGAATCTCTTACGTTGACTATCGCTCTTTACACCCGAAAATTCGTTCATCTACCGTTCGTAATACCTTCGTAATTCACTTATTACGCTCGACTGTTACAACACGTTGCAACAACAACTCGTTCAATGTTCGCTGCTAAATAGAAATTAGTTCTGAGCTTTTGCAATCTACGTGACATTCTCCTATGCCTGTAAATTGTACTCAAAAGCGGAAAAATATGGAAAATTCTGTCTGCTGGGAATTCAATAACCAGAGGCTGTAAAACAATCGAAGTCACTTTCTGTGTCCTTTTCAAAGCGTACAGATCGAAAAGAACGAAACACGTAGAATTTTCCGATAAAAATTCGTTTTTAAAGTTTCGCGTGTAACGAGTTCTGACAAGCTTGCGTCAGACAGGTTTTTTCGTTCGCTTCGCCATCACTCGCTAGAGGAGTCCGGTTAAGGACAGACAATTTTTTGCTTTGTTCATCGGGCAGAGCGACGAGGGTACACGGTGTTCGACTCGACTTCCAACGAGGATCAGCTCGGCGCGTACATCGTTATTATCGTAGTTAAGTGTAATTAGCGTTAATTGAACGAGAAGAGTGTCCTAGCCGAGCCGGAGCGTACGGCCGCTTAACGACCAATTAAATCTCTTCCCAAGAATCGCATCGGCGATTTCGCTGTCGTTGCGCCATTCCGCATCTTCCAACAGGACGAAATTTCCCCGACCAAATTTCCTGCTAACAGATTGCATGTCTATTACGTCCTTCGAACGTCGCCTTTTTATCGTGTTTCCGCTAACTCCGCGTCCGAATATCTACAATTTCTGGCCAATGTTCTCCACCTTATCTGCCTTTCATCTCCGTACTTGAATTTCACGGAAACTTTGTTGCCGCAATTTTACACGTTTTAACACGATTATCTCCGAGTTCTCTGGCTTCGAACAAAAACTTGAAATTACATTTCCCATGCTTGCCTCTTTTTAAATCTGACTTTGTCCCGAGCCAGCGTTATTTCCACGATATATCGAGGCTAACGTTTCACGTCAGCGTCACGACCACGAGAGATCGTAGATCGTCGTAGAAACGGAAATGCCGAGTTTACGCGTCGCTTATACACAGCCAGCGTTTCCATCAAAGAGATCCATTCGGGGTACGACCTCTCTGATTAAATCCTCGCATCGACTTGTCTTAGGTGTTGCCGGCAATGGTCGTCAACACAAAAGCCCGGCAAATTCGCGTGCACGCGAACCTCGATTGTCGAGCCACCGTCCTTCTGCACTGTCCTGTTTCGCTTTTACATTCGTCTGTGTCTGTAATTCGAACGAACAATAAACCGTGCATCCCGCGATGCACCTCGCTGTGTAACGTTGTCGCTTTGACCGCGTCGTTCGAAATGCTTCTCTACGGTTTCAACATGCAAACGAAGTGCATCGCGTTTGTAAAAGACCACGTTCGAGAGTATGAAACGAATATATCAAATTCAGATCCTCTCGTTTTATAAATATCGTAAATTTCTGTCAATTTTCTAGTCGATCGAATAAAAATCTGGTACGCGAATCGGTAATCTTCCTGGCGTGCATCGTCGTCTTCCCTTTCTCAGTTGGAAAACGAAACGTTGCAAACGCTTCAATCCGCGCGTTTTCCCCGCACTTCAACGTTTAAAAAAACCCTCCACGTTCTAAAGAGCGTTTCGCTTTCGATCGAAGTTCCGCTCCGTTCGATAGAGAAAGTCCGAATTGGCCGTAGGCTATTGACTTTGTCAAATTAAATGCACGCAAATTCTTACCACCAGCGATTCAAACATTTGCTTATTAAAGGTTCGTCTTGTCGTATGGAGCGTGGATCTGTCAATTCGTTTCATAAATTTCATTCGACTCTGACCAACGTCTACGTTGCAAAGGCTAACGCGAAGAAACGATAAGGCGAACGCGAACGCGAAATTTAAAGGGCGCGTCGCAGTCTGCCGGCTACTTTGTTAATAAGCTCAACAGGTGTGACTGGCTCTCGAAAGCGGCGAAGAATCGAGCAAGATGGTCCGGGGAACGATGCGCGAACGTTCGTTGAAAAATAAGAGAAACTCGTTCCTAAACTAATTGCTGGCCGAGATAGTCCTCCTTTCAGTAGAATTCTTCCCGAAACGGTTCATACCGATTGCTATTATATCGAGCGTTCAGAGTTCAGCCGCGCGTGTTTACGCGCAATCTTCTCGAAGAAATAGCGTATCTTGCGAAACTCTTGCGAAAGTGCCGTGAAATCGTAGAAAATTGCAATTTTCGGGAAGCACGGGTCGCCTCGTGTTTTTCTATACTTCTTCCATTTGTTCAATCTCCTTGTATATATAGCGATACGAGGCAAAGGTGTATGGTATGGTAGCGAGAAATGGACAAACGTACGATGCACGATGATCGATCGACTGCGCACTGCCGAGGACTGGTTTGTCGAGCTCGCGGTTTTCCGCTCGACTCGTCCTAACAACCGTACGAAGCAACTTTTGCGATTCGTCTAGTCGATGGTCTGTCACCGATCGGCTTCGCGGATGATGAAACACGCTTAAAGAAAACCTGTTCGCGGCTGCTTTCTAGATTATAGTTGGATCATTAACTCTGGAAGGTTGGGTCAATCGAGCGCCTCGGAAATCAATCTCTACTTTTTGTATGTTTCTCGATTTCATTATTTGGATACACAAGTAGCAGCGAACTCGTCAGAGTATTTCCTTCCAGCTGGCAAGTATTAGGTCGTCCGATAAGTTTCTTCCGTTTTATATTGTTTTACCGAATTACGTACGATCGAGTTTCTTCTATCAAGGTAAAGATCACAACGTTCGACAGAGTAGGTTTCGCGTTTGTATAGAGATGCATTGTTGTAGAAGACGCGTCTGTAAAAGAAACAGACACTTTTCGGACAACCTAACATCGTCGAAATTAGAATATCGACGAGAGTGGACACGCCGTGTTTCCTTCGTGTGGCGTTTGAGTAAAGCCGAATATAAAGCAACAATAGTCGTCGACTCCCGTGACTACAGCGATCCGACTGCCATCAGATAGATGTTGAAACGCATTTCAGGCAGTTTGAGAGAATTTTCAGAAGCGTCGAAATTCTGTATATTATAGAGGAAGGTTGTAGAGTTTTGCGGAAGTAAGGCGAAACTCCGAGCATCGCTCGTTTACTTTCCCTACCTCGTGAACTATTAAAAGCGAAGGAAAGCTCTTGCGCTTTTCGCTGCCTTCTTGCAAAGTAACAGGCATACGGAAGATGCGTGAAGCGTTACCGCGCTCGCGATGCCAACTTGCGACTAGATTAATTTGTTTGTTGATCCTAATGCATATTTAATTATGGCCAGGAACAGGTTGCAGCTACTCAAAGTATACTAGCGACGAATTACATTTGTGACAAAATTCACGACAGAATCGAGAAGTAGAAGCTTCGAATGGTACGTTCTCTAATACCCCAGCGTCGTCTTTTATATTATTTATCAACGTTGTTTACAGCGCGAACAACCATCTTGAATTTTTAACATGGTTCAGAACAGTCTTGTCAAATATCCAGACTTGTCGATACAACGAATAATCTCTTTTGTAATATCTGCAAAATATCTATTTTCGTTCGTCCGAAACTTTACCAATACGATCGTGGTAGTCGGGTCTCGTCAGAGTGTCGATAAAATTTCCGAATTTTACGGAAAATGTAACACAATATGTAATGCATTCATAAAAACAAGAGGTAGATATATAAGAAAAGAGACGCAGACAAGGAAAAGAGATTAGATAGATCTAAGGGAAGTGGCGATAAGGTGATAACGCCATAAGGTTGATAGAACGTAAAAAGCGTATTATGTAAACGGAACGCGAAACCGGAAAGCTCGTCCAAAGCCGAAAGGCACGGACCAAGTAATAATAAATAAAAAATAAAATATATTCGTAAAAACTTGCTACAAGCGAGCTAAGGTATATCACAGGCACGAAGAATATTTCCTTGGAGAAAGTCTGAAAGGCAGGATCCAACAAATTTCTCCCCCGCACAAAGCTCTTTCACGCAGCTCTCGTTTCCTTCGAATTGAATTGCCTGCGTTAGTCGAATGGAACAGGCCATTTCCTGGACTTATTTATTCATTTGGTCGACTCCAGCTTCAGGCCAAAAACGCACAGTTGCCTGCCGCGGCACCGGCAGTAATAAAGCTCGGGGGTTCGTTCCTCGGCGTTACGACACACGACGCACCAGCGTCGGCGGACCGCAAAAACCGTGCCATTAGTACACAGCCAAGACGAAACCGAAACGAAGGCCGGACGTTTGCACCAGCTCATGCAAATCATCGTCTGAATTATTCATTAACGACTCGCCCCGCCACGCTCGGCTTTCCCAAGGACTGTTCCTTAAAATGTGCACCCTTATTTCGACGGTTTCGCCAACGGAGGATCGATACGACGGGGAACAGAGGTTTCACAGCCTTTCGACAGTGTGCACTTTACTATGGCCAAACCAGGTCGCAGATGTTAATTCGGGAATGATGGAGCTACGCTCGTGTTTGACTACTTGATTAGTAACAGCTAGGGATCGTAGGTCGAATCTGGTACTCCTGTCGGAGAGAGGAAGATGTTTGAAGTTACCGGGCCCCTGCATTTTCTCTTCCTGCGAATCCTGCTAATGGACTGGCGTGTTTAACGCCGTTTAATATTCGCCTCGTTAAGACGGTTTATTAGGGTTTACGTATTCTGAATTTGCTCTCGCTGGACCTGGTGTTTGTAGGAGAAATGTCGAGGAATAAGATACGTCCAATTGTAAGTTGAGTGGCCGTAGTATCGTTTGTTTGTAGAGGAAAATTCAATTTTATTGTAATTCAACGTTGAGAGGCGTTTGCTGTATAGCAGTTGGCTAAATGTTTGCCTCCCTATTAAGAGTTAGTTACTGAGAATTTCTGTTCAGTCGTGACCTAGATAGAAAGAATATCAAGGAACAAGAGGTAGACATTTTTAAGCTGAATAATCGTAATATCGTACGTGCAAACAGGCAACTTCGATTCTATAATAACTGCAAGCTAGGAAGATGTTTTTTTTTGTAGGACAGTCAGCTAAGCGTTTGTCTCGTTATTGAATATAAACGATATATCTTTCTTGGCGCGCCTGATACCCACTCCGTTCTATAAGTTCGTGTCTTTGTCGCTCAAAGGAGATTGCCGGACCACTGCTTCCTACCGTTAATTTTACACGACAGTTTAAGTGGAGAGAACCACGTAGTTTCAGTTTTACGCTGCAAAATCGTTCTCTTTCTTTTTTCTTTCTCTTTTCCTTTTTTTAAGTAGCACGATTTTTATGGTTCCAGCGAGATCGAGCGTCGTTACTTACGGACATAAGTTTCAAAGACGACGTCGCGTCGGTCAAATACGCTTCGATATTCTTAGCAAGGATATGGGCGTCTTTCTCCTTTTTTAACGCAACGATTACCAAAATCATACGTACATTTAGATCCACGAAAGATGGTTGATTTAACCGTTTCTAACGCCTGCAGTTTTATCAAATCGTTTCTTAAACTAGCGGTTCCGTGACATCTCGGTGTCACCGTATCGCCATCGCCAGAATCCATCGGTTTTACGCTTCTTCTCGCGCCTCCCTTTACGACTATCGATTACCCTTCCAGCAGAGAATGCCACCATGTCACTTGCCACTATACTGCGCTTTTTTTATCGATCATTGTAAAATCTATTCACCGACGCAGGAGAAATTGTCGTACGATCGAAAGATGCTTTTGGCAAGACATTTGGAATTAATACGACGTCGTAAAGTAATGGGTTTTATGGTCTAGAATCGTTGTTTAACGTCGACACTCTCGTCGTCTGCGTTTCTCTTCGTCTTCGTTTTTAATCCTTTGACAGCATAATGAAACAACGAAGAGTTCAGAACGAATGATGTCTATTATATCCGACAGCGATCGAAGATGCTCGGCGATGATCGAAGGATTCCTCTGAAAGTCGAGAACGACAGGAATCTCTTTGAGGCGCGAAATTGCAGGTTTTTCGATGCGTTAAAGCTGGAACGCGCAAAGGTGAACAGACGAAGGAAAAGTCGGAACGCAAAGGAAGGAGTATGGCAACGTTACGGATATAGAACACGGGGTAATATAACGAGGAGTGTGCGGGGGTTAGTTGCTCTCAACTTGGTAAGCATCGGTTCTTTTTGCTCGAGTCATGGCGAAGTTCTTAATTAAATTCACCGGGTACCCGGCGGGCGCGAGCGAAGGGGAAAAAATAGAAGTTGCGGAGGAAAAACTGCGAATCGAGGGTCTCCGCGAGTAGTGGCCAAGTATCTTGCAAGATCCTGTTCCCTTGCAAGGCGAAGGGCCGGTGACTGACTCTCGGTTCTCGCATGAATAAACAATGAATTACGGGACCGGTATCGCGTCAGCCGTTGAACGTCGTTTCGCGGACATTTCGGAAATTGCTCGAACCACGAGGCATTAATAACGCTTACTCCTCTTTGCTTGCCCACACGCGCTGCCATCCGCGGCACTGCGATAAAACCGAGACCACACGCGCCGTTGCGTGCGTTTCGTGATTATAATTAATTGGTTTCACCGTGATTTCATAGTTGCGGATAACATTGCTTTCGTCAAATTGCTTTTCCCTCCCCCGCTGCCGGCTACCCAACGAAAAATGATCGTAGTTTTGCTCGTTATTGCTTCCGGAAATTGAACGTTATTCTACGAGCTTTCGCGGTTCGAATAGAATTTGTTAAAAAAGAAAAATTGCTACCGAAAAATAAATGTACTGTGTACGCTGTACAACCGACGAGAGAACAATGTACAGCGGCCGGTGAAATTTTCCAATTCGTTTCAAATCCTATCGATACGATTACGATGATCGTGTTCGACTACGGTGTTAGTAAAGTTCCAAGATGTTTTACGTATCTATTCGTAGGAGGTTTCTATGCAAAAAAAAAAAAAATTATCGAGTTGTAAAATAAGCAGGAAGCGGATAACGGAACATCACCGCAGAGAAACTCGGTGTATCGTAGGAGAAAACGGCTAGAAGCACTTCTTTGAAAGTAGCGGAAAAGTACAGCGGGGATCAACTAGGCAGAATCCCTATTTATGGGAACTATTTCGACATACGTGCAGCGGATATTCCTTGCGAGTGTCGCCGGTTCTCCATAAAACATTGAAATCTCCAGGATGAACGGGAAATCGATAAGAGGCGCAGCGAACCTCGCAACGATAGATCGAGCTTATTTTGTCAAATAAAGGAGTAGCTTAATAACGAGACTTGGAACGGTGCCCTTTGGATCTCTCGCGGCTTGACAAATTCCCCTTCCTCCGCGGATATCCTCCAGCAACATCTTTATTGCGGCTTCAGAGCCTTCTTATTCGTGCGCGCGGCGATAAACTCCAAAATTTTACTTCGAAGAGAGCGACTACGATAATTCAAAGAGTATAAGGGTATAGACTCGGGGTTATCGTTCTGTACAAGCATTAAAGAGCATCATCGATCTTTCGACGAACGATGCTTTATCGCTCAAACGTGTTTAACACGTTCGCTATCAACGCCACGTATATCTGCGTATTAATTCTCTTAGATTAGTTTCGATTTTTGCGAGAACAGGCGATTTAAATGAATAAACAGGGGAACAAGACAACGAACAACGTGTTCAAAGCAATATCGCGATATAAAATACAAATGATTGCGATGAAAATATTTTAGTAGCAGCGCGTGTGTTAATTGGTCATAAAATCCAGCGACAGATAATCCAGTTACAAGTTGAGAACTTAATAGATCCGGAATTGTTGTCTCGTTGGTGTTCAGAGGAATATCGCGTTGATATTTTCTCTCCAATTACGCAAATATCACGGAGATTTAAGCATCGGTTGAGCTCAAATGGAAACGCGGCATCCAGGGATTCGAGCTAAACGCGAAAGAGGGGTGAAACCAATTGTCCCGGACTATTCTACACGAGGTTAGACAATGATAATTAAATTGTTGATGCACAATGGAGATCAGGTGTAATTCCGAAGAAATTTCGGAATTTCGAATGAAATTTATCGCGAGATAATTTCGGCAATTATTAAGAGCACGTGTTCCATTTCTAAGAAATATTCATCCCCTTTAACGTCGCTCGCTTGTCGGCTCAAAGAGGAATTATTTAAAACGTACAATTATTTAGACAATTTGCAGATTGATTAAAATAACTAATTTTATCGTCATTATTCTGCTATATCGATATCAAAATTTACATCGACTTAATCAAATTTATTAAATATCGACATACGTTTATTAAAATTTATTTGAAAGTTACGACGAAAGGCACGAATATGAAAAATACAGTGCTCTCGGTGCTGAACGTAAAAGTAATCTAAATTTCATCGATTTAATTACTCGGTTATCGTATTATTGTAAACATATAATAAATAAACAATCGCGGGAAAAAAGGATTTTGCTTTAAATCATGAAATTTTAATCAACTTTCCAATAAAGCTGTTTCATCCGTTCTAAAAATCAGACTTGCGCATTGTGCATTCGATTCGATAATTCATTGGTACGATATTTAACTACGATTATTTGCTTTTTGTTTTACGTATTTAAGTATTTTTATACCGTAATTTATATTATTATATGTATGTGTTAGTTTACATTATTCCGTATAATTGTATCGAAATTTACATTGCTCAACAAAGTTTGTTAATATTTCGGTCGTTGTATTTATCGAAATTTATTTTGAAAGGACAAACGTGGACAATGCAATGCTCTCGAATACGTTATTTATCTATAAATTTCGTCCTTTTATGGATCTTTGATAAGTATAATACCGGCGTCGTTTTATTTAACATTGAACGGCCACGTGTGAACGGAATAAAATTTTATATCGCAAAATGAAATGAAATTAGTTCGCTCTTGTATATAATATTACATAAATACACGATAAAAGCCTCTCATTGTTTGTAATATCATCGAACATGCTACGCACAATTTTAACGCAGTAAATACAAAACGCATTTCAACGTTTCTAAGACACGTTTCAAGTCAGAACTACACTGAGAACTACATTTTTCCACTTTGTCGCTTAACTATCGATCGCGTAAAATATACCTCGTTGGGAAAAAGCGAAAATAAACGCGAAAGCGAACGAAAGCAGAAAGATGGTATGATAAAAATTTATGTCACCCGGTATTCATAACTGTCCCCATCGGTCCCTGTTTACTCGTGGAACTTTTCCATCCGTGTGTTACGAGTAAATCTCGTTGAGACAGCCGGATAAGTGCGAGGACGCGCGGTAAAGGCCACCAATGAACAACGCCAGTCTCGGTCCGATCGTGCACTGGAAAACGCAGTAAATCCTCGGTGACGTCACGGATTAGGCATACAGCTTATCCGATTCCCCAACCGGACGGATTTGCGCCAGAAAGTTTTCAACCCCCTGAAGAATCCGCGCGACGGCTCTCTCTTAAACCTCGTACCTGCTTCTAAAGCTCTGATTTCTCTTTCTCCACTTCACATTCAGCATCACGCTCGAAATCATTGAACTACGTTGCCTCTCCTGCGAAAAGAAATTCGCAAATATTCCCATTCGCAAGTACTTGGACACCTACCGGTTTCGTACGAAATACAATACGAAACGTGACAATTGATCTAAGGTATCAAGGAAACTATTGGATCGATCAGAAAGTTATTCGTGTTAAATTTACCACCCGATATATGTAGAAAGGAAAATTCGTTAAAACACTCCAACGACTACAATCTAAAACATTAAGAACATTATTAGACGCACTTTGGTACGTAACCAAAGAAACAATACATCGCGACTCTACTAAGCGTAAACTCTTTATACTCGTGACATTGTAACACGCCAGAAAAACTTACTAAAAATTCTTTTAGAATTGATTGTAATTTTTCTCAAATAAAATAAACAAAAAAAATTTCTTCGGAGAATGAATAAAATATCGTTGAAGGAATTAAAGGTGAATTAGATAGAGCATCCGAGATCTCGAAATCTGTCGTGTTTCAAAAAGATTCCCGTAAACTCTCGTGCAAAGTATTTTGTCGAACGATATCTTTCCCCGGCATGATACACGGTGTTGAATACATCCGTGCTCGTTTACACGGTGAAATCGAAGACACCCTTACTCACTTTCGCTCGCGCGTGATTTATCGAATGCATCGGTATCGAAGGTAAGCGCAAGTAGAACGCATCCATCGTATCCCAAACGACGCGAGAATTCTTCGATTTCTTCTCCGTGGAACACACGAAAATAAGAAAAGGGAGAAACGATACGAAAGCAGAGAGAACTCGCTAGGCCAATAAAAGGGTGCGGAAGTAGCACGAACGGAAGAAAAGGGTTCGAATTGCAACCGAATTCTCTGGCAGACTTGCCACGCGTTGAAAAGAATATCCAAATATTTCGTTCGTGTCTCAAGTTCGAAAAAGCTTTCCCACGCTACCGAACATATAACGGTAGAATTTCATTCTACATTAGGAGTCTACACGAACTTTCGGGAAAATCACGCGAAATTGTACCGAAGTTATCTTCTCATTTCTCCATGTTGTGGTTATTGGTTATATAGATAGAAGAACGCGTGGATAAATTGCAAGATAGAAAAGGTATATTTAACAAAGAAGTGTATGTATAAATATGAATACAGTTTGAGCTGGTCCAGATCAGCACGCTAGCAGCGTTACCTAGTAACTGAAAACTCCGAAGCCATCGTTGCCTGTCTATTGCCTATGGTTGCCACGTGGTTGTCTTCTGTCTATGGCCTGTCGATGGCTTTAGTGATTGAGAAAACTAGACAGAATAGACGTAGAATTTTCTTAGAAGTGTTAACCGCTTCAACACTCCACGTACGTACGCGTATATAGCTACAGTATTTCTACACCGTTGCCTTCTATCATACCATTTACGTACCGAATAATTAAGTACGTACAATTTTCGTGCTTTTCTATCATTGTCTATTCGTCTAATCATTTAGCATAATCGTTTCGTCATATACATACAAAATACAGAACGTCGTAAAAAGTTGCTTCATTGAGATATAAGACCATGCGTAAATATTTATCTGTCCACCGTGTATTTGTCTCTACGATGAGAAATATTTAAAGCGAAGGTTTCCACGTTAATATCTGCCACGAGAATTATTTATATCCGGCCAGTAAATATACGTCTTCTTCATTGTCCGTCGATGCAACAATATCATAAAGTCAGTTGGCTGGTCCAAAAAGCCGGCTGACCCAATACGAGCTCGTTCCACTGTTTGCTCTCGTGTCTGTTTCGCAGCCACCGTTCTCCACAGGTCTCTGATATATTGCCTGCATATACGCGTTGCCTTTCCGTTTCCCGATTCGCCAGGAAATGAATCGTCCTCAATTAAACCGGCAGCCCGATAGATCTTCATAAGCCCTAAATGTTTAACTGACGATTAATCGATGCTCGTTGAACGAGTCGCCCGTTCGACCGAACCTCTTGACCGTTCGCTCTAAATTTTCAATAGAACCGACTTTCGACGTATCGAATCTTTTGGTCCTTTTCCAGTTCGCCTAACCACGCGACATCTAACCATCGAGCCAAGCAAGCAGCCCACGGGAATCGCTTATAAGCAATCGACGCATGCGGCAAATCGCTCGCGGCAGCCGACTCGCTCTGTTTCTAAATTAAAATCCTTCTAACCGTCAACTGCGATGCTTTTTGACATGGACGTACCTCGTAAATTCGAAAGCGCGGCAATTTTATTCTATATGGTACAGCGTATACCAACGAAACCGTATATTCCTGTCTACTTAACCGTTTCGTCCGATCGATTCACCGGCAGTTGTGCTTCGTGAAAATTTCAATCGATGCGCCGCGAAATTGCGCAAAACTTCGTGATTTCGTTCGTTGTTACAACATTGGCAGGAATTTGGAGTTTGGTGAATCGTTTCGGCGCGTTATTCTGCATTTTGAAGAATTAAAGCGCTTAGAGGTGGAAAGAAAGGTGTGTCCCTTTTTAATACTTGAATCGGCAGAATCATCAAAACGAGCAACTCGTAACTTTTTGATAGCTTCCATAGATTATTTTACAATGCTTGATTTTTGGGAATTTGAATGACACTGTTGTAGAATATAGGAATGAATTTGTAGAACTTTATACTTTAATCGTCGCATTTTTAATGCAAACGAAGGAACGTTCTTTCCTTTCCCGAACCGGAAAGTAAACGATCGATGATTTTCAAGGCAGCGCGCATAATTTCACGCCGCTGGCTTTCAGGCGAATAGTCTAGCCAGAATTTCGCAAACTTGCGTCGATCGAGGACAACGTGCAACGTCCTACGGTCTCGAAATTCGAAAAGGTCACGTGTACCGAATGCTTACGTGACTGCAGTTGCCCGAGACTCGTCTCACAATACCGGCTAGCTAATGTACGCATACAACACCCACCATTAGTTCAATTATTCTCACAAATAGACTTTTGACGTTTAATGAAACGACGACGATGGAATTTCTTACACTGCGAGTAGTTCGGGGACGTCCAATTAGTATATTCGATACTCGACCAGATAGTCGGTCGAAATAAAACGTGGAATTTGAATGGCACCTTTGAGTTTTAAATTACTGCTGTTGGCTCGTTCCTCTAATTAAGTTACACTCGATTCGACGCGGCATTTAATACGATATTGGAAATGAAATATTCGAAATTTCATGAAACCGAAAGAAAAGCCTTTGTAATTCCATTCGGTTCGTTTGTAGAAAACAATTTCTCCGGACACGATGGCCCTCGAACGTATTTGAATGCTTGCAAGAAACTTTTTCTGCATGTATCGTGTAAATATAATATATCATTGAAATTTCACCAGCAACGAGTCACCGCTATCGTGATCGTATTGGTGACATTTGGAGACAATCTAAAAATGTATACAGAAGTTACAATACATTTATTGCAAACATAGTTCTCGTAAAGATCTTTCGCTGAGAATAAAGTACAATATTTATCGAGGCCATTAATCGTGTTGTACGTTATTTTTTCATTTTTTGCTAAATGCGTGTTTCCAATAAATATCTTCCGACTTCTACCTATACGCATCTTCGGATTGGTTTGAAATTTTATCGATATCATCGCATTAATCGCGTGTCACTGCAGTGTTAATGAAATTTCAGAAAGTTTCATATAACGCGTGTATTCGTATAAATTTTCTCTGCTAAATGCTGGAATATCTTCGTGAAACATTTGGATATTTGGAAAATACTGAAGGTCCAGATAAAACCGTAGATCGAACAAGAATTGATACGTCGTATCGTATGGCAGAAACGAATTTCGTTGAGCATTGTCGAGAACAGCAGCGTCGGAAAAAGACTGACGTTGAACGACACGTGGAAAATTCGTCGTAGGATTCAGTTGCTCGCCGTGTTTTCAACGATTTTGATAACTCGATACGGTGAAAACGACGTTCGAATATCACAAACGACTGACGGATGTTCTAATTACTCGCTGCTTCCTACAACGTCCCCTCTTTTCTTTTTCCTCTTTCCTACCTTTTCTCTCTCCCTCTTTTCCTTCCTTTTTATCCTATTCGAAACAATCGGATCGACAGGCTGGTACAAACCTCGGTAGGACGAAAGGGAACACGCGCTGCTGGCCTAGAACGATACAGCAAAGAGAAAATCGACAGCCGATATTTGCAGCACGCGGTATTGAAAAATTGAGCCGATCTCAGTCCAGCCAACACGTTTTCGCCCTCTTCTATTTGCCTACGCGTTCAGAAAATCTTTACACTTTGCGCATATTTCGGCTGCAGTCAAGATAAGTACTATTATTATTATTATCGTTGTGATTGTACTTGCGATCAAACCGGATACTCGTTCGCGACGATCGATTTTCGTCTCATTCGTAAAAAGGTAAATTAAGAGACCTCGAGGTTCAATCGTATCTTTAATAAACTTGTTAATATATCGGGCTATTTCTATTTGTCGTATGAAATAGCAAGTTAAATTGTATTTCGTCGTAACTTTTGAACGGAGGTGTATATTTACGTTTAATCGAATTTGATTGGCGCGAAATTTTCATTTTCAGTTTGGTCGATTGCAATCCGAGCCGAAAAATAATCCATGAAAACATTGATCGCGGCCAAAAAGCTTTGTTGCTCGATTTCAGAACTTTTCTCCCGATATTTATTCATCTCTTCATAGGTCACGGTGCGTACGTAAAATCAGGCTTTTTTTCCACGGAACGCTCTCAATCCAACCATCCATTCGCTTTAATGTTCTTAACGCAAACGTTTCACTCACTCGCGCTACCATTATGATCTTCTATCGTTATACATCGTTCGGTGAAATGGTGGAACTAGCCATTTTTGCGATTCGAGATTCCAGAACGCCGCTCTCCTCTGGGATTCAATTACGTTAAAATGCCACTTCAACCGAATCTCATTCGATGTTCATTCGACACACTGCTGTCCATCCAGGCGGATTAAAAATCACGAGTTTGTTCCGTAATTGTGGAAGCGCTTTGTCAAAATTTATACACCAACAAGTGTACACTTTAGTTTTGTCGCTTGATCTCGTGTTCGGTTCAACGTGATAAAGATCGACGTAACGATAAATCTGGGAGAGAATATTTGCAAAAAGTTATACGAAACGCTCGTGTTGCTTTGTTAAATCGTATATGAAATCTTCGTATTTCCTGATAATCTTTTTCCAGATGTCAAACTCGTATTGGTTTTGTAGGAATTTTTATTTTTGAAAGAGCGAAAAGCTGAAACCATGAAACGGTACCAATACTAAATGAGGCTGCCATTGAAGAACTAACACGGGCCTGCAACATCCGCGCGATATATTCCATCACCCGTACATTCTCCTTTTCTTCCATTTTATTCGTTTCATCCGACAAATATTTGGACTGAAAAAATTAAAAATCGACGTGCGAGATTGATGCTTATCCCCGTTCAAATAACAAAGCGGATCAAAATTGACGAGCGCCAGTGTTTTGTACGTTAAGCGGTGCTCGATCTCGTCGACGTTTAAAAGAATCACAGTACTCGAAAACTTTTAATAGGCAATCATATAAAAAAAGCGCCGACTTTCAAGCTGTCACTCTCCCATTCTTCCAGACCTTTTAAACGAGCTTCAAGTTTTTCGCAGCAATTTCTTCTTCTTTTTTTTTTTTTTTTTTCAACGATGGTTCGCCGATCTCACGTACGAGATTCAAGCGTGTTTCGAAAGCGTATTTCTGCGATGTATTTCATGAAGTTTCATCGGAGGAGAAGGAAAGAGCACGATGGTCGAGGAGATCGGTCCATCTCCGAAAATGTAAATGGGATGAGACCCGCTTGAAATTGATACAAACGTCGTTAGCCGTGCCGCTTTGAGCGAGAGTCACCCTTCTTTCTGCTTTTTAGATCGTGCTTTAGCCTCTTGAAAATATAAAACGTACTCGTGACCTGCTATTTTTTATCTCGTTTTCTGTTTCTCCTCTCTTTTCCCTTTTTTCCTTCTTTTTTTTTCTTTTTTTTTTTTCTTGCAACGCGCGAGTCAAAAGCTACATCAGCTACATCAAATGACCTCGTCGAGGAGTAACAAGACTTCGGAACCGTTTTATTTTTTCTGGCGATTCACGGTAAAAACACGGACATGTAAATCGCTATCTCTCTCCTTTCTTTCCTCGAAGGTTTGCTCTTGCGAATTTCGTAGTGTAAATTACGTCCGGGATATTTTGATGAACGTCAGTGGAATAATCGCGAGTACGAATCGGTTCGCTCTGAATGCGAGAAAATCTGCAAAAAAAAAAAAAAAAAAGAGAAGGCGAATAAAAGACTAGGAACGTGTTCAAAAGAATAGTATTTCAACGGATCCGTTGTTATCGTTGCCAGGAGAATGAATATGCACTTCAATCAATTATTCGTTGGAAGATCGATCGGGCATTTTTATAAATTAAGCTTACGTCGGAAGAGGAATTCAGAGCAGGAAAGTTTCGTCATTAACGGTATAATAAATGACAAGACTTTTTAGCATTTTTAGTCAGTGATCTGAAAGAGGTGAGAAAAAAGATCTTTCGATCGTTAAAAGCCGCAACTGCTGACGCGATCGTCAGCTCTGACGCATATATTAATCACGGAGAACGATCGTTAGCCTTGGAATTTGCATAATTTCAAATACCCGCTCGGGAAACGATCGATTTTCCACCGTCGAGCCTTAATGCACCATTGGAATGTGCTGAATACCAATTTTGTACAGCGTCGCTCTATGAAACCTGCCTTATACACCTCGCGTAGAAAAAAGAAGCTAAGTACGTAAATGAAATACGTATCAAGGCTCGTCGAACGTCGAAAGCGAATGAAATTTCTACGGCGAATCGTACAAAGCAAGCTGGATTCCTGCCACGCGGGGACGACGTGTTTGAAACGCGATTTTTCCAGCTGCGACACATAGCCGGACAAACAACAGAATATTTAATCGGGGCTTCGAATTTGCGATCGCAACTGCATTTCATTAACGGGAAACGCTGTAATTTTATTTCGTCTCGTTCTCCTGATTTATCCTGCGACTCTAATACCTGGTTTCCATGGGGATTTCCCGGCGACCGATTTCATTATTGCTCGTTAATGACATTACACAGCCGTTTTTAACTTGCGTCGAATCAGTAAAAAATCCCGAGAATTCGCATAATTTCGCGCGCCGTCCGATCGATTCCACGCTGATGAACTTCAACGTGCTCGCGTGATACCGGCAAACAATCGCGCGACGTTAATTTTTCCCTGTGCAAAATTTCGCTCCACCCATTTTTCGGTGGTTCCTCCTTCAAATGCAACAGAGAATCGTGCTTGTTATAGCACACTGTGTATAACGATCGAGCAAACCAAAGTATATTAAATTTCCTTCCGTTTAGCGGCACTTTCGTATGACTGAGAAAAATCTCATAGCGTGAAAATGAAACGTAGAATCTGAGGAGAAAACGCGCGAGTGGAAAATAAGGCAAATACTACGAATACTTTCTACAGCTATAACAACTGCAAGTGGTTAAGAGTGAGTGGGGCGAGCGAAGAAGCAGACGATATTTGGCTAAAGAATCGTATATATGAATTATGACGTTAACGCAACATCGTAGGACTGATACGAAGGCTTGTAATTTAAATTCCACTTACTCGAAGCCGCGATTCCTCCGCGTATTTCGCCTCGCATTGCGAATTCTCTAGCGGCAAGAGAGCTATTACTCCGTAGAGGGTGGGAGTAATTGAAACGAAAGATACAGGGTCGCTGTATTCGAAATGGATTTCGATTCCCTGGGTGGCAGGCGATTCTCGCGATACGTAGCCAAAGTGTGGCAAAGAAGGAGACGTGAGTTGTAATTCTTGAAGAAAATCATCGAACGAAGCGAATGCTTCGAGCAAGCGACTTTGATAACGAATAATAGAATCACCACGAGAAGAAGATACATTCTTCTCGTTCAGGATATTAGAAACGTGCGTGGATTGCAAACGGACAGGTCAATGACAAGAACCGGAAATAGGTACGGATGCCCGATAGCTCGAGTGGAGTTTCTCTGGGCATGGAGTGGACAGAAACGGGAAAAAAAGGAGATTTAACGGTCGAAGGAACTCGAACGACCAAATGGAACAGGGGTAGAGACTGTGTAGGGGTTGAAAACCACCCCCCCCCCTCCTCTGTTCGTTCTGGGTTTCGAAATTGAACGCGCAAGTCTGCTTGACCGTACAGAACCGCATCGCGACACGGAGAAATAGGGAATAACCATCCGTTTTATAGCGGTGCGATCGCGTGAAATCAATTTTATGCCGGACTGGGGCTGGACCGTTGATTGACATTTGGATAAAAACAAAATGCCGGAGATGCCTCTTGATTTTCAATCGACGTTTCCATCGGCGAATAGCAATCTGGTTTTTTAATAAGAGAAATAAACGGGTTTCTAGGCAAATTTACAAATTCTATGTCGATAATTTGTAATTTGTAAAATCTCGCTCCTAAGGTTAATTCGATCGTGCAAGGAGATGCAGGATTGTAAATTTAGATAAATCCTGAAGAGCGCGATTAGATGGTAAATCGTCGATAGAAAATAAGATAGTTGTTTAAAGAGCAATGTAAAATATGTCTACAAGCGCCGTTGAGCCCGGATGGTGAACGTTTTCGATATAAATTATCCAGGCAGGAGATGTGAAAAAATGAAGACAGAAAACATCAATTTTCGTACGTGACTAAAATAAACCGCTCGCGCCATACTCGAACACCTGCAATTTTAATACCGTCGCTGGAAACTGGATCGACGATAAATTCATATAATCCGTATATAAACATATTTTTGTCACTGTCCCTCGCATCTAGCACGTTTTTGTCGACTCGCAGCGACGCTTATTCCTTCGTAGATGAATGCCCTCGTTCGCTCGTCGCGGCGGTTTCCCTGGTAATTTGAATTGCACGCTTCGAAACAAATATTGACCGGGAAAAAATAATCCTCGAGGTTGGTAAATAACGCGATTGTAGTTTTTATCGGTATTTCACTCACCTGCGATCGCATCTACATGAAACTTACATTCGTTACGAATAATCTCGTGGCGTTCCCTCATGGCATCTCGTAATTCCTGTTTCCCTATCCTTCGCCAACAGCATTTCGTAAATAAATAAATCAGAACAGCGCAAATGAATAAATGGAGAAAGACGAACAAACGAATGAAAGAAGAGAAATGTACACAATAAGAGTACTGTAATACTTTGATCTAGTGTGCGTTGCATAAAGCGAACCGCTTCAATCCTTTAATAAATCTTATCTTCGAAAAGCGATTTCAAAGGTCCAGCACCTCGTATATCGGATTACAGAGCAATAAAAACTACTCTTTCCTACAGGATTTTATTCTCCATACTTTCAAGAGAGAAATTGATATATCTTTTCCCCCTGGGATCCTTCGAATATATTTCTCCACGTTCAACCACGTGCCTATTCTCAAAACATTCTGTCTTACTGGAAACCGACAGCTTCTCGCGAACAAACGAGATTCTACCTTTGCCACTGATCCTTTCATAAACGTCTCAAACAACGTTCAGACAACTTACGTAACACTTTCAAAAGTGGCACGTATTTTCTACGCTTGGCTACGACGTATAGCGACAATTTCGTTTCACTCGCGGAAGATCGTGTTTGCCGCCGCGTTTCCAGAACTTCCATATATTTGTCAAAGGTCGATCCTTGTTATCCGTGAAACACTCCGTCAACTATATTATAGTTGTTCGTTCTTATCTTGCCCTTAAATTTCTATCCTTTTTTCCCTTCTTATATATAAAATGATATATTATAGATTTATATATATTATATATATTATATTTATATATAGATTTATATATATATATATATATCATTTTTCTCGCGTTATCTCTCTCGTATCATTATCACGTTATCCTTCTTACACGCGTCGGTTCGTATCTTTATGGAAAGGGATACATAGTAAATTCGATACAACGAAACGTAATTCATATTTTTGCCCATTGTACGGTGCGCTATGTCCGTGTGTGTTATCGTGGAAAAGAGGTCGACTTGCAAGCTGACCTCGTAAAAGCTATGAAACCAGGACCATCTTAATAATGATAAAAATAGTAATAATCGTAATCGCGACGGAAGACAATAGTCCGTGGCGAGCTTAAGGCGCAACGAAATTGTCGGCAATAAAAGCTTAGCACTCCATCGATGCTGCTCGTTCTCTGTGGTTAAGCTCGACAAAGTCGAGTTTGGTCGGTTGCGTTTCAGCCCTCTGGCCGCCGCCACGAAACAGACGAGTCTGCCTCCGGGAAAGGAACCGGGATACGGACGAAAAGAGGAGAGCGAATAGAGTGGAAAGCCGGTTATCCCGTTGGAATTCCAATTTGCTGGGCACGCCGCGTGTATTTTCGCGCGGGGGGAAAGAAACGAGCCGTAGGCGAGGAGATGAAACATACTGTCCGGCCGATGAGTTCGGCAAAGACAGAAAAACGGGACAGGGAATCGCCTCTTTGAATCCACGGCATCGTCGAATCTGTCGCATCGTTTACCTTCGATGGTTATTATCACGTTTGCTCGTCGATGCTGTGATCGCGCGCGACGTACTTTCACGTTTCCGATGATAGCGTTATTTTTCGATTAAACACGCTAGACTTTACGAATACGTAATAAAGCTTTTTGCTATATTACACTTTTTTGTTCCAGCAGAGTTTTACTGAGGCGCAATTAACCTTACAAAGCGATTTATGTTTAACTGGAAATTTAAGTTTTCACGACCGTTTCAATGTACATTTAATATTCGTATGCACGAAAGGTTCGTTGTTCAAAGTTCCGTACATGATTGATTATATTTCATTGACGATTTACAACAATAAGGCCTCCGATGATCGTATAATGCGTAACGTGTCGATAACAAGCGAAGCATCGCACAGCCGTGTGGCAAATACTACCAGTAGAGAATTCGAAAGCTCGCAGCGCAAGTAACTTGTAATTTTACGTTAATCACGGTATTGTGCAAGCTCGTTTACGTATTACCACGTATAATTGCTTTTGTCGAACGCTTCGTTCTACCGAATTACTAACTGAATCAGATTATCATGCTAGATAACGGCTGGCAAAGCGATCGACACCGAATTCACTAACCTGAATAATCCGCTTTCTACTGGGATTCTTCTCCTCTGTGAATTAAATGAAACGTGGATAATACGCATTGATGGGAAAACGAGGCGAGGGAAAATATTTTCAATCTTTATCTTTCGTTAAGCTATTAATCAAATCGCAAAGCATTCGCAGTTATTTACAAGGTGGTGCAAAGATACGGCAACATTTTTTTTTTTTTTTAGAAAAGGAGGAACAAAAGTGAAGCTTTTTACGGTGATCCAGAGAGATGGCAGAGGTGGAGCGAGTGCGGCCGCTGTAACTGATGCAAATGACCCGCTTGCACGACAAAAAGATAGACGAACAATGCCATTCGTGTCAGCTCTTCTGCTGTTGTACGTCACTTTCACGTACTGGCGCATCATCATTTCGGTCCTAGCGACAATGGATATCGCGTCCTGTTCGACTACCGCTAATAACTTTGTGAATTTCTACGCCGAACGGATGACAGGCGGGAAAAAAAGAATTTCGTTGAATTTCGTTGAAATATGTCAGAAAAATTATGGACCGGGTACAGAGCACCGACTGCACTGGCTGTTACTAGATTTCGTTACAACGTTAATGAAACTTGGAATCGTTTCGTACAGTATATTCACAAGAGACGCGTATATAACTCGAGAAGTCTTTCGAGTTTCGTAAACGAGAAAGATAAGACGTTTTATCAGTTCCTTTACCAATGAAGATTTCGCACGAACAGAGTTTTAAAAAGTCTCCCGCGTAAAAGTATCGCTAACGAGAATTCTCTTTCCTTCGGCTCGATCCGCCTCTTTCTCGCCACTCTTTTCTCTGCCAAGCAAGTGAGTAAGTAGCAGTGCTCGAATCTTCTCTGAAATTCGCATAATCAAACGTTCAGTCAGCGAGATGCATCCGGTACGAGGAGGACTTTCATTTTACCCGATATGTCATGCAAAGAACAAGAAGGAAAAAGAAGAAGAGACGTTTGAAAGGTCGACGAGGTGAAAACGAGGACGACGCTCCCGTTTTCGGCAAGCTGACGGTTCACGCGCAAAAAGATGCGTGTCACTGGATCAGACTTTGTTCTTATTGTCCTACGTCTTCTCTCCGGTATTATTTTTTCTTCTTTTTTTCGGCTTAATACGTACACGGGCTGTGACAGGCACTTCGGTACTTCGGCTCTTTTCTTTTTTCTTCTCTTTTTCTCGTCTCGTTGAAAGTTTACCTCGAAGATTAATACTAAAGCTACATAGTTTTCTCTAGGAGTTGCCCCAATCGGTGGTTTCGTCCTTTTACTCGGGCAAATTATCTGTTTCAGAAGAAACGAGGTTGGAAAGCTCATTGAGAAAAGAAGGTTCAGAGAGTCGAGCATTTGGCAGCGGAGTTGAAAACTGAAAGGCGACAAAGTTTCGCCACTAAGTTGGAAACTTTGAAACTGATATAAATGGCCGGTCGGTCACTCGGGCTAAGCGGTTTGCAATTTACTCGCGAAAAGTTCTTCCCCCCGTTTGCGGTAATAAACCGAATCGATTAGAGCTTCGCGCGGGATGCAATATCGTTGAATGAAATCGCTGCTATATCGCAGTGGCAGTGGCAATGGCTGTCTCCCTCTTTGCGACCGAATTTCCATTTCACAGAGACAACCTGTCTTGTCTGTCGAGGCTCGGTTTTCGAATTCCGTTTGATATCGCTGGCAAAATTCTAACAGAAAACATTCCTCCTTGCGCAGTAAATTAAAACACGTAGTAGCGATGCAATTACAAGCGGCGCTATAGATAATTTTGCTACGAAGATTGAAAGATGACAGTGTATTGCTGCTCTAATCTGACCCTTGGTAAAAAAAGAAAAACGATAGAAAGTTACTAAAAAGAAACTTCGTTCGTTCCAACAAAGTTGTGTAAAGGCGTCGAAAGAAGAAAAGCGGCAATAAAGAAACAGCTTGGAAACAATCTAGCGAGAATTTCAGAGTAAAAATGAAAATAACACAAGCGTACTTAGAAAAGAAATTCCACTGAAATAAGAAAAAAAAAAGAAAAAAACACCAGAAGAACGACATACATAAAGAACAGGCACCATAAAGAAGATAGAAAATGTCACGTTAGGAAAAGAAACAAAGTCCTTCTAAGTAGAAATACCGTGTCTATAAAGATCAACAGGCTTCAAAACTTCTAGGATATCCTAGATGGACTACGTGAAACTTGGAGATGGCGGCTTTAAGCGAAGCACGGTCGAATTGCGGAATCGTTAACGCGAAAATATGATAATACACGAGCTGTAGACGATGCGCGCCTGAAACGAATTTTTCGTACAAAAGAATTCGACTCGTAAAAATTCGAAACGCAACAGCCGTTAAACTTTTCAAGAGTGAACAATCCAAACAGCTTGATGAATAAAAAAAGGCAATTTCAATGTTACACGGTCGGCTGGATTTTTATGTCGAACATTTCCACCTAAGCTTTTTAATTACACGTTTTTTCGACTCGTTATCGCTACGATGAGTGTTTCTCTAAAAGGTATTTACCGTTCGTTGGAATTGAAAAAAAGTGGATCGTTTACACCCCCGCCATTTTACAGATCAAATACGTAGTCGAACGGTGTTTCGACGATGCACGGTTTGTCGACGAAATTTTAATCGAACCATACATTTCCGTCGGTAATTTCGAACAAAATTACGGCCGATCGCCCATATCGTGTCGTCCTTCCTCTTTCCAAAAACCGAAAAATATATCCCCCTAAAAAAAAAACGTCGAAAAATCGGGAGTACATCGCGACTAAAATAGCAGATTCGCGACATACCACCAACCACGTATAAGCAACCCTGTGCTCCGTTATTTATCCAGAGAGTATTTCAAAACTGTCTCGCGTTTAATTTACCGTCTCGCATTGATCAAAACTGTCTGCCGTGTTTTGACAAAAAAAAAAGAAAAAAAAAAAAAAGAAAATAATGCAAATGCCACAAAACAGAAGGGCGGAACGAGCGTGCGAGGGAAATATAAACGCGTCATAAAGTTGCAGCCTGATCTCGCGCGAAAAAGGGGCGGTTGACACTTTTCATCGTGCCTACCCCTTTTTTCCCTTCTCGTTGACTAGAACGAGGTTTTATTCCGACCGGGGATGGCTGCGTCGAAATTAGATTCGAGAAAAGTATTTAACTTCCGATCAGACGCGGCTTGCCGATTGGCTTAGCGGTAACAAAAAGGGCCCCGAGAGCTAGCTAGTTTCGGCCATTTGTTTCAATTACCTAACATGCTCGAGACACTGGCGCGTGATTTGCCGTTCCGCAACGCCATTTACTGGTCATCGTTGAATTATGGTTTCCCAACAGCCCCATATATATCCTAGCAGATCCCTATAGGCTCGTTTTCGAGATACGATTACAGTTTTAAAACAAATTCGACAGTTATCGTAATCCTGGCCGATCCGGTTGGGGTAAAAATGCACGTTGCGTGGAACGTGTTTCACGCGCGGTTTCAACAACGAAAATCCGATTGCGTCGAACAATCGAACGCTATGCTTTTTTCTCTCATAGAAAAACCAACGGATCAGGATTTTGCGCGCGAACCCATCCCATTACCGATTATCGTAAAGCTGCTAATTGAATGTTATATTCAATATCTCCGCGAGTTTCTGCATACCGATATTCGGTTTTATTTCTGGTATCGTGGCGACTTGAGTTGCGCGCTTTAATGCAGTGGCTCGCGAAAATATTTCAACACTTAGCAGAAATCTTTTATTCGTATGTTGCGTATGTCGTATGAAACGTTCGAAGAGATTATCGAGAAATTTCGTTAGTGTTGCGACGAGACTGTTGAAAAGTTACTAAAAATATTCTCTAATGCGAATTTGTTTCACGTTTCTGTATAATGAAATAGAAGATTCTGTATAATGTATTTGATATTCAAAACTTGCGCGCCGCGAATAACATCCAGCGTTCCTATTTATACAATTAATTTCCACATCATAAACACGATGCTCACGAGATACCGCGGATAGTGCAGAATCGAATTAATATAAAGTTCATTTCATTTAATCCGATATAATTGCATTTAACAGTAATTACAATTTAATCTATAAATCTAAACCCTTAATATTTTGCCATTCAGCTTGCACATGCTGCACTGCATACTAAATAACTAAACGAATATAACCGAAATAATATTCTTCGGAATATTCTTCAACTATATCTATACATCGTTGCATATATATTTCGGTTCTTCAAATCGATACTCCGGTTGACCTTTGGTAGTATCTATTTATTGTCGGTAGTATCCAACTCTGGTGCATTCGTGGAAACGGTATCATTGCCGCAAAATATTAGGTCCCGTTATTTAATATTGAAAGCAGTCGTCCCAGCGGCAATTCGACGCGAGACGGGATCAAATGAAAAGTGCTAATTAAGCGGTATCGGCGCTCCGCATTGAAACAGCATTTTTAGATTATCCGTTCTCCGCGACGTCCATTTGCCGTAATCATTACAAACGCGATCAAACGCGAAGCAACGAGGCTGAGCCGCGCGTTATCCGCGTCCCTGTTCCCAGAGTACAGTTTTTCCCGATGCACGCGTATCAAAGACGAGGCATCGGCGGATCGGTGAAATAGGGTGAATCCGTCGTCAGATGAACGACACACGGGGATGCATATTGCGACTGGTAATATACGCGCATCGGCCTCGTTTCTACCTGAAAGCGCACTGCTGTTTGCACGGCCGCTGCATTATACGTGTGAGTGCACGCGGACTTCGGCGATTAATTAGATTGCTGCTAACACTCGGTGCATCGACGAATTGTACACAATTAGAGAGGGAGAAAGTTATAGAGAGAGAAAGAAAGAGAGAGAGAGAGAGAGAGAGAGAGAGAGAGAGAGAGAGAGGGAGAACCTGATCCGTGTCTTCATTCCTGTACGTTCTCTCTGTACTTCTTGCCCCCGATGTCGATCTTCAACTACTTTGCTTGATCGTCTACATACACGCACATACACATATATACATTCTCGTTGATAAGTATAAAAAAGCCAGGAATCTCTTGGCGATAATCTAGCAATTAAAATTAATGAAATTCGAAGACAGGAATTAAAATCGACTCGATTGAAATTTATTTACCTTTATCAATTTTGAACTCGGTGATTATAGAAGAATGTGGCTAAAGGATTGCAAACACTCAATCCTTGCACGCATCTATATAACGCTCAAGACTCAAAGTCTCACCTCGAATTGCCACCCCCGAATTATTCGCCCTCGAATACAATATATCACGCTTCAAATTATTTTCAAATAAAATTCTTTCCCGCATCTCGCGTCCATCCTAACGTCTTCCTGTTTTCTTTTCTTATCTATCGCGATATCCTTGTTGAACCGTTCCCGTGCACTCGAGTTCGACTTTTGCGCGAGTTATACCGTCTGTTTCCACAAAATTCCCCGCAACTCCTATTTCCACGGGCTCTGAACTTCGATTACCGTCTCAAGATGTTCCCCTTTGTTTCTGTATTTCGATTTCTATTAGTATTACGTTCCTGCACCTGTCTTCCGGCGGCAACCGTTCTCTCGCGCGTTGCGCATTTCGAATTCCATTTCTCTGTCCCCTTCCTCCTGTTTCCGCAATTCTCGGCACCGATGCCGGAATCTCAATTCCCGGGCCGAGAATGGTAAAGGAAACATATTAACGCGGACGATGTAATTACTGTGACTTTTGGAGCGCCCTCTTTGCTGCGCGAATCTACGATCAGCTCGTTTCTTTGAGCGGAAATATCCCTTCGTGGCGTCTGTTCGTTACTTTGAAAATTCGTGAAAGCTCATATCCCTCGTATATTTATCCGAAATTCATCTCGCTTATTCACAGAATTTATGCATTTGCGCCAACATTGGCCTTTCGCTTGATACAGGCAACATTTTCATTCGTTGATACGTAATCCGAAACGTTGATACCTCGAAAATAGGATAAAAAGATTCTTTCGACAAAAAAATCGATGGGAGATGCGAGAACAATATAGTAATACGCAATTATTGGGAATGGATCGTTATCGTAACATTTTCCTCCATAATTCAACGGTAACTATTGGTCCGAACGAAATACGATTAAACACGGGGAAAATCAGACTATTACGATTGAGAGAACAATTAAGGTGACAAAGGATTAGTCGATGAAAGCAATTAAGGATTCTTCTCGCCCAGAAACGGTCAAAAACCTACTTCCATCGAATTTAATCCACGAATGTTTCTCGCCAGTTCTTTGTTTCGTAGAAAAAGGACGAAGAACGAAAAGAAAGAGTAATTTCAGGTAAAATCTGTGTCACGCGACGTGCTTAGCGTTAAATCAAACGATTGCATAGTTGTTTGAAAGGTTGGCGAACGGAACGTCGTCGTGTCTTGCGAAATAGGTATTACGATTCTAACGCTATTAATTAACGGCACGATACAACGCTGATAAGAAAGAAACTCGTAATTATTCGCAAGCTGACGCTTTAATAAACTTATGCTACCGGCCTGTAATCATAATTAGTCAAAGCACAGCTACGTGTTTCTTGCAACAAACGCGTGTAGCACGGCATTTAAGTTCAACACAATTCGCAAGTAGGTAACACGTGCGCACGTGTGTCAACATCTCGTTTCCGCTTTTCCATGGCTATTTAAAAATTTGCCAATTCTCGCGGCATGTTTCTGCAATTTCCACTGTCCAGAGATTCTCAGCTAAAATTCTCTCGATGTACCAGGTTCGATAATATAGGATTGTTTGTGTCAGAAGGATATTTGAGTCGAGCGAAGTAATTTCCTTTGTAATTCACCAAATTCGGTTATGAATTTTATAATGCTTCTTGGCTAGTACTTCAAGCACACACAATTTTCTCACTCTGCCGTTATTATATTGAAGACTAATGGTGTCCCGTGATACACTAATGGTATCTCAAGTTTGATTATTCTATACAAAGTTCGAAATTCAATGTTAAAACGTTGAAGCTAACTTGGATAATTCCACTATATCGTTAAACTCGACATTCAACGACAAAGTATCGAATCAATGATACATTTGATGAAAAAAGATGCATCTCTGGTTAAGCACGGAATTTGAACGCGTCTCGCTTTGAAGGTTTTCGAGTAAGGGAATCGATGGATATGATTTCCTTGGAAACGAGACCGGCTTCTCTGATGGAATCGATTCGTTCTCGTTAGCGGCGGTTAAACGACCGTCGATTGGAATATCGGCTTAAAGTTGCTCGCTACCAAACTTCTTTCATTAAACTTGCGAGAATTCACATCCGCCCGTTCAACCCTGTAAGGAAACCCCTTTGGATGACACAAAGCGACACGGAAGTTCGAAAATTCGCCCCGAACCGCGACAAATTTAAATAGCGAGGCAAACGAGCCGTATCATTATCCGGTCGTCGCTGGCCCTTTTGGTAACATTATAAATTTGAACGCGACCAAAGGCCACGAGAGACCGATGGAATCCAATTACGAACCTGCTAACGAAATTATTCCAAGAGGGATTAACGCCACAAACGTGTGCCGAGTTGTGAACTCTTCGTGTGAACGTTTCTCATGGAAAAATCGCCAGAATCGTCGAAACGGTGACAAGCGTTATTCTTTTTACTCGACGTCGCGTCCTACGCTCTTTTATCCGGCAACTGTGTGTATGTTTTCTTTCGCTTCGAAACTGTTATGGCTGAAATCGAAGCTTTAGCCGAAGTATAAAGTTGTTGGCTGCCAGCCCAAGCTCCTTTTAGGCGGCTCGTAACACGACTGAATTATACCAACTCTGTTTCTCGCTCTCTAGAGAGACGCGTCGTCATCTCTTGCGACTTAGTTTCTCGAACCGCGACTCGTGCCACGATCCACCGAGGCTAACGTGTTCCGTGACGCGTCGGTTATCGACGCCACACGTTGAAGCTTATGTTTAAACTTGTGTTTTGTGGAAAAATAAAATTACCAGATACCTTTTCATTCCTAATGTATTTTAACGAATTTACTTTCAGATACTTTCTGGATAGAACCGATTTTCTGATTTTCAATACTTCGCTTTTTCTTCTCCACTCGTTTCTAAGCAACAATTTTCGGCGAAATTTATTTACGTATTACATTTCTACCTATTAACCATCAACGCTACATATCATCTGTATCGTCGTCGCTGCTAGCTGCATGAGTGCGCAAGACAAAAACAATAAGAAAGATTACATTAAGAAAATTTTAATGTTATAAAGTAAAGATAGTCGCGTATATCGTAGTATTTTACAGACTAAGCCTTTTTATTTGCAATATAACACCTTTTTAAATTCTGTAACCATTAGACAATATAATTCATCCAACAGGTATAACGAGCATACTATACACGTCACACAATCTTCTACAAAGTGATAACGTGCTTTTCTAGAGAAAATAGAACAGGTCCAAGTAATTATATTTTCTGCTTCGTGGTCCCGGACACACGATCCAGTTTTTTCTTCGTTCAGCGGTTTGTTCCATCGGAATATCGGATCAACGATCCGCGGCATCGAAGTTCTTTCATTAAACTTGAGAGGATTCAGTCGCCTCCGTAGATCCCCCGAGGGAATAACGCGTCGAAGGATCGATAAAGTTACCGGTACCGAGACAAAGAACGGTTTATGGCGCGCATAATTTCCAACCCTCGATCCTCTCTTTTCGGTCAGGTCTTCTCACGAAATCGCATGCACACCGTGAACTTTACCGCTTATCCGTGGCACGCGAATTTTTTCTTCTATCCGACACGCGTTCCCCGAGCTGTCCCAACTTTTTGCAAATCCTGTAGCATAGTATTCGCACCTACGATAATGGACAAATGTTGGCGCGATCGCTTTGACGCGAAATTGGTCGACGAAATTTGGAACGATTCCAATTTGAAACGACCAGGCTGAAAGGAAATTAGTAGGGGAAAGTAATGAGAATTCGAAGCGAGTCTATGGAAAATACACGGGCTCGCAAAATTCGAATATTTGACGCGGGGAATTTTTATAAACGCGTTGCGTACGTCGTACGGAACTTTTTGCAACTCTCGGCGATTATATTGGTAAGATTTGAAAGCAGTAACTTTCTTGGGACAGAAAACGACATAGTTTTGAAATAAAAACGCGATGCAGTTAATGGAAACGGCAAACGCAACTTCCATTCGATATTACTAGTAATCGCACAACGATTGATTATATTTTTGCTCGAGTGAGCTCGCATCGTGCAGTTTCGCGATACCTAGAATTTCCGCAAAAAGCTGGTTCGCATAAAGTGGCTCGAATTGGAAATTATTGCGCGCCGCTCGCCGCTATTGCGTTATCGATAATCAGAAATCGGTTCTATCCGTTATCCCCGGCAAAGAAGAAGAAGCGGTGAAAAATCTCGACCAGGCGGAAAATGGATTTATCATCGTTATACGTATATGAGAACGAATATGGTTTGCATAATCGAATCAGCCTAGAAAATTACGATTAACGATGCGGCATTGATATAAACGGAAACTCTGTATGGAAGAGTACAAAGCTCAGTTTAATTAACAATAGCGCGACTGGTCCATAGGAGGACAATCGGAACTCGCACAGTGGACTCTGTGGAGTGTGCAAAAGCGTGCAATCATAAAGGCAACGACCAATAGGGGCGTGTAACACGGGGAGAAATGCAGTTGTCGTTCAACGCCAGGGCGAAAAGCAACAATATGTCTAAGTGCCAACAGCCAAGCGCTATCGTAAACATCGATCTGCCAACGTCCAGTGGTTCCCCTCCTCGCATCAATTTTCCACCAATGACTCGCTGTCGTAGACAAATGCCGAATTTAAGAAAGGCACCAAAACGAACAGCCTCCATATGGGTCGCATTTATGCAAAAGCTACATGTGTAAATACTTGAGAACGCTTTGCAGGGTGTGTAAAGAAATTAATCGAGCCAATACTGTTCGTACTAAAAGCTATTCATCGATAATAATCAGGCAAATACGAAGGTTGAGAAACGTAACTATTGGAGAAAGAAGATGAAATTGATTCGTTTTACTTAACGTTCGTTTACTTACGTTAATACTTTCTAGGATTTCTTTTTTCTCGTGTTTGTCTTATGGATGTCTACACCTGCGTAAAGACAATTGCCGAAGAAATTATACAGAGACGATAAGCGACGATAGGGAAAGAAGCAGACATCGAAGGAGAGAAGACAAGAATTGATAATATAATTAGACTCATTTTTTGGCGCAGTTATTTCAGCGAATTTAGCGGCGGGTACCGCGTAGAAATACGCCGCACGTTCATGGATATTAAAGGCGGCATAAATATAAAAGTAAGAAACGAGGGCCAGCCTGAATTGCGTTTCTACGAGCGATGAAAAGGTGGAAAAAAAATTTGAGTGGTCGCCGGAACGAACGCAACAACATAACGGAACGAGCCCTTAGGCAACCGGGGCTTGAACTTTCACCATGCTCTCACTAATTGAACGCTCTACCGGTAGCGAATTGCAAACAAAGAAACGCTTAAATTAAGACTAACAGGCAAAAGCTTCTACGACGACCATCGATATGGCATGTTAATCGAATAATGTCGTCAAATAGAAACGCTCGTATCATTTGTAATTCAAATATTAAAAGAGATTTTCGTTTACTATGAAAATATTAAACAAGAAACCTTGGCTCACACAAGACGGTGCTGATAACTTTTCTGTACTTTTCAATTTAGAGATCGATGATTGGTCAGTATGGCTCCTGAATGACTCGTATGTCAATAGGTGAAGCTATCTTTAAGATGCAAGTTTATACGAATTTCCACGTATAAATACATACGTATATTTCGTAGAAAGAAACACAGCATAAAACTACAATAATTATTCGTGCAGTAAAGTAATTATAAAGTGTAATGGTCGATAATATCGCGCTTCGCGAAAACAACTAAAAAAAATCTTCGTATACTATCGGTGCAAACGGTTGGTGACAGAAGTGTACCTATTTGAAGAGGGTTTATTACTCGTCTCGATCCAATTCCACGGACAATAGAGAACCACGCGTTGCAATGAAAGGCGCCCAATCCAGAAAACAATTGGTGTTGGTACAAGGAAACGAAGTGATGTTTTATTTGGAAGTGAGCGAGGAAAACTGGCGAGATTGAAGGTACAGCACGGCAGCGTTAGATTGGAAGGTAGCACGGAGCTAGCAATATGTGGCGATTGTCCTCATCTTTCATCGCGCGAGGAAGGTGGACCTCCAGGGTGAGAGAGGTCAAAGGCGAGGCGCGAAATGGAAAGCTCTCCTTGAAAGCTGTCGCCGGAAAATAGATACAGGTCGCTTATATACGACCCAGTTCCTTCTCCGTTTTCATCCCCCTTTTCTTTTTGATCCTTTGCTCGTTCTCTCTCTCTCTCTCTCTCTCTCTCTCTCTCTCGTTATTTCGTCCTCCTTTCCTCTCTTTGGTCGTGGACTACGTTTCACGAATCACCGGTTGACCATCCGCCCCGATATGGGTCTTTCAAGCTCCTATTTACTCTGCCAGTTTTTTCCTCTCTGAATGTTGCCTGGAATTACGCGAAACTGCATCGCGAAATAAAAACGTATCGACCAGTCTTCGAAGAATTCTTTCTCCTCGGCAGTTCCTCCTTCATAGCTCGTTCCAATTTCATTACTTATACATTACCTCGAGCTTATATCAAATAAACGCGACCACCTAACTTCCTAACGAAATTTGCAAGCTTATCTTCTGCAAGTATTGGAAACTCTTTAAGCACACAATACGACGTTATTAACAAGTTGCTCGTCGACAAGCGCCACCGCTTGCAGGATCCTGCTTCGAAAATTCTATTCTATCGTGGCCCCGTTTCTTTTCCTTCCTTTTTTTGCTAGCTCGATCGATTCAGCGCCGATGATTACGATGCTCACGCAGAATGAAACACAGGCGGGGACGGTTCCCTATTTCTCCTTCGTTTTTTCTCATTTCTTTGACTGTAAAATCTAAATGGACTTCGGTCGCTGACTATTCGATAATCCACGAGATTTATCGTATTAACGCATCGATGATTTCTAAGTAGAAGCAAGGAGGGTCTCTGGCCCCGTTAATAAATTATATCAAACAAAGCCGCGAAACGGAAGAAGAGCAGCTAAATCAAAAGCGCTCGAGGAACCGCTGAAAGGCTCAGACTCAGCCGATGGCAGCGAGCCATCGAAATGAAAATTATGACGGCACGAACGAGCTTCCGCCTACTCCGAGATAAATATTAATCGGAAAACCTGGCTACAATTTCTCCGAGCGGATTATTCGTCTTCGTGTATGATTTCTACAAAGTAATTGTGGCAATTAAAATTTGTCATTCCCATTGAATTTATATCGAGACCCGCCATTGCCACCTAATCAAATTATTTCGAGTACAGCATTCGTTGTAATATTCGGTAAATGAAAGAAATGCTTAGATTCCATTTTCCTAGTTGCATTCGTAAAAATATCAATTGTCTACAAACGATCTAGCGATCGCGTTAAACGCCAAACTCGATTCCGCTATAAACTTCGCCACCGTTGCCTAATCAAATTTTCCCTTTGGTTGAACAGGTGCAATGAGCTAATGGCGTAACCGGGAACACGAGGCCCCGAAACCTTGGCCTCGAGTAGCCCGCCGTGACCACCACACCGATCCAGACGATCGCATCGGCGCTCACTAACGTGCCGCCCGAAACACGTCCAAGCACGTGCACGCGAGTAACGTGGTCGTCGTTCGAAACGACGACATGTCGTTCTTGCTTAGCCGAGGCGGCCGAAAGGGGCCCATCATCTGCTTCGTCGGCCTTCTTCTGGTCTTCGCTCTTTATCAGCTAGGCATCATCTGCGGCTCCATGAAGTACGTGCCCACGGCGATGATGGTCGCCAAAGAGGTAGGTGGTCCCTTCGCATTTTATATCCGCTAATTAGGTCATGGTTACAACGAATACGTGTTGTGTGCAACTGTTGTTCTCGCCATAGCCTACTAAATAGATAAAAACTTGGCGAATCGGATCGTTCGAATTGAATTATTCAAAAGGGAACCCCTCGAACAAACAGCATTTGAAAACTTTTCTGGAAATTTCTCCACCATGTATGAAGTTATTATCGCATTGACGATTTACGAGCGTGCCTCGACTACAGAGCCAGTAATTACGAATTAGTTTTATCCCAGTTTTCGCGAAATTGTCGTGCAAACAGTCGGTACGTGCCGCGGTCGGAGCCAGAACAATCGTCGGTGCCCGAACGCCTAGACAAACGCGTGTTTCCGCCAACTTTGTCTCGCCGTGTGCGTTCCTACGATGAACAAAATGCCAGAATTACATGTTTTATCGAACAATAAGGAGCAAACTGACCATGGTGCGAAGAACGGTTGTGAAATTTTATGTGGGAAACTCGGTGGAAAACGAGGTGAGATTTAATGATATTTGTATACTTCACAGTTGGACGCGAGAGATGAAAGAGCTGTTTATCTACGAACACGCAATATTACGGGTTCCCGCAAACCAGTTTTTCCCATCTTCTCCGTGGAGAGTTACGTTATTAAATAATGAGCGACTCTGGTCGGAAATGAAAATAGTTTTGCAATTTGAAGGTTTGATTAAAAGTCCTCGTACGTGGTGCGTAACGTGTTAAATTTATATACGATTGATTTAACTTTAAATATAGCTTACGATCAATTCTATATTTTTCCACTGCTCATGTTTCACGAGGCCTTTGAGTTAGGTCGAAACTCGATCATAAATCTGGAATGATCTTCGAGCGGCCTTAACGTCAATGACGCGATCTCGACGATCACCTCGTAACCTTTGAATGAACTTAAGGGCCAATAACGCAACCTACGAGACCTTCGAATTCGCTTCTGCCATCTCATCTTCCATTCTCGTCATTACGTTACGGTATACAAATCTGCCTTGCTGAATCTAATTTGAATAAAAGATATTCGCGCTACGAGTATAATCTTCCGAAACTTCCGATGATTTAATAACGATAGATCAGTCTCGTCGCGCAAAGGGAAAACGGTCGTAATCCAACAGAAATTATTCCGTAGCTAATAGTCTAAAGAAACGAACTTTCAACACGACCGCTGGGCCATGAAGCGGGTCGTAGGTCGTTTTACAGTGTTTCTGCGAGTTCCTCGAGAAAATCTTCTATGGAGATTCGGGTTGGAATTAGGCGAGACGCAATTATAGCATCGTCAGTCGGACTTTATCGCGCGAATTAACCGCGTCCCAGTTGTTCACTTCCTTATACCCGGTCGTTGCCTGGGCCCGTCTTCAACGCTGCAGAAATTAAATTTCCTCCAACTTTTTGTTTCACCGCCCGAAAATTCCTCTCTAATTCAACAAGAATGCAATGCTCGTATAGAGAACTCTTTATATCCGCCTCGCAGAAACTTTATTCGTTTTGCAATTCTTCCATCCCCTTACTGACAAATCGCTTTAACTCGTCGATATTTTACCAAGCGATTCCTTCCATTCAACGTGCGTAACTCAAGGTTCGAGTAAGACAGTGAAGGTTCGCGCGATTTTCACGCCATTTTCTCACAAGAGGACCGTGTTTACCTCGTCGCACGGATGTCCGGTAAAATCATGGAACTTTTAATCGAATTTTCAACCGTGCCGCATTATGAAAGCAATTAATTAACAGGGGCAAGCGTCAGGATGATGAGACAGGAGAGAAAATCGATCGAACGACGAAGATGGAACAACGAAGGCTCCTGGCTTCAATAGGCTTCGTAGAATTCGAAAGAAAAACAGAAGACTTACACGGCGCATTCTAATACGCGATTCTTGCGAAATTCCAGGTCAGTTGCCACAGCTTTGACAACCGTAGCACGCGTCTCTATGCATAGCTTATGAGGGAAGTCGGAACGCAACGCGCGCCATGAACTCATATTGTGGGTTCCAAGAGGGCAGAAATTTCCTTGGAACTTCGTTTATGCCGTAGAAAGTTTGAAATTGGATTTTTGTTCGTCGAAATTAGTCGCGACGAGAGATACGTCAACCGCGACGTCACTTCGCGCCGTCATCCTCCATTTTCGTCGAAGTAAAAAAGGCGAAAAAGAAACCGAGAACTAGCAAGAAAATTGCGGCTTAGCCTGCGATGTCGGTTTATCCGACTAATTACTCTGTCATAATCGCCAACTTCTGCTTTTTAACCGATCTTTCGCTAAGCGGAATGAATCCATTAATCGAAGCCTATTATCGGCGTGCAAGTTTTCCCTCTCCAATAATCGATGAAACACATCTCGAAGACGCGTTTGACTTAATGCACGATTAGCATAGGCTGCCCTCTTCGTGGGAGAATTTTTTGCGTCTTCGTTTGCATGCAGTCAGTGGCCCGCGAAAGTAAATATTTGGACATTTACCATAAAGATCTTTCATGTGTATATCGCGTGCGTTGTATAAAACATTTTGAAATTCTATCGCCACTGTAACGAGACGCAACTGTCGTGGTTATATTAGTCAAATTTGAAATCGACCTGGAAATTTGTATCATGGTGGTTACAAAAATAAATATATTTAGTAAGAAATTTGCACGAATAGCCATCTTAAACTTACTGCGAGCCTAGAAAATGGTCCTACTGAATATCGAGTCTTCTTAGTAGATGGTATTCTTGATAATTAATTCTTTCTCGACAGATGAATAAAAAAAAATCATTATTTCAAAACCTACCTCTCGAGAGATATCAAAGAGTTGTTGAAATCAAATTATAAGATAATATTTCCATTTTGCTGGCTTCGTTCTTCCAACTTATTAAATTTTCTCTGCAAAAGAAAGGAACGTACCATCAGAGAAGATAATAGAGGACGAGGCAAAGAAGAGGAATAGAACGAAGCAAGAAATTATCCTTTGGGTTGCGCAGAGAGGAGCGGAAGTAAATCAAATTTTGAAAACGTGCGATAACCAACGACAACGCAGCGATAAGGGGAAGCTTTTTAAATCTCAGACACTCGCTGGTTGTGCGACAGACGAGAACAGCGCGGAATGTTCGCCGATTGATCGTACTCGCTAATTATTTCGTTAACAAACCAAATTGACAAACAAAATGAAACGGAAGAATTTCTAACTAAAGATTGTTATAACGAGGAACAAAGAGATGCCCGTCAAAGAGTGCACTGTCATATTAAAACGTGACGTAAATCCTGTAGATAATGTATCAGAAGCACGAACCTTAAAGGGAACTCGACAGCGTGTGCTTGGTCCGACCGGCAAACAGCTTGGTCTAGTGAAAATGGCAAAGGAAATGTTGCGTCTTTCTAACGACCAGATGCACTTTCCTTTCCAGGACTTTATTACTTTCACATTTCTCCTTCAAATAAAAATAAATCGACGTTCCATTATCTTGCCGAAAGAAACATGCTCACTTTTCTAATATTTTCACGAAAATAAAGTAGCTACTACTCTTTGAAATAATTAAGAGAATCTTATTATGAACAATTTTATCGCATCGATCAGGTAAATTTCGATACATCAATGAGCCACAAATATATTGAAGCAATTCCATTTCCAGCTTGCTATTTGAAAGCTCAGGGGAAAAACGAGTAATATCTACCCATAAAAGAGCGTTCCTCTAGCAACGGAAATATTATCATTGATTTTACTAACATCAAAGGAGGCCCTCGAACTGGTAGCTTCGAACAATTTAATTAAATCGTCCACCAACATGTGTATAACACGATCGCATTTCCAGCACAGATCATGTAGAAACGGGCTACTCGTGTTGAAAAAAAAAGAAAAAAAAAAGGAACGTTAGAACGCTTCTGATGGCTCGTGTATGCAGCGTTAAGCGTGTCAGTTGGGGAAGAAAAGGGGTGGAAGGCGTGTCCCCGTGAAGAGACGAAATCGCGGTTGTTCGCCTCGCAACTTTCCGCCAACGCGTCCGACCTTTCTACCTTTTTGCGAGAGCTTGCAGAGCGCGCGTGTCGCGACGTCGACCAACCAGAGAGGACGGGAAAGACAAAAGAGAACGAAAGACACGAGAAGATGCAACATGCGTGAATACGTGCACGCTCGAAGCAGCGAGCGTGGTTGTATTCGTAGGTTCCTGGCGGGAAACGTGCGCGAACGGAAGAGAAACGAATTTCTGTCAGACTCACCCTCCGCGTAACATAAATCGCGTCGGTTGAGCTTCACGCGTACTTTTCCTCCGTGTGCTTCGATGCTAAAAGCAAAAGAGAATAGGAAGGTCGGCTGACGGCAGGCCGAACAGCGAAGCCACCACTGTTACCCGAGAAATGCTAATTGCGAAATGTAGTCTTTTCTTTCTTCTCGTTTCTTTTTTTTTTTTGCTTCTCCATTTTTCTCGTTGTTCTTTTTCTTTCTTCTGTCCTTCTTTTTTTTTCTACGTCGACCTCTGACAACGATGTCTGGCGTGCACGAAAAAAATCGTAGCGCGAGCCAGCCTAACAACGTCCCTTTGTTCAAAACAAGAGCTTATTTTACAGGGGTAGATGAGGAATCGCGATGGAATCATTCATCTACCTTAACCTTCCGCGATCCACCGCAGAAACGTTTCTTCCCTGTTCTACCGGCCTTCGTCATTTTTTATTTATATCTATTTCTTGTATTTTTGTAATAATTATTTAGAATAGAAACGTCATGCAAATATCTGCTTTTCCTTTATTACCAAATCCAAATCTAACGAAATGGTAACCTAAATTATTTACTTACAAAACGATTACATGCAGAGTGTTAAAAATGTAATTCGAAAACTAAGTGGCGGTTATACGTATACGAAAAAGTTATTGTACATTGATCTTGAGGATATATTTCAGGCTCATTAAAATCGGGCGACGTGTCTCTTATTGTGAATAAGTGTTTCTCGTTTTTTTCTCGTTTTTCATTTAATACTCGGTACTATTGCATAGCTTGTATGCGTATTATCATTTATTGTTTTTCTCGGCCGTTTAGACAGATTTATTTACGCGATCGTAACCAATGTTACAACGCGATCGCAGCTGTGATACACGCGAGTTGCGGGTCGTAACATCAATTGTTCCAACGATTGTTCATTTGCATGCCGGTGTAATTTTAATCGCGCAGCTAATTAAACCGACGATCGCTAAATTTTGCCGCGCGTTGCACGTCAGCCCCGACATCCGGCCGTATTTTCAAAAGTACAAAAGTCGCTAGACACTGGAGCGACCGTGTGCAAAATGTATTTTTCACCGCCACGAAAACCATGCACGCTGCTCTTTGAATTTCAAAATGCGGGCACCGCTTTCACCTCTGAAAGATACGACCGTGTTTCCAATTAACCCGCAATTAATTATTTTTATCGTGGAGTGCCGCGATCGATACAATAATTAAGCCAATATAACTACCAATTATAACGTTAATTGCTAGTTTTTATTAAAACTTGGTTGCCGCCTGAAGCATAAATTCTACGGACAGCGTTTCAGACGCGAGTTTATTCGCCCTTTTCAAATAAAAGCACGAAGAAGGAAAAAATATACATTTAAATTCGCATTCTTTGCGAGAACTAGTTGCAGCATTTAAAATACACGCGCACTGGAAAATTTGAAGCATGTCAAAAGAAATAACGACTCGCTTAAATATATAAATCAAAGAAAATATAAAAAAAAAGAAGAAATGTACGAAAAAGTTTGTCTAATCCAAAAAGCAAAGTGCCTACGCCTTTTATTAGCATTAAATTCGGATAATTTTGGAAAGAAGAGTCACGTGTAGATATCACGTGAGTCAACGCGTGATAAAATTATATATCGTAATTTAATTTCAATTTGTACGCCATATTAGTGACGAGTAATGGACATAACATTTATCAATAATCATGCAAAGTACATCGATTCGATGAAATGATAAAGCTCTTGATATAATGTTTGCTTAATCGAGTCCGAGCTAGTTGGAATATTATGCTACTTTGCATTGATCGCGGCTAATTAAATCCTACAAAATGTGCTGTTAATTTTGCCGTTCATCGAAAGAGGCTATCGTGAAATTCATCGCGAGTCATTAACGTGGTCGCTTTACCGAGAACGAAATTTAGCTTGTGAAAACATTTTAACAAACTATCGATCTGCGTCTCTCCGATTGCGAAATTTAGGTGCAACGCAGCCGCGTACATAAACCGCGTAAAAGTTGCCACTAAACATAGATCGAAGTCACTCCGTCCCTTAGATATAGCACAATGTGTGATGTAATTTTTAGGTTTTTGTAATATCCACAGTGTTCAGCCGCTTCGCGGGGAGACTCGAGTCTCAAGGAGTCGCGCTCAATTTTTCTGATTCGGGCCCATCTCCGATGCAGTGTCTCGGAGACGGCGACGGTGGTGTCAGCATGGTCTGTCTCGTAGAATGATTCTTTGACACGATCCTGATCTCAGGTGACACTGGCGTCGTGGTGCAGGACAGATTATTGAACGTCGGCGCGTGTTGATGAATGCTTTGTATGTAGAAGCTAATCAAGGAGAATCTGCTCCTGAATGGTTCAAACATCGCGGAGTTTGAAGATTTTGCTGTAGTTTCCAACTCGAGGTTGACTTTGATGTCCTGGACAAAACTCAGCTTGTGACTCTCCAAGTTGTTAATCACAGTTGAAGTGTAGCGAATGCTGGCCATTGAGAATGTTTGACTTGTTGTTGCTGCTGCCTTCGGGTAGCTTTGGATTTGCGGTTGGATTTATGGTCGAGTTCACCAGGATGCTGGACTTCGATGCGTTAGGAAGCAGAGCTGCTGCCTCCTCTTGGCTTTGTGGAACGCACTTTGCGGCGTTGATAGGGTCAGCGGCCCTCCCTTGGATTTGCACGACGGTCCAGGCAGCGTCGCGTTGGGAGGCGTGGTCCCTCCTAACGGCCTCATCACGAAGCAATGCTGACTTCAGGAACAAGAAGAAGACGAGGATGTGCTTTGGCAGCTATTGGCTTTCCAGTTGGCCCCGGGCACTCCTACTATACATTAGGATGACCACCGTGGGGTTTTAGTCGGTTTGAGTCCGACACTCCCCCGTCGCCACCCAGAGGGCGGCGGGGCGTCCGCGAGGATTTCCCCACGATAAAAAAAAAAAAAGGGTCAGCGAGTCGTAACTGCACTGAAAATAACATGTTAGTAAATATATTTTTTCGTACCTATTCTGATGCTGTAGCGGATTTGACGGATAAGTGCTTCGCGGGATGACATTCTGGAAGGTTCCATGCTGCTGTAGATACGGTCCCTGGACAGCGTCGTTTCCCTTGACGCCGTGATGTGTGTTTGGTGACTCCCGGTATGGAGTTGTTCCGGCTACAAGTTGTTGCCCGTTATGGGTAAAGTGGTCTGTGATGACTCTCGTCCTGTGTCTTAAGTCCTGGTATTCGTGCGATATTGCTCGATATTCCGATTCAAGATATCTGTCACCTTGAAATCGACGGTTTAGAAAAGCGAGTCGTTCCGACGGAAGCTTGTGGGTGCGTAGGAGAGCGACGATGGATCGTCCTTCGCTGTTGCGTTGGACATCATCTCGGGCTTCTTGTTCGCATCGTTGATCTGCGTCTGAAATGTTTTTAGTTAGTGGTTGTTTGTCGATTTCCTCGGACTGCGCGAGATCTGCTTGATGAGCTGTCGTGGAGGCGCGAAATGATTTCGTCGCGGCTTGGGTATGCCCTTGTGGCGTGTATTGACGGATAGGTTGGGGTTGTCCCGGCAATTCTCTTGTCGCTGTGACAACGGAAGTCGATAAGGAGCTGCCCTCGGGTTTCGACGGGTTAGTTGGGTGCTCGTCGCTTATGAGATTCGCTAGTCGCGAGTTGCAGGGAGTTTGCCTGCTCTGGTTTCGACGGGTTAGTTGGGTGCTTGCCGTTTATGAGCTTCCCTAGTCGCGAGCGCAGAACGAGTTAGATATCGTATGCTTCGTGTTCCTTCTTGCGCTCTTCTTCGTCGAGTTTGTTCAATTCTTCGTGAATTTGGCAGACTTGTTTCCATTCGTCGGAAAGCATTGTCTGATATGCTTGCACGTAGCCCTTGTCATGTGTGCCGGCTTGTTGGTACTCGTCCGTTTTCTTCGCTAGGATCTGTATCTTGCGGAGGGTCTTGTCGCGCCTCGATCGCAGGGACTGGATTTTTGATGTGATCGCTATCGTTGCGGCGGGTGAAATCACGTGGCACTGTATTCTAGTGGCTGTCACTGGGGTACACTTTTCACTTTGCGCGTGATCCGGTTCGAAGGACCAAAATGTTCAGCCGCTTCGCGAGGAGACTCGAGTCAGTCGAGGAGTCGCGCCAACGGGAGGCGTAAATTCCCGCTACGATCCGATGACCGACGCCGCGAAGTAAGCCGATCCCCTATGTCGGTTAAGAAGATAAGGGTAGTTCAAATGATATATCACTATGGTAACAGTTAAATATAGTTTATTAATAACAATCCTTATCTAGTGAGGTAGAAATGTTCGTGTAATAGTATCGCGTCGTATGCTTCGCCGTCGAGGAGAATATAACGTCGTTGAGCACGAAGGTAAACGTGTGATTCTAGTTCGTGAAGTATCAATAGGCAACCTTGTGCCGTATGAAGGTATAAGACTTATGATTAGACGTGACCGTTGATGAGTCGACTTGGACTTGGATTATGACGATTTGTGTTGAACGATTTGAGGTGTATGAAGATTCGTATTAGACTTGTAATGAACTTAGATCGGTTTGACGAGTCGGTTTAGACGAGTACGTAGAAGAGGCTTTGATTCGACCGATTGTATTCGACTGATTCTCGGTCTCCGTGTTCGTACGGAGGGAAGTTCGTACGGGGTGTGTCTTGAGCATGGGGAAAAGCGGATTCGTGGATTGTGCTGTTCGTTAGGTCAAGTGGGGCTAAAATTAAAGATAGTGATTGGTTAATAAAAGTCTCCTGTTCGGAGATAGGTAGAGTAAGTCTCCTCTTAAACGTGAATCATGGGTGGTCTTGTACGTGAGAAGATATCCTCTTTCTCCGTGCTTTCCAGGAACGAACAATGATCCCAAGGAAATATCTTAAGGACCGCTCTTAGGTCCGATGACACGTACGGTCTAGTGGTCTTAATTTGCCAATGATAGATTTACGGCACTCCTTGGGTCGATTGTTTATGTTAAGAGCGGTCGGCGCTTGGAGACTCCCCTCAAAGAGGGACGGCGCGCGATTGTGTTTCGCGACGTAACACACAGGTCTAAGTAAAACGTCGCGGAAAGATACTCGAAGATAAGAAACTAAACGGAGAAAGATCGAACTTGAGAAAACTACGAACGAAACTTCGTAATAACACGCGAGTCGTTTAAACTTTTCCACGATCGAATTGTTATTGTTTCGGAAAAAAGGTGACGATTCCTTCGTACAAAATTCAAAGCGCATCGATCGTAGTTCGAGGCTTACGAAGTATCATCCTCGTAAAGTTCGTTCGTTAGGCGATATTATAGGACAAGGCAGAAACTCCTTCGTTGCCGAGGTTTAATCAGGCTCGCATAATTTTAGAAGAATCGTTCGACAAACTACGTACATGCACACATGGCTACCAGAAACTTCCGATCATTCACCGAACAACTATTATCGTTTTCGATAACCAACACCGAACCAAGCAAGAAATTATCGTCTGTCTTTATCGCTCGTATACGGCAATGTTATGTTTTATCAACGCTTTCTAAAAATATGAAACCGAATTTTCCCGCATGAACGAGTAAACTTTTTCTGCGAAAAGTTACTGGACCTTAAATATCGGATTTTGCGTGTTATGCTCTTAAAATAACCATCTCTGCTTTAATCCTCTGTTTTAATTATAATCCGGTCGCAAAATAAAGAGAAAAACAGCTCTGGCCGTGTATTTCGTGTCGCGTGTCCGAAAATTGAAATAATCAATTCACGATCCTCGCTGATGAATCGGTTATTAAATATAAATATTAACGACGGGTATATTTTTCAGAAATACGTGGTGGGCCCGTTCGATCACAAGAGATACGCGTACGATCGCTACATGCCGCTAATTTTTATCGGTGGCGTGCCACGATCTGGCACCACCCTGGTGCGCGCCATGCTCGATGCACATCCCGATGTCAGGTGAGTTCCATACGCCGGACAAATTGCCAATTATCGGTCGATACGACCGACGTCGAGTGTTCTTGGTCAACATCACCGTCAAAGATCAATCCAGCGTTCGAGTATTTCATACACGGATAATTTTTCATCGACAGGTGCGGACAGGAGACACGGGTGATACCAAGAATCTTGCAGATGAGGATGCACTGGCTGAAATCTGAAAGGGAAAATCTGCGTCTTTCGGAAGCGGGCATTTCGAAAGAAGTGAGTATTTTTCGTAGCTTAGATCACTTTATGCCTCTATTGTTCCTCTATACGATTGATCAAAATATATCTTCCGATGAATAATCATTCATTCGATATTAAAATCAAATAAAAAGAGAAAAATTAATAATATGAAGCGATGGAAGGCGACGTATTGAATTAAAAAATTGTTCCTCGGTAAAACATGAAAAATGTGACGTATTCTTCTCCTCTGATTTTCGTGTCTAATTAACGATATTAACGAGCAAATAATCGATTTCACAGGTAATGGACAGTGCTATAGCAGCATTCTGCCTGGAGATAATAGCGCGACACGCGGAGCCAGCACCGCGGTTATGCAACAAGGATCCCCTCACTCTGAAGATGGGCTCGTACATTCTCGATCTCTTCCCAAATGCCAAGTTTATCTTCATGATCCGCGACGGTCGTGCCACCGTGCATTCCATTATCTCGAGAAAGGTATGGCCCGATCGAAGGCTTCGACCTCCGCTCTGTCGGCCATTCCGGCTGATGTATGCAAATTTATCCCACTTCATTCGCGAATATTAAAATGAGACGTACTCGTCGTCGGTACAAGCGAAAGCGAAAAAAAAAGAGGACGAACAGGAATTTACGTATTTCTTTTATGCAAAACAGAACGAATCGAAACGAAATGCAATGGCAGCATGTAAAATCATGCAAATCCGAAAGCAACTCGTCGTAATCTTGTAATCGAGAGGATCGTCGATTTTATGCGGAGTTGATCGAATATTACCTTATCGTTTCGAACGAGACGAAGAGCGTATATCGCTTTTCGAATAACTATATAGATCGAGAGTTGTTCTACGTAACTGTAACTATATAGATAACGATTTGTCTTTCAGGTGACTATAACAGGATTCGATCTGTCGTCGTATCGACAATCGTTGATCAAATGGAACCACGCGATATCTATAATGTACGGCCAATGTAAGGAAATTGGCTCGGACAAGTGTCTGATGGTTCCGTACGAACAACTGGTGCTACATCCGCGTGAATGGATGAAGAAGATTCTCAAATTTTTGGACGTTCCTTGGAACGAGTCTGTGATGCATCACGAGGAATTCATTAACAAACCAGGCGGCGTGCCATTGAGCAAGTAAGCATATACGTATATACTTAATTGGTTCGATGAAAAATTAGCATTTAATAGGAGACGAGACCTCCGTTGAAATGATAAATACGAGTCACGAAAATGAAGCGATCAGCGGCTAAAATCTATCGTATTTTTGGAATGTAGAGTGGAGAGGTCGTCGGACCAGATCATAAAGCCGGTCAACCTAGAGGCACTGACCAAGTGGGTAGGCCACATTCCGGATGACGTGGTCAGAGAGATGCCTGACATCGCGCCGATGCTTTCTGTGCTCGGCTATGATCCTTATGCTAATCCGCCGGTGTACGGAGCACCGGACAGACTGGTTAGCGAAAACACCAGACGGTATGTAACCAAATAATCGGGCAACTTTTAATTGTATCGTCCAGAATCTGAATTCTCAACCTATGAATCGTGATCTTCGTTTCCATCGGCCAATTCTTGACATCGTTTTCTTTTCAGGGTGCTAGCAAACGGTGAAGTATGGGCAGCCAGGGCACGCCAGTTCTCTCTAGAAAAGCTGATTGAGCTGAGCAAAGAGGATGAGGCTACCAACGCCCCAAACGCGTGACCTCGGACACATCTTTCCTTAGGCACGCGAATCCTGAATCCGTACAATTTCTGTAACGTCTAACGACGGTCTTGGGAGAGCCAGTAACGAATAATACTATCGGAAAAACGCCAGATGAGTGCGGTCTTTTTCATCCGAAGCTGTTTCTCTAGATCAGAGCCACGCTCGGCCGTCTTGTCGAGAGAATATATTCGAGGACAGTGAATTGTAACGAGAAGGACGCAAGAACCCGTCTAGTTTAAGGTTTACTCTCGATTATACGTACACGTTCAATCTCGGCCCATAGACACGAAGTTATAGATTGCTGTGCAATTTTTCGCAAACGCGAACGTGATTATTCTCTCTGTACAATATATGTTAACCGGTAGATATTCATCTTCGATTCGTACCGAACGCGTAACAATCTCCTCACTTTCCGTGATTCAGTACTATTCTTTTTCGACGTATTGGATGAATTTTCTGCGGTACACGATTCCACAGTGCAGAATGCAAGCGTACTGAATCAAGCAAAGTGCAAACGGGAGAACAAAATGCCATGCTAGAGTTTCTAATTGCTTCGGTTTTGTTTGTTCTTTTTTATTATCATAAATTATATAAATCTCGCCGAGTATGCGCTATGTTGAAACTGTTTCTGTACGATTTCGTCTGATGGCCAGTGACAAGAACCTATGTAGGCTATGTAAAAAGTGTACAAGGTAAACGTGCTGAATGTCGTGGAAAGGAAACGAAAGCATTATATCGATGCGAACAGGAAAATCTCTGTATAATATTTTGTATTGCGATGCAAATGATTTCTATGGCGTTTTACGTAGAAACAAAATGCGCGTTTTCGTATGTAGTACTTATTTCCTAATGAGACATGAACCTTAATCGATCACGAGATCAAGGAAACTTTTGTGTTCCCTCCTTTCTCTTCTTTTTGTTACCCTTTTCTCTACATTTATACATTAACGAAAATGCGAGCTGGTAAACTGGCGAGAACTTTATCTTTCTATCGTATTCATTGTATTATGTATATTAGCGCGATCGTGATTCGACTAGTTACAAGAAAATTATATTTATATGCTAACGAAACGTGAAAAAGTGTACCAGATTAACAATTGCAAACAAAAAGGGTGTCGAACAAGATGAATTCCCTGAATTTATGATTTCGTTATTGACTGTCAATAATGATGCGCAGCGAATGTTGCTACAAGAGCTACTATGATTGTAAGAGGACCGAATAATGTTCTTGATTGTTGTATCAATCGGCACTTGATACAAATGCAACAACTTCGATGTGGCATTATGTCATTCGTGTCAACCATGTTACTGTCTATCGAATTATACAATTAAATTATTTTAATATTACAAAACCTGCAGCTATTCCTTTCCCTTCTTTGAGCACGAAATTTCAATGGAAGAAAGTAAGTATAAATGTAAGTATTGTAATTCGCAATACATGGATAAATCATGGATGATTAAACGTTATGAATTAGTAAATATACATATATTGTCAACTACTTATGAGTGTATTTATCAACTATTTTCGCGTTAATACACAGTTTATTACTTGCGATAAGTTATTACGACAAACTGTTACCATTATACGCATGTACATACACATACGCGCGCGCGCGCACACACACACACACACATATATGTGCATTAAATTTAATGAATGGTTATATTTCAAAGTTACGTACCAAATTGAAGAACTTGAATAATTTTGATTCTGTAGAATTGGGACTAGATTGTACACATAAAATATGGTAAAAAAAAAAGTTAAACATCTTAGAAAAACAATTTATAACATGATCGTTGACGCAACTGAAAGGGAACTAAAATTTTGAAATTTGAAAATCAGTAATGCCAACACTAATAAAATTAAAATAGATTACACTGTTGACTGATGGAATGTGAAATTACACTTTTGCAATAGATATTTATTTTATTCCATATTTGATCGGAATGAAACGTACTGTTTAGTAATTCATACAATATTTTAGTAGTTCATTTTGTAGTACCGAGAACGAACACTGTACTTGTTTAAAACCACTACAAAAAATGTTGTGAACCATCACATTAATATATTAATGTACTATATTTAATTTAAAAAAAACATACGACATACTATTTGATTGTTGACATTCATCTATATAAATTAAATTTTTTTTTAATTGTAACCATAGTTATAAAAATCATACTTATATTGACTAGAGTGGTAAAATTAGGCGCGAGATCTTCCACATAAGTAACTGCGTTATTAATATCCTACCATTTAAAAATTTTAACAAAAAGTTTAAATAGTAATTTAAATAAAATATTAAATATTGTTTTATTAGACGTAAAATAACACGTCTCTTCAAAATTAGCCATCTTTCTAATATCTATTTGTGAAAGCAATCTAACCTATCATCATTGTATCAAACTATTAGAAACTGGTAATACGTAATACTTAACGTAATTTATGCAGTATAATTTTTTAATAAATAAATAATATTGCTTTCGAGTTGTTTTAGTTATAAAATGTGTAATGTGTAAATATAAGTATCTGACATATAAACGTTTTATTTTTTCATCGAATATCAATTGTCAAATAAAAATCGTATCACATTCAAAAAGACAGTGAAAGACAGTATTTAAAAATGACGAATCAAGAGAGCCAAATTGTAAATATAAATCTCTATTTTATTGTATCAAATGAATATAATTCTGAAGATGAATGCAGTGAAGATATGTGTCATTCATACAATGTTAGTAAATTTATTTTTACATAAACAATAACTTTTAAGCAACAATAAAAATAATGTAAGGAATTGATCTTTTAGAAATGCTGTGAAAATGATTTACAACCAATATGGATCAATGAAAAAGATTGTAATGAAATGAAACCTAATAAAACTGATGTCTTCGTAATGGAAAAATTCGAAGGAGATACATTTCATAAATTAAGAACATTTAAATGTTCGTAAGTAGGAGCTTAATTACTGATATAATTACTGATAATTTACTGATACTTTGATTTTGTAAAAATAATAGATAATATTATTTTATTTTTACAGCATAATTGGACCAAGATGTTTGTTAATTTGTTTTAACAATGGAGAACCAATCCCAGAAGGAACAAGCCCAGTGTATACAACAACAATGAGAGGTCTCTGTGTATGTGCTTCTGGTTTATCTTCAGAAGAAAAGGTATACCCATTAACTATTTCTACTCACAACAAATAGGAAAGTATCTAAAAATCATATTATTATAGGAACACGTAGAAAAATTAGTAGAATATATGGGAGGAATTTTTACAAGACAGTTACGTAGTCGTGTAACACATCTTGTAACATCGTCTGTCATGTCTGCTAAATATGAGGTAAGTAAATTTATATTGATAAAATTATATAGACATTTTTATCATAATGTTTAATTCTTTTTAATAGACAGCAATAGATATGAAAATACCAATAGTTACAAAAGAATGGGTTGAAGCAATCTGGGAAGTGAATTTGAAGGATTTTGTTACACCACATGACAAAATGTTTGATAAATATAAAGCTTCTGTGTTTCTTAACTTAGTTGTAACATCAACAAATCTTCCAAAACGTCAGAAGGAAGAAATTAAACGTTTAATTAACACTAATGGAGGGGTAAGATATATAGCTTTTTAAATTTTTATTTTCTTTTTCACCTAACTATTCACTTACATTATTATTCTCTTTTTAGATATTTATGGGTCCTTTGGATGGGGCAAAAGTCAAAGTTGTACTTGCACCTGAAAATAGTCCAATAAGTGAGAAGCTTAAATATGCAAAAAAAGCAAATATTGCTTGTTTAACACCAAATTGGGTATATGAAAGTATAAACGTTGGCTATGCTTTACCTTTTAAAGACTACCTAATTAAGACACTAAAAGCATGTTCCACTCCAGAAAAGTTAAACGGTAAAAATATTTCTTTAATTTTATAAATCTATAGATTAGTAACTGATGTTATAATTTTTTTAATGCACAGCATGTGAAAGTTTTGATTGTTCTACGATAAGTTCCATAACATGTGACATACAGCAAGGCAATTATATAGATGAAACCTCAGTAACCACAATGAGCAATGTTTCTACCCTTGATACTTTATATAACAATGTTTCTGCTGGTTAGTATTACAAAATCCACGAAAGTGATTTATAACAAGCATAAATTTTATTTTATTCTAAATTTATTCAAATTTTTCAGTTTCTACAGCTACTACAGTCTTGGATAGACTTACATTTAGTGAAGCAAAATCGGCTGGTCCATTTCTAGATGGTTGCAATGTGCGTAGATTGCATAAAAAATTTTTCATGTTCTATAATATTGTCCCATGATATTTCTCTAATCAATTCTTCTTTTTCTCTTTAGATTTATCTAGCTGGATTCGCTTCTAATCAACGGGATAAACTCAACAAAATATTAAATGTAGGTAGTGCAACGCGACTTGATGATATATCTGACGCTCTAACACACGTTATCGTCGGGGATGAAAACAGAGCGGCTAGTGAACTAAAACTACTGAAATCAAAAAGATTATGGTATAATGTTTAAATTTAATGTCTATAAATATCTATTTAAAATTCTGTAATTTAATACTACGAATATTTAATATAGTCCATATATATTGACATTGGAATGGTTGGAAGAAAGTGTCAAATTAAAACGGCCCGCGCCAGAAGAAAACTTTTTATGTGGACAAAAAAATACTGTAGTTCAAAAAGTTACAGAACCACCATCGCCATTAAGTAAGAAGGTAAATATATAAAAAATATAGTATATAAGTATTTGACATGTGCGTGTATTTTTTCAGAATTTACAAATGCTACAAAAACCAAAGAAAGTCCCTATACCGCCTTTTGACATAGACCGAAAACTGGCAATGTTAGAAAAAGAGAAAGAATCATCTGATCTACTTCAACATTATCTTCAAGATACAGCTGGTAATGTCTGTAAATAATTGCTTATATTTTTTATAAAAGAAATTGAATATATATCTTATTTATTATTAGATGCAACAAATGATAAAACAATGCAAGAATTTTTAAAGCCCGATACACTTGTTTCGAGTGAAAATAATGTTAAAACCTTGACTGACGATCATGAAAGTAAAAAAAAATGCTTAAAAGAATCTATAACACTCGCAGCAGATGATTCTGCAGTACCGATTAATCAAACATCTACTATGAATGATAGACTATTTGAAGGTAATGCACTAGTAAAATATGTATAACAATGAACTAAAATAATGCTAAAATATACATATAGGTTTGACATTTGTCGTAACTGGCTTCAACGAGGAAGATAATTTTGTAGTTGAAACTATAATGGCAATGAATGGAAGAGTGGTTTCAAGTACGTTTGCTGGTATTCCAGATTATGGTGTAGTACCAAAATGTGGCGCACCTTTAAAACATACAGTGAATGAAATTGTTACCGATTTGTTTATTGTAGGTTTAAGCTTCTTATTTCGATTTTTATATTTTGATATATTTTTTAATGTTAATATTTTTTTGTAGGAAGATTGTGTAAATCAGGAACAAATAGTTGAAATTATGTATTATCATAAACCTCTATCTATAAAAAAGCACTCTACTCCATTATCAGGCTGCGTTATTACAATGAGCACATATGTTGGAGTAGAACGAACGTATCTTATAACATTAGCTGCGGAATTGGGTGCCATGTATTATTCTTATCATACATCTTAAAGATAACTGGACTGAATCAAGTATTAAAGCATTGTTAATTTCAGGTGTCAAGATATTTTCGTTCGTAAAACTAATCCTGAAAAAAATATATGTAGAAGCACCCATTTAGTTTGTCCCACACCCGAAGGAAACAAATATAATGCTGCAGTGAAGTGGAAATTACCAGCTGTTACTGCAGAATGGTTAAAAGCCTGTGCAATTCAATCGAAACGAATTGACGAAACACCGTTTCTTGTAGGAGAAACCATAGGTATACAAATATTTAACACGTTCGTATTAAATATGTATACAAGAAAATATTTTTAATATTAATCCCTCCTCCAAGCTCCCGAAAGACCAACTGAAACTAATGAAACTGACGCGAGTTTACTTAAAGTTAACTCAAATCAAATGGATCTACCAATTGAACCAACAGCTAGGAACATTATTACTCCAAAACGACATTTATCAAATTTACAAGTATGTATATAGTTTGACATATTTCTTTTATTATTAATTTGCGATTTATTGCTAAAGAAATATATTACAGAATCAAGATGGCACTTCCAGTGATAAACCGTTAATAAATAAAAGACTCAGTTTACTTATGAACAAAACTCCACAATCATCGTTTCATATGTCTACACCAGAAACAGCATCTGGTCAAGTATCTAGATCCAATTCTTCACCAGACACAAGAAAAGATTGGGCAAAATGGGCTGATAATTTTCCAGAGTCAAAAATAGAAGAACCTCCTTTAAAAAAAAGGGCACTTAGTACAGTTAGTATTTTTTTTAAGCTTAATTATGTGCATAATGCATAAATATCTAATAGATATTAACATACTTGAATTTATAGCCTCTTTCAGAGCTTAAAAGACAGTTATGGCAGAAACTAAAAAGTGAGACTTATGATCCAGAGGTAACATGCTTTATTTATATATAATATATATGTGTGTATTGATAAATATTTATATATATTTATTTATTAATAAATATTATAACATTACAGCGGAATAATGCAGATGAGACATTATCTCATAACGATGATCAACCGCCAAAAGAAGCACCGGAAGAAGCAAAGGATGATAGCAAAATAACCGCTACTACTCCCATTAGGAAAAAATTAGAATTCACAGATGAAAATAATGCACTACCAAATAATGAGATTAATATGTAAGTTAATGCATAAATTTGTTTCACGGATTATATATAAAATTTTTTATGGCCCTTTCATAGGATTTTGTTTCTTATAGGCAAATTGCACAACTGGATCAAGTACTTCAAAGAGCATCAAGTACTCCCGAGAATAGGTATTCTCTTTCCGGAGAGAATGCAGACACATATAGCGCCGAATGTTCCGATCCCATACAAAAATGTAGGTACATTTATATCTATTTATTAGTATCTAATTGCGTAATATATATTCTTTGTTATAGTTATTGTAAAAGATTCTCAACCTGTCGATGCTATTGTATGGGAAGACCCCAGCCATTCAAAACGGGTAGGTTCTTTTCATAAATCGACTTTATTTTTAATATTTGATATCAATTAACTGTAATTATAAACGTTGTTCTACACTAAGTTGATAACACATGGAGAACAAAATGAAAGTATCGCACACGAAGAACATACTATAAACAACGATGAAGAAGAATCCTTAGAAGAAGAAGAAGAAATTGAACCAGAAAAAAAGAAACCAAAATTCATGTTATCAGGCATAAAGGTATATTAATTATTATATCTATGCATTATACATATACAACACGTATGTACATGCACAGTATTTTATATTTACCTCAATAGGATAGATTAGCATATGAAAAAGTGATAAGAGAACTGGACGGTGACGTATCATCGGATGCTAGCTTTGATATAAGTGCAACACATTTGCTTTGTATTAGACCATCAAGGAATGAAAAGATGCTTGGAAGTATAGCATCAGGAAAATGGGTTCTACATTGCATGTATTTGCGGGACTCTGAACAAGAAGGGAAATTCCTTGATGTTAGTATTGATTCTCTTGATTTATCGTTACCATATTTTACGGTACCTATATTTTATATTTTTTACGAGTAGTCTTACTTCAATTCAATTACTTATTGGCAGGAAGAAAAATATGAATGGGGGAATCCAAAAAGTAAAGGCATTATACCAGATCCTACTGGTCAAATTGAAGAAACAATCGCAGCTGCTGCATATAGATGGAGGCTTAGATTATTAAAAGAACCGAATAGGCCGTTTCACAATATGGTTGCTTTGTTATTAGCTTCTGGGGACAAATACGATCAGTTTAAAAGATTAATCGAAGCCGGAGGTGGGAACGTTGTCCAAGCACGGTAAGTTTGTCTTTTTATTAAACTCATACTATTTACAGGTGTATTATAGTTTACATGTTATTTATTCTAGACCACCATACGATACAAGTCCAACTGGAAAGAAGATTACTCATTGTTTCGTGAATCTTAGACAAGCCAGTCAACCGATCGATTGGGCAATGTTAGCCAGTAAAGGTATTCTCTGCTTTATGCCACAATATTTAAGCGATCATCTTACAGCGCAAACCCCATTAAATCCACGAGAATGTGTAATTCAAGAATTTAAGAAGTATTTAACATTACTACCGAAATAAAACATTATCAAATAATGCCTCCAAAAGATTTTGTATAATAGTATTTACAAATGTATATCTGTATATAGAAAAAATACACTTGTCATATTTTATTATATAGATTCTTTATTCCTTTATGAAGTTCCTTTTTATTCCTTTTTATAGTAGTATAAGAAAAAGAACTTTCAATAATGCGATAGACTCCTTATAGTTTTGTCAATTTTAACCTAAATTCTTCGTCCACTGTCAAGAAAACGTTACGAACATCAATGTCACACTTGCATGTGGGATCTAATGAAATTTCGTAATCTTTAAGTATCGAAATTATAGCCATACCACTTTGCAATAGACCGAGTCGTACTCCTATAATGAATTTGTCATTAAAGTATAGCAGTTAACAATATTATATTAATATTATAAGAATATTTTATGTTAAATAATGTTAAATAAATATTTACCGACGCAAACTCTTGGTCCATCGCCAAAAGGCATGTACGTGCATTGCTTGATATTTTCTTTATTTTTATCGCTAAATCTGTCAGGATCAAAATGCAGAGGATCTGAAAAATATCTTGGGTCGCAGTGCAGACCAGTTAAAGCCACATAGACGGGTGTCCCTTTTTCTACAACTATCTCAGTTCCTGGAATCTAAAAAATCTATCATTTAGAACGTTATATGACCAACGACATATTCGATAACGGCGTGTAAGGGAGCTCTAACGGCGCGAAAGATAAAATTCTTTTTGTCGAGTCATGTGCTCGTACGATATTTAATGTAAATTCATATATCATAAAAGAAGAACATTCTCTGTTATTGTGGCTATATATAATATTTTTTTCATTTTTGAAACTTAAAAAAGAAGACTCGAATAAAATACAAAATTTTAATAACAATCGAATTAAAGGAAAACATCATGCTCATAAAAGTTTTTACAAGGAAAAGAATCTGTGTTGTTTGCTAAAAATTGCACGTCCTTCAATCTTGTTTGCCATGCTAAGTAAACAGTTACTTGTTTTCTTATTTGTTACATAATAACTAAAGTAGTTAGATAATAAACTATACTAATCACGCGCACGCAAAGAAAATATTCTTTATACTTTAATATTTGAATTATCCAAAGAAAATATTTCGTTGAACAAGTTTATAATGAATCATTATTCAAATTTGTCGATTTACCTTGTAATCTTTCACGCAAATACGGTCGATAAGTGGAGCCGCAGGATAAAATCGTAGAGTTTCCGACATAACTTGATTAAGATACTTCATACTCTGGAAGGCCTCGTAAGTCATTCCATGTTCCTTCAATTTCTCGTGAATTTCTTCTCGCGTTCGTTTTTGAATCTCCGGATGCTTAGCAAGTTCGTAAAGCGTGAAGGATATAGTTGTTACGCTTGATTCACGGCCAGCGACGAAAAACATCGCTGCGTGACTCACTAATTCATCGCCCTCGAGCTCTAAACATAAAACATTATTTTTTTAGGCGAATTATACGCATAAAATAGTTAATCAACGGTTAAGATTAAATATCTAGCTCTTACTCAATACATTTTCATTTTTCAAATCTATTAAAGAATCGATCAAGTCCCCTCGCTTAGCTTTGGTCATCTTTCTGGTATCCATAGAATTCCAAAATACTTTACGAAAATAATCCGTAGACGATCCTAACATTTGACCGCCAATCCACCGCGAAAATTGTGGGAAGAAGAACATAAAGCCAAATTGGATAGCACGGAAAAGCGTCATTTGAGTGCCTTCTTGAGCTTTAACGAAGAAGAAAAGAAGAAACGCAATAAATGCGAGATCGTTCCAACTTGCAGGAAGATAAAAAAATAAGTTAATACGCAACATCGAAAAATGTTTGACAAATACCTTTTTCAAAGAATTGTACCGTTTCAGGATCGAAGGAATTTACTTTAATTCCAAAAGCGACGGAAGATATAATGTCAGTCGTGTATCTCAAGGCAACATCCCTCATGAAAATAGTTTTCGTTTTCGCGTCATGTGAAAATTGCTGTTCTAAATATTTGTTCATCGAGTCAGCGGTTTCGCCGATCAAATGAAAAAGTTTCTTCATTTTCCCGCTGCTGAACACCGGCGATATTTTTGTCCTAACGAGAGTGCTCGTTCGTCAATAAATTCTTTTACCATGCTCATAAACATTATTTTGATGAACGTTTTTAAAAATATGTACCTCATTTGTCTCCATTCCGGATTGTGCATCGTGAAGAGATTACTGCTTCCAATCTTGTCGCGAATCGATTGAGCCGTGAAATAACGATCCGGAAAATAATCGAAGTCCTTGATTAAAATCTGTTTAATTAATTCCGCGTTTCTCAATAGCAAGAACGGTTTGTGAAAAATGTAAATTCCAAGAACATCGTCGTTGTCAGAAGCTTCCTTGTATAGATCGCCGATCACAAGGGAGGGAGACTTCTTAAATTGTATCACATCTTTTACATTACCAAAGAACCAATGAGTAGTAGGTAGGGTAGGAACACCTCGCCTTTGCCAGTAGGTGCGCTTATACTTTACGTATAAAATCAGGAACGTCCCAAGGGTGACGACCGCAAGAAGAATATTGAAAAACCAGGAGTTTAACATTGTCATTTTTGGATGACACTCTTCCAGCTTTGAAATGATACTGATGAAGTCTGGTCATCCGCACTTATATAAGACCGGTCATCACTTGAGTTATCTGTAGACGACAATTGAAATTAATTTATAAGATTGGAGAATAATGCGTAGTTTTCTAATTATATATGCAGAATTTTCTTGTAAAATGAGATGAAAATATTTATTACGATAAATAATCAAAATAGTAAGAATTTATTTATTTACTTTAGCATTTAACACTATGTTTTCGTTTGAACATTAGCTTTATCGGTGACGTTTATAGTTATAAAACAATGACTGTGCATTTTAAATATATACTTTCATCACACGGTCAAAAGATAAAACGTGTCGGTTGAATAATAGTCTAGCCAAATAAACATTTTTTAGGGACAAATTGATATCGAGGATTTTCTTGTAAACAAAGGTTGAAAATGTTTATTACGATAAATAATCAAAATAGTAAGAATTTATTTATTTACTTTAGCATTTAACACTATGTTTTCGTTTGAACATTAGCTTTATCGGTGACGTTTATAGTTATAAAACAATGACTGTGCATTTTAAATATATACTTTCATCACACGGTTAAAAGATAAAACGTGTCGGTTGAATAATAGTCTAGCCAAATTAACATTTTTTAGGGACAAATTGATATCGAGGATTTTCTTTTTCTTTCTCAAAAAAGGTTGAAAATGTTTATTACGATATTAAATAATTATAGAAGTAAGAATTTATTTATTTACATTATTACATAACACTTTATGCGTATGATAACATAAGCCTTATCGATGACCTTTATTAGTAGTTATCGAAGAATGACTATGCATGTTCAATACATTTATCTGATACGATCAGTGGACAAGATGCATCATCATGAAATATTTTGCATAATATGACTCGGAACGATATTTAAAACAAGATAAGCGACATTTAAACAATTTTCCTCCGGGGTCCCATAAACAAAATATCGACTAAACGAGAAAAATGCGAATTCCTTTTACGTTTTGCTTTGTATCTTATAAACTATTCGTCGTGCGTAGAAAAATTCCGGTAGAAACTTGCAGTTAATAAAATTATCTGTAAAATGAGTCCTATTACGTAACGATAAGTCCAATTGTTAGGTCGCAAGTTAGTAAAAAACGCAAAGGAGTTCGTTTTTAGTTATATAAGCTAATTATACAAATATCTAGGTTCTGTAATAAGTAAGTGTTAGCCACGTGAAAAGAATATATCAAATGTCGAATCGATCTGCTTGTTACTTTTCGCACAATCGACTTGTCCCTTACGAAACGGGGAATTTTTAATTTGTAATAAAAATGTATAAACTTGTGTCTTTATCCTCTCGGCTTACACGCTATTTGGAAGACTTACGTTTTGGTATTAAAATGAAAAAAGTTCTTTTCATTCAAACGCTTGGCTAAAATACAGCGATAATTATTTTTGCTTAGCTGTAATATGCAATAATTTGCATTTTTCATCCTACCGTAGTAGAACTTGTTTCTATTGATTTCTGGAATGATTTCGCGTAATTTACAAGAAGAAAGTTTCTCTAAATGCTAAACTGTTAAACATTAAGAGACGTAACAGGCGACGTTTTACAGTTTATTGCTTATATTATATGTGGATCTTTTTCTTATTGACTAGATATTCATGAAAGATAAAGAAACGTTTGCAAAGTTGTTCCATTTTCGCAGTGGGCGATCAGACGCCTTCAGCGCAGTGGAAATGACTACAGATACTTTCGCGCACCATTTCTGACTCGACCGCGTGAAGACGGTAACTCATGGAACAAATCGCATTATCTCGGCAATTAGAAAATAAGCTCGAGTGTAGTTCGAACAATAAACGGATAAGCGAAATTCCACTGTACACAGTCAAAATTATCGAATGAATATAAAAATTTATCTGTTTATATATATGCGATATACAGAAAGCCGAAAGCTAAAATAAGATGAAAATCAAGAGTAAAAAAATTGCGTTCCCGGCTTTGTTTTTTAGTTACTGTCAATTAAAAAATCAAACTAAATGCCCCTGTACGCGAGCAAACCTCCTTACACGAGCGAAATAGGTCAGCCAGTGCAACGGGGTGCACAGCGATACTCAGGTCGAACATGAGCAGCGGAGTTTACCTAGTACAAGACATAGAAAAGATTGTGGCATTCCGGATGTAAAATATCCTGCCTACTCATTAAAATCCATAACAGAGGTGTTTCGGCTGATTTTTAATTGTCAATGACTAAAAAACAAAGCCAAAAATTCCTTTATCCTTGATTTTTATCTTATTTTAAGTTCAAGAATCACCCCCTGTAGCTGAAAACTTTCTATATACAGCGTATCCCATGAACTCTGTCCACTTGAAATATGTTTGTTGTTTCAAAGAATACGCGAAAATATTTCTAGCAGAAGATACAGGATGATTTAAAGGAATACATAACATGGTAATAGCGATTTCTTGACAAATTATTTGACAAGATTTCGTCGCAGTACACAAAATTCCTTATGACAGATTTATTTTAGCGTCTATAATACACGAATTATACATATTTATATATATTATTAGTACAATCTTACACAATTCGATAAAGATTCTAGTATAAACATCGCATCATCGAATGAAATTTTTAAATCCTACAGGTAACTATAGATACATATACAGTCGCAGCTTCGTAGTTACTCTTTTCATATATGTGTCAACAAATTAAACATATTTCTCGAAGCTGAGTCACCTCTTATTAGTTCTTGCAAAGTCAAGAAAAATATCGTAAGGATATCGTAGATATCTTGAATTCCATGATTGACTTTTATAAATTACTTACTGCTCTCGAGATGACACATTAAGACTAACTGATATAAATCATATCATTCAAACAGAATTGCATTGCTTAATATAAAATACATCAACACCTCCGCAAAACATTCAACTCGTGTGGTCACTAATTTCGAAGAAATTAAAAAATTAAGCTGTGGTATACTCGTCGTATTGCCTTGCCACTTCTGTTGCGGTTTGCATTTTAATTTCATAACCTTTTTCAAATTTTTATATGCACTTAAAACAAACAATGTTATGATACCATATCTCAATTCCTTAAAACTTAGTAGCGCACCAAATGTTTCTCTTAATGTTATATATAAATTCGGCTAGCCAATTTTGAAAGGTGATAGTAAGAATATCAGTTTTCGTAGATAAAATTGAAATACAAAAGAGACCCCTTCTAGCAATACAAACGTAAAGATGTAAGAAGATAAAAGATCACACCATCAGTTATAACATCAAATTGATTGTAGTTAAATTACTTGCAATATCTTTTTGGAATGTCATCATTTGTTTTTTATTCCACAAATAAAAGTTCTATTTCGACTAAAGTAAGTAGAAAAACTTGTAACATCTAATAAATTTAAACGTATGTAATGAAACATATTCACTTCGGTTGAGTATCTGGTTGAGTTTGTGATTGCTGTTGTTGTTGTTGCTGCTGTACCTGCTGGGGATGAATGGTATGTGCAAGAGTTTGCAATTTAACTTGACTAGGACCAGGACTACCTCTTGCAGCTGTAACGACAGGTTTACCCTGAGCAGGTGCAGCTTGGCGCAATTGAGCACTACTTGCAGTCATAACTTGGATAGTTTGTTTCAAAGCAGCGGATGCAACTGGAATTACTCTCGTCTGCAACGGAGACTTTGCTAAAACTACTTGTCCGGGTTGAGAAACTGCTTGTCCTGTAGAAACCTGAAGTCATATTTTATTTTAAAAAAATGTAAAATAAACGAACGATGTCAACAAAATTGGCATCTGAGGTATATAACATACATGTGTGAATTGTTGCATCGCTGATGGTTGAACGTGTTTCATAACTTGTTGAATCTGCTGCACGGTCATAGTCGCAGGCAATGATTTCTGTTGTACAATCAGTTGAGTCTGAACACCAGTTTTCGCAGCGACTTGCGTTAATTGCGCAACTTTCTGCGCTGGCAATTTTCTTTGAGTGATGATTTGTGGATGCAGAGCGAGCTGACGGATTTGTTGAGGTGTTGCTGTACGTACACTGGCAACGTTTGCAGTTTTTACTAAGGTAGCAACTGGAGTTCCACTAGCTGATGTTCCAGCTTGTACCTGCAAACCTGCCTGAGCAAATATTTGGGCCGGAGTAAGTCCAGTCTGTGCAGGTACCTGTACTTGAGCCACAGCTTTTGCTTGCTGCTGCAAAGCCTGACGTTTTATTAAAGCAGCCATTTCTGTCTCTGATACTGTACGAGCTACCGTCTGTTTTCCAACAGTTGCTTGTGCAACAGTACCAGCAGTTATAGTCTGCTTCATCAACGTAGCCCTTTGCTGTGCAGCGGCAGCTGAAACGGCTACCGATACCTTTTGACCATTTGCAGCAGCTTGTGCCTGTAATACTTTTAGTTGCTGTTGTCGCAATAAAACTTGCTGTTGTCGGTAATATTGTAACTGCGCTGCAGTTAACGTTTTAGTGCCCGGGGCCGTCGCCACGGTAACCCCAATACCTTTCTGCGTAGCCGCAGGTGAATTTTGCGTAGCAGATACTAAACTCGCTGTTGCAATTCTTTGAGCGCCTTGAAGATTACTAACACTAACAACGGTTGGCGTTGTCCGTGCATCTTGCATACTTAACGTTCCTCCTGGTCGGGCTTTAACCGTCGACGTAGCAACTGTCGTACCACCCGTAGTAACATTAGTAATTGTGGTAATAGTTTTCATTGTAGTCAACCCTGTTGTGATGGTGGTCGCAACTTGCGTTAGTTGATGCACTTGAGGACTTGAGGTATTTGAAATATTTTGTTGAACTTGTTGCTGCTGTTGCAGTTTGATCTGCTGCTGAACTTGCTGCTGCTGCTGCTGCTGAACCTGTTGTTGCTGCTGCTGCTGAACCTGTTGCTGCTGCTGCTGCTGTTGTTGCTGTTGCTGCAATATGCGAGCGGCTACTTGTTGTTGTTGCTCTGCTGATAAAACCTACATACAAAATATTCAATGATGCCATTAAATGTTTAAAAATTTCGATAATTAAAAAACATTACGCCTTGTTATACTAACAGCATGTTTCAGTTTCTCCTTTGCAATCCTATCGGCGCGTCGCGTTGCAACTTCGATGGGAGCTAATGGGTTATCATATTGGATACCATATTCAGCTAAAACTGCAGCGTTGGTAGGATTTTTCATTAATGGATTAACGAGTAACGGTTTAACAGTAGGCGTTCTCTTATTCGAAACGTATTTAATGATGTCAAATTTCTGACAGCACAGTAATGTAAACGAATGATTTTTATCCTGATTATATATCTGAGACGTTTTCATTGGCTTGTTTGTTTTACTTTGTTGCTAAAAGAAGACGATTAAAAAAATGATAACTTTTTTCCAACAAATATCTCTCGTCAAATGTAGAATAAAAATATCTCGATATACCTCGGAAACCTGAGGCATTTTGTAAACCCCTCTCTGTCTCTTTTGTTTTCTCGGCGTGGTATCATAAAATAACTTTCCCTCTTCTCTTGGTACTATTACCGATTCGTATCTGCTTCTACATTGTTTAGGAGATCTATATATTCGAGAAGTATTATTAACTACATCCGCAACTAAATCCCAATTGGGAGTGTGACCAGGAGATAAAATCATCAAATTCAACGGCAGTCCTTGATAAACCTGAATTGCTTGGAGAAGGGCCCAATCCTCATCTATCATCCACTCTAAAATATGTTCTTGGTCCGCGGAAGACTTTGACATATGCGACGGTTTTATAGCAGGCAATGGAATTGGTGGTCGAACTATACGGTATTTATGTAGTTTCATATCGCGACGTATTTTCATAAGCGCTGGTGAAGGTCGATCGAATAAGGATCTCGGTGCGTAAACCGATTCTTCCTTGTGCCGTATTTTAACCGCTCGCCGTCCTACATAGAAGATAAGCAATTAATATACAATTAAACAAAACAATATCAACTGTATATGTAGATAAAGAAAGTGCCATAGATGAATTTGTTATAAATATATATATTGCTTACCATCGCGATCACTAATTCCAGCTTCAGTCCTACTTCTTTTTTGTTCCTTTCTAATGTATACTGGAGGTAATTGTGCCTCTGACATAGGAGTACTTTCATAAAGGAATCCCAAGGAATAGTCGATGTAAACATCATTGTCTGTTGTAGGAGGTGTAGGAGGGCACCACATCTAATCATTAAAATAAATTATACATAGATTAAACTGAAAGTACAAATAAATAAAAAATGAAAATAGAATTAGAATTTCTATACTAACCGGCATTTGCTCCATATTGTCGTCCGATAACCATATCTGCAAGACATTAAAAAGTACCTCTATGAAATCCGAAAGTTACAAATAAAAAATCTGCTTCAACAAAATTTAAAAGAAACATTACGAAGAACGAGCGTCGTGTACGAAGAACGAGCGTCGTGTACGAAGAACGAGCGTCGTGTACGAAGAACGAGCGTCGTGTACGAAGAACGAGCGTCGTGTACGAAGCACTCACTTTTCAAACAATGACGAATAATTTGAAGAAAAAATGATTTCTTCTTCGTTTTTATATATGTCTTCATATGTCTTCTATACTAAACGCAATCGACAAAATGCTCAAGTGCTTGAATAAATGAATAATCTTGGAGTATCAAGGAAATGAGTAGGAAATATACACATACATTTTGCTCGTTCAAAGGCTCATTTTTCTACTCAAGAATTTCATTACTTCAATCCCGCGTAGCTATTTAATATTGTACAAGACGCTCATTAATGTGCCTGCTTATACCTTGGCTGACTCCAAGTTTGGAATGGCAAAGGCAGTGTTTTGGTGCCATTTTTCAAATAATTATTTGGAGCTTTCTACTGCATGCTATTATCTAATTCTTGCAAAAAAAAATTCTTTTCTTTAATGTGCGGTCATGATAGCCTTGCCACACCAAAACATCGCGAGAATACAAGATCATTGCTTTAAATGACCTCAGTATATATAACCAAGCACACTGAGCAAAATTTGACACCAAAACGGAACTGAACCTTTGATCGAACATACTTGGATTCGCACCAAGAAATAAGAAAACACATGATCTTTCATAGCAAGGAATATTTTGTTTATTTCCTTTCTCGGACTCACTCGATCATACAAAATACAGGCACGCAACTTAAATATTACAATAGGGCATACCATTAAACGAAGAGTTTCTTAAGTCTAATATGTAATCAGGTCGCCACCTTGCAAAGAATGTAGTGCAAGGCGTTACACGAGAGCAAAGTACATCGCATTCACAGTATTATTTCTGTTTTTTACCTCTCACTCGACTGTCTATTTGTTTTTGTTTATACGATCAAACGCTACCGGTAAAAACCGAGACTTTCATAACGTACTAATGAACTAAGATGCAATGGATGTGTTTTTCTCCTCTATATATCCTATTATAATACAGTCCGTTGTCTTACTTCCTTTATCATTTTCTTTCGTTTGTTTTTATCACCAAATATAAATTACAATGTCACTTAAAGACATGTGAATTCTTTACAAGAAAGTACAATTTACAATGCTAAAAATGTTACACGTATGTACTTAGTACAATGAAAGAAACATCTCTCACTTATTATCTTTACTTTTGTGATTATATACAAGAATCATGTGAAAATTAAGAAAGTAGTAGAACTTGGATTTTCTTATGCGCGCGCCATTCCAAGTAATTGTTCAAGACTATGTTAGTGTCTAAATTATGAAAAATATTTATACAAACACGCTGCTAAATGTTACAGCGATAAAGTTTTAGCGGGACTCAAGATATAGTACCACTACTAAGTTTTTCCAGTTGAGTTGTTTGCGAAGTAGGAGGAGGAGGAGTACGAATCGACTTTTTCATTGGCGGTATCTGCTCTTCGTCATCTAGCGTGTCGGCTACTTGTGATTCATTCGTTTTTCCACTTATCAATGGCTTTGCAAACGATGACAGTCGTGTTCGTTTAATTTTTCTTCTTAACTTCTTGGATCCATCTGATGAATCGTAGTTAGGGTCGTTGTCCAAATCGACCAATGCTATCACCGTTGACTGTAACGGAACCTTATCACTTTTAAGTTTAGAATTCAATGACGTATTTTTGTTCAACGTCGATGATTTTCCTGCCTTATTGGAATTGGTATAAGTACTTGCTACATTGGAAAATACATTCGAGGAAACGCGATCTCTAGAACTGGTGTCCAATCCAGAATCACACCACCCATCTACTTTACAATTCGGAGTAACATCTGAAATCCTAAGAACGCAATTTTTCCCTGACGAATCAGATGCGGAATTGGAATTAGAATCGGCGTTTTTTTTATTATTTTTCGTGTCAGACGAATTGCAATTAGAGGTTTTTGTATGAACGGAACTAGAAGCTTTACTGGTATGATTACTTCTTGTATCCAAAGTAAGAATAGCAACAACTTTAGCAGTTCTTTGTGGTTTCTCGTTAATTTCATTAAAGGGGGATAGCGTTGAATTACCTTGTTTCGAGAAGGTTTCTGATACAACTGCATTTCCATTTGAATCTGTGTTCAATGTTTCTGTTTTTCTAGACAATGGTGAAATGGCAGAAGACTCTTCTTCCCGTGATTTTGAATCGGAAGACGAATCTGTTTTTCGAATGTGCTTATTCCCTTTGTTTGACACATGATTAGCACCCTTTGTCGAATTTACCGTAAAATTCAATCCAGATCGAGTAACTCTTGATCCTTGTTCAAAAGTAGGAACAGGTGTATCCGGTCGTCGTCTCGGTGTACTTGTATTCGTACTTGTAGATTCACTGTTTCTTTTACATCTTGTTGAAGTAGAACTAGTGCAATCTTTCGAATAAGATGTTGGTTTCATAGGTGGTATTGAACTGCTTCTTCGAAACACAGTTGGATTCAAAAAACCATTATCCAAAGTCTTTGAACTACGCGTCATGGGTTTTTCATATGGCGCTGCATTTTGTTCTTCGTTTCTTAGCGGTGAACTCAAATTCGACATAGACCTTGTCACTAGTCGTGAAGAAGATCTAAAGCATTCAGGCAAAGGAGTGTCCGGTCGCCTTTTTTGCAATGATTTTGTGGAATTTGGATTCGGTGGAGGTGTTAAAGAACGAACTGCACTTGACCTTGTAATCCTAGAAGAATGTTCTATCGTTGGTCGAGGCGTGTCGGGCCTTCGAATCTGTGTTACTTTACTAATTTCTTTACGATGAGTATTGGAAATTGAATTTGAAACTTCGCTTCCTTGATTTTCTTTCGATTCACATGATTCGCTGCATAATATCAAATTTTTATTTTCAGTATTTTCTACGCTAATGTTTACTTTCGCGCTTCTTGTAGTCACTCCGTAAGATATTGTATCTGGTTTACGAAATTTAATCCTATTTTCTGTATTAGATTCAGATCCACTTGATTCATTCGAGCCTAAAGTATCAAAAGTATTGTCACTCTCTTGTGTCGATGAGGTCGGCTGATCTTTTGTATCATCTTTGTCACGCACACATTCATCTGATTTAGTACAGTTTTCTTCTTGTTTGCTGCTACTAGGTTCCTGACTAGAGCTTGATTCTATCACAGAAATGGATTCATTAACATTGACAGACTTTTTTGTTATATCTGAATTTGAAGTACTTTCATCGTACTGTTTATTATTTGTTGAAGTTTCCTCCTTCATATTCATGTCTTCTTTCGTCTTGATAGGACTCTGTGCTCTTGCATCATTTTTTTCACTATAATCATCATTAGAAATATTTATATCTTGGAGTTCGTCTACAGCTTTATTTCCTAATACCCTTGATTCCGCGTTAGAGATAAGTAGTTCTCCTTCTAATCCCGTATCTGATTCATCAATGGTAGATGAAGTTATCTTATTCTTAGAAACAGAATCACATACTAATTTTTTTGTTGTAGATTCAGCATTTTCATCTGTATCTTGAACAACTATTTTATTCTTTAAGGGAGCAATCAATGAATCTTCTGATATATTAATTTCTTCGTCTATCTCTAAAGTCATTGAACTTTTCAAGCATTTTGAATCAGAAATTCTTTTTACCATATTCGATTCCATTACAAATGAACGAGGACTACTATTCTGTGAGATCAAATCAATGTTAGAATATTTGGAATCATTATTACAACTTGCAGCACCTTCTAAATTACTAGATTGTGCTGTTTCTATGGACATTGACTTTGTAGTATATACTGAAGGTGTGATATTCTCTGTTAACTGTTGTGTTGCTTCACTACCATCATCTTTGTTATCAATTATATCTTCTTCTAGATCTTTACTCTGTTCTGACATGCCAGATGAATTACCTGATTGAGAACACGTTTCAATTTCTAACGAATCTAAAGGTATTGCGGCATTAAATTCGTCTGTGACAGTTTTATTGTAGATCGATTTTGACGAGGAAGTTGCAACGGTGCAATGATTTGCAATCACTTTACAATTTTCGATGCTTTCAGATCGCTTTTCATCAGCAGGCAGAATTGTATTTTGTTCAGCATCAGTATGTTTTAAATTAGCTGTTACCACCTCCTCTTTCTGATTCACAGTATTATCTTCTTCATCAGGTTTATTTGAAATGTTGATATTATTTAACTTTTTAGGGCTTGAAGCTAGTGGCATCGGTAAAATGAAACTTTCTTCTGCTTTCATCCTCATTTCAAGTTCACGTTGTTTACGCAAATTACTGGCTCTACCTCGGCATTTTGGTTTTATACCAGGCAAGATAGGACTCACATCCAATGTCCACAAATTAATTTTAACATTTCCCCTCGACCTCGTCCGTGGACTGTTCAAATCAAAATGATTTTGACTAAGTGATTTATTAGAACGGTTCTTACGTTTGGGATATCCGCCCTTTTCGGAATCATTTTGATCGTGTGCCTCCTCCTCCTCCTCATCTTCATCGCCTTGACTTTGACTTTCCGTATGACTCGACTCTTCGTCAAGGCTATCTTCTACCACATCTTCTTGTGACTCTGATTCTGATTCTGTAGTAGTCTCAGTTTCACTTTCCGATTCTTGAGCACTTTTACTAATATTCTTACGCGAATTCCTCCTCCTATTCGGTGGGAGTTTCTTATTGACTAATTTCTTAGAATTACTAGCACTATTAACCTGATTTTGCGCATCCTCGCGTCCAAACGTCAAAGGCTTCTCATCATCATCCGCTAGTCGCATTCTCCTTTCTTCCTCCTCGCGCAACGCTCGCAACCGATCCAACTCCCATTCTTTCTTCTGTTCTTCGAGTTCACGTTCTGCTGCTGCAAGTTGTGCCGCAGAAAATGCACCCTCTGATTCCTCGACAAACTTCATCGCGTAACGTTCTATGGGTGTTAACTATGTACAAAAACACAAACATTTTTATCGATATACATACTAAGATCTGAGTAAAATATAAAAATGAATAAAAACCTTATCTTACCTGAGATACTAAATTTTGTACTTCCAGCTCGGCCTTGCTAACTTGCATGTCATCTCTGTCCGCGTCATCTAAGGGTATATTTTCGTCAAATTCTGCTAAATCAGCAACAGCTTCTGCTTTAGCAGTCTTTGCAGCTTGTACATCAAGATCCTCTTCAGCAGCAGCAAGAGCACTTTCAAGTGCACCCATCGCTACTTTATCTTCTAAAGTTTGACCTTGGTTATCCTTTTGCAAGAACTTCTCCCGATCTCTATTTTGTTCCAATACCTCTGCCATTCGAGTCGTTGCATCATTCTCCGATTGATCGATGTTAAACAGATCTTGAATCGTAGACTGTAAAGATAATTACAATCATAAAATCTTATGTTTTAGATCACATTTCTTCGTTTAAAATTTTTAAAATACTTACACTTTTGAAATAAGCAGTTGTGAAATTGCCACCTTCGATAGCTAAGTCTCCAAGTAGTCTCTTCTGATTGGCTTTTTTCAGAATATTTTCTTCTACAGTTTTTTCACTTACTAACCTAAAACATGTGAAGAATAACTAAATATATTCATAAATATACTATACGTATATTATATTTTTTATATATACCTGTAGATATGTACATCACGTGTTTGACCTATTCTATGACACCTGTCTTGTGCTTGGGCATCCATCGTAGGATTCCAATCACTATCATAAAATATAACAGTGTCTGCTCCTGTAAGATTCACACCTACACCTCCGGATCTCGTAGATAAAATGAAACAAAATATTCGTTTGTCTCCATTAAATCTTTCCATCAAAACCTACAGTTCCCCGTAAAATAAACCATGTTAGAGAACAATAAAAGAAATAATGACATAATAATTTATAATAAATAATTATTACCTGCCGCTGATCTACTTTAGTAGTACCATCCAAACGTAAATATATGTGTCCATGAAAATTAAGAAAAGCTTCTAATACATCCAACATTCTGGTCATTTGTGTAAAAATTAAAACTCTATGGTTATCAGATTTAAGCTTTCTAAGAAGTTGATGTAAAGATTGCAATTTTCCACAGTCATACTGTATCAATCTGGGATCTGGGAACTGCGTCATCATTGCACTAGCCACTGGATGGAACAATGCCAGTTTTGGCGATAGTTGACGTTGTAATTCCATTTGTATACGTCGTTGAGCGAACAATTTATGTGGAGGAGGATGAGAAACGTGAAAACGTGGCGTAGGGGCGCACACAGCAGGAACATGTACAACAAACCTAACATAGATTATATTACATCACGGATAATTAAATAACTTCAATAAATTACTAAACACTAAACTCTTTTTTATCAATATACAATACCTCTCGAAAACTTCCTTCAGCTCCTCAACAATTTGTTCTGTACTTTTGATCGCCTCTGCAAGTGCTTCTGTGCGAGAAAAAAATTGCCTTCGTGTACGTGCATTATCTTTAGCAGTTGCACAGTGAACCCAACCATTATGCCACCGACATGCCGTAGATGGTTTACCAATTCTTAATGCCATAAACAAATCTTCTCCATAGAGAGGGCATGCGGCACATCGTCTTTCATTAGTATTTGCAAGTAAACGAAGTTTAGCTTGTCTTCTTTGTTTCCGTTCTTCTTCTAATTGTGGCTATAAAGAGATATTATATTTTAAATTTTCTAGTATTTTCGAGTATTTACAATCTTATTCGATTAAGATAAATACCAAATAAAATTCGGATTTTGGACGTTCTTTCATTTGTGCCTTTTCTGATTCTTTTTGTGCGTGTCTAGTAACAATACCACAACGGATAGGTTGTTGTTGTCCATTACCAGTGGGTGACTGTGCAGTGACATTAGGAGAGGCAGTAACATTAAGAGGCGGCACCCTCATAACGGGTCTTCCACTTGTTCCGCTTGTGGTTGTCACCACTCCTCCTATAACTTTGTTTACTGTAGTTGCCGAGGTAGATAGGCCCATTAAAGATTTTGGTAAAACTTTCAAACGTGGTACACACGGAGTCATTACTGGAAATGAAACTGTAAATATAAAAAAATGTTAATCATTTGTAAACAAATTTAAATAAGATCTGAAAAATATATCAATTTACTAGGATAGAAATATTGCCTATTAACATACGGAATATTGTAGTCATGCATTTTTTATTATTCATTAACATTCATCTAAATGCATACAAATGACATGAAAAAGGATATATGTATATGATGCACATTTTTTTAACATAGAACACAAATGAAATCAGTGGGATATGAGCACTCTTAGGACAAACCTGTGTTAGTGTTTTGTTGATTCGAAGTCAGAATGATATGTCTACCAATAGATGTTTGAACCACTTGTGCAAGATTAGGCATTGCTATTCTTTGGACGGAATCACCTTGTTTAACTGCAACTGTTTGTGTTGCTAGTCGTTGCAGTCCATCTATAATATTTGCATTCCCTACTGTAATCCTCTGTGCACTCGTTGCTGCTGTAGTTGGTGTCACTGTCGTACTTTGTGGGTTATGTGCTAGTGTTCCAACAGGAATTGCTATTTTCGAAGCAAACACAACAAATGTTTTACACAAACTGTGATTCACAAATGTTAGATTATAATTAGATGTAAGTTTTGTTAATGTGCTCTCGGTTCTAGAATGCTTATAACATAGGAAAACTATAAACAAGCTGGCCCGAGATCAATTGCTCTAGCACCACTGCAAGAATGATTACACAGCGATAAGTTTGAGTGCAACCACTGATCGATGATGCACAAGGGTCCCAGGTTCTGGATATAAATATACGTAAACGTATAAAAACACACAAGAGAAAACCCTCACCTTTTACACTACCCTGATGTTGAACTAATTGTACGGAATATCCTTGCAACTGTTGGCCACCCGCTACTTTTAGTGTGACACCTATGAATTTATAAAAACATAGGAAAATTAATTGCAAAAATTAGGAAAGTCCAAAATATGACGTTAAATGTCTATAAAAATCATTCTTACCTTGCCCTGGAGTGCTTTGATTATTTGCTGTTTTTATTAAGGGAGATGTTCCAACTTTTGGAGTAGGCAATATTCCAGCTAAATTCTTTAATTTCGTTTGCGTCTGCCGTGGTACAGATGATGGCTTAACTTGATTAGATAATCTAACATTAATTTTAATCTTTCCAGGTGGACATCTCGGAGACGGATCTGGTTGTGTGTCTATTTCTTCTATAAGCTTTCGTGGTGTTTGCAATCGTCTGACTCTATGCGCCACAAACGCAGTAAGAGTTAACTCCAAATCACATAATAAAAGATTAATACTAGATAGATCGATATGCTATAAAGTAAAAAGTAAATATATTATAGTTTTCTTTAAACTTCTAAAAGCATAATTAATATTAGAAAAAATTAAATTATATATTTTACCTTAAATGGATCATAATCAAGAACACTCCATACTAACGAAGCTGTGACATATTCAATAGCTTCCATTTGAAATGGCGATACAGTAGGTCTGACTTCAAATAAATTTGGGTGGTTGCATACCTTCCGTAGTTGCATTAATACATTAATCACACTTAACAGATTGCCACTAGCCAGGGTCTCCTTTGTTCTTAATGAAAAACAATTATATATATATTCATATTACATAAATCTTTGTGATATAAAAAAAATGGAAAAATATGTAATGCTTACTTTGCTCTGGACATAAAATCATCGTATAGATATCGCTGACGTTTTGACAAACGGCACATAACGACGTGCTCATACTTTTTGGGTAATTGTTTTTCTACTTCTGTTTTTAATCTTCGTAATAAAAAAGGTCGTAAAACCTAGAAACAATATAATTGCTATATAAATAACATATAAAAGAGATACATAAATCTAGAGGGAAAAATTGATATAATGACAGTTGGACGTGTTTCTCTCAACAGGATTCGTATGTCTAATCAATGCTTTACGACACGCGAGTTTTAAAAGAGAATTTTTTTTAATATCTCGCTATTTCTATAAAGCAGACATGTGACACGTAATCATATATCTGTGTCGGTAGCGAATACGTGAAACGAAGTATATAAAAATAAACTACGTACAGACCTTATGCAGACGACGAATAATATTTTCATTGTATTCACTATTTCCTTCTATCATTCCAGTAACAGGATTACTAAACCATTCTTTAAATTCTCTATGTGACTGGAATACATTTGGCATTAAAAAATGCATCAATGACCACAATTCCATTAAGTTATTCTGTAGAGGTGTACCAGTAAGCAATAATCGTCTGTAATAATAAGAATTTTTATATAGAAGTTTTTCATATAATTTAAAGTAATATGAAATTATATTACCCAAATATAATATTGCAAATATTTACCGTTGGGTTTGAAAATTCAATAGTAATTGCCATCTCTGTGATTTGAAATTTTTTATATTTTGAGCTTCGTCCAATATAAGATATTTCCACTTTTTCCTTCTAAAGCTCTGATGATCCTGTATAACCAGTTTATATGACGTTATGCAAATATGAAAAGCGTTAGGTTTAGTCCAACCTAAAAATAAACAAAATATTACAAATACTGTTATTTCCACTTATATTTATTCAGAGATAAACTAATACCTGTTCTTTTTTGTTTCCTCTCTTTTTGCGTTCCGTAATAAGTCAAAATTTTAAATCCTGGGCACCATTTCTTACATTCCATTTCCCAGTTAAGCATCACAGATGTTGGTACTATTACAAGATGAGGACCCCAATTTCCTTTTTCGCATGCCAAATGCGCAAGTAAGGCAATAGTTTGTATGGTTTTGCCCAAACCCATTTCATCTGCTAAAATACCATTTAATTTTCTGTCGTACATTGTAACAAGCCAGTCTAATCCTATATGTTGATATTCTCGAAGGGGATGTTTTAAAAGGAATGGAATTTTTGTAACAACCTAAAATTATATCAGTTTCGTTAGACAATCATACATAACTTTATTTTAATTCGTATAATTTATATAACTGGTAAAATTTGTCATGATAATTCTCTAAAATAAATTGATGAATCAATTTACTTGTCAAAAGAAAATCACTTATGCTTTAGCCTTCGTAAATGGTCATGCGCAAAATATTGTTACATAACCTTGGATAAAAGGCTGAATAATTGAAATACCCACAACGGAAATACAAAAATATTTTAATGACACATACACTGGTGGTAAGTAAAGTATTTCCTTTAGGTTGGATACTTTCTGCCAATGCCGCGACGTTATCCATTTCATCGTGAGCATTTGAATGGTCCATCTCTGCAGCCTATAATAAAAGGCAGAATGACCAATACAATTATTTTTTGGTATATAAGATTCCTATATAAGTACTAATGAATACCATCTTACCTTATCATTTGATGATTTTTCCATGGATACATCTTCTAAGAGAGATTTAAGTCCAATATCAGCTTCGTTATCAGTTTGTGTTTGAGACTCTTCCTCATCAACTTCGTTATCACTTTCTTCACTTTCACTTTCATTACTTGTAGATTCTTCGTCATTTTCCTGAGCTTCTTCTTTTATGCTTTCTTTATCTGACTCTACATAAATAAATACATGTGTATACGTATTATAAGTTTTCATGTTTATTGAATTATTGTAACAAATGTTAATTTTCAGACAAATGCCTCAAGTCACATCAGTAACAGGAATTAAGAATGAAAACCATTTCTTAAACCATCAGGATCGGTAGAATATCATCATCAACGAACAAATATAATATGGCAAAAATTAACTTAAATAATATTTACCTTGCACAGGTTCTTGTTCGACATCTATTGGCACATCTGACATGTTACCATATTTGGCCATAAGTTCATCAATAGACATTTCATTTTCAGCCTAAAAGTATTAAACTTTTATAGAGAAAATCCATAATTCCTCCATAATAGCTAGAAGAGTATACACATACTTTGAGATCGTCTAATTCTTGTTTATAATCTGCATTTTCTTCCAGTTTTTCTTGTTCCATAATAGTTTCCTCCTCATCGGAGGATTCATCTGATGCGGCAACAAAATCCATATCTCCATCTGTTGTCTTTTCACTCTCCTATTAATAAATGTACATAACGAATTTTTTATTACAATAAAAAATAGTGTCATTAATTAAAACCCTTGATCTAAAAATATTTTACACACTTCTACTCCTTTTGATACTGGTGATAAACTTTTATTTCTATTTTCTAAATAATCAGGTGGTAGCTCTTTAAGGAGATCTTCCAGGGGTAGCTCTGATTCTTTTTTCAGAAGTTCAACTTCTTCCTTATGATTTGTTTCAGATTTTAATTCTTCTTCAGCTTTTGCTATGGTTTCTTCATCATCATCTGAACTTTGGTTTGGTTGAAAATCCTCTATATTAACAAGATTAAAACTATTAACATAACTGAAATATGATGAGTTTAAGAAAATGTATTTTACATACCATCAGAATGAGATTTGCCGGGTGGTATTGGGGAAGAAATACGTGAACTATTCATAGAGGCTGGCACACTTTGTGGACCATCAGTTTTATTAAGACCTTCAGTTAACCATGTTGAATATTTCTCTGTTTGACCCACAATAAAATTTAAATGTTGATCTAGAGCCTGCTTTCTTTTTTCTTCGAGCCTTGTCTGTTGTTTATATTCCACTAACTTGAAAATAAACATGAAATATACATGATATATATTCAATCTTATAAATGGTTTAAGTGCCATAAAAATATATGTCCAGCATCAATTCTTTGATTATAACGCAATAACAAATACAATCATACACAATGAGCAGACTTTGCTGTTCCCACAACGAGCACACAGTTTCAATTGAAATACATTGAAATTGTCGGCTTAATAGTGTGGGGTAAAATCTTTATAATTATAGTTTACAATTCTAACTTTTTTTCTTGTTACTTACTTTTTCCACATTTGTCCAGAAAGTTTTGATTTCCTTAGCAATAAAACTAGCGATTTTCTTTAACCTAAGTTCTTGTGATTTTTCAGCTTTTTGTGCTTGAATTGCTTTCTCTTGGAAATATTTCTGTACCATACGCGCACACTTTTTCGCTGCAGCTTTTTTCCACTTTCGTTCTTGAGCAAAGTCAGCAGCTAACCAAACCATCTCTTCTAACAAATAGTCCCAGTGAGCCTTTGTACGAGGTGGTTCTTGTACCTTAGGCAACCTTCTTTCTGACCATAATCCTTCCCGCTGTAATTCCGCAATCCTTTGCATAACGTATGCTTCCTATAAACATTTCATGTGCCGAATTATACCAATTTATAGTTACCACAATAATTTATTAAATGTTGCATAATTGCAAGGAATGTGTAATTGCATAGAAATTATTCTACCTGTTTTGCCTTCTCTACAATTTGTTCTTGATTATTTGTGATATCACATGACGTAGCCACATTAGAGGCAGGTAACTTAACAAGTTTAACAACAAGCTGAGTAGGTGTAGTAGGCACAGACGATGTTTTTGTAACTGTACTAACAGTAGCTGTGGTGGTGGTGGTAGCTCCAGTAGAAGTAAGGGTAGGAGTAGTCATTGTAGTAATAGTTGTTGTAACACATGTAGCTATTGTACATTTATCTATCACTGGACTTGTAACAGTTGTTGTCACAGGTTTCGGTAAACCTTGAACTATTGGTACACTACCTGTAATAGTAATAAAATAATTTAATACACGGAGAAATCTATTTAGAAAACATTAAGAGTATGTATACATGTATCAACAGCGCCCTTAGGCTGAAAAGCATATTGCTAAACAACCTTACATATGCTGTGAATTACTATTTCCACAAAGAGTGAACTGATCCAAAATGTATAAACTTGAATCAGCCGTCTACTGTGGAATACTCTATAATATCAAAAAGAATATATTATCATAATACATAAATGATTAACATAAAGACAGCTGTAAGTTTTTTTAAAGGTATAAATCACTAAATGAAAATGAACTATGAACTTAATGATTGTATTAAAAAATAAAATAAGGAAATTACATTTAATATGAAAGAAAATGGCCTATTGCATTCTTTTAAACGAAAATCGTTGCTCTTAGTACTTTAAGGCATACTATTTGAGTACAAAAAGTAGCTGTATCATGTTTCACTCACCACATTATGTTTATTTAATGAAACCTATAACAAACTGTTTCACTAATAATGCAAAGTAATATCTAGTGATATTTTCTCAATTAAATGAAATTTTTTAGATATATTGAAAATAATTTTACAGAATTCAATAAAGATTATTTTTAAAAAAAGTAAGGAGTCTAAACATCAAACGACAAGCCTGCAGTAATCACCTATAATGAGCGTGGGTGCTAGAGTAGAAGAAGTAGGTGGAGGGTGAGCGGTGACTGGTGGAGACGGAATTGCTGCTCTGAAGGCAAACACCATGCCATGGCGGCCCCCTTGAGGCCTACCTGGTACATGCCCTATTATGCAAAGTAATTACATATTTGGTTGTTGTAAGATATATACTAAAACTCCTAATTGCTTTTCCACATTCTCAAAAAACTACTTATTAATAATGAGAAACTAGTACAAGTACCTACACACAGAACATATTAAAATATGTTTATAGTTTTTATGCAACGTTAATACATTACACATGAATAGAAACTATCTTTTACTTTATAATATTTATACTTTTTTGAAAATAATGGTGTGCCTTTTAATATTCTAATGAAAATGATTAGTGTTAAATATAAAATATCTTATTAGGAAGTAAGATTGCTATACAAATCAGTTACAAATGTATTCACAATGACAATATGATTACCTTGCTGATTAAGTTGAGCTACTGCAGCAGGCAATGTCGTGGACACCGCAACTGGAGCAACATTCATTCCAGAAATTTTTACTTCTGTACACTTATTCGCAGGAACTATTGTGGAAACAGTTGTTGCAGTTGGTGTTAGTGGAATTTCTGATATTGCTGGCAGTGGGGCTGTTAAATCTTCATCATCATCATCTGGATCTAATCTATGTTGCCGTAAAAAATGCAAATATTGGGGTGTTGGAGGTCTCTTCCTCCATGTTTGAAAATCCATCATATTGCCTCCAGCATGAAGAAAGAATAATTCTGCTGCATTCTCGGCATATCTCTCTCTTATTGCACGCATCCTTTTCATTTTATGTTCCATAATTCTCCTTCTATAACCCATTGCATCATCAGCAATCATAGTATGTTTTTCAGTAGAATCTGTTAATTTCAACTTTTTTCTTGCAGGTGGTGATTGCATCGAAGCTTGCGAGGTTGGTGCAACAAACATATTTCCAATAGAAGTTCGAACAAGTTTTGGAGATGTTGCTAAAACAACTTTAGGTGAACCCTGACAAGTAGGAGATGTAAGAGGTGAACTACTTGCACCTGCGACTCCCACGCTACCTGCACGTGGTGGTGTACCACTGATATTAACAATTCTTGTAACACCAACTTGTTGAATGTTTGCATTTGTTGTTGCATTACTTGGTATAACCTGCAATCATATAAAAAACAAAAAATCAATAAAGCATTTATTATATATAAAAAGGAGTTACAAAAATTAGATAACATTAAAAAATATGCACCTGTGTAAGACCAGGAACCTGTGAAGTAATAACAAATTGCTGTCCAGTACCTGTAGTAAGGACATTAAGTCCTTGGGCAGTAGCAAGAACTTGTTGTAAATTAACAGTCTGTTGTGGTGTACCTCCATTGCTACCCCCATTGTTTCCTCCACCCCCATTGAGGGGTGGTAAAATAGGTGTAGTCTGCTTATCACTCATTACACATTACACTATGATATAAAGCAATAAGAAATGTTATCAATAACTTTGTCATTTACAATTGAAAAATGAAGGAATGAAACCATCATTTGTAGAAAAAAAATAAAAATGATACATAAGAATAAAATATTGATAATATTTAAAGAAATATAAATGTATAAAAACACATTACATTGAAATTGAAAAATATACTTCAATAAATAAATATAAATATATATTGTTACCAATAAATGTTAAATTGATATGTTCTCACTCAAAATCCATATTTTTGTTATAATTCTATCTATACTTTTATTTATCGAACCAACAATACAAATTTAAATAATTTCTAATTGCATTTTTAAAAAATATAAAACATTTTTTTATACTTTATAATAAAACTAATTTTACTAAATGTGTTTGTTATTCTCTTATAAGTATCTTAGTAATAATGTAGCAAGCATTTAATATTTTAATCTTTGTACCTTAGATTTATCAAGTAAGCTTTTTTTTTAAGACCTATATGTTTGCATTTAGAACAAATTAATAAAAAACAAACAAATAGGGAAAAAATAAAAAATGAACAAAATGAGCAAATTAAAAATTGAAAAAATTTGGAAATAGATTGAAATTGTGCCTCTTTGTATTAAATTGAACATTTCTGTAATAATTACATATCTATTTTGCAATAAAAAAATAAACATATGAAATCGACAATGAGAGAAAAACATGTATAAGAAACAACAAACTAAAGCTTCACAAATTACTAATAACAGTTTATTTTCCAATTATTTAAAATGTATATAAGCAATTTATTATTTAATTGTAGATCAAATATGTACATTTCAAGCTTATTCTAAGTAAAATAATTTAAATGATTCAAAATGAGAACGTTAATTGATTTGTGAAAAAAGCGCCGAAATCAAAATTTCTCCGTTGATCCAACTGATACACCACATTGGAATTTGTAAAACATGCGTATTGCGCAGAAGAAAAAACACCCTCAAAAATACGGCATCATGAGCAGTAAGAACGCATCTACAATCAACCGAATAATGAAACGAACGATGTCATTTAGAATATCAAAAGATTGCAACAAATACGCAAACGTCCAATATATCAAGCATTCAGGGCGTTCAAGTCTTCTTATTAGAAAAATGTCAATTTATCTTAATGTAATAATGACGATCATCACAATAGTCTATCAATTAAATTTTTTAAGAGTGAAAACAGCTTTTTCGATCTTTTAAAGTGTATCGCTTTCCAAATAATACATTTTTCACAATTGCGTCAGTGGAGCCTCGCGGCGATACAAAGGAAATTTTTCGTCCGCCATGTTGGCGTTGGTCTGATAGGAGGGCGGACTTACCATACTGTAATCACAAAATTCTGCAACGTAGGTGAGCCATCCACAAAAATAATTGTTACACCCGTGATCGACAAACATTAAATTGTAATTAGGTACTTCACGTAATGTACAGTGCATGAGCTATATCTAATATTTTACAGAACATTTTCGCTCGACTCGCTCAAGGACGCACACACTTCTAAACATGGCGACGGTTCCCGACAAATTTCGGCCGCGACCCGATCTTGAGCTGCTTGCTACTTCACGTTTACACAAGCCACGGAGAGATGCCGCTCCAACCGGGCGCTGAATCTACGATTGGCCGAATACAACCGGATACTTGGCAACGTGGCAGTATCAGACGTTCCCGATTGGTTACTAGTAAAAATATTAAAAGGCTCGTTTTCCGACTAACAAATCAAATCAGCAACTATTATTTCTAAGTGTAAAACATGCATTCTTTACAATCTACCACTATATGGATTACAATATGCATGAAACCTATTAATAAAAAGGTACTACATATTATTATTTGTTGATAAGGATTGAAGATATATAAAAGCTTTATCGTATTTGGTAAAACAGTTTTATCTGATTATCTATAAAATAATCAAATTTTTTAAAAATGATCACAAAACAGGCGCTTTTATGATGTCTAAAATATAGAAATTAAAAAATCTTGTAACAGTAAATTATTATTATTATTATCCTTCGGTAATAATTTTATACGATTGTATAGTAACCGACAAATATAGGCATACATTACATGTAGTATTACATCACTTTACATTCCTGGCATCGCGTAGAAAGCCGTTATCCAAATGTTTTCGCAAACAAACTAATATCATAAAACTACATATCCTTTAAAACATTTTCTCCTTTACTTACAGCTACGCATGCAACACGTGATTCGTGCATTATCTGTATATAGTATTTAGATAATTAAGTATTATATTTTTTCTTATTATTTCTTGTTATGACCATTATAGTTATTTATAAGAGAAAATGTCACACATATTATTAAAACACTTATAAAAAATATTTATGAATTTTACATTTTTTGTTGATAATATATTTATTCACTAGTAATGTCTTCTATTTTAAATATACACAATTTTTAAAATATTATTAACACGGTGTGTTTAGTAGAATAATGAAGTACGTTGTAAATTTTGAACAAGTTTCATACTAAGCGCAACATAGTCGCCGCGCTATATACACTTAAATATACCACGTGCTACTTATAACCATTATAATGTAACTACGATACATAATACATATAAGAGGAAGTAATGTTAAAAAAGAAGAAAATTGTACTTACTTTTTCGTTAATTTGTTCTGCGATTTTTTGCATCACTGAATGTGCACATTTTCTACCCAAAATCGAAAAAATATATATCTATATGCTGAACACATGCACAACTTCTTGTGATACAACGTATGCTAAACACATTTTCAAATGCAATGACAAAACTTCGATAAATCTTCTCACAAAAAACCATAATTGTATCTACGATAGATTTTATGTGATTCTATGTAATCGAATAATAAATGAAATTTTGTATACTTAAAGTTTGTGACACGTTTTTCTGATCCTATTCGATTCTACTATGCTTAACGAGATGCCCACGTGCAATACAGTACGTACAATCGTAAGAATGACGCTGAGGTCATTTCGGTACTCGGCGCATCATCTTTTGATTGCCTCTGCTATATTTACATTGATCTACGTAGTACGGGTAATAATGATTTTAAATTTTTACTTAAAATTAATAACGAAAGATAGCGAATTTATTAAATTATTTTAGAACGATTATAGATTTTTATACGAATGTTTTCAAATTCCATTATGTTTCGATTATGAGTAATTATATATACTATGCAAATTGAAAAGTAGGGTTATAATATAAATGATAATCTTAACTTTCCGGAAGTTTGTAAATTTGAGTTGCGATTGATTAAAAAAAAAAAATTACAAAAAAGATTATAATAGAAAAGTAGGAAGTCTAAAGTATGATGGTATCGAACTCGTGAATAGCAACAATAACGATTAAAGTACTGATTATCTTAAATATGACAAAACTAAGTGCAGTCATAAATTCAAAATTATCAAGCACTGTGATAGAACAATTAGAACGTCAACACATTTGTACTATTGTACAATTTGTAGATGAGGATCCTGAAAGATTGGCACATTTTACAGGATTATCGTTCAAGGTATATATACAGGATTATTTATAAAAAAATAATCATAATAAATATTTCTGAATTAAATTTACTAATAAATAATAATTTGTATAAAATGTTAATTTTAAGATTAAATTTACAGGACATAATTGAAATTAAGCAAAATATTTTAAAAAAGTTTGGAGGTATGATTAAAAATGCATTTGATTTATTTGAAATAGAACAAAATAATATAATTCCTACTAATTTATCAAGGTATATAAGTTTGTTAAATACAAATAGCACTAATTGAGAAATTAATATTGAATTTGATTGATTAGTTTAGATAATCTATTAAAGGGTGGTTTATATTATGGTCAAATTTATGAAATATGTGGTGTATCTTCAAGTGGAAAAACACAATTATGCTTTGCAATTGCAACTAACATTGCACTGAAAACTAATAGTATTGTACGGTACATTGATACAAAAAGAGATTTTTGTGGTTCAAGAATAGAACAAATTTTACTAAAACAGGATTGTAGTAAGCAGGTATATATAAATATAAAAATATAATTATGATTTAAGATGCTAGTAAAACATTTTTACTTCAATTTTAGGTTATAGATGAAACTATGGAACGTATCAAAGTATGCTGTGTATACAGTATACATCAGTTATTTAAAGTTTTATGCTGGTTAACAGTTAGTTTGAAAGAAGAAGGTGGAGAGTGTCGTACTAGGATTATAATTATTGATTCTTTACCAGGAGTAATTTTTAAATTTTGTAAAGATCGAAAAATAACAATTGCTTTAAATCAGCTAGCAAATATGTGCCACTATATTGCAAAAGAATTTCGTTTATCAATTATTATTGTTAATTTGATTACTCAGTGGAGTACTGTTAATGAAGAAGGACCTAGCACAAGCTCAAATGAAAATTGTGATGTAACCCCTACTTTAGGAAAATATTGGTTACATGTCCCTAATACAAGACTGTTATTGGAAAAAATCGAACTTGGAAACAGAAAAATTTCAATTTGGAACAGTTGCCAATTGGAAGCAAATCTCACATGCACGTTAACTATAAATGATTCTGGTATTTCATGTCCATAAATACATCATGTACATTTATAATTAAGTATAAGTTTATTATTATCTTGATTTACAATTATTATCTTGATATCTTTGATCTTGTAAATAATATAAATAAATATATATACATATATTTTGTATGCTACATAAACTGTTTACTAAATTATCAATAAATATGAAACTCATGTTATTCGTAATATATTAAAAATATCTATAAATAAAATAAATTAATTTTATTTTGGTATTTAACCATTAGAATTTTAATATCGATTAATGCGGTAAAACTAATCTGATAGAATATAAAATATAGAATAGACTTGCGTAGTAAACTTTATATTTAGCGCTAATTTCAAAACTACAAGAACATCGTCAATAACTTCCGGTGACGTTAGCTTTGCAGCGTTGCCATATTTTGTGAATGTGGATAGAGGCACAACTGTTTATAATGGTTATATTAGATTAGTGTTTGTTAGAGAATATTGTTAATTAATTGGTAAGAACGATGGCTTCCTTAGTTGCGGATTATGGAACTTCCTCGAGTTCAGAAAGTAGCGGCGATGATGTTTCAGACGGTGCCGATAACACGTAAGCTTTTACCCTCATAAACCTGTTTCCCTATTGTTTGTTTTCTCCCTTCCTTCGTATAACCCTTCATAATCTCATATATTTCGACTCCTAAAACAAATTACATATTATTATGTCATTGCATTCTTAACGCCGTATTTTGTATAAATGTATGTTTATTTTTCGTGAAATAAATAACTTTATATATTTTTGTCTGAATTGGCGAAATGAAAATTAGAGAAAATATCTTCACTTCCTAAATTTTATGTTCTACAATATTCATGTGGTATTATTTTTTTACATTAATAATTTTTTAATGTCACGTTTCGATATTAGTAAACTAAATGCATAACAATATTCTGCATTTTTTATAGATTAATGTTATTTTTATATTTATATTAATATAAGCATATTAAATCACAGTTAGTAGTTACACATCAGATTGAATTTGTTCTTTGTAATCTGATATTGCCTAACCCTTAGTTTTAAGGAAGAGGAAGAAGAGGATGACGAAGAAGAAGAACATAACGAAAACAATGAAATATGTAAAACAGCTTCCAAAGAAAAACTTCCATTACCAACTCCCGACTTTAATGGTATACCCACAATGAAAACTTCAGTCTTCTCAAATCCATTTGTTGAAGCAGAAAAAGCAAAGAGTGCAATTCTTGAGAAACATGTGAAAATGACGCCAACTCTTGATGATACAAAAATGATAAATGGCAGAAAGATTTGTTGGAACTATAGGAAAGGTAGATGCCGATTTGGTCATAATTGTACCTTTGCACATGATTCAGATTTACATCGTACAGCAGCTGAGTTAGAGGCAATTAGAACACCACAGGAAACAGTTATTTGTCAGACTCAGTATAATGGCCAAGTTTCCATCAATGACGATGACGAGATAGATCAAGAAAATAATCAAATGAATAGACGTAAGAAAAGGCCAGGATTAAGTCAATCTTTAGTACCAAGCAAAAAAGTCTTAAAAATGTACAAAGCACAACAAGCTAAAGCTATTAGTAGGTAAATGTAACTGTGTCAAGCATACGAATGATGTTAACATTTAATTAGCTGCTCTAAAATGGGAGTAACTTATGATTTATATGCTTTATAACTCAAATGAATTTATATAAGTGAAATTGATTATAAATTGTATAAAAAGTGATAATCAAAAAGCACGAAATGCTTTGTAAGCAAAAAACAGTATAAAAGATTAATAATTTCTTTACATATGAACAAAGGAAAAAAAAAAAAATAAAACAAATATATGCTTCCAGTAAAATTTTACAAAAAGATATGACACACACAGATAATGCCTATTTCTAAATGAATTGAAAGTTTCAGGATGATTTAAATACTACTTAATATTTATAAAAAGAAGCGTTTGTTATGTATATAAAGAATATAGAGTTTAATTGTATAATTAATACTTCCAGGGACCTGTATAAGTCATAATTCATTGTCTTGCATGCAAATAGTTTTATAAATATATTTCTATTTATACTTGGTATTCTTAACTTGCCCATGAAAAAATGAAACATGTCTTCTTACTACTTACATTTTGTTATGTAATTTAATTACCTATATGTCTCTCTTTCATTAGAAAGAGGCAGCTATTTGAAAGTTTTCCTGTATCAGAATTGTGAAATATTTACAACTAACTAGGAATAGCTATTCTACCTAAATATTATACAAAATATCACTACAGCTTTACTAAACAATTTTTAGATCCTGTTTAATGTACAGAGCAAAAATTATCTATATGAAAGTGATGTATGTAAAGAAAGGATTATGTGAGTTGTGTACAATATTGTTAATACTTTTTCTTAATAAACTATTTAATCTAGTATCTATCTTAGATACTAATAATACAATATTATAACAATGGTGTACCAAAAAAAGAAAAAAACTACAATTACGCTTCCATTATGCATTACTTTTTACCTAATGTTATAAGATATAAAATAAGGCTTTATAATTCTACATGGAAAAGTGAAATGTTACATATTTGGTTTTGATTTATCTGTGTCAGTATTTTTACTATTAAAATTCATTTGTTTATTGTGTATTATAACGTGTCTACTTTATATATATATATATTTCATTAAACTTCAGTATTATATTAAATATGAAAAAAAAAATGAATTTATTAAACCAAAAAATAAATGTGAAGTTCGAAAATGCCTATATGTTGGAAAATGTAACACAAACACAAGTTTATGACTTTCTTTCTTTATTTTATATAGTAATAAGTTTATGAAATGAAATTTTTCGAAAGAGCAATAAATTACAATGACCAAGATATTACTAGTTTCTATCCTTCTCCTAGCTGTACCATATGAAAATGGGTATAATTTTCAATCGGCAAAGTAAAATGATAATAAATTACTTAGCTTATATGAATAAGTTGAAAGAACAAAAGAGAGGAGGAGTATATCAAAACGGGGAAAAACTGATAGGCACATGACATTTTATTAGACAATCATGGGTACAATATATGAATTCAGATCAATTATATATGGTATAAGTGCATTGATAACTGATTATTGCATCTTTCATTGAAAATATATATTTATATATCATTCTTTTCACTTCTGTGACTGAACTTCTCACAGGCACTTTGTCTCTAAATAATAGTAAAGTTTGTGACAAATGTTTTTATGTAAAATAAGATATATATATATATATATCCTATTTTTTATATGTGTATATATATATATATATATATATATATATATATATACACATATATATATAACACAGTTTATGTTCATTAAGTTATGTTCGATGACGAAACAATTTTTATTGATAAATTAAATAATAAAATGAACATTCTTCATAAGGGACTACAACATAGAAATCCATATTTTTATTTAACCCAACAGCATTTCCAATAAATAAATTAACCATACTTCTCATAATTACTCAACGATATTATTTATCTAAAGACAAGTCAAATATTAGATTTATGTCAGTATTTTATAAGACATCACTAATGATTAATTTATTTGTAAAATTTACGTCTATAGTAGGGACCAAAGTTTTCCGTCTACAGTACTATTCATAAATTTAAAGTTGTTCACATTAGTGCAGAGTGTTACTTTTCTATTCAGATAGTGTTAAATATTTCTAAAGGAAAGTATACTAAATACAGATCGTTTGTTCTTGAATAATTACATAGCTCCATACGTGTTTCGTATGCTATGCGTTACATGTGTTTCGTATCACAATTATTCATAGTACTTTTCTTAACTAAAGAGTTACTACGGTACTCTAGATAAAACACACAACGAAGCAAAGAGATGAAAAGTGAAATGGAGTGATTTAGATGTAAAAATGCTTGGTATATTAATCGACATCACTTGTTAAACAAATTGGTAAAAAATAAGTTACAGTCGAATTATTAAGTACATTTCGCATGGGTACCTTCAAAGTGTGCACGCAAGATTAATTAAAAAATAGGTATTATAGTTTGTAAGTTTATCATTTTCGTATTGCCTAAGAAATTTTAGATCGAGATAGCTGTCAGTGCCAATAAAATATTTTGTTTCTTTTTAGAATTATGTAATTTGTCCCTTATCATTGCCTAATGTATTTATACCGTCGTGTTTTCACATCGTTTCGAAACCTGCTCTCGTTACATCTCTTCGTACTTTTTTGTTTTAAGGATCATCATTTAGTGTTTCGTAGGACTACCGCATTCTTGACTATTGCTTTTTATACTATTTTGTTCGACAAATTTCACGATACCATTCGTAACACCATAGACACCATTCTGTACGCCATTTACAACTTTATCTACATTATTTATAACAACGTCCACACCATTGACTCTACAACAATCAAGTCCATTTACTGTTTTTTTAACCGATGTGTCTTTCGCTTCCGAAGAGCAAGTACTTTTTGTTTCTGTCGATCCAGATTCCGTCAAGCCTGCAAGAGCGTAATCTGTGCAATTTAAAAGAAACTGATCAAACAAGAATGGCAATCAAAGACAGATCTACACGAAAAAGAGTGTATCAAACGACTATCTTGATATATCTTTTTCATTAAAGAAATATATGTAATTTATTAGTTACAGATGCCTGTATAATTTAATGGCAAAATATATTCAATACGTACCTTGTAAATTATGACAGAATTTATTAGTATTGTTCCATTCTTCTCTTAGACTAAGGTTGAACATACTGTAATCTGGATTTCCAGTGACTTCTTTTTCGATCGTCAGGAACTGTGGTAATATGTTCTTAAGCTCGTCTCCGGATAATGCTGTGTATGTTTCAAGCAGCATCAATCCCCGACACCTGTAATCATATTAGACACATTTATCTATATATCTAATAAATTATTTCGTTACACGATTGCGCGTGATTTCTTAACTCTGACCTTGGATGAGCTGGTTCTCTGTATATATCTAATTGGAAATACTGATTGTTGATGAGGAAACATCGTCGACGCTTGAAGATGGTGAAATGCGAGTCGTCGCGTTGAGCGAGCATGTTCAAATAATCTCGATGAGTCAATTGTGTCTTCACTTCGATCACTTGGCCGCACATTTTTGGACGTCGAATTGTATGAATGTAAGACCAGTGACCTGTCGATGTAAACGTATACGTGATTACGCGTTATCGATATACACGCGTTAAGCATTCGTAAATCTCAAATGGTAACTATCTCGCCAACCTTTTTGGCCACGTTTACGCAGACGAGCCTGCATCTTCGGATTGTTACTTTGGAGGTAGTTATGGACGACATCAAAGTCCTGGAACGGCGGGAACTCAGAGTCTGCCGGTAACGGACCTTTGACAAGGAACTTGACTTTTCTGCTACTTGCTCTCAATCTGTCTCCGGTGTCGATGCCCAGCTTTTGGCATACGCATTCGATCATACGACAGAGTTTCGTCTCAAAGTCCTGAGAATTGTCTATTACATCGAAGTAAGGATGCCCAACCCAGGCTGCAGCCGCTTTATAATCCAGATCTCTGGCCACCTCGACGCCTTCCGAACGACACGCGTGATCTTCCGTCGAGTAGAACTCTTCGGCGCCGTTCGCCGCCGAGACCATATGGATGATCTGATTGTACCTATTGTCTCGCAGCTCCACGTTGTTCCATCCGTTCGAAGCCATCATCAATTCCCATTTATCTTTCGATATAACTAAATCAAAGCAGGAGAAAGACGCGAGTTAACATTGATTCGTAAAGGATCAGGGGAAAAGACAGGGATAGTTATTAATATCGCTCACATGCAGAGGCATCCATGGCACCACGATCACAGATAATAAGACAATTTCGCGAACAGCTGTCACCCAGCTGGAAGAACGTATTCTCTATCTGTATCATCGTGCGCAGAAGGTTCTCTTGAAATTTGAACGCTGAAACAGACCAAGAGAAATCACGTAGAATTTTAGATCGGTGAACGCGAAACAAGTGAAGCAACTATCCTTATAGTATTCTTTATTCTACGAGTCAACTTTTACACGCTACCCGGCTGATCGCTAACTACGCAACGATTACTTTTCCCGCGTTTGCAACTGTTTACGTAATCGCAAGCCATGAATTAATTGGACGTAGGAATTTATTAGCGCATTTGCACAATTGCATTGATAAGCGATAACGATCGCGTATTTTTTCTCAACGAACGAACGTACACGTAACGCTACTACGAGCGTAACACGGTGATTAATTCAAATCTCTTCGAAGTAGCGTGCTCGTTAACTTCTATGGATATTTCAAGTCCTCTCGTTTCGACGCTGTTCAAATAAAAAGAGGAAAAGAAAAAAAAAAAAAGTAAATATCAAGCTACGAGGCTGATGCTACGTTTCACGTGAAAATTATCTTAATAGTTCGCGCGATAATCAACGCGTTACTATAACTAACGCGATTACGATCGATCGGATCCAAGAACAAATCACAGCCTTTTATCTAATCGAGGCCAACTGCCAAGAGCTTCGATACACGATCTTTCTTTTCAAATAACTGAAAACGTGTTATCACGAGAGCCGACAAATCAAGCGCAATTAACAGTAGCTCGAAAAGTATCGCAATTGTCGAAATAGGAAAACACGAAGATCGAAGTTGGCACCGTTAACAACACCTTTCAAGCATCTTTTTCCTTTTCTTTTTTTTTTTTTCTTTCGCAGACGATACTCCACATCTGTTCGTTCACGTACACGTCTCACACAGCGTTCTATCTACATATATATGTATATACATATTTCTACGTTTCTCGCATCTTGACCCGAAGTCAAGTTGGCCCAGCTGATGTCTGATACGGTCCACGTATTTTTTGGAACGAAATCCACCACAGACAGACAAGTTTCGCGTTAGTCGTTGGCCGTTCAGACACTCGTTGCTCGCGCGCATCTGCCACAGATGCGACGCATCGTTTTAGACGGGCCAACCGGCTGCTGCTGCTGCGTGTATGCGTGTACGAGTTCTTGTCACGATACGTTCTCGTTATCGAAACGGCGAGAAAAACTCCAATTAACGAAATGATCGTCTGCAGGCTTGGACTGGGTTCGGTAATCGTCCGCGACGATTGGCGTTTCGGATTTTGGTTATCAAGCCGTAAGCAGATTCAGCGTTTCGCAGTATCGCCATCGTGAACGCGTCTCGATCTCGACGTTCGCGATTCATAAAACAATCGCGACTAATGGTCCGTGGGACGTGTTTATGATTTAACGGATGAACGACGATGAATATCGTGGATATCGTGTGCGCAATTAATAGCATCGAACGTCTGGCGTGAACGCCTGCGTACATCTATTAGCAACCAGCTATTACGCTTCCGAAAGTTGATAGAATTAGCAAGGAGAGCCGACGAGTACTCACGAGGTTGATCTTTTGTCACGGAGGAACGTACTCTCTTAAATTCGTCCTCTAATATCTAAATGAATCTGCTCTGGATTAAAAACGGTCGGCGAAGGCTGTTGTACACGTACGCGAATGTGATGCAGGTATACAGAGCGAAGAAAAGTAAAGGTTGGGAAGGAAATGCTGGACGATGTATGCGATAAAGTTGCTCGTACCTAATTTACCAAGAGTGGCACAATGACACGACTCGATCGGTCGCACAGGCGGGTTTCTAGCAGCAGGGATCGACGCGAATCGCTCTAGCAAGGCGACCGGACGACGAGCCTCCTCTTTTACTTTCGACAACGTTAAACAGCGTACAGAGATTACCGCTTCTGAGAAGTAAACACAATTATCGCGTACCAATAATCGCGTTCCTCTAACTACATAGGGTGCATAGAATTACAGAAATTACACGAACACGAGGAACGCGATTGGATAAAAGGGGAAAAAGTCGGTTACCGACATGGGAGAAATAGCGAAAAACGAATGTCAAACGATCTTTGGGATCGTTGGGCGTGTAATCTCTGTATTTGTGACAATTTTGTTGCGTTCGTGGTGAAAATAAAAGATAGGCAAACGTTTTTGGTCTGTGTCGCTTTTAAAAACGGGGGCACTTTCTAAAACTCACCCTCACCAGAGTCAACTTCCAAGATCTCCGGCCACCTTGCTTCGCCTTTGTCCGACCTGTTCCTGTAATGTCGCTGCGAGGACTTCGTAATCGAAGGACGCGACCCGGATCCCTTTGCTAGAACCAACCGACCTTGAAGACACTTCCAGTTCGATAAGCCTCTGTTGTCGTGTATTCCCTCCCTCCCCGCTCCCTCTCGCCGCTTTTCCTTTTTCTCATTGCACGCGGTTCAATTAAATCGTGCCAGCACGATCCACAGCTGCGCGTTATACGCCGTTTTCCACCTGTCTCTCCGTATTCAAATTACTCGACGTTTCGCACGCAAACTCGTCTCCACGCACGATGCCAAGAGCCTTGCGATTCCCCTTGCAATCGGTTTCTTTTAAGAAAATTTCTCGATATACACGAGCCACATTACCAGTTGCTTTTCTGCATTCGCGAAACTTTCCTTACAAGCGTGTAATTTGTCAACGTTCGATTTTCTAGGCTACAGCTAGGTTCGAATTGGTCGTCACGTCGTTCGACTTTCAGCGAACACGATTCTGTGTAATATAAATCACGGTCGAGCTTTCGAAGGATAAAACAGCTGGTCGAGGGTTGAAGTGGACGAGCGAGATCTAGTTGGTTCTGCGCGTCGACAAATACGACGAGAGGCAATTGCTGCGTCGATAGACACGTAGGTTCGATAAAAAACGCTGGAAACGTGTCACACGCCAGTGGATAATGTTTCCGCGCGTTGGCGAAAAAAGAAGGAAGGATGCGAGCGGTACCAGGCGCTTTCGACTTTAGTTTTCCGATGACGAAAGAAAAACGATATTCCTATTACGATTTTTAACGACCTGCGCGAAATTTAACGCGTTCTCGTCGACGCAGTAATCATTCACAAAGGTTTCTATCGAAGGAATTGGGCAATCGAAAATCGAGCAACCACGTTTATTGACATCCATTTGTTATTTATTTTTAATCCGTGTTTAATAATCGTGACGGATAGAATGTTTTTCTTTTTCTTTTTCTTTTTCTTTTTTTTTTTGGTAAAGAGAAGAGATTTAGCTGGCAGTTAACGAAATTTTTTATATAATTTTCTCAAGTACGACGCAGATAGAGAAATCTACATAAATGAATATGCATTAACTATTTCACGATACGTCAACACTCTTTTACTGACCGCGCAAATTCATTCGACCCGCTGCAGCTTGAGTTATCTTGTCATAACCAGAAGACTTGTTAATTGTAACCGGTTTTTATTAATTCTTGGGTGTAGCTCGACATTGAAAGAATTACTGCCGCTCCACTAAATTCGCAGCAAAAAAAAAAAAAAAAAAAAAAGAAAAAGAGAAGAAAAATGTTCAGTGTTGTTTGCGTATGCGAACTTATACGACGCGATAGCGTATCAATATTTCATAAGCTACATTTTTGTCGTTTCATTTGCATACCCAATTACATTTCATTACCGCGAACTGTTTAAGGCTTAAGTGTTTCTGGTCGGAACCGGAAAGTGTTAACGCGTTCGTGTCTTATCAGACGTATCGTATCTCGCGTACTAATACTTTGTAAGAAAATGAAAAATGAAATCTTGTGCGAGAACAGACACGGAATAAGTTGATCGATCAACGAACGGTGCGGTTCTTTGACGATTAAATTATTTTTCGCGAACCTTGTACACGAGAAAGCGTTGCGTTTCGAGCGTATACTTAAATCGTTTTCAAACTGTGGCTCGTTTCATCGCTTTTCCGCTACGCTCGTTTAATCGTCTTGACGAGGCGACGCGTCCGCAACAACATTCGCCTCTTTGAAACATAATTTCATTTCCGCATCAACTTTGATCCGCGAGAGATTTGGCGTTTCTCGCGACTCTCGTTTTCACCTATTAAAAGAATCTTTGATTTTCCCCGGAATCGCAACGTTTCATTCGTAGCTTTTTTCCAATCGGTTTACATCGTCAAATTCTGCTTTTTAACGTCGTGACCGTGGAAGAAGATTCCAAAGATTTGCCCTACAGTTTCGTGAAATTGAAAGAAATTGCAACGCTCGTAACATTGCGATAAACTACCGCTCGATCCTTAACGAATCGTTCATTCCGAACATCTTTAACATCTTGTCGGCTATCATCATCTTTGGCAAATACTTTTTCTGCCCTACTGTTTGCTCTGATAACGTACGATACAAGGAGGATTGTTTTGGAAAAGGGGCGAAAAAAGGAGAAAAAAGAAAATTGCCCAGACGCGAACTCGTAATATGTAAAAGCAAATTGGCGTTGAGCCAGAGAACGGTGCGCGTACTGTAACTACGATAGAGGGGAACTGACAATCGAGCGGACGGCGTCGAATATGAATTTATTAATAACCGGTGCTCGGTATAACGAACTTCTTTCGAAGTGTCTGATACATCGGAGAATATATGGAACGCACTTCGTCACAATCGACCTACATTAACCAATGAACGTTGCTTGTATCGCGCGTATCGATACCAGCGAAAACCGATAAACTGTAATGACTTCAATTAACGGCCTACCACACGCATTTCTACCACTTTCTTCCTTTATTGTATTCCACGAAGGATAAACAAACAAATGTATCGGTATCGCTCTCTTCTCGATAGCGTAAATGCGATATAAGCGCGATAAATCGTGTTAGATGGTAAGGAAAATCGACGAACGTTATAGGTAGAATTTGATGGCACGTATCTATTTAAAGAGGAAGCCAAAAGGAGGATACAGTCGTAGGAAGCCCGATTTGTATCGGTGTTTCAATGCCACGGATCGAAGCCGACAAATACAATTATATAAAAGCACGTAATAAGCTGGGCTGAAGCAAACACAGGCGAAAAACGTGCGTTTTTCACGATGCACGGGGGGAATTCGAGCAATTTGGAATGCAAATTTCTAAGTGGTATTTGCATCGAGAACTTGGCGTCGGTCGTTGGATCGCCATGTACATAGTTACCATCCGGCGACTGTCTCGCATCGAAAAACCTGTTGCAAGCTTTGAAGACGATGGAACTGGTATTTCAATTTCATATAGGATGAAGCAACGAATCTGGCAAGGAGTAGCGGATGATACGCAACGACTGGTACGCTTTACAAGAAAATACATAGGAAAACGCGTTAAATAAATAGCGGTAACGAGAAATCAGGAATTTCAAGCGAGGCACGTTGCATGTCTTTGACAAAACTCTGATCCCAATTTTCCGTTACGTAATCCTTCGGCTGGTATATTATTATCTCATGGTTAATCTCGTGGGGTGTGCAAATAGAATGGAAAATACGCATAAATCGATGTGGCTGCTCGTTGGATCAGTTGGTCGCCTTAAGCGATACATAAACGAGCATTTTCAATTGATAATTAAACGTTAGCGATTCTCCGGTTTAATTTGCGCGCGATTTTCGTGGAAGGTGGCAAACGCATAGCCGTGGATTGCGCTATAAGACGACGAATTGCGGACGAATAAAATGGTTCGAAGAAAGGTAAAGCAAGGAAGGTGAAAGAAATATTAGCGTATGGTATGTTTTGCGTTATTTTAAGGCAAATGTGCTCCACTGTCGCGATACCGTCGGGTGGGTGGGTGTACACAGCTGTCTGGTACAATTCCACGGAAAAATCTTTCAAAGATCTTTTTTTGTAGTTATTCCTTAGGATAATTGTAGCCTGCAAATCGTCGCGATAATATAATCGTGTGCTTTACGTAACGAAAAGCGGCTTAGCAGTTCTGCTTGCACGAAAACGTTCTATAATAATCTAGATACCAACGACGATCGTAAAACTTATCAGAGACGTATATACCAAATGCTCCTCTCTAATTAGGTACGAACGATTAATCGCGTAATACATAATAAGTAGACTCGCGCAAGGAGGGATCTAACTGACCTATCGAAGAAAAGTTCACTATCCAGGACGGAACAGGGATGCTTTGTCATCGAAATAATTATAGAAAGCGCACGTTTCAAAGAAGACTTTTAATTCATGGCCGCTGCATAGAAGACGCTTTTGAATACGTATTTATATTTTGTCAAGCAGTCGAGATAACGATGTTTATAATATAATCAATAATTAGATACGACTTCTTAACGATATACTGTTTTATGTGGGCGCTGATAAACTTCCTTGCCAGGTCAACGACAAATATTTTCCATTCTAACAAAGCACGCGCGTATGTATGCGTATATAAATCCCGAAAGACCTCGAATTTTTTCTCGTCGTCTTTGAACGTACCACGACGGAAATCAATTATTTTCTTTTTCCCTCTTTTCTCCTATTCTCGTTATTTCTCTCTGTCTAGTTAGCAATCGAATAACGAGCGGGTTCAGAACACAAGCATCGTCGTGAAAAACGCGGCCTGCATCTCGTGACTCGATCGCGTTTGCCGCTTTGCGAGAATCTTGGCAAGTTGCCGATTTTGACTTTACGCAATCAGCGGACGTTATACATTGGCCATTCTTCTTTAGCCCATCCGCAACCAACTGTATGAATTGTTCCGTCTTTAATGTGCGCGAAATCCTTTCCTTTTTTTAAAGTTTCCCCTCGCGGCTCTAAAGCTAAGTCGTTTTCTACGTCGTTTTATTCGCTTCGACGTTTCGGCGAGGTATTTGACAGAAACTCGATGACGGAACACCGAGCGACGTAGACTGACGTAACGTTGCGTAATTCGACACGAAACGGTTTCACGTTGGCGAAAAATTGCAATTTCGATCTTTCACGATCATCGACTGCTACAAACGTTCGTTCAGTTGCAAATACGCTTTGTTACCGAATCGTCAGCTTTCTCAACGAATGATACCGTGAAGAACAATGTTCAAGCCAATCTAATCTGATTTTCTTGTATCCGATCGCGTACTTGAACAAACACGATCGACACGAGTGGACCATTGGCCTCGTAACATCGATCAGAAATATATTTTGCAGAAGAGCAGAATTATCAGCTTTTTTTTATATGTACATACCGTGAAAAAAATACGCGCGCTTCTATCTGTTTCCAGGTCCTGTATTTGAACAAATATCGTTGACAAATATTTTTAATTTCGTAAGATCGATTTCATTTCGACGTCTTTCAAAAGTTCATTCTTTTCCCGTAAACCAGTCCCGTACCAGCGGGCTTATTGTTTCGCGCCATTTCCGTCTCTCTCGCATTTTACGCGGTGAAAACGCAGTTGCAGCTTTTACGTAGAACGCGACTTAAGGCCAGCACCGACGAACCAGGTAATTTGAGATTGTCATTGAACATGGATGGCTTCCTCGGACCTAGTGGAAAGTTTCGTCGATGACAGTCGACGCATACGCAATGATATCAATACTTAAGTGGCAGCAAGGGGTAAAACGAGAGGGCATGAGAGGTACTCGTGCAGACCGGCGATCGATACCGCCATGACATTGTGTCTCTCCGCGTATCCGCTCTACCATAATCGCAAGATAACCGCGTTCAAAATCCGCCACGAACTTCCATTCCATTCGTCGTAAGTTCAGATTTATTAACTGAAAGACGCTTTACAAATAAAACGGTTCGTTGGTTCGATGTTTCAGATTTTGCCGTAGAGGCTACGCGATCTTTGAGCGAGGAAACGAATCGGGAAAATATTACGATCTCTGCGATTCGTTATTCTGCTTTTAAGTTCGATTCGTTCTAGATACGGTTAAAGTTTCGTAAGAGGATTCGCGGATATACCGGGTTTCTATGTTGTTTCGCTGAGGCCAGAACGCGCAGATGTAATAAAAGCGACCAAGTATAAATTTTGTAGCCGGGTAATGTTTCCTTTCTCGTGGAAGCCTCGTAAACGCCTTGTTGCAAGTAGTTTTTTTTATCAGCACCGTAAACTCGGACCAAGTCTTGCGAAGTTGCGGATACCAACGAGAGGTCATAGATAAATGCATAGTAGATAAAACGCGAATCTAAAATACGGTAGCTCGGAACGGATACGCGCGTGTTGAAAACGATACTAAAGCTAGAGGTCGTTAGAAAACGAGAAGTTGAAGTGAACTTACCCTCTTCGGCGTTCAGGTCTGAAAACTTTATGCCGCCGCTGAAATGGAAAAAGCAGACGAGAGATGAAACAGTTGTTAAATTAAAGTTACAGAAGTGAAGAGAATTTTGGAGAATTCTGTTCGTTCATCGGTCAGAATTTTTCGTCCCTATTGGATATATAGTATAGGTGATGTTGCTCTGTCACGAGTGTTGTTTTTCTAAAGAGTCGTGTACCGGCATGCCAATGTCTCTCGGCTAGAATAGAATTGTGCGCGACGCGTATATTCGTCCGACTGTTCCTCTAATGTATACGTGGCGTTCTTTCGAATCGATTGATTTTACCGTTGATGAATCATCGTTTGTCACGATTGGAGTTTATAGCAACTTCCATTCGACTCCAGTTCCGATCGTTGACAAACGATTTAGAAGCACGTTAAACACACCTATCGTATATTCTTTCTACGATCGCGAATCTTTCCTACGCTGTCGCGATTATTACGTCTATTAGTACGGTTATGTAGAACGTCTTAATTAATCAATAATTCTATGACTGGGCAGTGGAAGGTAACGGAGTAAGTTCTAAACGAAAGCTCGAGCGTACGAATCGAGGCGATTCCTTGCGCATGGGAAACCTTGTCCATTTCCATCAATATCCGAGAACGTTAGAAGAACGCAATTTCGCGAGTCCTTGTATTCTAAGAGACTGAAGGAAACGAGGATAGACCGGATGGTTTCCAGAGCAGATCGAACCGGCTTCGAATTCGTATCGAAAACTTTCGTTCTTCGGTTACGTTCGTTCCCTTCCTCTGCATCTATAAATTTGTTATCGTGTAATTGCATACCTGAGCAGCACGGTCGCTGTCTCGGGAACACGGAACACCTGAAAAAGAAGACAACCAGCGCTCTATCGAATCCACATCGAAAGGTGATGATAACCCCAAAATCAGTTCGCATATTCGATTCATTCTCTTTTACTCATACTTCGCTTTTTTTCCATACCGTTTGTCTCAATGGGATACGACTTAGCTCTTATTGCTATAGCGTTGCTACGTGGGCGAGTAATCTCGATGGAGTAGAAAATCTTTATTAATAAATTTCACAGGACGGAAGAGTTATGTATGTAAAGACATGTACACGGTGAACATTTCGTGCGTTGTTAGATATATGTAAGTTTCATTGAACGAACCAGCTAACGTGAGAACATTAAATCAAGTAAACTTTATGCCCTGGACGATGCAAACAAACAAAATTAGATAAGTGGATTTGCTCGATGGATTTGTATAATTCGGTTTGGCTATATACGCGTGTACATATATAATTTCTAATTGATCAAAAGCTACTGAACTGTTTGGGGTGTTTTATTCAGACCGAATCATCGGTCAAAGAGATAGGCTCGCGTAGGAGGAAAATTCATGGGACCCTTTTTCCACAGGGCTGTTATATACCCCTCTGTTATGCGTAAAGTGGAATGAAAAACAGAGCGAAACATGCCTACCTTCCAGCCCATGTTCTCGAAGAACGTGCATAGCCGTGCCTGTCCGGTTGTTTTACCACCACAAGGTCCTGAAACACAAAAGCGCAAAAATTCTTTAGCCATCTCGCTCGGTTCTTTATCTCTCGGCCGAGAATCCCGATCTCAGCTACTTCTGCATCTCGTTGTTTGAGACGCGGTGAAATACATAATTATTCGCGAGACGAAGATCGGACGAACAACGTTAATGAAATTACGCGAACGTTTGCGGTATTAACTATTTCCACTTCGACAGATAACGGCGTGCCAGTAAAAATAAATAAATAAAGTAGGGCTTTACCTTCTTAGATTAAACTATCGTACTTGGAACACTATTCTATCGATGATAAAATGTTATTTTACTCGATTATTTTAAAGTAATATGTCGCGAGGGTCACGAAAATGAAAATTAAAGATGTTACCAAAAGTTGGTCTGACTTTGAGAGACGAACAAATGCGGAAGGAAGGAAAGAGGATAAGCTGCCCGTTCAAAGATAAAATTACTTTTATTATAAACGATTATAATAAATTAATGAAATAAATTGTAATAAACGAATGACGATGAATTAATGATAGATAATAATTAGAAAAAATCAATGACGATACCAGTAAAATCATAACAGTGGGTAATTACCCCTCCAAAATAGGATTAGTACTATCGCTTGCTTCGATCGTAATACATACCGCGTTGATATGCGTGATCTGTCGATCAATCTTCGCAGTGATATTAGAGGCTGATGTCGCTTGTGTGTCATCCATAATGCTGACCGCGTGTATGAAATGAAAACAAGAATGTGAGAATGAGAATGAAAACTCTCGAATCGGACTAGTCGACAGATCATACATAACGGTGTTTACCACGATCCAACAATACAATAATACAACTCCAATCCTAGATTCGCCATTAATTTTCAGCTGAAAGGTACAAGAATACGATCACGTAGCTTTACATGCTTTAAAACTACTATGAGGTCAAACGAGACAATGTTATCTTTGAAACACTAGCCGCGTTGTGTTTTAAGATGTTGCCAGATTATAAATATTTAGTTTAGACTGTCTCGTTGGTCATGGTATGAAAGAAACGGTATTCGCTCGTTGCAGTTGTTATGAAAATTATTATTGTTTCGATCACTTTTTTAAATCTACTGATTTCTTTTAATGACAAAATTATCGCGAATGTAATCGATAATTACCCATTATTATGATTTCATTAGTGTTATCGTTAATTTTTTTTTTTTAATTACTATCCATCATCAATTTGTTATAACTTATTTCTATATAGTAAAGATAATTAATTTTGAATAGACGGTCTTGTCATTCCTTTTCACTCAATTTGTTTTCTTTCTATCCTTCCGCCCTTGTCGATCTCTCAAAGCCAGATCAGCTTCTAGTAGTATGTTTAATTTACATTTTCATGACCTTTGTGACATACAATTTCGATCTATATAAAAAAAGCTCTGCGTGATGTTATCACCAATTGAATAGCGTGCCAAATCAGGTCTAAAAAGTCTAGTATTTTAGTTAAGAAAACTATTTATTTTTAAATAAATAAAATTTATTATTTCGAAATATTTTTGCGTTTTGGAAAACGCATAGCATTTCGTTATTTATTAGACACGCGAGAGATAAATAGGGGAACTTTCGATGATAAATTCAATATTAAGATTCGTCTGTTTTATATCACCGACTTTCCGTACGTTTGAGCATATTTATCGCTGTTGTCCCGAGCAGTGTTGGCGAATGAAACGATCCGCGGAGATTAAAAGACGCTCCCCGAGATATGAGATATGATGCATTCGAGATACATTAATGCACCTCAAGTGCATGCAATCGACGGATACTCCGCGTGCAATTGGCTAGCCGTGCGCGCATTGACTCGTAATTGGTTCAAATTGTCACTAATACGATAAATACGATGACTGATGACATCATAACGCGATAAATAAGAATATTTATGTCCGTTCTTTGGATTTAATCATTTCTGTGTCCACTGGACAAACGCTGTCGGTAAAAAAGTTCGAAAATGTGCAGGTAACACACTGGTCGTTGAATGAATTCTACGAATATTTAATTTACTTTAAAATATGAGAAATACTCAAAATTGTACGTGTAACGATATATCAAAGTGTTTTATTATGGACGTAAACATAAATTTACGATTATGTGCTCTAGTAAATCGATAATCATTGATTATGATTTAAAATTAAAAATGTTATCTCGTAGACGCATATCTTTTACTGCTACTGTGTATAACATTCGTGTAACTGATAAAATAATTGCACGCTGGAGACTCACCGACGACTGACATCGTGGATACAAGAAAATGTCGTTACAAACAATTGTAAAAGCTGATCATGTTTATGTACCGGTGCAAAACGTTTGATTCGAGACTATGGAGCCACATGAAGGGACCGATCGCCGATTACCCTGATCTTTTATTTATGGAGGCTAATAATTCTAGAATAGTCGCTCTATTTCTGACATCAAGTTCTCTTTGGTCAATTGGCTCTTGTTTTAAGTTACATAAAAAGAAAAAAGAAAAAGTGAGTTGCTGATGTATATAGACATATAGTATACAATGTGTTTGAAAAACCATTCAATATGTATATAGTACATAAGATACACCATATTTAGTAAAAAGCTTTAGTAAACACGGGTCGAAAGCTCGACTATTTCTGAGATATAAAGGTTTTCTATACTGTTAGCATCGTAATTAACTTACTACTGGCATTCCGATATTTACAGAAACTGTTCTACACGTTTTCTTCTTCCATTTTCGTACACGCTTGGCATCTTCTTCTTGACAGAGTCGCGAGATATGGAATGGTTTTCTCTAAACACCCTGTATAGTCTGTATATACATATATAGATTTTTATAGAAATCGTAATTCGATCCTGTATTTTATTTACAAATATAAAGGTACATAGGACAAATGGGAAAATAAATTTTTATGCTGCATATATTGCTCCGACGCTATGTAAATAATTCGAGATGTATGTTTTCGACGAATTAAATATAGACACGTCAAGCTTTTTTTATCAACGTTTTTGAAGTAATAACCGTATTCTATTCAATGTAATATTTCGAGTTATTTTATTTCATTTACTTTGTCTATTTTAAAATCAATTTCAAATTACCAAATGTGCGTTTTAAGATATTCGTGAAACAGCAAGAAATTTCAAACTGGGTTTGTATAGTTGTCCTTGCGAGTAAGTTTGTATGGACTACAAAAAAGGGGATGAGTTTCAAAGCACGCAAATTCAATTCGAAATAATGCAATTTTCTTCGTATACCATAGGAATTCAATCAATATTTTCACACCACCGATAAACTCTCAAAGCATTCTACGTGAAATATGATTGTCACAGCAACGAAACAATGGAAACGAACCACTTTGCGTTTGTTTGTGCGTAATAAAAATTCAGAAATAAATTTCGATAAGTAAAAACTATAGAATCAACGAAAGGATTACAAGGTTGTGGAAACACGTGGTTTCCGCAGACACGCACAGCTCGCCTTTTTCGAAGATATCTTTGTCGAGATAAATATATTATTCGTTTGAAAATATATGAAAGTATCTATTCAAACGAACGAATGTTTTCGAAACGAAATTACGACGCACAGAATGCATGACAATGAATTGTTTACTGTAAGAAAAAAAAGCAGCTTACCTCCAGTGAGCACCACTTTATACACGCGTTTTTGTTCCATGTTTCAATGAATGTTTTTAGAGGCTTTTTTCGCTGATCAAGTCCACGAGGTGTTTCGAGTCGACGTCGATGGACGGATCTTCGTCTGGCACGTGAATGGTGTCTACGGTTACAACGAATACTACATGAAAACTTCACCGTATATTTCGATATATCTCGAAGTTAAATACGTTGGAGACATGGGAATAAAGTGATGATATCTCGACGCAGAAAGATAGCAAACTGCTACTCGAGGAAGCAGACGTCCGCCTTAAAATGAAGCGATTCGCAAGTTTGGTTAATCGGGTTATACTATTCCCTCTGTACAGTCATGCGCGATACGGAAACGTACGAATCTACGACCGCCGCTCACGAAACTACCCGAATAATACTACACGTTTGTCGCCTTGCTCGATCAGCCGATCACCAATGAATGTTAACTTAAAATTTCGTATTTCGTAAAAATGCTTCCGTGGAAATTATTTTTCCTCTTTCCTAATCAATGTAAAAAAAAAAAAAAAATTCAGGAAAATTTTTGAAATTTTAATACCGAATAATTTACGTGATCGAACCGTATTCGTTGACTACATTTAAGTACGTCAGTTATGCTTATAGAAGATGCAATTTTTAACACGTTCAAAGAACGTAATACATTCCCGGACAAAATTATAGCATATGTGTGTTATCTTCTGAGAGGGCAATAAAATAGGCTACTAAACGTGTTGCCTCAAACTCGATGTTAACATCTGACGAAGCATTGCTCACGAAGCAGGTATCACTGCAAACGATCAGTGTTCATTGTGTTCTTCAGAAATGTAAGTTTATTTACTGACAAAAAAAAAATTTTTACGGACGATCTAGATAAATTTTCGTTCTATTTATTGTCATAACTAAGCGATGACGAATGGATAGCGATGACGAATGGATAGCGATGACGAATGGATAGCGATGACGGTGATTCTGAGTCGGAATTGGGTATAAAGCAAAACCGATTTATGATTTGTTGAAGGGAAAGTGAATGTTCAAAAACATATAAATTTAATCTTAGAACAAACTAATAAACGTATTCAACGAATTACAAACGGAAATTTATTTTTCAGTGTAGCAATGCTGCCGTTCATCAAGCTGAAGTTGTAGAAACATTTTATACAAGAAAAAATGACATGATGACTTTCGCCATGGCTTGCACGCTCTCTAGTTTTGAATATACATATATAATTGAAAATTATAAAAAAAAACTCATACGTGCTGTACATAAGAATGAAAGGCAATAAGATTATATTTAACAATTAAAAGTATTTATTATAGTAAAATGGGATAATTTATTCCAGAATGCCATCCAAAAACTATACAAATTCTTATCATGGTTGGACAAAGTTATAAAGAACAAAGGCGGTTATACTAATAATTAATTATAATATCAATTTTCTTGTTAGGCTAAATATACGTATAGATTTTGTTAATTTGCTATCATTTTGCCTCAGAAATTTTTGTTTTCTCTACATATACTGAATGTTGGTAGTACCGACTTTATTTAATATCTCTTCTTTGGTGCTGTGATACATATGAGTCTCTGGTACATACGAATATTCGCTACATTTAAAAAGGTCTTAAATTGTCTTTGAGAAATTAAGGATAGCACATAAGTGTTATCATTTTCTCCGGAACCTTATGTGATGTTTGTTTAAAGGATTTTGCGCACTGAATTTAATTTTGGTAATGTAATAGAAAGACATGGTAGAGACAGTTCATATAGCATCTCTTTATCTTTCCATCGATCGTTACCTGTACAGTGACTATAAATTACAACGACCCTTTTTTAAATGTACAATAAAATTTTCCACTTGTTTTCGTAACGAAATTAATTTACAATATGTTTCTTGACAGTCCGCCATTTAAGAAATCAATCACAATGTACGTCTGTAAAATATATTTTATTTTCGCTTCGCAAATGGGTATTGCGTATTTTTGTTAGTTCGAATACAACCAAAAGATACAAACATTAATTTATATATCTAGCTAGTTTAACTCTAATATTTAGAAATATAGTCTTACGTATTTGATCTCATCGACATTATAATTTTGAATTTTTTCCCTTTTATCTTCTCGCATTTGTTCATATCACCTAATAGAACAATTGAGATATGAAGAAATTTTGTCAGTCTATCGATATTCTATGAACAGACGTAATAATACTTAAGTAGTACATATCTTATCGTTGACGTTTTGCGATCATCGTGAACGCGTGTACATGCATTTAAAGGCACGAAAACAAACACGCGTACTATAAGATACTTTCACTGTCATTATTAATAAGATAAAGGCAACAAGTGGAATTAACATCCAGACCGTCAAATGAGATCTTAATTGCTTCGTTAATGTACCAATTTAGATTTCAATGTAGTCTTTGCACAGCTGTTTGAAAACCCTTACTTCGTTTGGTAATTTCGTTTAATATGAAGTCGTAGAGTATGATATTTCAACGATATATGATGTTTATAACGATATACTTTTTACAAAGTGTTTTGTTACATTGCTTTTTCAGATACACATGCGCATTGTCAACCACCTGTTACACGTGTAATTACAACATTTACAATTTCATATTATAGGGAAGAGATTCTTTTTACACAAACTTTTTGATCATAAAATTCGTAAGCATTTTCAGTACATTAATTATAATATAAAGGGTATGTGAAGAGAAATAAACAGAATTAAGGATATCAGCTTGATTGTATTCAATTTCCTATTTACAATCTATCTTTGCTAATACGTTCGCCTATGGCGCGTCTCCTTAAATTTAGATAAATAGCACCGAGAATTGAACAATATAAGAAGAGAAACAACTTTGTGTGCCTACTTAAATATAATTCGTGTGATTTTTCGCATGCCGTCACGATCCACTCACATGGAAGGTCAATAAGAATTTTTTTTTAATGTATTGTAATTATTGACGTATCGCATACAAACATGAATGCATTTAGCTTATCTAATTTTAAGGCAAGAGTTACTTTGCGTTTCATACAAATTCACGCTCAATTTATCTTTCTCTTTACCATCATTTGTTCCCCGAGTTCTCTTTCAATAGTCGTGCCTACTAATAATAATTAGATACATTCTGCATTGCGTACTTAAAGTAACTTTTAAGCTATTTTGTACTCCGAAATTGGTACGCAAATACATCGTCTGTTTGATATGGAGTTCTGCTTCAGAGAAACTGCGAATGCAGAGAAAGGCAACATCCTATATCGTATTCTTTTCTGCAGAAAGAGAAGCAACATTTTAGAATTTTTTTTTTTTATCGGAAGTGAAGAATCCTCTGTATAAAGTCATTTCAGTTTCTTAAAGAAATTTTCTCGTTTCTTTATTTTAAATGTTCGATGATATTCGATCACTAACATCTCTTCGAAATTGTTAAGATACGTCTTTTCTATGCTGACTTCATAGTCTAGGTATAATTTACTTAACACACAAACGAGAATCAATACAATGAGAATTTTGGTATTAGACTTTGAATTCAACTGTGATTCATAATGTTGAAACTTAGCTTGCAATGTCACTAAAATATTACCAAAAAAGTATAAGTTACTGGTTTCTGTTAATCTGTTATTCATATCCGCAGGCCAGCTTATATTTATTAAAAAAATAATAATCTGTAATATGATATAGACAATAAATAGACATTGTGTAATTAATATTCTTATCAATAATATCATCATAAAAAGGCTGTCGTTTGCAATGGAGCACTTTCTGCTATTCAATTTCCCTGAATAGAAGTAGTAAATAAAATTATTTCGATCATTTCGTATTACAAAAATTAGATTTCTGAATCGTTTCTTCGACAAACTAAATAAAACTGTGTTATCTGAAGGAGTAAATTTATATTGCCTAAAGATTTGTGTATTACTTGTACTGTTGATCTGTATGTGAACGTATAAAATTTGCTTCTAATTATGGTAGATTACATTAATTCATATAATTTATCCTTGCAAAACAATAATCGTTTATTATAAACAAAAAAAAAATTTTATCTACTAAATAATATGTGACCAATGACAATTATATTAGTATATTACGGTGCTATTGCGGTATTACATGAATTTATTTTTCTTCATATTGAACCGAACTACTATTGTAGTTAAAGTGAGATAACATTTTTTCAATGTCTTTGTTTACATGTCCTTATTCTTCCCTTTTCACTTCGAGATATATGTATATTATATGAATTATTGCTTATATATATGTATATACAATGATGTAGTGAATTTTAGTGACAGGTGTTTCATAGTGCAAATAAAGAAAAGACAGCATAGTTTTTTAACAAGATGTGTGTATGTATAGTTTGAGATAACAATTTATATTCTGTATTGTAAGCATATCTGCTGTGAATGTTATATAACAACTAAATTAATGGGTATATTTACCAGCAACCTTGTATAGCATGCAATACAATTCTTTGTTCGCTATGAGAACCTGCTTTATTAAAAGTTCAAGTAAAAAACGTGAAAAGAATAATTCAATTCGATCAAGAAAATAATAATAAAATAAGGTAAGTATCTACTATAAAAGATAATTTAGCAACACGATTTGAAAATATGATTCTACAATTGTTTTCATAAATAAAACTTTGTATAAGAAATTGTACTTACAATTTCTAGATCCACAATGTTAGATTTCTCATAAACATAACTGATAAACATAACTGAATAAAATTTGGAAGAAACAAAAAGATTTTAAAAGTATCATATATGCCATTCGTTATATCAAGTGTATCAAAATCATTGGATAAAGATAAAACTTTAGAGTGCAAATTCTATTTGTCACAATAAGAAAAAGAATTTATATAAACATACGTCCTGAAATGCTTCTTTCCAGAAATAGAATTTGATTTAGTTCAAGTTTAGTTCTATATTTCAATCTAATATGTTTTAAATACCTACATATTTTGAAATTCTTTTTATATTAGTATTCATTTCTGAATATATGTTTATAAGAACTTTTCTTCTATTTTTAATACGTATAATGCGTAATTTCATCCAATACATAAAATATTGCACGATATAAGTAAATTTGAAGAAAGTGATCCATTGATAATATTTGTCATATTAATTGTCCAACACACTATGTACCCTTTTTTTTTTTATAAAAATATTGTAAATAAATTATGGCAGTAATGATCAACAATTACAATATTCATGCAATAAGTAACTGGTAACAATGATCGGAGTGGTAACGCTTTGAATGTGTAGCAAATATCAAAAGAGTTTCTTAAATATTATGCATCATACCAATCGATTCTTTGCACAAATTTTAGGGGTATACCCATGTGAAGCAATTCATCCTGTGACTTGTGCCTTAAGTCTGGACAGTAATGAATTAATGCTTGCCAACATATTTCTGATAATTTAGGAATTGTTAACCAAACAGAATGAACTGCATCTGTCCTTACAACCTGCAATAAGATTTTTCACAAGAATTTAGGAAACCGTACATATTAAAGTAAGGAAATAAGAAAGCTATAACAACCTTATTATTTTCCTTAACGATACCGCCAAATGTATACATGCGTCCTTCCGGAGTAAGAGCTGCAGAATGAAAATACACAGGACATGGATGTATACATTTTCTTAAACATGTCCATTGTAACAGATTTAAATCTAATCTCCAAACATCGGAGAAGACATGATCTCCGTTATATCCTCCAGAAATTACTACCGATGTGACACCTGTTTTTTCATTTGTATATTGCACAGATCCGTGACAACGTCTAGGTTCTGGCACTGTATTATGGTCGTTTTCACCATATGTGTTTAATATTATCCATTTATTTGTTTCTAGGTCAAAAGCAGGGATTTCCTAAACAAAATTTGTATTTAAAAAATGTTAATACAAATATTCAAAACATATTTTGGACAATTGTATCAAAATTTATATACCAAAAAACCAAATGCTTCTGTAGCTGTTCCCCCTCCCAAAACATATATAAGTTTCCCATCGAAAGCTAATTCATGTCTATATCGTCCTGTAGGTTCACTCTGATCTCTTCCAGAACATATATAAACAGTCTCCCAAACACCAGCCCTAAGATCAAATCTATGAATATCACAAGTATATTCGTATCCTGTAGTACCACCGACAGTATATAAATATGACCCATGACATATTAAAGCTTGTCCATATTGGGGTTCAGGTAGATCTCCTTTTGCAGGAACTATGTACATTCTACCATCATTAACATTACACACATACAGATGATTACTACAACTATGACCAAATGGTACACCAGTTCCACCATAAACCATCAACGCATTGCCCCTTAAAATCACTGCATTAGATGCCAATTCATTGGGCATATTATCTTGACCTGGTAAGCGTTTCCATTGTTGTGTAACAAGATTGAACTTCCAGACTTCTTTGAAGAGTGGTTTACTAGAGATCCATGTCTGATCATTTTGCATATCAGGATCAGTATCAGGGATACAGGGATTAAACCCTCCATAAGAATATAAATTCTTATGATCACAGACTATTCTATGTCCACTTCTAGCTTTTGGACGTTCTATGCTCTGTGCTTCGTGCTTCACGAATACAAATGGTTTAAATGTATACATGTTTGCCAATTAACTGACAAACTGATGTTAATTCCTCAAAAAGTAATTAGAAGTGCGAGTTGTTCTCGTCAGAGGGTTTCTACAGGATCCAAAAAAAGATGTTTAAAAAGAACCATGTGTAACATACATACATATCGTTTCCTGTCTATCTAAACGAATTACTTGTCGCGTTGAGGTTTATATGTTAAAATAAACGTCGTGCTACTTTGAATAAACATGTGAGCATTGTTTCGATGCGCATAAAAAATTTTTAACATAGACATTTTGCACGAACTCTGCAATACATCTGGTGTACTTTTCTCACATCGGTGAACATGGCGTAACGCAATAAAATTCTTCGCTGGTTTTCTGAACGATCGTTTAGTCAACAGATATCGAATATTTTACCTTAATACAATTTTTTTGTTTCACTTTCACACCACCTTTTTTCAATTGTGCACATGCAGCTGTAAACTTATGCTTCATTTAAAACAGCAAACTTGTCCTTTTACGCCTATGCAGTAATACATATGCGACTGCGCGGCGCTGATCAGCTGACTGATTATATTCAATCGTATTCACTAACAGCTTATTGTAGAAATTAGTCTCATTTTATGCAAACAGCGAAATATTATATAAAATTTAACTATATATTTCATAAATCTTATTTAAATTACAAATTATTTATTGAAATCGCAGGTAAGTAGGTATTAAGTTCCATTGTTGACCTTATATGGCTCTTATAGCACTCCCCACAAAATGTTATAGTTCACGTCAATTTTATCGTTTTATTTATAATAGAAAAGTTTGCTTTATACTTTACACAAGTTTAATGAATTAAAAAGAAGCGTATCCCTCATTTTCCGTTTATTTGCAATTTTAAATTTATGTCGCCTACGAACTGCACGAACAACTCTTGTGCCATCTACTTGCTATATTCGTAAACAAGTACGAATTTATTAACAATCGGTAAATGATCACAATTTTTTGATACAAAATGTATGTAAGCGAATAAAATGATTAATTTGATTTATTTAATTCATACGATTTCATTTTTTAGAAAACATTCCAAACGTCGTTTTGTTTCATTTTCTCCTACATTTTGTCGTATCTGAAAAAAATGAACATAGTAATTTATCATCCTTCGATATTACTTTTTTTGTTTTATAAGCAAAGAAGTATACAATATTTAAATACTGACCTTTGCAAGCAAAGGGCCAGTTAACTTATCCGGAACTGCTATGTTATCCTCTATTTCTTCTTCATCTGTGATATTCCTGTTCGAAAATACCGTACCTTGTGTCAAGACTTTAATGCTATTGCGCGAAAGTACTGGAGCAATTAGTGCAGCAAGAGGTACGCTCTCATCAATTAAACCTACATAAAAATCGTGGAATAAATTATAGATATCGCAAGTTCCACAATATTAACTTAAACCGGATAAGACCTTGATTATTAATTCTCTTGGTCTTGAGAGAGGCACACATTTGTCCTACTAAGATTCTCTGAGTGTTCGTCATTCTTCGCAATATTACATGATTTGCGTCTAAATGGCCGAGATCCTGGGCACTCTTCCAAGACTGCAACCACATGGAATAGGAAAAATATTTGTTATCAGATCTCTTCCTTTTGAATATTTCAGAGTTCGAGATGCCGTTGCAATCATTTTTTCTCTCCTTGCCTTTTTTCTCTACGGAGACCTTACTTTGGAATTCGAAGTACGTTTGGCGAGAACATTTCCTGAAACTCTCGGTTGGTCGGCCGCTTTTATCTTCGACGTTTTCCTCAGGCTGTTTCCACACTTTGTCTCCGACAGTTGCATAATATTATCTTCTTTCGACTTGTTGTGTGCGAACACGCCTTTGCAGCAATCTTTACTCTTCTTCCAGTTAGGATAATTCTTCTTGTTCGCACCTCTTTTCTTTCCAATTTTTCCTCTATTTGGATTCCAAGATGTCGTACCGGTATTTCTACTTGCTTTGGATTTCTTGTTATCGAGAAAAATGTTATTTCGTATCTCGGTAATCAGAGCATCCAGAGATGGAAGTGACGGCATTTCTAGAGTCAACGCGATTATCTCCTTTTCTAGAATTCCTTCGAATCGAAGATCTATCTCGTTCGTCATTGTTGCCACCGAAACCACGAAACTTTCTGGGGACGAGACCAACGATTGACCCAGCAGATATTGTATAAAATTTTGTATTTCCGGACGCGATAGCATCTTATTGATCTCTCCCATATCTCTCGCAGTGTCGATTATTTTCTTTGATTTTTCAGGATTCACGCGTTCAAGAACTGCAAACACCGTCTGCACCAACGCTTGCAGCTGATAATTCACAAGGATCGGCACGACTTGGTATTCTTTGTTTCGAAGTTCGATGCATTTAACAGGTGCGTTCAGATAAATACATTTTCTATATTTTTTAGTTGCCATCTCTGGATTCAACGTGGCTGAGACGAGAGAATTCGCGGATTGTCGACTGCCAAACACGCTGTAAAAAGGAGATTTGGTGCTAGAAGTTTTCGAAGAAGCTTCTTTCATCGCTCTAACGCTAGATTTTATAGCGATAAGATCTTTAGGCATGGCATCGTGATTCTTTCTCCGTTTCGGCTTTAACATAGTAATTTCACGATTGATCTTAAACGAGGATCCAATCGTAGACCTTCTCGAGGGGCTATACGATTTCGCAACCCAATTTCTATTCGATAAGTTCATGGTCGTTCTACTGGAAAGATCGTCATCGTCATCGAGACGAAAAGACAAACTATTCTCATCCAATTTGTTCAATTCTGTATTACGTCTAGCGTGTCTTCGCCTGGCTATACCTTCGGCAAGGGCTTGTTTAATTCGCAGCTCATGCGAGGCTCCGAGTAAGGAGTAGACGTGAGGTGAAATCGCGGGCATCTTATCGATCCCCTGTAACATTATTCTCTGCGTGTGTTTAGCATTGGACGATAAAGCTCTCTCAAAATCAGCGTCGTTCTTCATATATTGTTTGTATTTCTCCTCGAACTCGTAAATCGCCCGATCATCTAAAATCTTCTTCCGTGGATCTTCGTGCAGCTTCGTGTCCGACGAGATTACTTGAGTGTCCACCACGTAACAGGGTATGACGTTGTTCCATGCGCCAGAAAAATGTTTGTTCTTAGCTACGAAGATTCACAAATAGATAACAAGTAACTGCTTGTTCTTAGCTTTAAGGCTAAACACTCGCAGAGTTATCGAATAAGCGGTTGTTGATTTCATTTGTAGAAAATCGTACCTTTCTCCATTAAAGGTGTAACAGGTCTGATGGCGGAGTCGTCGTTGCCTTTCCACTTGGTACTGTGAGCGGACAGTAGATGAAGACAAAGAATTTTATCAGGATCTACCTCGCCTCTGGTGAATACTATCGAACGCACGAAATCGTAGGAATCTTTCGGCGCCTGCTCCTGTTCCATCATCTGGTCACCTTTTTTTATGGCGCCCGTGCAATGGTAGCAAAAGCCGGGATTATGAGTTTCGTACATGCGCACATTAATAGCCTGCGCGTCAATTACTGTGCTAGCAATTAGATCGGAAGATCAAACGATGAACCGCGTGTCCGCTGATCTTACGTGTCGCGTAATTGTCAGAATACACGGTGCTGATCTTTACTCTAGATCTAATCTAATCGAATCGTGAAACGTAGCGATCGAAATGCTGCAATTAACGTTATTTCGAGCACTGTATAGGCCGACGAAAGTATTCCAACACTTGCACGTTCGGAAACATATTCCGAATATGTGATCGACACGATACAATTATCGTGATAAAATCTGAAAGGAATACTTTCGACCGCTTTGCAGACAGCGTAACATAAAACCATTCATTAGAAACGAAAACAAAACCGCGCGCGCATCCTTGACGAGCGTTTTTATATGCATTTTCCGAGAGATCTTACGTTTGATCCAAAGGAGGGCTGCCGTGCGTCCAGGTTCTTGTGACGCGATCGAAACCGATGCCTCGCAGTCTCTATCATCCTTAAATCCGACTTCTCCATCTTCTCAAGTTTCGCAACCTCTTGCGCCAACCTTTGACGGCTAATCTCGTTCTGCTTAGCAAGCTTGTCTTGCAGCGTTACGTTGGATTTCATGGTCGTCGCGCTTATGATTTTCGTGGTAGTGGAGAAATTTTGTACGTCGGATAAGTTGATGGTAGGGATAAAAGAGAAAAGTCAAGGATGAAACAGTCCTGCTTTCCTTCCGCTTTGCTCGATTGTGCAGAAACGCGAATGTAAACGCGCTTCACTTCGTATTGGATAATTCTTCTATTTAGTCGTTCCTGCGATTTCCCCTGACTTTCGACCAATTAGGCTTGGAATTCTAATAATAAGATTAATCGAGATAACGATACTTCTTATTTTTACACTTCATCTTGGGAATGAAAGCCTAAGGACCAGAGACACAGAAATCATTGTTACTACGCGCGATCTTTGCTTTAGATCGAATTCATCGCACGCTAGCGTATAATTTATACATTTGGAGAGACGATAATATAACGGCGGGCTTAAATATTTAGTTAATTGCAAATCAGCCTATTACGTAACGCGTTAGAATGGTTGGCGCGACTAGACTTACACAGAAATGAACTTCCTTATAGGCTTTTGTTATTTATAGGTTAAAGAATTTATTTACCACGAACAAAAATATATAGCAATGGCGACTATGCACCGTTCGAGCTACTACGATCGCAACAAGCGTAAATACGCGCTAATCGTGCCAATTGTAACCGATTGCTTTTCTTTCGTTTCTCTTGTCAAATGACAATCGTGCACATCGTCGAGATATTCCAGTCTTTAATACTATCGAGCATGCAAGTACGTCACAATAGCAATGGCACCCGTGCGTTCGAAAACTATTCTTCAGTCCTACGTTCTATAACGTACGTACGCCAATTCCTGCAAATCATAGAATTCGATTTGTCCTCGCGTCTGTTGATCGATACGCTTCATAAATACCACAGGGTACGAGTTTCGTAATCGATCTGCGCACTATCGATCGTTACATCGACCTTCAAGAATTACTGACTTTCGAAAATTTCATTGCTCGTATCTTCATAGATACGATAAGGTAATTAAGAGGAAATATGTCGTATAAATGCGTTGTCTGGAATTTGGAATTTCGTTAAAATAAAATTATCTTTCGTATGTGCAAGCTGTATCAAAACTCACAATCGAATATCCGCGGATGTCAAATATGCAAATATATACAAAACATTTAAATCGTAGTGCATACATAATTTGCACAATTAAATTATTAGTATTAATGAAATTCTATATTATATGTTACAAAGTTATTAGTATTTCACTAGTATTTCTCTGGTACGACAATAACAAGTTCGATAATAATGCACACTGTATTTTACAAACATTTATTTAAAAAAATTTCTACAACCTATCGTTAATTGGTGAATTGATTATAATATCTAAAACATATAGCAAGCCTCCATTTAGATTGTATCTCTTCGATCATATTCAAACAATATTAATTTCCATGATCATTCGATTTCAATCCAGTAATCCGGTATTTCGTTTCAATCTACTAATCGATAACGAGAATCTCAATTCTTTTACGTTTCTATCGATTAGAAAACTTCGATATAAGAATAATGTTGAAAGGAATTTGAAAATGCAAAACAACGACATCGTCGATTGGCTGATAAACAATGTCCTGTAATTGGCGCAGTGTCTCTAATATGGTGGCTTTGATTGGTCTAACGGTTGGTTAGATTGGTTGAGATTGATCGCGCGCGCATCGGTTACATCAGTGTTTGATCGTGGAGCGTGCGCGCGGGTTACTGGTTTTGAAATGCGTTTTGTTTACGCGGATTTGTTCAGTAGGGTAGAAGCGAAGACACGACGAGAGTGACGAGAAGGCAGGACGGTTAGGAAGGCCGGCAGTGTGACGGGCCGCGTGGTAGGAGGTTGCTGCGATTCAATTTCAGTCGAAGCGCGCCAGGCAGACCGAGCGCCAGCAAGAACCGGCTGCTCTCTTTTCCGCACCTCGTGCTTTGCTTTTCGAATACCATCGAATCTCCTGGTGCACGCGCGCACCATACTGTGTCTCTCTTCGTCTCGTTCTACCACGGTGTATATACGTATGTGAGCTTAGGATGCATGTGTGTACGTAGTCAGTATGAGAGACGTTGGGTAGTAAAGGAAAGGTGTGTGTGCACGCGACTGAGAGCGGCCCTCCAGCATCCGAGCAAGTGTTTACGTCGTGCGTGTAATCCACCGCGGACAACCGTTGCTCTACAAGCAGTATAACCTTTGTGCGTTTTTGAACGCGTTCGAAAAAACCGATACATCGATGACCCAGTTTCATTTGAAGGAGTAACGAGACTCCCGGGAGCGATCTTTGGCTTCGATCGAATCATATCGAATCGAGTTGAATCGAATTGAACGTCGTAGTTGATCAAATCGAATCCGCGAAGTCCGTTAACAACAACTGTTCGAACAGAACGAACGAGAGCGTTCGTGTTGACGATTTCGCATGGACGACGCGTGTGCAAGATATCTTTGAAAACAAACAAGTAAACGGTGGATTGACTCGTTAGTGTTTATGACTCGCGAAGGATGCGTTTGTTGACGCTGGGAGGAGACACGGTAAAGGGAAGTTTCAGTCCGGGGACATGGACGATCGAAACATTCCTACGTATTGTACGCGTTGTTCTCGATCGTATACTATAGTAAAGAGTTTTGATGATTGGCCGATAGACTTTCGTCGAGTTATGATCGTGTAATCTGTGCGACCACGTGACACACGAGATGCGACCGTTTGCCTCCATGGGAACACGGGGATAAGGAAGGAGGATACACGTCTCTCAGAATGGAATTCGGAGGCTACAAAGGTACCGGTCCCCGTGTTAGGGTGCGACGACGCGCGGAATTAGGTAGACGGCTCACCAGGAGGCTATCTCTGGTCGCGAAAATGCCAGCTGCCATTCTTAGCAAAGCGAATCCACCTGAACCAAGGCCAGTCGAGATCACGGCGATCGCGCCTGACAAGACACACCTCACCGTGAGTAAATTCTATTTTAATCTATTTATTTATTTATTTACCGTTAAGAACGAAAGCTCTCTTCTGTGCGCAAAAAGAGTTTATTGGAAGTCAAATCGATCAACTGTACTTTTCGCAAATTCCTCAATTTTCTTACATGCTCACTGGTTACGCGATTAATTTTCGATTCTCAAAAAAATATACGATCTATTTTTATAATCTTCTCTATCGTAAGAAGATGGTACAAACAAAAGCAATAAATTCAGTAATGGAACTTTTAAGAGTAGTGTTTGCAACATCGTTATTTTTCGTGTTATTCTCAATTTATGAGGTTGATCAATATGGATTCTGGACAGCTCGATCAATCATAGTTTAACCGTTATAAGAGATGAAAGCATAAAATAGATTTCGCCGATAGGTGGCACGGCGAACGAAAAAGCACATTTTTTTCTCCTGTTCGAAATAAAACGATCCCGTCATTTTAGCTTCGTGATTACGAATTCGAAGTTGAATACGTTGGCTGTTGGTATTTGGCTTGCGAGTCACACGCGTCGATCCATTCGGTGCGATATTTTAGCGAAGAGTTCGTGAACGATCGGATCGATTCGACTGTATCGCGTCGAGACCCGATTGTTTCGAACTGTGTCGCGTATCTCCGCCGTAACATCGTGGAAAAGCTCGAACCTATATTCGAGCAACGCGGATTCCGTGGTAGAAATCGAAACTCTCCGTGTAGCTTAGGGTTCGAACGATTAATGTACCAACACGTACACCATGCACCAACTACAAGGTGCCGTACATTCTATACAGGAGTAAAAGGCGTTACCTTCGATATTTAAGCGGTCTATAGAAACGTTGCGCGTCATTCTCTCGCGTGTTCGTACACGCTTGCTTTTGCCTCTTTCTCTTTGTGTGTAAATTGTACATACTCTATCGATGACTTTTGTTGCTATACAGTCGGCGAATAACGTTTATTACAGAGCTATGGATATACGCTTAATTATTTCCGGAAGAATCAACGAACGTTTGCATTCTGCTTCGATCGTGTATTTACAGCGCTCCGATTAATAGAATCTACAGGCTGTAGGAAGCAAGGTACGGCGGTGTAGCGATAAATGGCTGAAATTTTGTTTTCTTAATCGGACATTGTTATCCCCTCTGCTTCTTGGGACTGACTTTGTCGAGTAAGTCTTTGGTTCTCTTGTACAATTAAAGTAACGTTATCAGTGAATTTTGCCCTAGTATTATCTATCTAACGTAAATAAATGCGTTCTTACGTACTTGTACCTCGCTTACCCTCGATGCTCGGTCAACGATGAATTGCTATATATATATAAAGCAGCAACCTTTGACTCACAACCGCTTTTCCCTCCATTCTTCGACAGCGTAGCTCGTAACAAAGATCGGAATCTTTACCTGCTTCTTCGAATAATCACTGTTTCCTCTTTTCTATTTTGTACCACGGTTCTCCATCGTATAGGATGAGAAATATTCTCAGCTTCCGAATAACCTTTAATATATGTATAGTATATGGTTGTTTGCACGTGCGTACGTCGAGCTCGCGAAAAGAAAAGTGAAGGCGTCGTTATATACGTATGCACGATGGCGTTCCTTGAACCCCGCCGACTTCTACACGTAATCGTCGTAAGAAAGAAAGTGCGCAACGTGATCGATAGCAGCACTTTCTACCGGTGAACAAAATGCACTTTGTCCCCGTTCGAACTTTTACGAGCGGTTCGCGTTCGCGATGTATCGATCTCGCGATCGACCACGATATCGGAAGTTGTGCTCGACAGAACGCGTGGGTGGAAACAAATAGGTACAAACCGAGTATCGGCGATTTCCTTTTTTTAACGCGTTACACGTACGACACGTAACGCGTCAAAAGAGCGACATTTTCTCGATTACGGAAAATCCGTGTACGAAGCTATCGAATCGGACACCGACGAATTTCACTAAATTTTTTTAAATTTCACTGTGTTTCGTACAAATTTTACCTAGGAAATTTCTTTTCGTTTAACAAATTTCCTTTTTGGATATTCTAGTTCTAAATGTATTCACCATTTTTTCCTACAATGTTTTCTAAACGTTTCCCATTTTGAGATATATTTTTTGAACCTCACAACGCACAACTCGAACTGTATTCTTTTGCTTTCGCGACATACCTTAGTGATTGTTTACATCTCGGAATAAAATATGATGAAAGATCTACGTGTCCTCGTACTTTTGAACGGGGGTGTATCTATACCGTATGTGTACGTTGCTCACGACATACCGTAATTCCAACGACCGATTGCGAACTAGATACCGATCGTTTACCGACCGGAATGATAATTTTTCAATTTTTACGTGCACATACGTATAGCTGATTGCACAAAGTAGTCGCACGTGCACGCGTAACATGCAGCCACGGTTGCATCGTGCGGATAACTGTTATTTCGAACGAGCTTTCGTGCCGTTTACCTATAAACAGAAAACCCTGATTAAATGCTAATACGGCGTAGACAAGTGTTTTCGCCGTTGATCGAACGATCTCGCGTCTTTAGACGCGTTTCCTGGGATTTACGACGTAATCGCTGGATAATTTGTAGTCCTGATCCCTACGGAAGAAATAACTCTTTCCGTTGTCTCGTTAAACCGTCGACACAACGCTCTTCTTCTCTACAATCCTCTTTTCATACATTTGCAATCTTTTCTTCCTTTCATTTTTTTTTTTTTTTCGTTTCTCTTTTATCGTCGAAAGATTTACACGTCGTTGCGTTCTTCGCCGAACGAACGTTGCAATTAAATCGTCGTTTTACAATACTATAGCAGGCTCGGTTGTTTGATTTCAATGGTCATCGCGTTATATAAGAGCGACGCGATTGCGAGTGTTAGAAAATCTTTCGAAAGAAAAACTCTTCGTCGACTCGTTCGTTGGCGACAGTCAAATCGTATCGAACCACCGATGAATAATTTCGCTTCTTCGCCATCTGTTCGCTCGTTCCTCGCCTCCATCGCGTATCTTGAAATATTGCTACGCTAGACGGGCGTTGTTTGCGCCGTGCTGGCTGATTACTTTGGAAAATTCTATGGTAATTTATTATATAAATCGAACGAGACCGGGTATAATCGCTCTGGAAAGGAGACTGATTGAATCAACGCCATTTCCCACTGTACAGAGCATCGCTTTCTCCGTGCAACTTCGTACGATTACCTTGTCGAATCAGAAATAATTAACGGCCAAACATCCGGGGATTAGATGACTTTCCACGTTGCTCTGGGTAGAAACCTGCGTCCGTTATTCGAGGATGATATCGCAGGATCGCGCGTGAAAACGATCTTTGTTGGATCGTAAACTCTAGCAGCTTTCGAAGCTTCTGGCGCAAGTAGAAGGATTTTTAACGTCTTAACGGGAATTTTACGATTCTCTTACGTGTTTCTGATGTTCGAGGCACTTTTTAACGGTAGGAATTAACGACTCTATGGAATCTGATCCAGAGGAAACGGGGATAGTCGAGGAGATTTTTGGAAAAGTCGTCGCAAGACGAGACGATGAATCGAGTAAATCGCTTTGCAAGATTTCGCTGCGTCCGCACCGTAATACCTCTTAGAAAGTTTCGTTCTTTTTACGTTTATATATAAAAAAAAGTAAAGGAAAGTTTTATAATAATTGAACTACGTGACTAGAAAATGCACCGATATATTTACCCAGCCATCGAACGAACCGCTATTAAAGCAAGACCTTGAATTCTCCACTTTAACAACTTCTTTCAAACATCGTCGACTATAATCCTGCTCCAATTATACTTGGTAAGATGGACCGGTCTATAAACGAAAGCAAAGTACTTTGTACATACGATGGAGCATCGAACGAGTCACTTTCTTCGACCAATTACGGTTACTACGCCATAAAATGTCTCATGACACCGAATTTATGGTCGATGGTATGTACACACCGGTCACCGGTGGCATCACGATCCTCGTTTAGCTCGACCGACACGCGAGCACCCGTTTAAAGGTCGCTGACACTTGGTGGAGCGCGAAATTCACTTTCGACTTCGAAGATCGAGGGACCGTGGCGACGATCGATCCCGGCGCTGACGAAACCAACACCGTTCTTCTAATGAAACGGAGAAAGTGGCGCTCGAATTGGCCGCGTATCCTCGCCTTTAACGTAGAACGCGTTGAAAATAGCCAGCGCACGATCATTCGTGCTCGATTCCTGCTAATTACGCGCGTTCTCGTTTATCAAGTCCGGCGTTCTAACAGCCGCGAATAGGAAACAGACGAAAGTACTTTTGCTTTATCTCGTCGGCATATCGCTCTGATTGCCCTTGTCCGTAGCATTTTTCCACCATGGATAGTATCAATCACGGTGACTAATCCAACGTTGCTTGCGTTCGTTCCGATCGTAATTTTTATCGCGAGAAAATGTTAATTTTCTTTCGCGTAGAATAGAGCTCAATTTGCTGGAATTTATCGGAGGAGAACCGATTGATATAACAGGGATTCGTTCATTCTCTTCGCTCAGATTTCTCAGATAAGCGGATTTAATTGGTAGGCGTTTGTTCGATCGAGCATTGTGTAATTCAAATTTCGTTGGAATAAACGAAGTTTTGCCGTATCGTAGACTCGATAGCGGGAGGAGTGTAGTGAATTTTTTTTTTTTTTCTTGGCTAACTAAACCAGTTGGGAAATTCGATTCGGGCGAAAGACTTTAGCGCTTGAGTAACTTCCGCACCGCGTGTGACTTGCGCGAAGTAAAAGTCGAAAAAACGAAATCTACTTTACCGTGCTTCCGCGAATTCGAGGATTTTCCGAATAACAGGCTGGTTTAACCCGTAACCACAGGCGTGCGAGCGTCGTTACGTTTAGCACGGATGCGCGGCCACGAATATGTATCATCGTGTCGGCGAACGTTGCACGATTTCTCGCGACCTAAAAAACTCCGATTCTAAACACTGGCGTACTCCTTTACGCGCGATCCAATTGACCCGTGAACGACGAATCTACCGAACGAACGAAAGTATTCGGAGATTAGATCGCAATCGCTGTAAATCTCGTTCGATGAACCATTTATCCCGTAATTTATCGTTGGATCGATTCCATTTAGCCGCTCTCGATTCCATCCTCGTCGAACACCTATCAATTATTATCGTCGTCAATGCACAACAGATTTCCTTTGCCGTGCATGCGCGTCTTGTTCTCATTGTAGGCTATAGTATGAGTCAACGTCGGTCAGAGACAAAGAACACCGGCGCTGAGTATCGTTTTGCTATGGTAGAAACGTCTGTTGTTTCTGGCGTTGAATGCAATTTCCGGTATGCCTATCGAACCCGGCCTATTTTCATACACTGCTCTGGTTTCATCGGCGCAGAGAAGGCGATATTTTCACGCGAATAACGTAACGAGGATTTAGGTGAAAATACACGGTGCGCCAAATAAGTAGGCGACCGAGACAAATAAAATCGATTAGCGCGTAGATAAGCGATAGGTTGGCTAAACTCTGGAAAGATATTTCAATCGGGCCACGCTCTTTCCTATTTCCGTTACCTGCTGCGTTTTACTTTCTCTGATATACGCCTGTCACGCGGTTTGATTTGCGTATGTAACCGAGAATTCCGAAAGTTGTACATCTGCAGCTGATTGTTCCGAACGTCGGAGGCTAGCGATTACGGTGTCGTAATTAAGCGGACTCGAGTGGATTCATTCGTGAGATTGCGAATTTTAGATCTCATTCTGCTCTGATTGTCAGAGTCACGCAGCCGTACACTCGCTAATAATGTGACAGTCGGAACGCAGCCACGGTAAACAGCCCGGTATTTTATCACGCTTGACCGCGACAAAGAACAGAGTTACGCGCGTATCTGCTTGAAAAAATCATTTCAGGACGATGATCTGTCGTTCAGATTAACAAAACGAACGACGTCTGTCGATACGTTGTTTGCTGTCGCCTTAGCTCTTTGCGATTCCAGTTATATCAAACGTTTTATTGCGACTAATTTCCATTCGATAAGTTCGATTCGAAGGCTGTTCGTAATGGAACGAATTGAATATCGACACGAGAGAATGAACTTTACGCGTTGAAAGTAAAAGAAACAAAATATCATATCGAATTCGCACTTACTGCCCGACCGCAAAGAGATAATTCTGGCCGGTCGTATCGCGTCTGGCAAATTCAGTCCCGATATTTCTAGAACTAGACCCAACACCGTTTATCTAGCCGTCGCCTCGCTCCGGAGTTTCTATCTGCGTTTTCCGGACTAAAACGTCTGACAGGTATCGCAAAGCTGAAAAAGTACCAACGGTACAGAAATTGGGACGAACAGCCTCGATAAGAGCGTCGTTAAGGATTAGTGGAACCTACCGAAATTCTTCAACGCGACGAGCACTGTAAGAAAAACGCTGTAAAAATTCTCGTCGCCTGTATTTCCAAGGATTTGCAGCGAAACGTTCACGAGAGTCAATAAGGCCGGTACCTCTTAACGTTTAATAGCTTTTAGGCTTCCATCCCCGTGTGTATTCTCTCGCAAAGCGATATATCTTTGCACTCTAGGACGTTTTCTCACTCGTTCGAGAACCTATCTCGTTTCCGACGCGATAGCAATCTTTGCCCGTTGTTTTTAACGTTGTAAACCGTGGTCGAGTTAGAATCGCATGGAATAATTAGCTAGGCGGATTAACGAAGGAAAGTTCGAGCAGCTTTCCGCATTGGTCGAGTAAAAAAGTCACTGTAGGCAGTGGCTTGTGTCGTTGATAAGTTGGTATGCGTAACGCGCGCGAGACAGATAAAATAGCGGCGCGTTAAAGCGCGATGCTCACGTGCAGTGGCCGAGGAGAAAAGTAGGTTGCATGTGACGAGCTGCCGGGCCGATTCGAGAGAAGACTCGTCTGAATGAACTGAAAGCCGCTGGATGCCGCGTCTACGGAATTTTCAGGAAGTGATTCACGTTTCTGAAGCCCGCGAGGAGCTTTCACTGGCCACTTACGTCACCTTCGAGCGAAGCGACGAGCACGTTACCGATCGGAATTATTGTATTGCCAACGCGACCGCGCTAAATGCGTTCCACCGAATAATTACGAGCCGACGAATTCCAACGCGTCGTAGAATCGCTTTTTCGAATGATCGATATTATTGTATCGGCTTCGTTGGTTAATTACGGATCGCTAGCCTCGGAGATCATTTGCCAGCTCCGTGCATTTATTACGTTACCGTGTTACATAGAAATTGACGTAATACGAATATCGGTATCGAATCGAAGTCTAATTATTGTGATTCGTCGGGCGATATACGTGTACTTGTTTGGCGAAATTGTTCGCCATCGAAGATATTCGAACGTTGCAGCTTTCAACGTTGCCTGCTAGATCGCGTTAACGAAATAGAAATTTATTCCTCTGAAAGACGACTGGTCTGTGATTAAGGGTCAAAGTTCCTACACAATGAGCGGAAAAATTCCTATGAACACGTTTTCAGTTCTTCACATTTGTACAACCGGCGACAAGAATAGTTTGCTTTTGCCATTTGCATGTCGATAAAGCATGCATTGGAGTGTTCTTGTGAAACTGGCCATCGACGTATGCAGGCAACTTGAAAGCTACGAAGCAAAGCATAGAACGTTGCCTAGTTTTTGTCATAAATAATCATTCGCGTATAAATGTTTAGCATCCTCGCAAATTATCCTTAATGCGGCTGCTTGTGCAACGCGAATATTATTCAATTTAAACTAGTTTTTTCCCCCCGGCGTGACTCTCGTTCCATTTAAACGACACGTTGCGCGTTTCTTTATTTACCCGAGGCGGACTTGGCTACAATGTATTTGCGCAACCGTGCAATTTTGGCCGCATAATCTCTGCACGAATTATCATCGCGGCTAAATGAACTCGACTCTGCGCTCGAAATGAACTCGAGGTGCGCTTAAAGAACGCACGAAATGATAAGATTATTTCAAAGCTACCCATCTGTGTAAAGAAAGTCGATTCGTCGCGAGCCATTCGTTGAACTTGAAAAAAAAAGGCGCAGGTAAAGACAAGAAAGAGCGCGAATAATTGCGCGAATAATTGCGCGAATAATTTCGAGCGGCGATGTATCAAGCGCTTGTTCTCGTTTTGCCATTCGATCGCGTCATCTTAAGAGCAAAGCTGAAAGCGCTACGATTTCGAAAAGGAAATTGAGTTACGCGTAATTCGATAAAGGAAGTTCTTCGTGGAAACGGATACTCCTATTCAGTGGAAGTTGTAAACGGCGAATGAATGACGTCAACGTGACCGATATAGTTAAAACGACTTACAGTACCTTGCGGTTATGGTGTTGCGCAACCCTCGACTAAGGTGGATTAACTGGCGTAAGGTTTCGTCGGATTTCTCGAATTCCTTTCACATCGGATGTCTCCGAAGACAAAATAATCTACGATTAACGTAGTCGCGATTAGTGTCTTAATCGTTGATGAAGAAACAGTAGCCGTGTATTATACAGTGGCGCGGAATACGCGATAAGCAAGAAAATATAAGCTGGACGTAATTGCTGGGAATACGAACGAGGAAGATTTCACAGCGAAATTACGTAATCGGAATTCGGCCATCCTATCTTCTCTTTCGATGTCATATTTTCTTAAGGACGTAGAAAACGACGTTGAACTTGGAAATAAGGATAAGGGCGTTATCGAAGCGTTTGACGATTATTATCTGTTAACGTAAATTAACATAAATAAGGAATTCATATATTCAGCGTTCAGGGTTCAGACTCGCGATCGGTTAATTACTCGCTTCGTGATTTTTCTACGATTTTATAAGAAAGCAGAAAATACCCTTACGAATGTAATTACGAACAGGCGTGTACGTTACGTAAGAAAGTACACGCGTCACGCCAGTGACCTTGCACTGTGCGAACTATTTTAATTGCACTCGGAGCGATTTCAGTACCGTATTAACACGATAATTTCCATACCGAAGCACGAACGAACGACGAAGCTCGTGCTCAATCGGTGGCTTGATCCAAGTGCTGCATCGTTTCGCAATGTCGTTGCAGCCTACGAATTCCTTCCGTTCTGTTATCGGAGTAACGATATTCCCAGGCGTCCAGTAATCGATCGTAGTATCTTTCGACCTCGAAGAATTTCAAATACAAATAAGAATCCTTGGTAGGGAATAGTTTCTCGAAGTTCTCAGCTTGACTGAGCTCGTCTTCGTAGCGGATCAGCTGCCTCAGGTCGTCCCTCGTCAGATTCTGCAGGATTCCATCCAGGTACTCGTCGCGAGTCTGCATCGCGTTGATCTCGTTCTGTTTCATTTTCTCGTGAAGGTTCAAGGCCGTGCTGTACAATCGGTAATTATGCGCGATCGAGTCGTACTTTTTATTGCAGACACCGTTGCTCGAAATTTGCTCGTTCCTCGGGATTTGGTAGCCAGCCACGTTTAACACGTCTTTCACCAGAGGACCCTGTAAAACAATACAAATCATAGCCGGACGATGTTATTAATCGCTGCATACGATACGCGTGACTCGATCGACGTGACCATAAATAATTTATCGCGTGTCTCGCGCGGTTTTCGTGCATCATTGCCGAGGAATTCGAAAGTCCGAGATCAACCGGTGGCAAGTGCGAAGGAACCACGCTACCAGCCACGAGCATTACCATACCCTTCGATCACGCTTGTTTTAAAAACTCTGTCGTACAGAATATTTGATTTTATCGAAGCTCGAGAATTTTATTTTTATCGATTTTTTATCGAAAATGTTTTCACATATTCGAAGAAGTGTCCGGTGACCTATGGACACAAGCGTGCATGTATCGCGCGATCGCGTTTCGATATAATTATCCACGAGTCTAACTCCTCGTTGTGAGAAAGTTAGCGCCACGATGGTAGACGTTAATTTCCAGTTAGCCGGCGAACATCCATTTAAATCGCAAGTACCTTAATAGCGATATCGAGTAGCGAGTCTGTCTGCAGCGACGGTAGAATGTTCACTTCGAGTAACCACGGTCTTAAACCCTCGTCGAGAAGTACGTCGAACCCGTACAATTCGTAACAGGTGTAACTGGAGACCAGACTCTCTAAAATAGTCGCGTTCATGCTCGATTCCACGGATATGAAAGTCTTCACGATGATATCCTTGATCCGAGACCATAGGTCAGCGACGTCCACCCTTTCCTGCTTCAGATACGACCATAAACTCGCGAAGGACCATTTGTGTCCTTTGAGCGAATTCACTCCGTCGTTTATTACGTAGGCTGGATTTTGTTTGTTCACGCTGCTGTTGGTCAGGTGCATGTACTTGTCGCTTAGATTCGCTCCACGAACGTATCTAGATATTTAGCGTTATTTTAACAGGCTATAGGATAAAGCAGAATTATTCCAGTCAATGGGATACTTGGATCAAACTATAAGTAATTTGGTTACGAAGCATTTTTGAACGATCCACGTTCGAAAATGATCGATTGTTCGCTATGGATCGACGCTAGATCAAAGTTGATGCAATTTCTCGTAAGAGGCAAATTTGATTGTCGCGAGTAAAGCGGAAAACGAAATTTTCAAACGTCGAAGTTTAATCGACTCGAATAACTCTGCTTCTCGCTGCTCGCAACGCTTATGTAAATCGCGAAACGAAATCAGGTTCTGATCATTATCGTGAAAATCGATGAAATATCGAGCAAGTTAGGGTGGTGGAATTACCTGACCGAAGCGAAACGAACCAAGCCCTCTTTGTAGACATAAATTCTCATCGGGTTAATGCTTGTTAGGAGAACGTAAATTCGCAGATCGAATTTCAAGCCGTTAATGAGTTTCGGTCTGGTGATGTATCGTTGAATGATTACCGAATGCCACTTTGGTATCTCCCACCATTGATTAACAATCTTGATACCCTGGCCACGACCCGCTGACGGCGGTTTAATTATCCACGTGCTACCCATACCGTGTCTGCTCCACATGCTTTCGAATTTCTGTATCTCCTTCGGCAGTACGTACGTTTTCGGCATAAAGTTATATTCCTGAGGTCCGAACTTTCGCGACATTCTACTCAAGTGCATCCATAACAGGTCCTTGTTGCCTACATTTTCAGATCCCGGTATGTTGTTTATCTGATTTTTAACATAAATTTCATTGGAATCGAGTAAATTATATCGGAAATCATAGTTCCGCTTTTCTAATATTAGCTATGTTTCAATTCGTGATTATAATGGCCGTTAAAGAACTTTCGACGCAACGATTCGACTATTTCGCTACAAGTACGCATTTCTATATTTACTACGAACTTATAAATCGTTTTCTCTTTTTCAAAAATCTTCTCACCGAATTCGTACCTTTTGAAAGCTTTTCATACGTTGATACCTCGTCGTGTCTTTACCGGATAGGTTCCAAACACCGGACCAGTCAGTCCCTTTGTTTACCACTTGGTATCCAGAACTGATTAAGATTTTGATCAAAACCCTAGGCATAGACGTGGTAAATTTCCATTTCAGAAGCCGAGCAAAATCTTTCGGCAGTTTTTTCGGTATATGATCGTGACTTTGGAAAAGAACGTAGGGCGAGACACGAGGGAAAAGACTTGCCCTCAACGGCAGTGGCGAAACATTCTTAGCAGCCTTATCTCCATCGGCCCGTTTATCGAAAATAACCGGCTCAGCCGCATTTTTCGCAACAATGTTCTTCTTCTTCGTTAATGTCACCGATTGACGTCGTCTAACGTCCGCAGATTTAGCTTGACTGTTGCGTAAGGTGGTAGATCGATGATCGGCTGATTTCGCCTTCGAACGAAGGAAAACTATCTCCGTGAGTTTTTCATAGGTCAACCACTCTTCGTCGGAGTCTGAATTAAGGTTAATCATGCAACCATTCGAGGTACTGGTGGTCGCGCATCGGCTCGACGAGCCTTCGAATTTCCGTGGTTTAGGATGGCCGAGGTCAGCCTGCATCGTGATATCGGTATACTCGTCAATTTTGCGTTCATTATCGTTCAATGTGTATGTCTGCACTGGGAATTTTAATAGAACTCCATAGTCAAACGTTCGTTAGATCGGTGCGGGTTGAAGTTGTTCGCGAAGCTCGTTTCGGCTCGCACGCTCGATAACTCGATAAATTCCTGAAACATCCCGACGCGACGAGCCGAGTTACAAAACCGTGGAACCGTGATACGACAAAGTACGTGGCCAAAAAATGCGATCCGATGTCGAGGAGACGAGTCTCCGATCCGAACCACGCTCTCCGCTCTCTTTCTCCTTCGCGATTAGACGCACGGAACGAAAATGCGGCGATGTCTAATAAATTAGTTTCCGTTGGTCTATTTCCTATCACCGCGTCGCGAACAATGCCGCGATTGATTCGACGGCTTTCCGCATTTGCGTGCCAGCCACGCGTTTATCTTGCTCGGCGGAGCGCTCGAACGCGGTAAACACGCGGCTGCACATGCAGGGGTTGGTTTATGCGTGTAACGCGCGTCGCATACGCTGCAAACACACGTGCTTCTCTCTGGATTATTCGCTCTAGCGTAGTCGTCTCTAATGGCGCGCATCTTAAGCGAAACGTATCATAATCTCAATGTTCGTCGAAACTCAATGTTCCAAGGAAACTTCAAATTTCCTTCCTTCCGAAAGAAAATTACGACAAGCGAATCTTTAGTGTCAGCTTCTTAACGTTGGCTACGGTTGAGCGGACAGTCGCGATAGATCGGAAACTTACAAAGTAAATCGAAATTTCGCGATAACTCGACTATGTGACTGGAAAGGACAGCTGGACGTTTATACGAACTAGTCTACCGATCTACCAGTCTACCGTAACTAACCGATCCTTTGAAACTATCCGAGGAAAAGGACTAATCCTACGGAGGAAGAAGAGAAGCAAAAAGACAGGAGAGCCAGGGAGGGTCCTAGATAGATCGGCAAATACGCCTATCGTTCTCCATAGTTCTGCCATCCGGACTCTAATGGCGATGCTGCACGATGCTAATTTGATTCCCGTGTAGCGCAATCACGGACCTGATTGTCGATGTTACGCGCATCACGCGCATTCCTGCGTGCGCGTTAGTTGTGTTTTCCATCTTGCACGATTAATTGTTCGCGGCTGCGATGCGTGGCCGTTGCTTGGCTACTTTCGATCGGTCGGCGAGCCTTCCTTCTCGGCTAGGAATGCGAGCCTCGTGTGTCTCTAATCTGCGCCCAGTCACACAATACCCGGGACAAACGCGAGCGAGCTCCTAGCGCTGCAGCTACACGGTGTAATACTCGCGCGATGCCAGATATAACGCGCATTTACATACTCAGCGGCGGCGCGCGCGATCCACGATCGCGAAAACAGCTCGTCCCGGTCTTCCGGCATCGAGAACGCTCACTTTCCTCGTGACTCTCCGCTTTCGGCTTCCCGGTTCGTGTGTTCCAGCTCTGCGAGCAGAAATATCAGAAAATACTTGATTTAAGGAGATCCGAGCTTGTACGTTTCTGATCTAACCGCGCAGCCTTCGATCTTGCCAAACGTATATAATGCATCGATGTTAGATATCGCGTGCATTTACATGGCAGGATGAACGATCTTCCGAGGTATCCTTCCGGCACTCTCCGATCTTTCTCGTTTCGTCGTTTCCATAGTTAGTAAAGCGATACCTCGTGTATCGGTGCGACGAACTTTTCGTACGGTAAACGATGGGAATTATCGGCCTTTCCTTTGGACGTAGGATCCGCGCATTTGGTTGAGTGGAATGTACAAGCGGCTACAAAAAGTATTGCATATATATCTTTATTTTTTACTTTTTTATTTTACCCGTGATTACAATGTTTCGCGTTAATCTCACTGGCGTTACGATGCCACGGCAATTTTTTCCCGACTCTTGATGGATGGTCTACTTTTTGCTCGATCACGTTGCACTCTTTATACAGCCTGCGTAGATAAACGTATCTTTTCATACCACGCGAGTAAACCGGGTCGCTTATATCCAGGCCCGGTTCTTTCGCTATTCCAGGCTTTTGAAAGATCTGAAAACCTTCTTCCTCGGATACTTGCCCGTGTCTCTACCAGTCATCGTGCAACTCTTCCAATCGTAGGTCGGACGTTTGAAATTTTTCCAATGACGATAAAAGTTGAGAGGAGAAGCAGATTCGAGGGTGAAATTTCGCTGGGATCTTCAAGTTGTCGAACCGAGGTCGTCCTAGTTTGCCAAAATTAAAAACGCGCGTCGTACGCTTTTGTCAGCCACTTTTCGCCTATTCGCGATAATTCGATAAAAGTTTGCCGAATTTTCAATTATTCGCGTATCATCGACGCTTCTGTTCGTATTCGCTCAGCTTCGTATTCGTTTCGTACGCGTATGGTGTTATACTTTCGGCGCGATTCCGAAATAAGATCCAAAGTAAAAGGGATACGCCGCCGTTTGTTTTCTTTCGAAACGATCCCAGAGACTCGTACCGTTAGCAGTCAACCAGGTCCATCGTAAATCACGAGCCTCGCGATACGTTTTTTATCGTTCGGCTTGAATTGGGGAACGAATCGGAAACGGTACCCATAGAGGTGTCTCATTGTTCTTCCCAGCACTTTTTTCTTCCCTCTTTCTCCCGGTTTTGTTTCAGCACCGCATTACGGTATAGGTATATATATATATCGATTCTGGCAGTTTTACGCCCGATATACGCCCCGCGTTGATAAAATGAAATATCACGCAGCGATACACGCGTTCTCCTACACTCTCGCACGGTTCACGTGACGAATATAACGCGCCGTGTATCGCGTACAGCGATATTTCCAGCAGAAATCTGTCGTATTAACTCTGCTGTAAATTACTTCGAGATACGTCGAATTCAGGTTATGCAATTATCGTTTTCTTCGATGACTGAGAAAATCTACGGTCTACGAGATATTGGTTTCGCGTATATACCGATGTTATTGCGAAACCGAACTTTGTGTCCATAACACGGACGCTATTGTTCAGTTGGATAAACTCGTTTGCAGATTATTTATGTCGCGTCTGCTTCTCTCGAATCTTCCACGGTTGTCGCTTTTATTCGTACCGAAGTACGCCTCGATCGTTTTATTCCTCTCATCACAGAGAGCGTACAGGTACGTCTTTAAACAGGATAAACTAAGGGTAAAGTAAGAAAGGACGTATTTCTGTTACCGATATCTCGCCAAACGTAATTTCCTCGTCGCGATCCATGGGACGGATTCGGCTGTGAAAGGGCTAACGAAAAATTTCGTACGTTACAAAAACGTGTCAAGGAAAAGCCTAGTAAAACAGCGTTTATCGTAACTCTGCCACGTTCCTCCATTTTATGCAAATAAAATACATAATCTTGGAGATCTGTTTCACGAAGATTCCCAAGCATCTTGTAAAAGGGAGAAGTTGCACGGCGAGAAAAATGGTGAAAAAGGAGGCCGCGGTTTTCTAAGGGCGCTCGAAGCGGTTAATGAAGAGGCCGCGTTGCGAAACTCGAGTGCGCGAAGGATGGGAACAGAAAAACGCGACAGATAAGAATGGAAGAGGTGCGAAAGATGTAGAAGCCTTGGAGGTGTCGTGGAGATCGCGGACGCGCGTTGAAAGCGTTTGCACGACACCATTCGAAGAGCTTCGTGCGAGAAAACGCGGCAATCCGAGACGTCCGTATCCTCGATGTATCTCTGGTTGCATTGTCCGGATGACGGGCAAACGTCCTTCGGTTCGCGAGTCCGTGCGAGAAGATTCTGCCCGCGTGTACTGGCTACGCATGCTGGTGCGTCGAGTACATTAGGAATTTCGCAACCAGTCGACCAGTCGGTATACGTGCGTGCTTTCCTGTCGGGCTGGTCCTCTTGCGAACCGTGATTCGTAATTAAAAACCGATCGGCTTTATTCGAGTAAAACATTCGAACAGAATCTCAGACGGTTCTTCTATTGGGTTATTCGTCTATAGATGTTTAGGTTATTACACGGCTGAAAATACTATTAGATTAACTTAGGTAATGGATCGGATTGGAAAAAGAAAGAGACGAACGAACGTTATGATTCAGCATCGTTTGCCTGTTCTCGATCGATACACAAACTCCAAGCCGATTGCCTCGTAACCGGAGAGGTCCAATAAAAATCGGATTAAACGATGGCTAAACCATACTCCTCTTATGACTGCATATTTTTGGCACGCTGTTCATCGGTACACGAGATCGCTGTAATTAATCACTTCCGGATATTTCTCGTCAATTTCTCTCGATACGCAACTTCTCGTTTAACCGTATATTCGGCAACTCGTATCGAACGCAAAGCATTAATCACCGACTATCGAACGCGCTACAAACTTTCCGACCAAGCCAATATAAAAAAGAAAACGCGTCTTAGAAAGTACCAGCTAGTTTATTATTCGCGTATTGTCGATTCTTTTGCCTCTCCTTCTCGCCGAAAGGTTGCGTTCATTAATAAAGTGCGATTGTTGTCTACGCCAATTAGACGGTCGACCGCGTCGTCTTTGCTTCGTCGATTCATTTGTCTCACGTCCGATTCGGTTCAACGTACCGCGTGAATCTCTTCGCATCTACATATTTTTCCTACGTTTTCCTCCTTCCCCTTCTCCAAGAGGATCCAAGTCGCCCCGTTTCGAACACTTCCATAAGCAGAAGGGAATTCCAGCCGTTGTTCGCTATTCTCGTAATTTTGCAGTGCATCCACGGCTACATTCTGTACTCGCGATGCATTAGCGATGTCGCAATGCCGACATACGTATATACCGCAGTCCGCCTCTCTCTCTCCCCGAAAGAGAGTTTAAATCTTGAAAGCGCAACCGAACAGCCGACGACAGATTCACAGACAGAGTTCTACTTCTTTTTGGAAACTCCGTCCTTCCACGCTTTATTCCAAGTTCTTTATCTTTGCTGAAACTATTCACTGTACCGCGTTCTGCACTCCTGGTGCATTCGTGATTTTGCAACTCGCTTGCATACACGCACGCACGTACGTACTACGAACGGCCGATTCGCGCTGGCACAGAAACAATCGCCACTACGTTCGAACGACCAACACGCTGCACAGTGTCTCCCACGCTTGCAGAGAAGATAATACTTCGAAAATCACTCGCGATTAGAGAAAGAAGAAGGGAAAAAAAAAGAAAAAGGAAAAGCGTTATTAACGAGTAATCGTGTAACCATTTGGGACGTTGCGCTATCGGTTTCTGTATTATTACCATTATAGACGTCTGATCGTGATGGTCATTAACTGGCGATGGTCGTTAACTCGCGATGGTTCTCGCGTTTAGCCTCGTTCACACTCGCGAGGAACTACAAATTTCACGACTAGAGATCGCAAAGGAACGGTTTCCGTCTCTCGGTAAAGCAACGCTACAGCTCGTACGTCCAAGTAATTTCGAATCTTACTGGAACGTTCCTCTCTATCTGTCTCGTTTAACAAACGCGGTGTAGTTTCGTTGTTTGCTACGGTCTTGACGAGACTTGCCCGAGAGGCGAGAATAGACGAGAAATTAAACACTCTGCAAGCGTCTAGAAGCTATTTGAAGGAACTCGTTATCGAGAAAGACCAACAGTTTCTCAAGAATAGATGGCGAAAAGTCTAGCTCGAATCCTTCCTTTCTTAGCTTTCGATCTGCGAATTCTTCCAACAGCCAAACGGCACGCTCTTTCCAACTGTGTCAAACGATCGATGCGAGTCCAAAAGGCAAGCGGATAGCAGCGTTTCCTGGCAGTCTAGCGGGGGAAAAAAAAAAAAAAAAAAAGAAATACGAACGATGACGACCGACGCGATCTTTTTCTACGGAGAAGCCGCAAAGAGCACGCATTCGGAACGATGATTCGATTTTTCCATTGATCGCGAACGTTAACGAAGAAAATAAGCGGGCACGTAACGATCGCGTGAATTATTATTATCGAGACGTCGATGCGGTCGATTTATCATCGACATCGTGTTTCGATAGCCGCCCTCGGGCAGGTGAGAGCATAATTTCCAATGCACCGCTCGGAACGGTGCGAGAGCTCGCTCTATTCGTTGACCTCGTTTCCGTCGAACCTTTGCATCGTTGAAATTGTTTAGCAAAGACAAACGAGCCATTGCGGATTTATTTAGCCGGACGAAAGCTCGTAGATATGCATCGAGGAATCGAGGGTGTCTCGCGTAGGCGAATATTTTGTTAACGCATTTAACGAGGATCGTGATCGTTGAACGGTGTTTCGCATACAGTGACCCTTCGCTAATAAAACTGCTTCGACATTGATCCGTTACGAAACCGTTTTCAACTATGAGATTCGCTATACATTTTTTCCTTCTTGAAACTAGAGACAAGAAAGGAAGGAAACACGCGCGATTATCTCTCTCAAGATACACGCTCGAACTCCATTTATCGCCAAACCAAAGTATTAGTTAGCATCTGATTAGTTGAACTGCTGCCGACCGAATCTAATTATTAGAATGTAAATTTCTATTATGCGAAGGAAACGGAATGGATAGTGGCAGGTGAATTCTCCTAATATACGAACTCTGGACGAACCGTTTGTCCTCGGAGAAATTTCAACGAACGGAGTTTCAGCGTGTCAGTAGCAAGATACGCGTTATACGAATAAAGTACCGAATCGTAGCATCGAATCTTAACAGCGCTTGTTTGCGAAGAAAATAGGAAATGCAAGGAATCGTCTGCAAGCGTAGTCGCGTTGCCTGGTATTCGTACAAATGGAATTCGATCGCGATGATAAATAAGACATCAATGCGAAGGCATAAATATTCAGCAGTCTTTTTCTCTAAACACGCTCGATGAAGGAGGATGAATTCCACTAATAGTGTTCGAGCTTGAATTAATCCATTTACGAAAGACTCGCGAGCGTCGCTTCGTTAGCTTCTTCTCGTTGATTCAACGATTTATTATCAGCGACGTACTATTTATGCGGATTCCGAATGAATACGCGTTACGGTTGTCTTTTATGCTCAACTTCTTCGTGATCCTACGATACCGACAATGAAATATCGCGATCGTATTTTATTTTCCATCTTTTGCCGGTTCAATTAAAAATAATTCCACGGCGGCCCGAGACTACTAGAAGGTACGACGATATATTCCTCTGTCTGACTTTCAGGTAATGACCACGCGAAACGACCTAATATGTAAATTCCACGGAACGTGATTCGTATGCGCTTCGCGCGGAACTCGAGGCGTGGCGAACATTTAATAATTTACTTCCCGGTGAACAGATGCATTTATCGTAACGGACACCGATCGTAGATCGCGTTGCATGTTTATCACCTACTGCACGCGGAAAAAAAGAACACCGTAATACCGATTAAACGGTCTTAAACGGTCTATCGAATTCTCCGTTGCAGGAACAAACGAATTATGTCGTTATTCATTCGTTTCGTGCGCGCGATTCCGTTGCATCGGTGTACACCGAATCGCAGAGGCATTCGTGCGATCGATATTTCTTTCGATCGAGACAATTTTTGACTCTCGTAATTTAGCAATCGTTGCTACGAATCGTTGCATTATTTATTGCGCGCAAAAGCATAGTTGCGCGATACGGGCGTATAAATAAAAGGTACATCACGCAGGCTTGGCGAAAGTTTTCGAAGGAAATTTTGGGAAGATGGTCATCTTTTGCCTGAACTTACAATCGAGAAAAGACAACGGATTCGAGAAAGCGATACTCTCCAACGACGGTCGTCTGTATTCGGTACGACGAGGTTTTATTGGAATACGAAAATTTCCGCTCGATTTCTCATTCGGTGAAAAATAAGAATACTATCGATTCTAAGAAACGAGAAACGTTGTCTGCAGGGAAGGAAGAAGGCCAGCCGAAGATATTTTCGGTGTTTGACCGGCGAAAAAGATTGAATAAGTATCGAAAATAGCCAGGCGCATCCTACCGATGTTCAAGCGAATATTTACACGAAGGAACGATCCAAGGAAAAAGTGTATCGGCGTAACGTTGTCTTTCTGTGGTGGAACATGTGGTCTATGAATGGTGTCTCGATCGATCGATCGATCGATCGATCGATCGATGGCATCGAAGAACACACAGGAGGCAGTTAGGAACGCGGTCGGCACCGATTTGTCCAAGCAGTTGTCAATCTCTCTCCATGTTGAGAGATACGAGCGCGTCAAAGGCAAGAAACACGTCAAGGCCATCGCCATTGGTATAGTGGAACGAATACCAGTACTGGAGCAACTGGAAGACGGATCGAATACGGTTCAAAGCGGATCCCAACCGCGAGCGCGCGTTATCCGCTGCGAGTCTTGAGAAGCTGGCAACTTTTCTTGCGGTTTCGTGGTACACCGGTCGGTGTCTATTTCCGATACGTTACGTAGGTCGCATTTAAAAAGCGCTAACTTTCAAAATGGCGTATCCAGGTGGCATTGGTTCACGAAATCGGTCGAGGTGTACGCGTTGTCACGGGAAAATTGCCAGTCGATCCTCGTGCACTGGTTTAAACGACCGCTTTGATCGTTCACCGCGGCTCCGTTAACTCGCACGACAGGCGATTACGACCATGCGATCGACCATTGTTTCATATTCTACGGATAATCGATCGATCCGATCTTGCTTCGATGTCGCTACCGATACCGCGTTAATATGCGCCCATACCAACTTACGAATTTCCATCTTACACTCGTAACACGCGTGACTGATTCGGAGGTCGCGTCGATTCATAAATTGCGAAGCAAGAAAAAGCGACGATGTTACAAACGTTGCTTTTTGTTCAACGTGGAACTTGCTGTTATTTATGTCGTGTTTATGTCGTCTTCTCGCGATAAGCGAACTCGCGGAAAATAGGTCGTTCGCTTTTCGAAAATCAGACGTTAATCGTATGTATACCTCTGTCTACGAAATTGCGAAAGGATGGAGAGTCGATCGTCGTTTGGCTTCCGAGAGGCTGGCGTATCCTGTCGGTCGAATCAATCGTTGGTCGTCGTTCGCGACACGTTGATTCCGTAGATGAAGCGGTAGAAATTCCTCGTTCTTCTCGAGTACGTCTACTAATATTCTCGTCGGATGACGAGTTCGCAAGCGTGGTTGTGAGAGATCGGTAATAGCATCGGTATTGTTTACGCTTGATCGATCAAAAGATCGGTGAGAATTTTTCCATAATTGCGCCGTTCGTGCAGGATCGTCTCTTATCTCGCGTGTGAAATTGCACGTGAGAATGGATTTCCCTGGAATTGCATCGAATCTTCGACAAGCGAGATCGCCGTTCGAGCACAGAGCTGCAGATTTTTTCGTTTTTGGGTCCGCGTCAGGGTCGAAAAAGAGAGGCATAGAAAAGCGTGTAGGCACGTGTGCAGCTTTCGCGTATCCGTCGATGTCAGGAAGGTCTCGCGCCGTCAAGGTCTCTCGAGGCAAACTGCAGTCGCATTATGCAGTCGTTGTAGACATTTTTATGCAAATCCATTTAGTACTGTGCCGTGCCATCCGTTCCACTAATCGAGCGAGCGTCGATGCATCGTGTGTTGGTTGCTCGCGCAGAAAATCACGCTACGTCCGCTTTATCGGCTGGATCTTCTAAATTTACCACGCGTTACGTAATCTATACGTGTTTAGTTTCACGCGTGTCTTCCATAAAGCTTTCCTGCATCGTTTCAGACGTACGTCCGTACACCGTGTGATTTGTATCCAACGAGTTGAAATGTGCGTCAATCTTCCGAGAAATCGTCGATCGCCTCGAACGCTCTTTCTAATTCCAGCTTAGATCGGTGGAAATAGAGTTGGACTCGCGGTCGAGCGTTTCCGCGAAAAATCCGTCGAGACTTGTCGGATAAGCCGAGAGCAAGCACGAGGAAGCGTTTGTTGCCTTGTTTTCCTTTGCTTACCTACCAACGACTTGGAAGGTTTTCATCGGACATTATGCGGTTACGCGAGACGTTTTTATGCAAATGCGACTGGCATTGTGCGCGCGATCATCGGTTTGGTCGCTCGTCAATGGAGTCGAGATAAAGCGGCTTTCCTGCTCGTCAGACGTTTTAATCGACTCGACCGGCAATTTATGGCTCAAGCTGACGAAGCTGTTCGTGAATCGTATACGTAATACGCATTGACTAGAATCGCCGTAGGAGAAATTAATTTTCAGTCGTGTTTATCGAACACGAATCGATATCCTCTCCGGTCGATTCTCTTCTTTTCCTCTTATCCTTTATTTTACTCCTCGACCGTGTGCCTCGGGCAGGCTTCCTCGTCGAAATCATAAATCCAAGCGGAGCAGTGGTTATCTTCGCGCTATCGCGTATAATTAGCGTTGACTTATTAACTCCGCGATTCTCCATTATCCACCGGTACACCAGGCACGTTTCTCCTATTACGAGCTTGCAGATTCGTGTCCGAGTATACAGATCTGTTTTCACGTTCGTGGGAAATCGCTCCATCCAACCGACGACGAACGTACGACGTCCCCGGATATTTGCGAGTTTTCCTTTTTTCGCGCACGCTGCTCGTGTAATTGGCTTTTCGGAATTGAAATACGCTCTTGCGTAATCGCGTTCGCCGCAGGAATGCTAAAATTATCGTCATGTATCGGCGCGTATTAATTTCTTCGCGACGAAGATCGAGAATCAAACGTGTGTTCCGATTGGATGGAACGATGCGCGTGCGTCCCTGACCAAAGCGATCTTGCATATTAGTTAATATACACACGTATATCGGCTCGTGCGCACAATATATCGACTGTTCGCTAATATGGTCACACCGTGCATACCTTCGATCGTATCGATACGCATATTCATCGACGCGACCAAGCTGTCCAACTTTCGACCTTGTCATCGCGAACCAAGAAGGTATACGACGTTGGAATTCAAAGTTAGACCGTCCAGGCGCTATTCTATGTCGATAATAACGAGCAACGATCGCTCGAAGTCGATCGAGAGTCGAAGAGATTTCACACGCTGGTAACAAATCGAGGAGATCTTCCGACTCGGCTTGACTCGGTGGCAATAACTTCTTCAGCGTAGTAACGCATACACGGTCGGAAAGAAGTAGAAATTTTACAAACGTAGTACCATTTACTTTCGTGCGTTTTACGCATTACACGCGCCACTCGAAGTTTCACTCGACGCGATATTTCTATTCGAAACGAATAGAGATGATTTCGATCTCGCTTTATCATTCGAGACGGCGATAAGGACAGAAAACGAACGGTTGCTTCGCAATTAGAAGCAAATTAATTTTTCAGATCTTGATACGATGCATCTACCCGGAGCTCTCGTATCTTTCTACAGGTAAATACAGCGTTGACGTAGCTTTTCCTCGTGCCTGAGTGCGAGTCAGGTTGTAATAATAACATAATAACAGTGGATCAAGCGTTCGGCTAACCTTTGTTATCGATCTACGAGCGATCGCTGTTCAACTTGAGTGAGTAATTCCTATGGGCATTTGCTTATCCCCTACGTATACGTATCGAGTCGGCCGTAGTACACGGCGTGGCGCGAAGTAATACGATAATATCCGCCAAAGAACTTGGAATGTCGAACAGCATCGATCGAGGAAAGCCGGCGATCGATTATCGGTGCTTAGGAAAATAGAGCCGCGGTTATCCGCCTGTGTACAATTCATCGAGATGGACGATAATCTGCGAGGAAACTTTGTATTCGATCGAAACGCCAAAGATTTATGTCTCTTCGACGATCTAACGCAGTGGCTCGCGAAGGAAACTGAACGCGTATTGGAAAAAGTGAACGAGACGCTAACGAAATTTCAAAGCGTTTACGCGACGTAAATCGCGCCTTTCGTTCTTCGGATTTTGTAATTTACGCAGGAAGTTGGGAATTTCCGAATGAAAAGGGAAGAAGAGAGAAATATAGAAACGGAAGCAGAATGGAGATCGCGTTTGATCGCGGCTCAGTCCACGCGAGGAAACAAAAATGGCGTGGACGCAGTGGTTCGTGTCGAGCTACGATTTATCGCCTCGCGTGCGTTGTCACCCCGTTCTACGTTATTTCACTCGGTCGTAAACCCCTCCAGTTCTCGTTCACCCGATAACCTTTCAAGAAATTCCTTCCCTCCGCTCCATGCGACAGCCGTACGCATATTCCGCGCGCGATACGCTCGCGGACTCGCGTCGAATTCGAGAGAAATTTCCAGATAAAAATTCTCTGTCAGGACGCGTGACTCGTTGCGACAGTTCGAGATCCTCGCGACTGCTATCGTTAATGGTCGCGATTAGAAGCCGAATCTTCATCTCGTTGGGAAGAATTTTCGAAGCTGAGATAGAGCGGATTATCGATGAAAAAATTGGTAAAGGAGATAGAAGGAGTCGCAGGCCGGTAATTTCTTAGCGGAACTTGGACGCGTCGGTAAAGACTTCGATTAAGAAGGAACTTTATCGAATTTTATTTTCTTATCGAATTTTTCGAGAAGCTTCCGTTCGTTTGGTTCGCGGTTTATCCGCCCAGACGAACAGACAAAGTCGTGCTCGCTAATAAAGTATAATTGGCACGTCGACGTTACACGATACGAGATTGTCGCATTAATTACGCGATACGGTTTTCGCTGCAAAGTTATGCGCAAATGTAAGTGCCTCTTCTTATCGATTAGTCGTCGAGCGTGGCAGCCTCGCGACGCTATAAGCGTAATAAATGCAGCGATGATCGTTCGTCCGGGTCGCGAACTAACTATAGCCAGCTCAATTGCTAATTACTAATTAGACCAGCGAAACCTGTATTACGACAGTGTGACAATAATTTCTAATCCGCTTGCAAACCAGTTTTCAGTAATTGCGTCTAAAGATACATCGTTCCAAGATTCTCCGGTAATATTGTCTTATATCTTACAAGACTTTCCTCTTTCCGTTTCGAACGATTTATACAAAGTAGGAGCTTATCGATGCGATTTACGATGCAATTTATCGAACGTCTAATAATATCGCGCGATAAACGAACTTATGGAAATATGTCATTTGTTCTTGACAATCGAACGTTAATCGTGTTCTTACGTAACGAGATAATAAGTCGACAAAGAGCGGAGTTGTTCGATTTCGCTTCCGACAGACTCGATCGATAGAAACGAATTTTTCTCAAAGTTCGGAAAAATTCAAATCTAAAATCTTGGAAGTTGTAACGACCGGTGACGTAGGTAACCAGGACGCACATTGGTCTATCGACGCGCGCCAAGTGACTTTTCCCTTCCTTATTTTATTTGACTCTTCTTTATTCAATTCACTTTTTTCTATATTTTCTTCGCCGACCGAGTACCACGCCATTCTTGACAACTTGGAGCCCCTCGCCAATCGCGTTTGTTCTTACGATAGGCATTGCCAATCTGCGAGAAAGATCCGACAAAACGCGATTGGGTCTCACCACCGCCGATCGAGTCCCCAGGACTAAAAAGATATCTGTGCCCTGGACGAAACGCGCCTCAGTACGCGGAAATTCCAAATATTTTCTATTTTCTCGCTGTTCCCTACCGAACGTTTGACAAAACGTATTAACCGTCCATCGTCTATTCTCTCGTAAGCGCATTCGTCTTGCGAGACAATATCACCTCAGATACATCTTTAAGGATCTCCTTTCACCGTGGCAAAAAGAGGCGCATAATAGGATGAGTAACGACAGGAGACCAGCCGGTCGCGATCGTTGCGAAAACTTCTAGGCTCAACGTGCCAGCCAAAGATTTATTAAGCTCGATGCTATAGGCGCGTGCCGCTCGATGGCCACCACCCTTTTTTCCTCGCAATTCGCTCGATCAACCTTATTTCCATGGAAATTGCGTTGAACATCCACCACGCCTCGCTTACCTCGTTTTATGAATTACGGCGTCTCTATGTCGCTAAATAAAGTCTCTTGTCTCCTTTATAGCGTGTACTTACTTACGTACCTTGTGTTTCGTCGTATCCCCCGAAGAATTATAACATCGCGCAGGGAATTTCTCACGTGGCGCACGCGACTTTCGTTCGCGCTCGCCTTTCAGCCGTACCGTTATCGAAACGAAGCGGTTAACCGCTTGCAACCTGCTATCTTCTATGGAAATGATACAGTGACAGGACGCGATCGACGATAGAAAATGCACGGAGATAATGGCATCGACTGTGGGCCAATGCGAAGATGCGATCCTTGTTAAAAGTTTCAAGTCCCCTAGGCGGAAGACCCGTTAGCAAAACGGATTCGCGCGTTCACTTCTCTGGATTTCCTATTCGCGATAAATTCGTCTTGCCGCGTGATACATTCGTGAAAGCGATCGGAATCGGCTCAGCCTTAGCGTCAACGAGCCAATTCGTCGTTTTCCAGCAGTTTGACCGATTTCCGAGATCGTGCCAGATTCCAATATCCGTTTCCTGGACAGAAGTATCCGGTGCTAAGAACGCACCTACGTCACCGAAAGTTTAAACGGAATTTCTCTTCCTCGCCTTGCAAAATATGGCAAGCGAGGAGCCGCGCGTTTTTGATTTTTAATGCCGATGACGTCACTCATAAGCACGAACGCATTAGGCGAGCGAACGCAACTCGAATTCGATTCCGCAAAGGCGTTGACATCCTTTCGATATCCTCGTAGATCGCGAGCACGTTTTTGGATTCGATCGATGTGGAAAAAGTAGGCGGACGAGGCATCGAGGAAGGCGAGTCGAGCCAAACGCCGATGCTAATTGCAATTTCCTTCGTTTCGCTCGCCGTCGCTGGCTCGTCGTGCCACAGCAATGGCCTTCCTTAAATTGTAATACAATGCCGTGTTATGTATCGCTGATCGCGCCCGAAAACTGCCTATTCCATTAACATCGAACTCTACGTGACGTAAAGTTCGTCTTTCGCACGAAACGCGCCAGCAACCGGCGCACATGCCGCCTTTCGCTACGTAGAAAGGTCAGAAATCAAAATATTAAGAAGCGGTAGCGGTTGTTACGGCGGCAGTCGGAGTCGAGTTCTCGGCGTTCTATGGGAACGAGTCGAGGTATGCTAGTATTAATTTAAGAATATACGAAATATCCAGGTACTCGGTGAGGTATCGAAGGCCGACCTTGCGGTATTAATTATCGGTCGACCGTGGACGACGTTCGTCTTGAGGTCAGACATAGCCGACACTTTCTTCAAAATGATTCGCCATGAGTCAGCGCGATGATTACTCGGTTACCGTGGACGAGTGATAACGCTGCAAGTTCGAGCTTGCCAATGAAAACGTGATCGAATAAGATCAACGTCGGATATCCTTTGTGTAAACGTTGGCTGAAACGTTTGCACGTCGACATCTAAATTTAGAGGCAGAGAGAGAGAGAGAGGCATTTTAAACCCGACGAGGTTAAAACGTGGTCGATATCGGCGCAAAATTACGATAACTATGCTAATTCGCGGTTAACGCGGTGACGCATCGGGCAACAGCAAAGGCTCAACAAGTGGGTGTCTCTACTTTCACCATTATCGTAACGGTATACCCCTGTATTCTAATTCCTCTGCGTGTCACCAGTCTGTTGGCCGCGTGTATCGAGTTCTCTCGCGTATAATATTATATTTTCCTTACGATGTGCGCCTGCACGTTCGTTTTCTATTTAGAAATGTAGCTTGCTCGTAATATCCTTATCGTAGTACGTATCGTTACGTACGTGTTATCCGCTTTATCACCATGCACGTCACTTTCCATGTATACGTAGATATAAAATTTGCCACAACCACCGAATCGGACCACGTCGGCCTCGTTGTTCAATGCAAAATAAAACGCACAATTTTCAAGAACAGTTGACGAGTAATTTGGAAGTATCGCGAAAGGGGTAACGGTGAAATAGAATCGAAAGTATATACACGCGATTATCGTTAATTATAAAACAATCCAGAATCGTGCACACAGCTGCATCGAGTATGAATAGTTTCTCTCTTGTGAAACGTTGTTAGGCCATCCGAATGCCAGGTTTATCGTCTAAATACCAACACATTTTTCCCTCTCGTCGAATACTTCGCCAATGCATCAGATATTCATCGTTGGCAATCGCGCGTTCCTCCGTAAAACCGAGCCTCTCCGAAGTCAAACGGGAACTCCTTTTTCTAAATTTCTCAATCCCATTGCCCGGGTATATAATTAACGCGCAATTTTTCACGAAACACCCAACTTACCTCTACGAATTCGTTTAACCGCGCGCAACTGTAAATTAATAACGATGTAAACGAACCACAGGAATTGGAAGGAGGGATTTTCCCAAAAAAAATGTTTACAACATCGTCGCTTGCCCTATTTCCCACTTTTAATTTATGCAATCGATTCGCGTGTCTCGCAAGCGGCTCCACTTCGACCGCGCGATTAATCGTACACGATGTTTATTTTGTTGATCGCGAGAGCGCCACGTCGTACGGAAATGCAGCGGTCTGTGCCGGGTTGCGATAAAAATTGGAACGGTTTTATGGCGTGAAAAATTGAAAATCGCCAAAGCGAGACCGAGCGGCCGATCGTTTCGCCTTTCCAGCGAATCTCTCTCCCCGTGGTCGCGAACGATTTGGCAAGAGGCAGCAACGAGGCTGGCAGTCACGGAATACCGAGCGAATACTCGATCGAATTTTCGTGGAAACGTTTAGCATTTTCGCGAGACTGGCGGTTGTGCAAACGCGGCTGTCGTTATTCCGAAATTTCCATCGAGTTCTCCCGATATGGTTTTATGACTGCAGGATCGCGTTCGTTTGCGAAATCGCGTTGTGCTCCGTTTGTTTCGGGAAGAAGGCGATCGTGAAAGTATAGCACGGGGGCCAAGATGCAAGGAGGCCAGAAATTATCGCGCCGTGAGTCGTATCGACGTTACTTCTTCATCGTCCTCGAAATTTCTTCCATCGTCGCCGAAACATTTACGATTTTCTGCTCGCCTAACCGTATCGCGGATCGTGCACCGCCATTTTTTTCCTTTTTTTTTTTTATATGTCACAAGCGAAAATTTGGAAAAATAGTACTCAGGCGCTTTACGCGTAGAAGAAATTTCACGTTTAGACGATCTACGGTCGTAGGCTTTCCTCTCGCGCGTTTGCGCATTCGACCAACGATTCGATCTAGTGCACGCATGTCGCTGTAGAAACGATTAATTATCGTTACGCGTTCGTCAAGCAACGTCTCCGGGCCTGACAGGCTTTCCCGATGCGATCCTCGACTCGACCGAGGGCGAATTAATTCCCAAGCCGCGCACACTTGCGAATTGTTGCTCGTGCGATTTGTAGGATAGTGGTTTCGACCCAGACGACACAGTTTTATCAATTCCGGAACATCGAATCGTTTCGTTGGAAGTTGACTCTCGACTATCGATAGGCTGTTCGTCTCTGAGAGCAGCGTGGCTTCTCATTTTGCTGCTACGATTTAATCGAGAGTTTTAGAAACTCTGGTAATCGGGTACCTTCGATGACAAAAGAAACCTATTTAAAAGCGTAAAAACATTCAAGTTAGTCGAATGCGTTTTGCGAAGAGTAGCTAATGGTTAAAGTTATTCGACAATTAGGACTAGGATGCCAATTATCGCATTTCTATGTCGCGTACTTTAAAACAGCAAGATTTAAACGCGTGTACTTGGTCTACGGTTGAATCGAGCTTCGTAAAACTTTGAGAGTCTACGGAACCGTTTGGTAACGCGTTCGTCGTAAGCAAAGATTCCAATACCATTTTCGGAACGCGTCTCTTTGTATACGTATCGTGAAAGAGAATAGCGCGCCTGTACAGATTAGTCATCGAGCGAATTTTAATCGAGCCAGTCGGTTAAGTCACTGCCACGAAACAAGATGCAGTCGGCCGATGTGACCGCTGAAACAATTAATCGACGAACAGCAGGTATAATTCAAAATGCGTGTATCGCGCGAACGTGCGTTGCTTTCTTTCACTGTATGCCTCGCCATCGTAGAACATCGAACCTCGCGAAATTGCAGCAAGAAGAGCCGTAAAACCACGTAGAGAAGGTTTTTAGCGTTATTTCTTGCAGCGTCGCTCGTCCGCCAGAGTAACCGGATATTCATTCACGCAGAACGATAGAACGAGTTTCGATAGACTGGAACAGAACGTACGATTTTCCAATTTCGAAAAGATCCAGGAACTGACCTTGCCGGCCGATCTAAAAAACCACGCGGATTCCGTGTCAGTGGGTTAACCGTGCGAGCTACGCGAACGCTCGGTTTCTACGCTTCGCCGTGTTCTTTTTAACGTTTAGAAAATTGTTGCTTATCGATCACGGATTAACGAACACGACGAATCGATTACGGTCGACGATTATCCGCCAGTATACCATTCTTTTCCGCAAGGACGCCGCGCAAACGCCAAATCTCGAACCATAAACGCGCGAAATTTATCGCCCACTCGAGGACACAGCGGTGTAAATGGCTGAAGTGACACCGAGGTGTGAAAACTTTCTTAGCTTCCTCGACCGTGTACCCGTTAGCATCAGGAAGTTGGCATGCCACGGATAAAAAGTACCACGCATGCACGGTGGCTTACAAAAGTATCTTAACATTTGGCATAGAAAATTTATCGCGAGCCACTGTATGTTTCGTGAATTCGTGTATCGCGAACGTTCTCGGCGAGGATCGACTCGGCTCGTTATCCACGATCGTAGCTAATCTGAACATCCGTGAGTTATCCTTGAATTGGCTGGTGGATCGATCGCGCACGATAATATCCGCAAATAGGCGTGTACTTGGTAAACGAACGATCATAACGCGTTGCCGAGAAACGATTATTCGGTAGATTAACATCAAGGCTGTCGCGTTTTCCGACAAAGTCCAAGACGAACGCGTTTACGTTGTTACGTTGCAACGAGTTGAATAGCGCGCGTGTAATTTCGGTTGATCGCTGAACGATCGTTCGATAAATCACGGGACAAACGAGGAAAGGAAGGAAAGGAAGGAAGGGAAGGAAAGGAGGAACGGAAGCAAGAGGAAAGATCGAAAAGAATCTAATCCATTATCGCGAGCCAAATGCGCCTCGCTCGGGCAGAATCTCACCGTTAAGCCGTCTGACACGCGCGCAGCCACCCACGCGAATCGTCCTTCCCGACAGCTCGTTTATCTCGCCTTTTTCGCTCTGAAGATCACCCTGCTGACCTAGAGAACCGAGTGGGTGTATCCTTCTTTTTCCCTGCCATCGTTGTTCCAGCGACAATTAATGCAGTCTGCTGGCAGGTATCACCTTGACTTGGCGCGAGTCAGCAGAGTTATGGTGGCTTTTTTCTGCAGGGACGCGTTTCGAATCGAAATCGCCTCCTCTCGGGTCTCGGCTTTTTGCCGCGTCGAATTTCGATAGCTCGGGAAAGAGAGAGAGAGAGAGAGAGAGAGGGAGAGAACGTGGCTCGAGAGCGATTAGCAAGGTCCTCGGTGCCTCTACGACGGAATTCCACTGTCGGCTGTCGAGTAACGTTGACTAAAATTAGAAAGTATCATCGAGGAGTACTTGTACCGCGAAAAATCTATTTTCGAATGTATATATTGGGTAATGCAGCGCGCAATACGTTACGAAGTGACGGTTCCAGGAAATTTACTTTCCACGATGGGAGATCAGTGGCCCCTCATTGGGTCATGCAAATTTAGACCGAGTGAACGTCTATTCTCGAATGCGTAGCCCAGGCCCAGAGCGAAAGACAGAGAAAGAGGATGTATACGCGATTGAAACCCTGTGTGCCGCCTCTCTGCCACGACAATAGGGCTGAATTAGCACCACTTTGCGCTCTTTCAACAACCAAACAAGTGGCTCCACTAGCTGGGTCTCGATAAAAATCCATCCGTTTCTCTCGGGATTGGTTTATCAACATTTGCCTTGGAACGGAAAAGCCACGAGCAGACGGCGCACAAAGGCAGAAATTGTCACGGAATATCGCTCCAAGCACGAATCGTGTCGTGAATTCGGGTACTGTAGTCTTGTGTACTCGTTTGCTCCAACAGGCTTAGTCAGACTGTAACAATGTCCTGTTTTCGAGCAGTGGAGAATTAAACCGATTAAACCGATTACATCAAACGGCTACATATTTTCATTCTCTTCTCTAATTTTTCTTTTCTATATCGAATTCGTAGCTTGTCCCGTGACTTACGATGTATCATAAAATAATTTCTTCGCGGAGGTTCAAATTATCGGTCTGAATAAAAAAAAAAAAAAAAAAAAAAAATAGAGAGAGAGAAACGAAAATGGCCATAAATTCAAGTTGACGCGTAACAGACGTCGGTGGTACCAGAATTATACGTTGAAATCGTTGTCATAAAGATAATCGCCTCCTCCACGTCGGTATTGTTCGCGCTATTAATCTCACGGGTATCGTTAACGCAGCGAAGAAGCAGAAGAACGCGATATTAATGCCAAGATGAACGAAGCTCTTTGTTGCGGGGAACATGTGCGTTCCGAAAGCAGGTCATCCGCCTCTAGCTCGATTTTACTATTTTTGACCGCTGCATTACCACTTCTGAGACGAGCCAATTATTCGGCCGGGGATCTAGGGGATCTAGGATAGCTGGTCGCGTGTCTTGCACGCAACAAAGTTCCTATTTCTCTACTTCGTGACGTGGTTTCGCTTTGTACGAGAGAGACTCTTAACGGCTTCATTGTGAACAGCATAAAGCGTAAACAGTCATTAGAAGCTTTAACCTCGAGAGTCAACTAGCGGAAATACCGGTGAATCTGCGTTTCCTGTCATAGCTTTCTACGCAGGACGGAGCGCTCATTGTCGTTCCGTTATGACGAATTTCGGCGAATATTTTCTCGCCGAAAGATCAAAACGACAGCGACTGTTCGACTTTTACGATCTTCTCGCAGCCATCCGCTGGCCGATGAAAAAGTTCTTGCGTCATCTCTTTATTGCTCTTCTCGAATGATTCATGTACGCTGCTTCTTTCTCGAAGCTTACGAGAGTCTGCGAAAACTCGAACGATCTACGACCTCGGCTCTACGTTTGGATCGAGTTTGGTTTAGTTTTCACTCGTATAGGCGAAGAGCTAGATGTTCCTTCATTCCTAAAGCAACTTCTACGATAAAACGTACAAAAACCTATGAAACGCGGAATATTCTAAGACATAAATTCTAGCGATCGTAGTTGGTGTTCGTCGTTTGATGCATAGAAGCGCAAGTTCATCGGAATTCCGTCGCGGAATCGTTTCAGCTGGGACGATAGTTTTCAAGCAGCGATGTATAATGCATCGCGCGCATCCCGCCCGATCCGCGCGCTGAATCGCGATTTTTCATTTAACACCCGTGTTCTCACGAATCGACGACGCGACAAACAGCCTCTTCGTGTTCTCCAAGCGTTCATTTGTCGTCGTGGCAGACCGATTCGATTCTCGTAGCGAAAGGAATGAGAGTGGCTGTTGGTGCTGCTGCGGTTCGACGAATTGGTTCGGCCGTTCTAGCATGGGCGAGGCCTAGAACGCGCCTGCACCAACACATTTCTCACTCTCTTTGAGCGTGTTGGCTGCATTCACACGCTTTTTTGCCTGCACGCAAACCGGTAGCTTAAAGCCCATACTGGTCACATGTGTCTACATACCGCGGTACACACTTGTACCGGGTGTTTGTCAAGAAAATATTCGTTTGTTCTTGAACTAGATTCAGAGTAGAAAATTGATACGATTATCGGCAACAGATTTATTCGCTCGCGTAGGGGAACTTTGCTTTTTAATTTCTTCGCGAACGATTCGCATTGGTAGAGCGGAGGTAATTTATTTGTGTACGATTGTTCGTCTTTTTTGCGTTGGAAACGTTTAATTTTGACACGGAAGTACACGACGAAAGGAGATACGAAAGAAAGAAGAGCGGTGAAAAAATAAACGATGAGATACTTTCTCTCGTTAGGTAACGAAATGTAAGCGAGAATTCTTTTTCCTCGGTGCATTATCAATGATTTTTCTAAAAAGACGTGGCTTTCAATCTTTTCCTTGCTAATATTTGATTTCCATGGAGGGACGAGCACATCAAAAATAGAAATTTTCTCTATTTAGCTAATCGAGTGGAAACGAACGGAACTCGGCAACGATTCGACCGAATGTGTTTTCGTCCTACCCCCAGTGAGCGACGCGTGGCAGTGGTGGGGCGACCTACCTGGGTGTCGCTACCCTCTCTGCGATTTTTGTCGGACGTGGTGTACGAAATTATACGAAATCTTCGGAATTTGATATTCGCCAGGGAAGTTTTTAGCATCCGTACGTATATTATCGATCTTTAGCCAATTTTATCGCGCGATTATTTATGCTTTACGGTCGAACGATTTATTCGAATCCATCGAGAGAAAACAGTTTATGTAACGGCAGTTCCTTAATTCTTCCTACGAGCTGTAATTTTTCAGTCAGGTGGATTCAAGCGATCGTAGTACGGTTTATTTAATCAATCGCCAAGTAAAATTTCGTTCCAATAGAATGGAGTTCGAGTAAACGCGATTTTACTCTAGCGTATCTGTACTACTAAATATTGTTCCATCGTGCGTACGTATATTTTATAAATTGCGATGAAAGTTGTCGTCAAGTAAATTCGATCGATCTTCGGTTTAGAACGTTGAGTCTTTAATTAGATACGATTAAATACCTGATGAGACCGAGTGTGAAATTCTTTAGGCTTAGACGATCTATTCGAAGCAAGTGTATCTCTTTGTGTACTACGCAAGTACTTACATTCTTCTCCGTGCCACCACTGTGTCGAGCTATATATACTTGGTATGGCCTTCGTTCTCTCGGTTGCATGACAATCATACCTCTCAATCCATTATTGGCAGCCGTTATTGGGTAACAATGTTTTGACTAGCGCGTACGTTCGATACGTTCGTCGATACAAATTCCAATAAAATAAATATCGTTGATAAAATTAACAACGCGCAAAACCGTTTTCCATCTCCGATTATCGAAACAATTCGTCGAATCATTCGTTAAGAGTAGATCCCCCTCTCGGTCGAAGAACTCTTATAAAACAATTCCAGACACGCGCACAGCCCTCAATCATCCGTCGCGGCCACTTTCTTCTAACCGGAGCTCCTCCTAACCGGTAATTGACCAATGATGTAATTCTTCGAATTGAAAAAATTAGCCTGGTTGCCGCGTGCCTCGAAAATCTTTTCCAGGCCAGGAACCGTCGTTCGAGATAGATCGTTTCATTATATAGTTGCAAATGGCGCTCGCTTTGAATACCAACGTCTGAGTCGATTCTGATTCACGCGGATATCTCTTTTCATTACTCAGATTATTACTTTTCAGGTTACATTTATTCCTTTTTTTTTCCAGTAAATTTAGTTATCACTAGACCGTGGATACCTGTGCGAATTTATATGTCTATGAACGGGAGATAAGTAGAAAGTTTCGCTCGTTAAATGTTAAAACCAATTCTCTGCTTTCCATATTTTATACAGTTTTAAATCTTGTTAAGTAAAAACGCGCGTTTCGGTTTTCCGCGTTGGCATAAAAATTCGCGCGTGGTACGTAAAGCTCTCTAAACTTTTCGCTTTATCGCTATGAAATAAAATTAAAAAAACTCGACATTCGCGAACTGCGGATTATCTCTCGCTATTACCAGTCGGCGATGACACAATCGGCTCGAATTCTTACGTCACGTTATCGAGCAGCAACCGTATCACGGAAATTCTAATCGAGTTTAAAGCGGCGATCGTACCGTGATTAATGGTTTTTCTATACGTCTTAAGCTGGCAATACTTCTCGTTCAAACGCGGGAGAAATTAATCGGCGCGTTGCATCGACCGGCTCCTCCTGCTCGTGGCCACTCGAAATAGTCCGCTCTCTTCCGCCTCGACAGAATGGCCTGGCTTGTGATCGATGTAACGACGCTCATTGTCCCGTAATGAGTCTGGGAGGGACAGGATGCTCGTGTACACGTATTTGCAACAGACACATGCACGAATCGATGTATGGAATGTACAGCTCCATAGACGCGAAACTTCTGATTCCTATTAAATGGAGAAACTTTGATCGATTCTGACTCATACCGATATTTCCCATTTATTACTTTCCAAGTGGCGTTTAGATATTACCGTTCTATGCACTAGGTACGCACGTACATAGCACAGACGTAGATATTATCGTTCGGTTTAAATTATCGCGAACATTGTATTGCTCGAGTGAATTTAGTTTCCACAGGGGCGAAAACTCTTTTCAATCGACTCTCCCTTCTTATCGCCAAGAAGTAAAATATTTGATACTCGGCGATGATTCGGTCTCCGTCGGATAATTTATACCCTAAATCGAAGCGTTTTACGACGGTCCATTGGATGGCGTAAAAAATATATATGAAAATTTGTCGAGCCAGTAGATTACGTTTATAGATAATATTTTAGAAACGAAACGTTCGCAAACACATTTATTGTTGTTTATTAGGAAAATTATGGTAACGAGCGTATCGAGAAAAAGAAAGTGTATTATCAACTTGCAGCATGGACGCATCGTTGTTCGAGCACGACCAGTCTCGAATCGTCCATTGGAACGACTCGCCTTGCGATCGAATACTGATTCGGATTCGATGGTGGACGACTCGCGGGACAGAGAAATATCGTCTATCGGTATTGGTAATGGGTTCAGTAACAGGTTCGACCGCGTTGAACATGACAAAGAGGCGTTTGCTTTTGTGAGTCGTGCTCGTTTAAACGAAGGACGGATGATAAAGCGGAATCCGATTAAGCTTAATGGAGAGGGATTTAATCAAAAGACGGAGAACATGGGGGAGGGGGTAGAGAAGGAGTCGCGGATATTCAGGATGAAGAATGAAAGTTTGCGAGGCAATTAGAGGCAATTTCCGGTCGGCAGGGGCTCGAGTGATTCGCGCGGTGGAAACATTCGCGATCCTCGGTCGTTTTTCTCTCGAACACCGTTCGCGAAGCACACGAAGAGACAAAGAAAGAGATAGAATAAGAAGAGAAGAGGGAGCGAGAGAGAGAGAGAGAGAGAGGCAGAGGCAGAAGCAGAGGCAGAGGCAGAGGCAGACTGTTTCTGTTTGAACCCTTTGCTCGAACGACTTGTAATTTTGTTGCTGTCCGGTCGGCGAGTGATACATTAAAAAAAGCAGCAGGCTCGATCGTTAGCCTAATATTAACATCCATAAAGTGCAATCGCGTGTAGCGCGAGACGCGCGAGCCCTCGTACGTCTGCTTCGTATCAAATGTTTAATTACGATATAAAGCGGCGAGCGAGCGAGCGGTTGCGGTTGCCGGTGCCGCGAGGCATTTACTTTTGGCCGAATAAGGCCGGTTTTAAAAGCCGTTGCAACGGGGGATGCGCGCTGTGTACTCGTATTTCGCGCCAATTTATAATCTTGCTGGCTCCGATGTCTTCGTATCGTCGCGGCGCAAAAGAGGGGAGAGGAAGGTTTCGAGGCGGAACACGAAGGCTGCCAGAGAGTCGAAAAGAAGCGGAGGCGGAGGGTGGCGAGAACGAAGGAAACGAAGCGGAGGCCGTTCGCGATCGAACGGGATACAACGCGCGATGGAAGGGAGAAAACGCAGAGAGACAGACCGGTATAATTACGCAATTTAGATTCGGTTTTACGATTCCGGTTCGACTTTATTAAAAGCGAGAGTGGGCGTATACGCGAATTCGCCCTTTCTCCGATCCACGGTAATATCAGTACGTTGCCGGTCGTGAAAAAACTTGGTCACAGAGATAACGCGCTTCTCGTTCAGACGAGCAGTTCGTATGTACGTACATACGTCTCGTACGGGCATCGCTCTTGTACCCGCGATCAGCCGATGAGAATCGTCGTGGATAGAAAAAAAGAGAGACTCGTAACGCGAGCCGCGAACGCGTATCTTTCACCGTTTCTTTTCTTTAATCGCGTTTTCATCTACCGATCTATTAACCGAGAAAACACGCTCGTCCATGGTCGCAGAACTAGCAGATGTTCTTTTTCTCTCGTTTCTCTCTCGCTTCAAGCGTTCTACCGTCGAAGAAGCTCGATCTTATCGCCGGACATTATCCTCGTACGTATCGTCGTTTAAACGTATCATAATTTGCAAAGGAAACGACTCGCGCGATAGAAAGAAACAGTGTGACGATCTTCTGCGCTCGATGATCGTCGGTAACGCGGTTGTACGTACGCTTGAGCGCAAAGTCGCGAAGAATGTCGGACAAAACGAATGCACCGAATCGCTGAACGAGGCGCGCGCGAGCCACGTTACGCTGGAAAAAGAATCCGCGATATGATTAACGGTACGCTCGGCGTGCAGCTCATCGACTACCGGATTCTTCCGAATCATACCGATCGTATCGTCGATCCTGGCTGATCGCACGCTCCGCACCGGATCATCCGACTCTGCCTGATTCCCTTGAACCGTCGATTATTCGGTCGAGAAGAAAGAATCTCGCTCGCGTCGCTTGCCCCGCGTCTAGCGGCCGCTCTCCTCTTCCAAGCCATTCCGAGAACGACGATTAGAAAAGATCGGCGTCGGGTGTAAGCTCGGCTCTTGTAAACCGAGATTAAATTGCATTGTCCGACCCGTTACTGTGCCAGCGATAATTGCCACGCCGGCGTAAGGTTACCAACGAGGTCGCGGGTTAAGCACAGTGGGCAACCACGAACTCGTGCAACACGTTACAATTTTCGTTTGCCTGGCCCCGACCAATCGATACTCTCGCCGGTTACCATCGTCCGGCTATATGGCTCGATTTAAACTTCGATTAAACTTGTTGGCTTTGTTGGAATTCGTCGAAGGCGTGGATCGAGGCGAAAACGTACGGGTAGATGGAATATAGTCGTACTTTGGCCAAAGCCACGTGGTTATTACCTACTACCAGACTGCGGCCGTATGATTCGTTGGATCATTGGATATCCGAGTCAATCTGGTAATTTCGTTCCATCGATCACGGAGCTTTTAATTTCCGGAGAATTCGGAGAATTTCCGACAGTGCGCGCTGTTGAAATTTTTCCTCCAAGGTTCTCCGGCGTCGAACAATTTTAACGGCTTTTACTTTTAGGCGTGCGACGCGCATGGTATTCGGACGTATCGTAGTCTCGTCTGGAAATTTCTAGTCGTATCGTCGATCTACGATTCGTACTCTAATCGCTGCATCGATATTGTCGAAACAGATATACGGTTATATCTGTGAGTCGCGCGCGTGTCCGTTAAATATAAATTACGAGACGAGACGCAAATCGATACCGGAAGCTAGGATTCTTGTCGCGACAGTTTATCGTTGCTACAACACGTTTATCCACGATCTGGCATGTCTGATTGCAGCTACCTGGTGCGTCTCCCGGAGCTATTTCGTCCGTGGTTGCTCCCGTGCTATTGAAGTATCGGGTCTGCAGGCCTCGATTGTTGCTCGCTGGCTCCAGAGCAGAGATCGATCCTGCCGCCGATGTCGCTCTGTTGCACGGAGAAGTTTTGCTGATCGAGGACTCCGCCAGACAGTACGATCCGATAGGAGGTGAGTTTCGACCGCTTCGATCCGACTCTGTTCGCTGAAAAAGTGCTTGCTCGCTACGCTATCACCGTTATTGACGCGTATGTCGATACACCAAGCTTCTCGATAGCTGGCTACGCTCTAACCGGTGAATCAGTGACGCGATCGTCGGTTTTTTGTTTCTTTGTGTTACAGACACGGACAGACGATACAGAGCTACGGAGAAGCTTCTCCATGCCGAGGAGGAGTACCACGAAGCTCTGTGCAGCGCGAAGGAGCTGTACGCACGGCCGCTGGCGCGAAACTATCCCGAATTTCACGATGTTATCTTTCAGCCGCTCGCGGACCTCTCGGTGGTCACTTCCGAACACTGCGAAAGGGTGAGTGCGATTTAAAGAATTCCGAATCGAAGCGACGAACGTCTTTGCAGAACAACACGCGCCAGTTTGCTACAGGGATGGTAGAGCTCTTCTTATCGACTGATTTCTGACCTAATCGCAAGTCTGACTGAAACTCTCGGTTGAGAGATGGCGGCACTCGAAGCGAGCCACGTCGTTCAAGTTCGCGCGGCACCTGTTACTTCCACCGCGTTGTGCCTTTCTCCTGGCGTGTCGCAATTACGCTTGACTCTTCGATCCGCGCAACCTTTCGCGAAAGGCGATTCCCGACGATGGCGACGATTTTTCGCGTTAAACGCGTATCTCTCGCTCGAATCATTTTTCGTATATAAAAAAAAAAAAAAAAAAAACAAAAGAAAGAGAGAACTCTGCGCCTACGAGCCTTCTCCTCCAGGATTTAGATTCGTTTTCTCGTCGTTTTTCCATCTTTTACACTCGAATATCGATTTTCTTTCAACCGTTGGAAGAAGGTCGAAAGGATCTTGGGAAGAAACTTTCCGACAGAAAAGTACGATTCGGTGGGAAATGAGCGAAAAAACGCGCGAGAGTCGATCTCGCGGTTGCGTAGGCGTTCGATCGACTACAGCGCGAAAGACGTGGACACTTGGTGGAAGTTGCGCTGGAACAACCCTCGTTAGAATTCAATGTCCAGTTAGTTAGCTGCCCGAGCAGCTCGTGTGTTTCTTATACAACAATGTAAACACCTAGCGAGAGTAGCCAGGAGGCAGAACTCACAGCTTACTTTGGCGCGCAGACCAGTCCCTCTGGATCGGCCGTAAGAAAGCGTAGAGAGATGATGGTTGGTCGGGCGGGCAAGGTGTTTTCACTAAAAACACCGTGGAAAATATGGTGGTCGGACAGAGCGGATACTGATAAGGCGATCGTGCCCGGGGCTCGACGCAGCTTGGCTACTCTGGATGCAACGGTGGACGTGTTTTCTTAGGGCTGACGATAAAGAGGATGGCTGTCCTTCGGATGTAAACACAAAGCCACGCCGGCGGAGCTGGTTAACGAGTCGGGATGAGCGATGACGGTGGTTAGCATCCTCATAAATATTGACTTTTACAAGACGCAGCGAGAGTTCGCGAGGATGCAACGGCGTCGTAAAGTGAAAAAGCCTCTGTTCGCGCTGGCGAAAGATCGTTCCGCGGGATTCGAGCGAAACCGACTCGCCGGGGAAACGCCTACCTTCTTTATTCCGCGCGCTGAGACGCCGATGGTCATCGATAAGGAAGTTCTGGCGCAAAAAACCGTGCAAATATACGCTCCGTTCGCGATGCATCTCGCAGCGAGACCGAGACACCGATCTTTTTCGCGCCAAACGATTATTACGATCGACGCGCGGATTAATTACAGCAGACATACACAGGCAGGCTCTCTTTCCAGTTCTTCGCTCGGTCGTTGCGAAACGTATTTTCGAGAACGCCTTTGCTCACGGAATATCGCTCGATCTGCTTCCAACTTGTGCAACGTGACCACGTACGTGTCACGTAAATTTCGTGACTCACACACACACACACACACAAGAATAAGAGGACAACAAATCTAGTCCGATCTCCGGCATTCCTTATTCCTTCTATTTATTTGTGGCGTTAATTTACAACCGGTATGATAAATTTATCGAAAGATGGTGATACAACGCTACGTAACTCCTGGCAACTAGACTCTCCGTTAACGACTGACTATTTCTCCCTTATGCGTGCCTTTTTGTCTTCTCGTACCACCGCCACGTTCGCGTTCCGTACCCGTCTCCGATCATGGTCTTTCGGGTGACTAACTTACCCCGCTTGGCCCGTTCAAGTTTCCCGACCTTTTCGGTCTGTCGGCACTTAGGCTTTCTCGCAGCATTGTACGTAATTTGTTTGTAATTTATATAAAGTTGGGACAGATGTTATACGATTCAGCCGTCACGCGGATGTCACATACACGGTGTCCGAGGAACAGCGGAAGACGCGCGAAGAAGCGATACGAGCGATACGCAACGCGAGTAACACGGTCGCAAATGAAACGTCTACGATGGAATCGCAATGATCGTTGAAGCACCGAATAGAGGTAGATTTACGTTCGCGGAAACGGCATTTTGTCGTTCGAACGCGTCATTCGTCGGTTGGAACGTTTCCCCCTAGGACACCCTGTATTGCTTCTTCGCGTTGCTTTTCGCCGTTGTTCTCGAACTACGCACGCCGAAGATAATTTTCCACGTTAAATTTATGGCAAGGCGATAGCCGTTTACGGGTTTCCTTTTATATTCGCCATTCTCTCTCGGAATGATTCATCCGAGCGATTTGACCCGATCCATCGATGGCATCTGACGCTTTGTCATAGAGTTACAGGAAAGGAAAGACGCTGTTTGCAAACGTCAGCCATCCTACGTACGTCTATACGTAGGTATACGAAACTGGTCGAGGTTAATCCGAGATCGCTAGGATGACGCAAAACCTGGCGCAGCACCGAAGGTTAATTAATGAAAACGCTTCGAATCGCAGGCAGTTTCTGAAGCGGCGCACGAACCCGGCAGTTCTCTTCCCTGTACCCTTTTTATTCCGGGCTCGTTGTCGCCGGTCGGCTGTTGGCGCGATCTCCGCTGCCACGGAGCAATTTCACTTTGGAAGCACCTTGGGGCCAGAGCGCGGGCAATTAGAAGCAATCGCGCACCTGGAAGGCGAGGGAGACTCGTCGCGTCTCTCTTCCTCTTCCTCGTCCACGCTCCCTTCTTCTTCCTGCGTTTTTCTCTCTTCAGAGAGAACGCCAAGGGACTCGGCGAACAAGGAGGGACTTATTCTCGTACGTTTATTTTGCTCCAAGGATTCTTCGAGTTCTGGCGTCCTGTGGCTAGCGATGGGCGTTCGAATCTCGGCTTCCAGGTTTTTCAACATCGCGGAGTACGAGGATCGCGGAAGAAAGGCACGATACGTACATTTTTAACGTCACTTCGTGATCAAACCGACGTGAGATATCTACGAACGCGAGGAATCCGTTAGATACGCCAAGATATCGACAAACTTTTTCGTAGAAGCGAAAAAGGTAGAACCGTAACTGTGTCGTAACGACGGACGATATTTTCAAAATCTCCAAGGGACGGAGAAAACGCTCGTTCGTTTGCAAATGCAAATGTCAAGACAACCCAACGAAATTACGATGGCCTTCCGTGGCTTCGTACGTCCTGTCGCCACCCGTCCTGTGATCCAGCCTCTTCTGCCCGTTTGCTTCCTCGACGAACCTCGCAGGATTCCACGAAAAGCATCGTCGTCCCTAACGACTGATCCCTCGTTCGTCCTCTTCTGTATCGTTTCATCGTCGTCATCCGCAGCAGCGTCTCTCCTTCGGCAATTGAGCGTAGAATTTCGAGAAGGACGGATGTAAAGTCTGGCGCGGTCTTTTTGGTCCAATCTCGCTCTCTTACTCTTTAGGTTTCTTGCTTCTTTCTCCGTTTCTCTGGGACCTTCTCTACTCGCTACGACCGTAAATTACGTTTTTGCGCGAGAGCAACGCGCCACGGTAACCGCGCTCATGGCGGCGGCTCAAGAGTAGCTGCATCGCGATGCGCACGTGCACCTGCGCTCGTTGCACCGGCCACTGCCAATGCGACAACCAACGCCCTGCTATCTTTTATTTCTACTCCCTCGTATCTTCCGTCCTTCCTTCTTGTTTACGAATCTGCTTGTTTACGCAAGACGATACAACGATCGGTTAATCACTCGTGATCGTATCGAAGGTTGGCTGGCGACCAGCTTTCTCGATCCTGCAAAACGCAAGATAATATACGCGAAAGATGAAAAATTTGCGGGCCAACTTTCAGGAAATGATATCTACGATCGTCGTTTTTAACTGCCTACCGACCGAGTCGATCGGCGGCACGGTGTATCTCGGAGGATCGATTCTCATCGTAATTGGCAACGAAGAATAGGATTCGGACAAGCGGAACGATTGGAGGACGAGAATGGAAGAAGCGAGGAAGAAAGTGGAGATTTGTTTGGTCTACTTGGCTCGTAAGGATAAAACGCGGAATGGAGGAGAAATGAAATTGCTGGTGCGTGAATCTGGTGGACATGCGCGGTAATAAATGACGGACGAAGATCGTTTTTGGTCATATCGTGCCGATCATCGTTATCCGTGTCGGTATTCGTCGCGGTAATATTCATGCAGCTGCAGGTCAACGTTTTTTTGCCGCAACGTGAAAGCGCCGATCGTCTCGCGAATATCACCTTTCTTGCGACTCGTTCTTTCCAAAAGATTGCGACGGCGGTTGGGCGAATTTTCTGGAACGCGATCGTCCGTCTCTCGCGCGACGCCTTCTTCGACCAAGGACCTTGGGTCGCTCTAAAATCCGTGGAAACGAAACGTTACAACGTTAGAACTGGCCAAACACCGTTCGCTACCGATCCTCCGTGACCGAATTCCACGATTCTTCGGCTAATTCCTCCACCCATGGACGTTAATCAGACCGTGTAAACGTACTTACAGATTGAGTTTCGGCCAACGATCCTGCTATACTCGCTGATAATCAACGTGCTTGGCTGAAAAGTAAATGTACACGGAGCCGTTTCTTTACGCTCATTGCCGGTCGGCTAATGAGTAAGTAGCAGTTCGAGTCTGCGGTTAACAGTCCTTCTCTAATCTCAAGACGCAGCAGCACGAGCCGGATATTGTTCGTAATCCAGTTTGATGGTTATGGATGTTAATTACACCGTAGATGCCGTAATCGTGCCACGGACGAAGAAGAAAAACGCCAGCCGATATGCACATTGTCGGAGCAAAAGGAAAAATTTATCGTTGCAAGTTACGACGACTCTGCTCGACCATCCTGTGCTATAGAACCGATACTATTATCGAAATTTGACAAGTTACACCGGTATCGACGAGTACCGGTGCTTTGTCGTATTGACAAGCTCGGTAACGAACGAGACGAAACTTTGCAAGAAAATGTTACGAACTGTAAGCTATCTCGTTGCCCCAGCTGACGAAAATACAACTCGTAATTCGTCTATCCAGCAATATCGCTCGGTTGGCAAATCATTGGGCGAGATAGCTGTAATAGAAAATTGAAAAGGTCGCGCGTTGCGGTGGCTCGCGCGTTCCCAATGCAATGGATGGAAAGGCGAAAGAGACGAGAAGGAAGTTGGGAGAATGCTGGAAAATTAATTAGCCGGTGTGCGATCATCCGCCAGCGTATACATTATCGCAGAGAAATGAAAGAGTTCTCGGATACCGACGCTCGAGTCGAGTTCCTCTTTACCACCTCGCTCATCGACCAATCAAGCAGTCCGTAATAGCGGACGAGCTCTGGCAGACGTAATTTTATTCGCATTAGGGCATCGTTCTATCGGCCTTCTTCCTTCGCAGGCTCTTCTCGTTCTGTCTCTTTTCGTTTTCCTGGCTCGCGAAAAAAGGGGAGACGCGGCTAGAAAGTAGAGCAGCAGCCGCATGGAAAAAATGTGCCGCGCGGCACACGCGGGTTAACGAGAAAAAGGCAGAGACGAACGTGTCGCAGGAAAGTGGACGAACGTCGTGGTATTTTGTTGGGAAAGTGGACTGCTGGCATAGCGGGTCGCCGAGAACGGTTTCGATTTCATCCGCGAGGCTCTTATTTTTCTGGGGGTGAGGCGGACACGGTCCAGTTTGATTCTCGCACGCGGCAAAGTCCTTTACCTCGATATCGACTCGCCACATTTTTCTAGCCGCTTTCTATTCTCGGTTCGCCGTCGAATATTTTGTTCGTTCGCGAATATTTTGTGAATTGGCGAGAGAAACACGAATTTATTAGCATCTACGATGTTTCTTCCGGACCTCTCGCATCGTCGCGGCTCGATAATTTTTACAGTTATCGTTCTACCTGCGTTATATATGTGTTTTATTAAGCCTCAAGCGAGATGGAGCGAAAGTTTAACAAACGTGTCAGAAACGACCCAGCCTCCGTACCATCACACGCGAGAGTCTGGTCGATGTTTCGCTCAGCGAAGAAGAAAGAGAAGTTCGCGCGGAAAGTTTTTCGCGTTACGAAAGAAGTAGCGATCGCTTGCTCTACCGATCGCTTTGCTGAACAGCCATTGGTCGCGAATGTCAAAACCAACTTGGCGAGTTTAATACGCGCGATTTCAGCCTTTCGATCTGCGTCTTCCGGGAACTTGTCTTCTCCGACAAAGAAATTCCACGCTCGGATTACGTGTAACGCTCGGCCGTGCGATGACGCGCGAGCTTTTAGCGCGAGGATAAGAGGGAAGCCAGGGTTCGAACGAGGAATCGAAAGAAAGGACGGGTGGAAGAAATAAAAAGTTTATGGACACGGTGGGCTCGATCACCTCCGGGCTTCGCCTTTTGGCAGCGACATTTATTTCCGAGCCACCTCTCGGGGGCGTCGAGTAGCCGTTGAACGAGAAACGCGATAGCAGCGGCAAATGATAAATACGCGGATGCAGAATTTCGATCGCTTCGATCGCGTTGCTAATGGGACCAGTTCTGCTTATCGATCTCTAATTTCTTCTCACCCGGTGTCGAGTATCTTTTGTCCGCGTCTTTGGTCCCAAAGAGCTAGCCAAATTAATAAGGTAGCTTCGCAGATGCGAATCGATCGGTGTCGGTGTATCTGAATTTAAAAAGTAAATTCAGCCAAGCGCGTCTCCTCTTTTCGTTTTGCTGCGGCGAACCCTCCGATTTTTTTGCGCGCGCCATGGAAGATGGTTTTCGAATGGAAATCGAGAGAGAGAGAGAGAGAGTACGAGGACGATGCTCTTGTCCCGTGGTGGTGGCTGCATCGATCAAACCGATACTTGTCGACACCCTAGAAAATCGCAAATCGTTCCCACCGCGGCACGGCTTTTATCTCGGACGGGAGAAAGTGCGTTGTGCGGTACACGCAGGTTTGTTGGTCGTGTGCGTGAACGCAGGACACGTTCGTTCGTCGCCTCCGTTCGCAAAACGGTTTCGCCTTCGAGCGTCAGGTCGTTTCGCGGTCGCACGATGCAAAAGCGTATTGCGTCAAACTTGGGCATTTCAGAAGAATAAGTTCGTTAACGAGTTCTATCGTCGGCTTTTGCCGATCGAACAAACGGCTGGCTTGCGTAACCGAGCCGAGAGAAATTAAGCGTCGCGATCTCAGCGACTCGTTAATCGATCGCTCGGAGAATAAAGGTGTGACCAGTGGGAGTTACGATCGTAGCCGGTCCGAATCGACGTTGATCGTGACGGATCGATAAATTTTCATTGGTATCCGTGCCGTCCCGTAAGTCGTAATAATCCTCGTTGGAATTCCAGTCGTTCCCTTTGCACGGTGTTACGTATCGTAGTCGAATCGCTATCGCCAGAGAAACGCACGCCGTTCTAAGTTGCGATGCAATTTACGTATGAAAAAAATCGATCTGTGTCAAATAATATACAGGGTGGTTGGTAACTGGTGGTACGAGCGGAAAGGGGGTGATTCTACGCGAAAAAGAAAGTCGAAAATATAGAATCAAAATTTGTCGTTCGAGGCTTTGTTTTCGAGAAAATCGACTTTGAATTTTTGCTCGGTACGCGTGCACTTTGTCGCGTCTCGTTATAACGGATCTCGCTGTAGATCGTCGTCTCGATCGACGTTATGTTGACAAACGCTTCCAACGTGACCGAAGTGTTTTCCTACCTATTAACTTACTATCCGACTTTTTTATTCTATATATCTTTTATTCTATTTTTTTATTCTTCTTTTTTCGCGTAGAATCCTTTCCGCTTGTACCACCAGTTACCAACCAACCACCATACGTTAAAGGTACATGGGGAATTCGCTCGCGCTTCGATGATTTTATTCCTTCGTTCGAGCCATTCGTTTCTTTACGACATCGAAACGATGATCGAAGAGCAACATCAAAGGTAATAATAACGTATCTTGGATAACCATCGGTTGTTGAGTGTAGGCAGCAGTTAACAGTAGGAAAGAGAAAGAAGGTCTTTCAAGCGCGAATCTGCTTTCTCCGCACAATCGACGCGCGCGGTCAACGCTCTCGTTAGCGACGAAGACGAGCGTGCATGTAGGAGCGTTGTTAACCCGGCGATAAAAGAACACAGAGATTCACGCGCGGCCCACGTGGCTAGCTCCGCCTCTGGTTCAGCTTCCTGCAGCCGAAATTGTCGTCCACGTGCCGGTAAGGGAACGATTCACGCGCGCGGATCGCTTCGATCGCGCGAAACCTCGTCGCGGTAGTTAACGTATTCTCGAAAAATCGCGGGAAAAACAGAAGAGCTCGTCGTAAACCGGCGGTCTCTCCGGTTGCTCCTTTTTGCCGGTTTGTCGTTAATTTGCGATAATCTGAGGAAACTGGGACAACGCGGAACGAGTTGCACGCGTGGCTCTTTGAAGTCTTCAAACTCGCGCCAGTGTCGATAAACGAAGAGCAAAAGCCGAGCAAAAACCGTTGGAGCGTGTGACTCGGAAAAACGCGATCGAGACGAGATCGAAGCAGCTACGAGCTCGAACGATTCGCTTGGTGGAAATTAGAACAGCGCTAAAGATTCCCTCTTACACTTTCGTTCGACGGGACGAAATGGCGAGGAAAGAGCTGGTCAGCTCGGTCGATCACGAACGTAACGTCGAAAAGGATGCAATTGCGTAGATCGAGTATGTATAGTCCGCGCGTGCTAAACTACGTTGTCAATGATAGGAAATAAGAAGCGTGGCGATAAGGGCAGGCGATGATCAATGGCGATTTAAAAATTCCCCGTAACCTAATTACAAATTGCTTTCGTCGTTCCCCTATATCGATATATCTCGGAGAAAAAGCCTGTTTGCGATTTAAATGCAGCGAAGCGTGTAATTATTTAGAAGAGCCGGGGCGAAAAGGCGATTCAGTTGTATCGGATGAAAAAGCTGATTTACATAAGCGAAATAGAAAAGCGTATTGACACGGTGGTTGGATGGATGGGACAAGAAGAAGCACGGAGCAGGTAACTTCGTGCCACTCCGCAGGTGCGTATCCCGTTTATCGATCTTCAATCTCGGCTCACGGGGTAAAAAATCTTTATAGAGAGACCGTCCGGACGACTATAAAATAATAATGGGTGGTTGAAACGCCCACGCGTAGTCCCTAATAACACGTGGTCTGGCCTGTTTTTTTGGGAACGCCCTCCGGAGTACTCATCCTCGTGAGCTCGTCCTGGATGGATAATGCAGGCTCGAGGGGACGATCGCGGTCGCGCGACGTGTAATTAAAACCGCCTCCAAGAGGATGCGCGTCTCCGCGCGCTGTTGGCTCGAGCGAGACCAGCAGAAAGCAGACAGAGACCAGCGAAAAATTGGACACTCCAGAGACTCTGTAATATTCACCAGCTTCTCGAGATAATCGGCGATCGGCTACGATGATCTATCGCTGTTCCACGAACCTAGATATCGAGGAATCCCCTCGACCTCTCTTTGTCTCTGTCTCGCGACTGCCTGTGCATCGTAATTCGACGCGGCGGTGAGCCACGGTAGCCGAGACAACGTCGTTCGATTTTGTTCCCGGTTGCAACGTCGGAAAATGAAGTTGGATGTTGATGGAGAGAGAGAGATTTAACGAGGAGGTTGCCGGTTATTTTCTTTTCCTTTCTTTCCTTTCTTTCTTTCTCTTTGTTAGTTTCTAAACCGATTTATAAAGTCTCTCTAGCCGGTAGAGCGCCTCATGAATATGAATAATTCATAATTAATCTAGGATTGGGTTTTCGAGAATAACGCTCGGAAATGAATGGGTCACGGCGTATGCTCGGCCTCGCCGGCGCGTATAACGCGATGCATAAATGCATGCGCGCATACACTGCGTGTGCGCTTAACATAGATACGTATCTGACAATAAGAAACACATCGACACGCCGACGCAGCGTCACGCCGCGCCGTCGCCGACGTGACAATGCAACCGACAACCATACGATGCCCCTTACAACCACACGCATCCCTTTTTTCAATTTACTCGGGCGGCAGCCGTCATCCCGCTGACGTTGCACCCTGTGCTCCAATCCTATACGTGCTTATCGAAACTTTAACTTAGCCAATGATACCGCGAAAATTCATCCTCCACGTTCGAATACATCGACGTATCGCACATCGGTACCCCTTGATTTCCAATCTTGTTCGGCGTTCGTTTATCTCGACGCGGTTTATCACCGATCGTAAGCATCCATCGAATCGAGAGTTTTCTTCGCAACGCGATAACAACAACCGTGCTGGATCATCGTCGAGATCCTCCTCCGTCGCGCGAATTCTAAGATTTCGACAATTAATCGAGAAACGCTTCTGAAAGACGAAGCGATTGCGAACGCCCGCGCACGATATAAACGGGCTCGTCGCCCCATTTTAGATGCCTTATCGCGCGCTTTATGACTCAGCGGGTCATAATTGTAGGCCACCTTTTTAAGGTACGGATAACAGAAGGTTGACGACCGTTGCTCAGACTTGGTAGTCGGACGTTTCTCTCGTTCACTCTCTCCGGAACACGCGCCACAGACGCACGAAACGACGTGCTTGCACGTGTATTCAGCGTATTACGCGTAATACGTATTTCCTAAAATCGGCGATAAACGCGGACAAAGTCGGACAAAGGCTTCTCGATCGTTGGACGACGATGGTGTACGCAAAACGTAGCAATTAAAGCGCAACAAATTGCTCGTTAGCGAGGCTGCGCACAGAGGCCAGCAATTTTATTATGATTACACGGTGTCCATGATAGATACGTATTCGTAGCTCGGAGGCGATTAACCGTGTATCGTGGATAATCGCTTGTCCTGGCACAGCGTGATCCGAAAATAAGTCGAAACTATAGGAGAAATATTTTTGTTCGACGTAACGCCGCCTCGTTGGAAGAAGAAATGCGAATACCGTGCCCACGGCTACCACCTGTCCGTCGCTCTTTATTTACGCAACTTTCTCTCGATTTTACGGCCACGCTGAAATTAACCATTAACGCGCCGATTAACATAACGTCGATGCTGTTGCTGTACAAGCGTCTTGCCACTTATACGCGCCGCGCGGACCAATCGTTTTCCCTTTACCTACTGTAATGGAAACGTATCGGGTAAGTGGATTCTCTCGTGACAGTGTTACTCGTTAAAGAGTTAAGTGGGTGTCGGTCGTACCTTTACAAGGTCCTCGCATCTGCGTGGTTGATCGGTTCATCGAGCTTCGAGCATCGAGTCGCCATTGCTAGAAAGTGGTTTCGAAGGAAATACGAAAGTCGAAGCGTTCGTGTAAGAAGTAGTTTATCCGTGCGTTAAAGTCGCATATTTATTTTAGCACGTCTACGTATTTTCTAAGTTTCGAAATTTATCAGAAAAATTTCCCGTCGGAAGAAAATATTTAATCCGATTTCGTTTCCCGTTGTTCGAAGAGAATTTCACCCTCGTTTCACTCACGCTGTAACGCCCGACGATGGAACGAGCCTTGAAGACTACCACCGAGCTTATTCGCGTCCTGATCGGGCATAACGTGGCGTTATAATTCAACGAAAGAAGCTGGTTTCGTGGACGTGATTTAGCCTCTGAACCGTCGAACCACCGTCGAACCACCGTCGAGAGCGAAGCAGTAAATTTGAAAAATGTCTTCACCTTCTCCTCTCTGCATTCTTATTCGATCGTCGTTTCCTTCGAAAGATCGTAAAAGCAACGGGTTCCTCGATTCCGTTCGAAATCCAATTGCACGTGGTCCGGATACTCGGCTGAATTTTTTCTCGCCCGCCTAATTCGTATTTTGCTACGAGAAAGCAACAAGGCCAGTTTCGTTTTTCTCCTCGGATATCGTTTCTTCGTCGTACGAAAAAGATCAATTGTCTCGTAAGGCTATCGACCGAAGGATGCAGAGACGAGTATAAAAAAGTAATCAAATGATCGGTTGAAACTCGCCCGTTGTATAAAACTGGCGTATGGCGCCCCTCGAGCTCCACTCATTCGAGCATTATACTTCATGTATTATACATGGTCCGCCGCATCCCTTCCCATCCCTTCCTCGTATCTTGGTCATTGTATTTTAAGAGGCAATTCTACCATGGCCGTTTTGCTTTCTTTCAGATCCGCAGAGCGCTGGAGAATTGGGATGGCGGAACCTTCAAATCGGGTGAGTGTACGCTTTCGTGCTCTAGCAGATTTTCTTTAGATACTCGAAGCGTAATACGATAGCGGAAGAACGCCAAGCGTAAGGCGAACATTCCAAAGAAACGTAAACCGCGACAAGTCGTGGCGTGCTCCGCGAGCAAGTCTACGGCGAGACCGAGTCGGATAATGGAGTCGGCGAAAGGACGTAAAAAAGCCGAAGGATTCGATGGTAAATCATTGGCGATGCGCGAGTGTCGGTGGAAGGCTGTGTTCCGTGATGGCGAAGACCCCACCTGACGAAGAACCGTGGAAAAGAGAGAAAAAGATAGGAACGCTGGAACGGAAACAAGTTTCGTAGGGAAGGTAGCGAGATGATGTATCGCTGAATCGAATCATTTCGAAGAAGATTTTGGACGCGAGGTTCTCGTTCACGGTTATTCCATCATCGCGGATAAATTTTGCATGCCTTTCCAGCGCGTCTCGTATAATTAACTCTCTCTCTCTCTCTCTCTCTCTCTCTCTCTCTCTCTCTCTCTCTCTCTCTCTCTCNATACACACTCAATAGCTCGCTCGCTCATTCTCTCATGTTTTGTATCGTCGATCATCCTCTTAAAATGGGTCAACGAGCTCACGATTTAGTCCCTCTCGGGACGATCGGAACGAGCCGAGAGAGAATTTATCGAATTCGTCAAGCACAGTGGGTATACCGACTTCGATACGGTATCTAATTGCCTCGTTCGGTGTGTCCACCAGGTGACTTATTCCCTGGCTCGTTTTGGAATTCTTACTGGGAATACCTGGAGAGCTACGGCGAGGCCAGGAGGATTCTGGACGAGCTGAGAGCATCCGAGGACCCCCTACTGCACTTTCTTAGTCTTAGGCAAGCCGCGGCCAGGCATTCCCCATCCTCGTTACTTCTTCTACCGGTAAGTTATTAATAGCTACATGAAATAGAGACACGATGTTTGCTTGTAAGCGATCGAATTATCCCGGCGATTAAGTCGAACCAGCTCGAGAGAAACAACACCCCGAGCAAACGCACGAGAATATAGATCCGTTGAAACACACCGATAGGTCGACGCGAATATCGAGAGGATCCTCGGCTCGAGGATGAAATATACGGTAGTTAGTTGGCTCGACCGGCTACACGCTTTTCACTTTTTAGCACACTGATCTGTAAGGCGTTAAAGTATCCGCCGTTTCGCGTTATACGTACACCGACCAGTGCAAGTGCTTGAACGCTTGCCATAGAAAACTTTAAACTTTTTTTTACCCTAGCCTTTATTTTACGCGCTTCGAAATCTCGACTGTCGCGGTCGAGTGTATCGATAACGCACGAAACAAACCTGAAGATACAAAGGATATTCGTCGAACGATCGAACAAACGAAGAATAAGCAACGTTCGACGCGATTCGCAAAAGACGTGTACAAGTAGCGAAGTAGGGATATACGCCGAGAATTATCTCAAGCGAATTCTCCGGTGGATACGTGCCATAATTAATCGCGCGGTCGTTAATTCTAATTACGCTCGTTCGTGGCGAAAAGGAACCGGCGCTTTTCCGGCCGCACCGCCTTTGACGAATTACGGCGAGGGCGTTTTCTCGCGTCCGAGAAATCGACCATGGTAATTGACCTTAACGATCTCGAAGCAATAACGAGACGCCCCTGTCTTTTTGCTGCTTCTCGAAGAACGACGAGAGATCGTCGTCGTGTTGGCGCACAGTGAAAGTCCTATCACGCGGCTGCTGACGCAACCGTGTACAAGAACATCATCTTCGGTTAACCTTTCGAGTTGCTGCCGCGTCTGCAGTCGGACAAAGCTGTCCATGTTGCCGATCGCATCACCCACCGATCAACGACACAACCTCCACGTCCGATAACTTTCATTTCGATGATCGAACACGCGATATCGTCCTGGTTACGTTTACGCTGTATACCAGCGCAGTCGCGCCATTCGCGAGATCTAGGTTTTGGGTCGGTCGCTTTAGGAACTTTATACGTACGTATCAGAGACTTCGCGCGTATCAAACTTCTTACGCCATTTCGCCGTGTATCGTTAACGCGTCGAACAGTCAGTCTGTCCTCGAACGTAGACGGTCGAAAAATAGCTTACGAGCTAATTTGGCGAATTAGCGGCGAGAATCGCTCGATCTGGCCGAAATATCCCACTGACCGAACAAATAACTGTGGCGTGGCCTGCATCGAGGCGATACATAAAGGTACATATATATATATATATATATATATATATATATATATGGGAGGAATAATTAGAAGGAAGAAGAGTATGGTTTTAACGGCGCGGTGCGTGGATCGTTTTGTGCGTGAATCGTTTGAAGAAAGATGGAAAGTGACGCGCGTAAGTTAGCCAGCGTGGATGCGGGGCTGATTACAAAATGGAAAAAATGGCAAAGTACCCCGGACGGGGTATCGGTGTGCGGGGCCGCGGCATGTGTGAGATGAGCTATGTGACAGCTTATAACGGGTGTAATGATCGGACCTCTTCGAACAGCGTCTCTCGCTACGATGGAATCGACCTCGACTTTAACGCCCGTTGAAATATAGACTCGAGGCTTGTAAGTCACGCAGCTACCCGAGTATCCTGGCGTACACCTAATGCTCGTAGCAGGACGATCAGGCCTCTCGGTAAATGTGCTTTTGTCGTGAATACTTAACGAGCAACATCGTTTCTCCCTAATATCGCCATAGCCGGTATCGCTCGTTACTTTTGAAATTCGCACCGTCCAACCAACTTTCCTCGAGCAAAGTAAGTGCCTGGATCCTCGGCGACCGTGCTTGATGCGAGAAAAATTCATCGGATCACCGAGCACGGTTCTCGGATATCATCCATCCTATCGTCTGGTCGCGCTAATGTTGATGCATTCGCATCGATCATTCCGATTTTCCATGCTTTCCCTCGCGCCGCGGTATGCGCGTAATTGAAACTTTTCCCCGGAGCATGGCGGATTAATCGCGTTATTCGCTATGAAATTTCACCTGCCCGTCGAAGCACCTGTAGCCACCGCGGCTAGTACCCTGCCTACGCTAAATGTCCGGGTAGATTATGCGATGCCTTGTCACACGTGGGTGTCCCTGGCACTCCGCTACTCCTTCGTGCTACTCCTTCGTATCAGCTCCCCGGGCCGCGTCACCTTCGTTCCCGCTTTGCCTCGCTTGCTCGATCCACCGGCTGCAAACGCAAACTTACACTTTGCTCGATCCGTACACGCGTCCCGCCACCTACCGCGTTACAGAAACCACCCTCCGACATCTTACGCGCTCTTCCGTACCGCGAGTTCCTTCGATCGTGAAATCTTCTCCAGTTATTTATACCCGTGATCCAGATTGTTTCGCGCATTTAGTATAAACTCGGAATCGGGAATTCTCGTTACGCGAACGACAAGTTGCAAAGAGCGAACAAAGCGTGGCCAACATTTGTTATTTTAGTTTCGAGAGTCTGCAAACTTCCGCCATTCGGACGAAAAAATTATGCGCGTTAAGAAGAAATCGGCGAACTTCCGTCGCGCGAGCCGTCTGTCGCCTAGCGAGCGGAATTAAACGAAATTCTAGGCGACGTAGAAGATACTTGGTCTGGCGAATCCAGAGAAAGCTACGCGGTGTTCTCCGCTTGGTACGCACCTGCGTTCGGATATACGCGGCCGAGCAAGCGCTCATTGTTTCTCTCTTCTACCTCGGCGCGTTGCGGAACGACGAGTGATTTACGAGGTGCACTCGTCGTACGCCGGTAATATGCGCTTTGCCCGAAGGGGCTGCGAGATAATTTTGTGAAAGGCGAAGCCTCCGGGACGCGTACAAATACTTTACGATCTAATTGATTCGGTTAGGTATATTGTCTCTTTCGGTCGGAGCTTTCCAAAGATGCGCGCATCTTGGAAATATATAGCCATCACGGTTGTTGGCGCAGACCGTTGCTCAAGTCGCGGAAATAGTCAGCAGTATTAAAGCGAGGAATCATCGCGTAGGCAATTAAAAGCGTAAAGTACTAACGGTTTCCCCTGGCCAGTGGATTATACCCGTACGCAACAGACGGAGCGATGGTTGGCGGATGATAAACGATCTTTCGCTCTCATCGATGGTCTCGGCGTAAAATTCTGACGTTAGTCGATGCTTCTCGAACTGTGGAAACATACTCGATGTATTATCGCAGCAAACGAATATGAGCGGCTGCATGATCTCTCTTACGTTAGAAGAATAAAGAATCCTTGATTTTTCACTGGGGAATATCTCGAGAATTCTCGAGAATTCTTATCGGTGATAGTTGGAATCGCGCGAGAGTCTGAAACGAAGATGGTACTATTGGCTGGATGTTTCGTTCCGAGTTAATGGAACCCATTCGAGTTAACAAGCAGATACAAACGTTCGATCAATGGAATTACCCCCTTCGCGCACTCGAACGGCCATTAAGAAGATTGTCAGTTTATCGCGATATTTAACGTAACTTCTTTTCATTTTTCGCCTCTCGAATTATTTAATATTCGCGATAGTTTCGCGGTGTAACGACGATACGCTTGGACGATGACAACGACGCTAATATGGTCGATCAGGTAACCGAACGATGATAATTGACAGCCTTGCGCGAAGAGATTTACACAAAGTTGCCTGCACACAGCGCGATGGCAGTAGCAATCTCGCAAGTTGCACGAGCCGGCATTTTTTCTCTTCCGTTCAAGCGTGGATGAAAGACGATTTGATGGGCGATAAACGCGATAATATAAGGGACAGTATGGCGGGCCGTTTAAAGACGAGCAGGCGCGACGCGATAATCGGAAAAACGAGCAAATCGGGCCCGGTTGCGACCGTAGAGAATTTACTTTCCTATAAATTGTGTCAGTCGGCACGACGCGACGCCGGTGTCCGCGTGGAAAATAATACGCCGTCAGGGAAATTCATTAGGCTCGGCGGATCGTCGTCGCGTCGTTTAAAAACCGAGAATCCGTGGCGGAAGAAGCGATTCGTACGGAGTAGGAATTTCTCCCATCTTCGAGTCGGACGAAAGAAACGATCCAAGCCGCTGGCCAACTCTTGTTTCATGCAAACGCGGCCGTGTTTGTCTGCTGAATAAGCGCGCATTCCTCCGGGTCCCGCGCATGTTCCAACGATTTTGCTCGATGATAATTAAAAAACACAACCGGTAACCTGTTTCCTGAAAGCGTGGAAGCGCGTTCGCTCGCCACTTCCTCCGTCGACGACGTACCCCAGCCTACGTGCCGGCCTACGGAGAGACGCTGTTGCGCTTCTACGAGTAGAAGCCGCGTACGCAGCTACGAGCACGAAGGGACAATGTTTCTCTCGGCACGCCCTCCACGACGGTCACGTAACGCAAGAAGAAAACGAAGAACTAGAAGAAGGTTATTAGCGATCGATCCGAGCTTCGACGGCCGGATAACAAATTGTTGCCGGACCAGTTTCTCGAATTCGAAGAATCGTCGCCGAGTTGTAGGAAAAAGACGAGAAGAAGATGGGACGAGGTGGAAGACGAGGCAGAGGAAGACCTACGGTGACGCGCACTTGCAAGGTCTCCCCGTTTCAGGCCGCGCATTCCCCTTATTCTTTGGAATTATTATCAAGGTCGGAGCACGGTATCGCTCCTCGGCGGGCTTGACCGTCGCCGACTGGCATCTCGCGCGGTCGAAGCGCGATCCCAACGAATCCCGCAATAATTTGCCCGCGCTAGGATGTTTACGCGTATCGACAGAGGGTTAACACGGTGCAGAGGTAACTTGGACAGAAATTGTCCGCGGGCGTGTCGCGTACGCGTAAATCGCGAGGGAAGCTATCAGCGCGTTGCTATAAATAACGCAACGAAAGCTATTAGTCGTAGCTGGCTAAAATCGCGTCGCGCGGTTCGGAAAGAGCGGCTGTTAGCGGCGTCGATTCTCTCCGCGAGTAGGACGATGCTCAAAAGCGACTCGCGCATCGAAGAGATCGTATTGGCGTTGGGAAACTAGCAGGCTAGCGCGTCCTTGACACCTCCGTCGACTCGATCGGTTTTTTCACTTTCGTACTTTCCATTTCTTCGGCGGCGAAAAAATGGCGAAATAGTTAACGGATAATTGAATCGTTTGCTGGCAGCTGAACCGGCCGAGTCTATCGAGCGTGACATCCGTCTTAGAAAAAGCAATAAACGTTACTTACGCGGGCTTCGCGTGTATGCATAGAAAAGAGCAGCGCGTAATCGACGGCATTATTTCGCCGCAAATGGAGTAATTAGGCGGTATGCGTCGACCGGATAATAATAACATTATTCGTACGAGGAATAATAATCACGGGAGAGAAGTGGCTGGTCGTGCAACGAGGGACACGTAAGTGTTTGCTCCGAGCGGCGAAGTCGGGCGCGCGTAAATTTTAACGCTAACGATTACCATAAACTGGAAGCCGGCCTAGGACGACCTCGAAAACGTTCGAATAATTGACGGGAGGCCGGCAATTAGTCGAGAATGGTTATCCGCAATTACCGTTCGGCGAAGAATAATAGACTACGCTAAGGGAGTCGAACCGAATGCCGGGACACGGCGAGACGAAAGTGACGCGAGAAAAAACCGTGTAACGAGCCATTGTCGGTGGAAAACGCTGATTGGGCAACCTACACGCGTGCACGGGGAATTTTCGCCGGCATTCATTTTACGACGGATAAGTGTGCGCGTATATAGCCACGCCAGTGCAGAGGAATCGGGCATAAACAATTACGATGGACCTTTACGCAACCCCGAATTATTGGAATAATTGCCACGTTCGTGGCAGTTAAACGACGCTTATTGCGCCTTGCTTGCATTCCACCGGTCTCGGGCTTACGGTACGCTGGTAAACCAAGCCCACTGTGCGTTACATTCTATTGACATGCCCGACAACGATTGTACGGTACGTTGTACGCGCCAACTATCCTACGCTTGGTATCTTGGTATTTCTCGGCAAGCGCGAGAATTACGGGCGAAATGGCAGACGTTTGGAAAAATTGCTACTCCGCTTATAGGTGGCAATTTACGAGGGGAAATTTACTTATCTTATATATATATATATACATATTTACGTGTCATCCTTAAAAAAACTGTCCAACACAGTCGCTACGTTCTCAGCAGTGACGTTGCATCGCGAGAGAAACGTTTAACACCTAATTCGTCGACTCTCTTGACGTTTTCATCGAAAAAGTTGCGGCGAAACGAAAGTAAAAGTAAGAGCGAAAACGTATTTTGATCTCGTAACGTACAAATCCTTCGACCGTCTTTAGTTTGCTCTTGTCGAAACGAGAAGCGCCAGAGAATAGCGAGGGATGGAAAAATCGGACAAGAAACGTATACTCTTCGTGGTAGAAGAATCGTTAGAAACGTTGCCCGTGATATTTCCGCGAGTATCGGAGAGGATAAATCGTGGATAATCGCCGGTGATAAGGTGCAATTCTCCGACTTATCCGCGTATCTTGATTGGTCGGCTTTCCCCTTGAGGGACGCGAGCCCGTCCGCGCATCCCTTGCACGGAAATTTATCGACTATTACTCGAAAAGCGATAATGGACGTTCCGTAGAGCGAAGGAAAGTTGCTTTATCGACTAGCCGACGAAACGAAATCGATCGCAGCTGACGATTATCGCGACGATGTTAATTTATCGCCGGCCCCGTTGGACGCGTCGCGACTCGGGCCAGTGTTTAACAAGCATCGTTTCGTAATTCGAACGACGGTTTAATTATCAATAATTGGACGTCTCTGTGGTGCTGATATTTCCAAGCATTATCTTACGATGGAATCATCCTCGATGACTGAACTCTCGCGTCTATAGGAAAAGAACAATGGGTTATTCGAGCGATCGTGATTTTTCGAAAGGTTGCTCCTCGCGCATACCTGGCGGACAGGTTGATTTCTCGTTAGAATCGAGGCTAATTGCCGCGTTATGCAATACTCGCGCGCACAGATCGTTTGATTTATCAATTCTTGCGACACCTTTGTCTTTTGTTGCTCGGGTTTTTGTCGCGGCCACGTTTCCCATACATCGTCGAATGATTGATTTTAACGAGCTGTCCATTGTTGAAACGAAAATTAACCTTTATCCATGTAATTGCTGTACTATAGATATACCGTAGATCTGTGCTAATTTCCTTCGAAATTACCGATCACACGAGAGTATTTATCGTCGACGATTTACCTATCTGCAAGCAGATATTTAGCATCTACGCGCGTTCGTTTGCCAATTTCGTCATCGGAATTAACGAAGCATCGGGTTTGCGCAATTCTCACGTCGTCTATCGAGATCCTATCTACTTTCGAATTTCATTTCCTTCCAGCCTGCGGCGCTTCCGCTCCAACTGGTTAATTAATCGCAATTACGGCCAGTGAAATCGAGCCGTAGTTCGGCCAGTATCGCTTTTACTATAATTCGATGTTTCTCTTTCTCTCTCGCTTGTCTCGACCGACCGGTTAATTGCATTTACGGTGATTTATGTCCGTTTCGCGTTCCACACCTGAATCGTAATTTCTTCTATTCAATTGCGATTAGCTGCGCGACCCATCCATCCATTCCGACCAACCTTTCCTTTTCTTCTCCATGAACGCCGTGTCGATCTTAAAAACTATAGCGATCGTATCGTCCGTTTCTGATTCATCGAGCGGCAACGATGACGAGGGTTGCTCAACGGGTTCTCCCAACCTTGGGGATCCTTCTTCGCGAATCTCGCCGAGTATTCTATTTCATTTTTTCAGACCGCGCACGTATCGCTTCTTCGGCTATTAATTTATCGCGTCGATAACAGGGGTTAAGAAAACCGAACAGGCGGTAAGAGAGACGTGCAACGTCGAACGTCGAAGGTAAAGATTCCGTTACAGAGCGATACCGCGATAATGGCAATTATTCTCAGTTGTGGCCCCTGCGGGTCGACGCTGCTCGTGGGCGATTACACGACCCACGAATGTCGGAGAGAGAGAGAGAGAGAGAGAGAGAGAGAGAGAGAGAGAGAGAGAGGGCGATATCGCTTATATTTAATATTCATTCGGTATAAGCGAGCCACCGTCGTTAAAGCTCGGTCGTCGTAAAGCACTGTACACACCGTGGCGCGCACGCGTATCGCACTCGTCTCTCCTTTATGGTTTAAGGCTGACCGGTACGTACACGCGTAACGTCGTTACTTGCGGCACGTCGTAAGTAACACGTGTAAAGGCGCGTTTGCACGAGCGCGAATCGTCTCGTACAACCTTTTCTGTCTGAATATAAATACTCCGCTCGATGTGTGCGCGCGCGTGTGTACGCGTACGGGCCCGTTACCCTCGCGCCTGTTAAATGCCTGCCGGAATTTCGTGGAACAATAAGTTAAAATAATCATTCGCGGAACCGTGCGAGAGACCGGAGAACGCTATCTCACGTCCCGGTGCGTCTTGGATTAATTGCCACGAAGGTTTCGCGCACGTTGGCCAACATAATTCTCGTTAAACCCGAAAGAAACGGGTGGAACGATGCGCTTACCAAAACGTACACGCACTACGTACGCGATTATTAGATTACCTCGTTCTATCTCTTTCAATGCGGCCACGGAGTGCAAATTTTATTTATTGCTTTAAAATTACAGCGATGGACGACTAACGTTCGTACTTCAGGTAACTACCGAGGAAGAAGGTATCAAGCGACGGGTTAAACAAACAGCCGGATCGAGTTGCTCGGAGAGGCACTAAGAACGCGAGATTCAGCGCCGCTGCCGCAACGCGTTATCGTCGCATCGTACATTTCGGGTAGGAATGCATCGTTCGCTGGTGGAAGGGAATAAGAATTTGGACGTCGTTACGCAACGGTAGGAAACTCTGGCGCGTTACGAAAGGGGTGACGGAGGCACCAGGTGATGCATCGATAATCGCTTTAGCGGAGAAGATAATGGGGAAGCATCGCGTTTCCATGAGAAACATTCCCGCGCAACGTTACGTCGCATTCCGATACGACGTTCGATGAAGATGCACGGTGTACACGAGGACCCGCGATCCTTTTAGTAAAATTCAAAGATGTACGCGTAGACGCGAGGGAGAAGGGACCGGATGTCACGCGTACATTGCGTGCGACGCAAGCACGGGGGAATTGCTGCAGCATCGGGACGCCTTGTGGAATAATAAGCCGTGGCCGGCACGTACTTGTCCTGCTCGAGGACGGGTATCGACCGTGAAGGATCAGCCAAGGATCGGCAAATATTTCTCTCCGTATCCGCTTCTCGTCGACTCGTTCAACGCGCGGACAATAAGCGGCTCGCGAATCGTCGATTCACGGGAAAAATATCGGAGGCGAAGCGAAAGTTTCGGTCCGGTCGTTTCTCCGAATTTCTCGCTCGGCGAAATATTTCGATCTACGGGAAACGCGTGTTGCCGCTTCTCTGCAACGCGATTCTATCGATCGGCAACGATCAGCCAACGGCGAATGGTCGGATCAGCCGGTTGAAAACCTCTCGGTGGATCCCATAAAAACGATCGTTTCATTAGGATAGAATTATCGAGTAAGAACAGGCTGGGGTCATTAACGTGGCGCGCTCTACCTGTTTGCCGTTTATGAGGCGAGTTACGGTGGAACGCGTGTTGCTGCTGCCGCGGAGGAAAGGCCGCCGTCGGGGGAGGAAATGAAAGTTACTTATTATCGAGAGGACGGGTTCGAAAGGTGGATATAATGGCGGTAGGTTAGCGGCAGAGACGAACGTTGGGCCGGATATCGGCTGGAAACACCTCCATGGGAAATGCCGCTCGGCTGCAGTTCGCCTCGAGCCACGCGTTTCCTCCACATGCACTCACCGATGTTCGATGCTTCGCGATCCAATCATCATCTACCACTTAGAAATCTATCCGTTGGTTACGTGGTTTCCGGTGGGTGAAGAAGGAAGCGCGCTCGGAAAAATGGCGAAATGGGAAAAGCTGGTTAAATTGATGTTCCGGCTGTCCCGACATCGTTGACCCGGTCATTGATAGAGTATCGAGCGAACGTTGATGCAAGATCGTGAGCCCGGCGTGTAATTATCATTAATTATGCGGAGGAAATGGCAGAGCGATGGTTCTTGCTTCCGTGGATAGTAATTTGTTAGTATTATTAATCGCGTGGAAGAAACGACCCACCGTCCCGGTGTACGATCGAATCGAAGCCATGAATCGAAAATCGAGAGACACCTATGCGCCATGCGCACGGCTGGCGTAATTACAAAAAGGACGCCACGATGCTCATGAATAAAACATGCAACTGCTCGCTACGCCAGGCACGCGCTGAATTATTGAGAAAACATGCCGTTTGATCTCTCTGGGGCGTGATCTATGCAACGATCGAACCGTGCGATGGAACTCTACTCGGCAGGACTTTGAACCCCGGTAATACGAAGCGGGCGGACAGCGGTGCTCTGGAAAATTTGTCTATCGCCAGTGTGCTTGTCGAGTTCACGTCCGTGAATTGTTCAGTCGCGCGTTCTTTCTATCCCGAGGTACGAAGAGAAGAGAGATCGCGACCGATCGCTCGTATCTCGTGCAGTCACGTTCCAGGCTCGTTGCAAAATTTCGTCGTCGCACGATGAAAAGGAATTCGCGCGTGCCGCTCCAGAGGCCCCTTCGACTTTGCAACGACGGAAGAAAGAAACGTCTGCCTGCAGAGCCGTCGATATAAATCTCGGCTAGCTCTTTTTCCGCGCTCGTATTCCCTATATTCCGACCGTTATGTAAATATTTCAGCGAAGATTCGCGCGCGAAACGTACTTACGTCGCGTATTCTCTTTGAAGCGCATCGAGAAGAATGCTTTTCCCCCGACCGGTGATGGCGCGTACTCGCGCGACACGCCGATGCGCGTGCACAGAATCGGCAAGCGACCGATGTGTGCGCCTTTGGCGTACACGTACACGCATACCATCGTAGGGTCACGCGCCTGTGTGCACTTTCACCGTCGTGCACGGCGGAACTGCAAAGTAGCCTACATGCAGGGCGTTAAACTCGGCTCGCGGCGGTTTGATCCGCGACCGAGAATCGAGATATCGATCCGTTGCAACAGCAGCGAATTCCTTGCACACGGAGGACAGCCTGCACGCGTTCCAGTCGAGCTCCATGTCTCGGCATAGCCTTTTCCACCGGCATCGTCCGAGATCCGTTGCGTCATCCACGTGTCCAGCCTTGCGCCACGATTAACGAACCTGCGTGCGATCTTTTCCCACCGGTTCGCCGATTTTTCACGACTACCAGCGCGTTTTGTCTTCCGCGGAGCAGGCAGGTTCGCGTAAACCGGTCGTTCGAACGCTTCGTCGGGCGGAGAACGATGAACGACGCGCGGCCAAATTTTATTCAAAAGTCGATGCAAAGTATAAGTTTCGAAATAACGGGCAATCGTTCGTCCGACTGGAACATGGTAACGACTGGTGGGTAATTGTTCGCGTAATAGAAGCTCGGTTAAAGTCGGATCGATCGTGCAATTAAAACGTCGCTCGTTCAAACGGTACTCGTAGGAACAAAGTTCCACCGTAAGCACGAGCGACGTGGAATTTTCAACGTTCCGTTGGTTGTTTTACAATTTCGCTGTAATAGGCGGAGTATTCGTCCGACGAAAGTATTCGACACCATTGAAATCGATCGGATATTTACGCCGTGTCGGCCGGTTTGCCGAGTTACCAGCGAACGTCATCGTCGAACACGCGGTTCCTTTGTAACCATCGGCGATCCTATGGAAAAATCTTAATCCAGCGTAATTTCGCCGCGACTTTACGTACCGAGAGAACATACTCTACGTGCCTGGCGAGATTCGAAGTCTCGTTCCGGAGAATATCTTCCGGTATCTTTCCTGCAACACGGCATCCTCTCACCCTCCAACCATTTCGTATTCCGCGTTGTCTGCCTTCTGCCGCGATTCGACCAACCGAACCCACGAACTGTGTCGTCAGATACTCGGAGATCGGCGAGCAATACGCGTCCGCCTCTGTTTCTTATATAATACATGGCCGGTTTCTCTTTGGCGTTACGAGGAATTTTGTAAAAGACGAAGAACGAGGAAAGCGACTCGTTTTTCGCCTAATGCCTGTATCGAGGCTCGGACGAGAGTATCGGATCACCAAGTTAAACGACCATCGCAGGTTGATTATTTTATGCGAAATTGCAGCTGGGTCCGATCAATTTGATCGCCGTACATCGTCGTCGGTTAGTCTTTCGCTTCGATTCGCCGATGAAACGATCCGATCTTGGCGTGAAAGTTTCCAGCGTCGAAAGAAAGTATCTCAATATCGGAAATTACTTTGGCCGATCTTTGATACCGCCGTAGCTTCCATCCTCTTTCTTCCGCGCTATTCTTTACTCGCTACGTTCTACGCAAACCTGTGCCGTGTAAGCGATATTCGTTTTGGACACGCCTGCTCCGTTCCGATCTCTGTTCTTCCCATCTAATCCTACTTGTCTCAGACACAGCAAAAAGATACGATCGTCCTGATTCTCTACCGCCGCACGCCTGTTGGCTCTTGATATTCCTAATTATCGTGACTGTCAAATATTCGTCGAGAGAGGCAGAGAGAGAGAGAGAGAGAGAATCTTCCTCGTCTCGACAACTCTCACACGCGCGAGCGAATCGAAATCTCGACTTGGAGGAGAGCATTGTTGGCTAGTACATCCGAGAGGAAAAGAAGCGGAGACCGCGCGTGATAAATTGATCGATGCGCGTCTTTCACTGTAGAATCGCTTTGGAACCGATCACCGGATACTCGTTAAAGATTTACGAAGACAAACAATCGATACAATAATTTATATAGCTTCATTGAACGCGGCGCGGCTCTTTCTCTTCTCCCGGCCGGACAAATCGTTCGTCCGCGATTCGAAGCGTACGCGTTCGCGTGCGGTAATAAAATTTCGTGCGGAATTTATTTATCGATTCGCCGCGTTTAACCGCATCGGCGCGGCCAGATGTATTCTCTTTGTCGGTGTTGGCCGGGTATATATCTCCGCGAGCAGAGCGAGCAGACCGCGCAGCGCGTACCTTAGAAGGTAGACGCACGATAACCGGCCGTCCCTTATCTCGCGCGGTTCTAAGCGCGATCCGGCCGTCCGCGGTACGCGTTTCAACGTATTTAAGGCTTAATCCAATTTCCTGAATCCCCCGAGATCGCAACGCTTCCCGCCATCGGATCGTTTCCTCGCGTTTGCGACTCCAAGGTCCGCCGCGAGTCTGCGACGGAGACGAACCGTGCGACGTCCGTGCGATTCAGCGGCGACGTTATTCGGTAGGATTACTATCTATATTACTATATTTTTAATCGTGCTACGCGCGAGCCTGCGATTTCGTTTGTCAGGAACATAAAAGCGCCGAGTTGCGGCGAAATTGCAACGCCCGATACGAGACAGAGTCCAAAGGTGGGCGGCGATGGAGGAATTCGTGAGAAATTTTGATTTTAACTGTCGTAACGCGAAGATTGCAGGGACGCGATCGACCGAGTGAACGAAGGAAAGTATATTATGTTGTGGTTATGGGTTATATAGATAGAGAGAAAAGCGCGTGGATTAATTGTCAGATAGTAAAATATATTTGACAAAGAAATGTTTGTATAAATATGAATACAGTTTGAGCTGGTCCAGATCGGCGCGCTAGCAGCGTTACCTAGTAACTGAAAACTCCGAAGCCACCGTTGCCTGTCTATTGTCTATGGCCTGTCGATGGCTTTAGCGAGTCAGAAAGTTAGCCGGTACAGATGTAGAGTTTCCTTAGAAGTGTTAAACCACTTCAACGTATTAAATATAAATGAAACGACCATCGACGAAAATATTGGATCGAAGACGTATATTTTGAGGAATCGATGCCGCGTTTAAACCTCGCGGCGAAGAATTTTTCCAAAGATAGGTACTTGTCGTTAATAAGAAGTACCGTGCTTCCACTTGCATTGAAGCAAACATACGTTGTTGAAATGGAAGATTTTCGAGACCCGCAACTCGCCGATGTAACGTTTGCGTTATAAATTCGTAACAACCTTCGTTCCGTTTATCACTGGCAATTTCGCTTTTGCTCGGTCAATCTATAAATACGTATAGCGGTGCGCAGGCCGCGAGGCCGGGAGACTTCGATGCGTGGAAGCCGCAGAACAGCGCGTATTTGTTCAGCTGGGCCCGCGTATGCAGCGCGTCCACGTAGCTGCGAATTTTTTGCGAAAACGCATTCTCGTCAGGGCGTCGGCCTAACGGGCCGAGAAACCGGACACCGGAAGTCATCCGGAGGAATTTTAGGCACGTAAACCGCGCGTCTTCTGCGTGTTCCCGGTTTCCTTATCTTCGTTTCGCCAATATCGCACTCGCCACGCGGGTGATGAAAATTCAGTCCTCCGAGCGGACGTCTGTCGAACATAATCGAAAATATAATTTCGACGGCGGATTTCGTAATGTCGGATGCGAGTGGAATATAAATATGCGTGTTCGCTGGTCCGTGAGCGCACGTCGTCGAGTAAAAGGGAAAGCCGAACAGAGAGAAACGAGAGGAGACCTTCCTTTTTTTCTTCCTTCGATCCAATTATTTGGCTGGCTGGATCGTTATTAATGTAATAACGTCGGCAACAACGAAATTGTGCAGTCGCTGGTCATCGAGGACAGGAGAAAGAGAAAGAAAGGAAGGGCGGTTCGACGTAGTGAAATCTCGCCGCGTTTTTTGATCGGTCGTGTACGGTACGCTTGGCCACCCAATGCGTGTCCTACAAAAGGCAAGATCGAAACGACAGTGAGAGGAAGTCGATGCCTCTCTGGACCGCGTTATTGCCGCCAGAATATCTCTCCGAGGTGTCTTTATCGCGGTTACTCGACAACGCCTGGATTTCCTATACCATCGGGCCGCGGTCGAGAGGTTCGTAAAACTGTTCAACGTGGTAATCGTTTGGATTTGTCGGAGCGGCGTTGATAAGAAAGAGCGCGTAAGTATCAAATGGCTGCTTTCGCGCGAGCAACGCGAATACGCTTCGCGTGTACTTCGACCGCGCATAGATTCGGTTTCTATTCGGCCAACTTGGACCTATTTCCCCGGGTTCGGCCGCGGATACACCGAGAAACCTGTTCATAGATTCAGGAATTCTAACGAAGGGTATCAGAGTGGAGTCGTTGTGAAGAAATTAGGCGGCGAGACAGAGTCCGACAAGAGCGTACGCAGGATTTAGTGGACACGGGAAATTTATTGTTACTTAAACGATCGAGCCTGAAATATTTAAGGCAACGTTAACGAGACGTTAGAAATCGTCGGCGTCGTAAAGCAGGACACGGTGGCGGTATATACGGCCGCTGTATGATTATTGCATGGAAAATGGGAAATATCGTTTGAAAGTCGTAGAGCGACGAATACACGGCCCTCGCAATCGTGATTTCGCTGGCAACCACGCCACGAGGTTTGCCAGATTGGCATCGACTGTTTCTAGCGGTACCAAAACGACTCCGTTAGCGCAATTTCTTTCGGATCCTGTCGGTAGATAGCGCCTAGATTGTTATTAAAAATATCAGAAATCTCACGGTGCACGCAACACACCTTCTCGAAAGCCTCGCGTTACCTAGCTTCACGCGCCAACTCGGTACTTGTAAAGGCGTGTGTTCATCAGCCAACCGTACGAGATGTTCATAAATATCTTATAACCACTCTATGAATTTCCCGCGAATGCCGCTTCCAACCAACTCGCCAACAATTTTCGAAACCTACGAACACGTTCCACGCGCGATACGCTACATTACATCGTGTTACGCGAACAATTTTTCCGTAGACGCTTCGAAGAAGCACGTTTCGCCGACATATTACACGGTCGACAACGATAGACGAGGAATTAGTCGGAAACACCAGTTGCGACGCAGCGCTTGTAAACGTAGTACGTAGAATTGCTATTTGCACGTTATCACCGGCCTTTCTTATCGTCGCTCGATTCGATCGTTTGCCGAGTTTTATAATCGTTCGGGTAAACAATGCACGCTTTTCAACCTCGCCTTTATCGTTTTCACGTAAATCGGACGTTCCAACGCACTGCTTGTATTATCCGCGAGATCGTTGCTAGGAGAAAGCCGATGGAAAAACGTTGAAAAACGTAGGTAATACGATCGCGTCGATTTACAGTCCGGTCTAATAAAAGTTCGTTAACGCGTCACCGACGTGCTACGTTCTGTTTTCTCGTGTTTAACTAATTTCAGCGTGACAAGACGAACAGGTTATCGTCGAGGGGACGCACGAGTCAAGCTCGTGAACGAACCTTTTTTTTTTATTTTTCTCCGCCTTAAACGAAGAAGAAATAAGCGAGTAAACGATATCGATATCACGCGTCATTGTTTCTACGCAAAAGGAACGAATTTCAGAACCACGTAGTTAATTATTGCGAACGAGCCATTAACGACGTCGTTATCGTTTGTGGACACTCTGCTTAATGAGATTTCCTGCGAGTTTCTCCTATCGACGATCAAGGATATGGCTGTTGTAAAATGAGCTTTACCCTTGGTTTACGACTTTTCCAAGACGTCGTAGCGTCCGCGTTTCGCAGTTTCCACGCTACATAAATTACAGAGGAAAAGACTGGAATCGGTATCTCGTAAGTAAATACGCGTCGATTCTTTCTCTCCTTTGTCTTTTCTAACCCCCTCCGATTTCCTTTCTTTCCTTCTTTCTTCCTTTTTTTTTTTTTTCTTCGTCGAAGCTCGCTTCGCGGTTCGACTTCCGTTAATTTTTCATCGACGAATCGACAACAGACCGGACAGAAGGCATTGAGGAAGGTCTCTAACCGGTCTCGCGATTCTCGTATACACGGAGAAAGAGGGAGGGAGACAGGTTGGCACGTATGCAGCGCGTCGAGCGTTTCACAAAGCGGAGCTTTCACCGATGGAAAGCTAGCCGACGGCCAAGGTGGCCGAGCACCTTGACGATCGCGCTACGTACAGTGGGTCACAAAAATTCGTGCAGCCTTTAAATGGGCTTTTAGTTCGCGTAAGGTCGTTGAAAGTAGGTCGTGCGCGCGGTAGTGCTCGACGTAATTGAGAAAATGAGCAGATTTATGTTCGCCACGCCGCACAGCAGCCCGGCTCGTTACGTTTTACAGCGAAACTAATCTACTTTGTCGATCGTGATTTATGTAACCTGCAGCTCCGTTAATTGGTTCATTCAGCTTTTCCTTCGTACAACGATTATTATTATTCACGTTCGATCCGGCTCGATAGACGCGGATGCGTTTGTTCGCGCGGCGTGATCGAAACGAGAGAGGCGTTAAAGCGAGATACAAGAGGCGAAAATGTGGTAGAATGCGCGGTAGATCGAATGCTGAGCGCGCGACCTCCGTAAGGTCGAATAGACGACCTTCGCACGAAAGCGTCACCTAAAACGTTTACCTGTACGCTCACCTGCGACTTGCCTCGCCGCGTAACAGGTATACGAGGAAACGCGCGATAAAATACGTGCGAAATCTCGACAGCCGCCTTCCTGGAAACCGCGTAACCAGTCGTGCAATTTTCTGCCGAGCAGCTTGCTCGCGTGTATTTAACCGAAACTCTGGAAATATGGCAATTCCGATCGCTACTTTACAGTTTTGTTTCCTCGGACAGTGCTACAGCTCGAGTAGTTAAACGATCGACGATTTAGTATCCTCGTCGTTACTTTGTCCTTATTTTTACGTCTCGAGTTGCCACCTTTTCAATCTCCGAGTCTGTAATTTTCACGTTTGCGGTTTCTTCCTTTCCAATTTCCCAGTCTCCAGTTTCTACATTTTCTACCATCGACCGACTGATTCCGTTTCTCCGCTCCTAAAGCTGCCAGCAAAGTTTCCAACTTTGGTCGCCTATCGTTGCTTCGCAGAAGTACCACGTACCACGGCCACTCGGTTCCAGCTGGAACGAACCAGCGAGTTCGCTTTTCTGCCATCACGTGCGAAGACGGTGGTACGCGGCACCGGCAAATCATAGCCCTCGGTATACGCGAACGTGGCCGGACACGCGGCAACGCACTTATTCACGCACCATCACGACGTTTGCATACTTGTAACTGGTGTTCTCTCGGCGGCGCTCGTAACGCACATTCAATTCCTCTTGAGTCGCCTTGGATAAGCGTCGTAACGACGGCCACAATCGCCGCTATGCCGTAATATCGAGCTATCGCGGCTCCTCGTTCAGCCTCGTGATCGGCCACCGCGTGACGTCACTCGTAAGTCCTTTAGGGGAAACAGACTTCCGCGATACCGGGTTTTTTCGCTACGGCGGTAATGGTTTCCATGGATCGAGACGGTGACACGATGATCGTTTCTTCGTTTCAATCGCGACAGACCGCGTACAGCGTGTAACGTTCAACGCTAGGATAACGTTTCGAAACTTTGTTACTCTGGTCTTTGTTTCTTCGACAGGAAAACGATATATTAGCCCTTCGCGGACGAGAGGCAGATATATCTGGCCGAATCGGTTCACAGTTTCGGCACACTTATTCTGAAGTGGCCGACGTACGTCTATTTTTCTGAGCGGTAATCTTACGCTTATTTACGCATGGGTATAGTAAACTAAACGATATTATGTTTTTCACGAAAGAAAATTATAGATCCTTAGGGGTGAAATCTCATCTTCCGTTTAACGTAAACTCGTGGTGTAGGACGATGGCCGAGTCGGAACGAACTTCAGTCTTTCAGTGGCATTACCGGACCAATCAACAAGCTCTTTATATTTTTTTTTTATATATTTTTTGCAATTCAATTCTCAACAGAATTGATTGTAATTATAAATAAATAAATTAAAAAAAAAAAATATTTTTTCCGAGGTGATACTGGAAGATGTAAAGACTGCGTGGTACGCTCCAATCGGAAAATCAAACGCGGAAGAAGAATCATCGTACTATTGTGCTTCTTGTTCGGCTGAACCGACTTTGCATATAGGCGACTGTTTCGAAAGATACCACACCGTGCGAGAATATAAATCGAATGATACATAAATATAGCAAAACTAAACACGTTTTCTCTTGGATATTGACGACAAATTTTGTCGTGTTTAAATGAAGTTTTAGCTTTTATAACGCAAACGTTCAACGTGTATATTTCCTCAACTGCGCGCGACGATACCTCTCGTCTTAAAAAAGACTTGTCGCGTTTTATGGACGGAGTGAAAAGAGCGGAGGACTAGTTTCCTCGTTACTCTTTTATTCAAATTTTAGGACGGTACAAAAATGTTTTAAATTCGTTGGTGAAAATCAAGACGACTGATTTTTGGTTGCCGTGTTGGTACAGAGGAAACCTCGGTTTGGGTGCGTCTAAAGTACGGGGAAAGCGGATTCGCTGATTGCACTTTTCCTTGGGAAAAGCGAGGGTAACGATTCGAGGTGCTAATTGGAGAGAAAAATTTAGTGGAGGAACCCTCCTATCAAACGTTGACCGTTGGTGATATTGTTCGTGGGGAAGAAACCGCTTTCTCCGTGCGTTGAAGAAATAAACAACAAGCTCGAGGAATGTTTTGGGAATCTTTATAGCCCCAAAAACACTTGTAGGATTTGAAAAGTCCTAAGGGTTATTTATGGATCCTTGGGTTTATTGTTCGTTTCCTTAGGAGTCGACGCGACAATTTCCACGCGTCTGACCAGTTGGAGTGGTCCTTTTCTCTATGGTTTTTCTCAGGGTGTTACAGCTCCATCGGTTTTGGCTTTCGAAATGTCCCGGACGTGACACTCGCCCGCCGAGTGGCTCCGTCCGCAAAGGGTTGGATCGTACGAAAAGTTTCTCTCTAATATTATTTTCTAAGGAAATAATGGATGCACGAGACTTGTCGTTTTATATTATTTTATCGAACCGAACGACAAGGTTAAGTTTCACGTTTCTATAAAGACGCACTGTTGTAAAACACGCGTCTGTAGAAGAAAGACACTTTCCGGACAAACTGATATAGCGCGTGTTGTTTCAGAGACGCGACCGAACGAATATCAGCGAAGAAACTCGATGCGATTTTGGTTGATTTTCAGCTGGCTTTTGCCGCTTTGCTGGAAATTACTGAAACGCGCAGCTCTCTCGTCGCGGTGTTCCCTTCGATTTATAACGTATACCGTAACTCGCGGGGAAAAGTACGCCTATTAATAGGTTTTTGTTTGAAAAGAAATCACAAACTGCCGTTCCCCGCTGAAACGTATCCAGTAGAGAAGCGATAAGTTATTCGCATTGTCAACGTATCCGCGTACTCGATATCGTTTTAACTGCCTCGATAACAAGTGGCGTCGGCCAAGCGTTCGAGACATCGATCTGTGAACTGCTTGAATCGAAAGAATCAGATCCTTGGAGATGAAGAACAAAAGGGGTCTTGTAAAGGGTGCAATTTAATCGGTCGGCGAGGCACGGCGTTTTACGTCGGCCAGGATCTGACGTTACGTGTCACGGTTTTCTGATTGTGTTAAACTCATCGTACGAGAATCTCGGCCAGCAGAGTCGTTCAGCGCCGTGAGGAGAGGCCGCGTTCCATCGATACGACGTTGAGTTGCATCGAGTCGAGTGGTCGGTGTTAGAACACGGTGTCTAAATAGCGTCGTGAACGCAGCCTCGATGCGCGCCGTAAAGATCGGATCAACGGCAGAAGGAGGGGGAAAGATAAAGAGAATGAAAAGGATGGAGGAGTAAGGCAACGGAGAGGAAAGAAAGGGAGGAAAGGAAGGAGGAAAGAAAGAGGAGAGAACGAGAGGAACGCTGTCGCGATGGAACAGAATCTGTGAGAATGTCCTTCGAGGAGTTCGCCCACGTTCGTTTTTGCTTCCGAAAAGCGAGTTCTCCGTGCGTTCGTGGAACAAAGTGGCACCGTGCGCGAAGAGGCGAGGGAGAGGGCTCGAGCGACCGGTACGTGAGTCAGTCCAAAGGAACCTGGTGTAAGGTACCGGCAGGAGGATTCTTCTTCTGCAGGACGTTGCACCGATGCTCCACGAAAGATGTCTTCTCGGCCCGAATTAGGAGACGCGTCCGAAAGCTACGACCGCTGCTTTCTCCATCTTTTTCCAACGCTTCTTTTCCTCCGCGCAAGCAAAGTCCCACGCGAATTACAGGCTCGTCGAGAGAACGATAGATTTCCCAGGTCGGCTTTTCATACGTTGGCGCGCGCGTTTTCGGTTCGCTGGTAGAAACAAGAAGCAGGCAGTCATCGTTCGTTAAACCGCGAAACAGAGAAGCGAGCGCGATAAATTCGCAACGACAGGGAATTTAGAAACTTGGCGCTCCGACGGAAGACGAAAATCTGCTTAGAAATCTGCTGATAAAGTTAGTCGGTCGTTTGGTTTCTCATCCTCCGACCGTTTGTTTTAAGAGCATCGGCGCAGGCAACGAGACACAGAAACGGCTCTAAATACAAAGTATCCGTGATCGACCATCGTCGGCCGGCACACGATGCCGCGCGACCACTCGACTCCGTCGCGAAACAGACCTCAACGACTGCAACTCGCGACTCGCGTCATTTATTCCACACCAGATGCGCCGCAACGTTCCGCAGTTTGTACCAACGATATTGCAATGAACATTTCCATAAAGGACTTTACGGACCCTTTACTATACCAATTTGCGGTACCGTTAACCAGGATCATTACCCCGAACGAGCGGGTTCGTATACGCGGCACGCTTGTGTTCCGAAGAGCGTTTTTCCGCGCTTTAAAGGCTCGCACGCAATGCGGAAATGCTCGCTCGAGGGCGGTTTGCGCGTCGTTAGCACACTTTTGCGGAATAGGCTCGGCTCGACGGGCATCCCGCGGATTTCTCGAAGCTCCCGTGCCGGCTAAATGCGTCGGAAACGATCTTACCGCCATACCTTTCGTGCCACTCGCGACGTATCGACGCTGCCTCATTGCGTCCAACGTAATCGAACGAAATCGTCGTCGTTGCTTTATGCAAAATAACCTTACGCCCTGCGAATGTCGATCGTCGGGTCACGATTGCGTAATTCGGAGCGTTCGCGGTATTGCTACACGCGTCGTTGCGTAACGCGACGCGCTTTCTCGAGCGACGCAACGTCGTCTCGGCGCAAAGCTGCGCATCCTCCCTGAACCTACTCCAGCAACTTTTTCTTCCGTTATCGTCCCTGAAATATTACGACAGATGGTTAACGCTAAACCTACCGACGCTTCTTGCGTACTTATCGACCGCTCGCGATAGGCAGGGCAGACTACAAGTTTTTCTTGGAGAAAAAAGAGCAAACTAGAAACAAACACCGAAAGATATGTCGTATCGCGATCCGATAACGTTTAGATACGGTAAAATTTGTGTGGAAATGTGAAAGCGGTCGATACGATGGTAGGTTTAGCGTGAAAACGCGTTGTAGAACGGCCGAGAAAGAGAGCATCGTCGGTAACGTTTTCGAGAAACACGGAACCTCGGCTAAAAGTTGCACGTTGTTCGGCGAGGATGCGGCTTAGCTCGTGCACGAAGCGGAATCCATCGATCCTTGTGGCAATTTTCCTGGCCGTGTATGGCACGGCTGTAGGATTTTCTAAGCAAAACGCGTGTGACAGGAAGCGGAAAATCGTGTATATACTGGCGACGTAGGCAAGTAGCCAGGGGCTTGTTTTCGAGGAGCACGTGCAGGCCAGTAGCCGTGACTCTTAGACGTAGAGACTCGGTGGTAGCGAGATCAGCGGGCAGCGGGCGATAATGAAATCTAAATTGCAAATTATGACGGGGCATAACTCGCGCTCGTTATCCTCCGCGTTATGCGCCATTGTCGCACGCACTCTCTCTTTTTCCTGGCGGATTTTCACTCGGTTGCAGCGAGCTAGCTCGCAACTCGGTGGCATGCGGATGCCTCGCGCGCCCATCTTTAATACCCATTCGAATCTCGCCGTCTACACACGAAACGGCCGATGCGATATGCCGTGGACCGTTAAGTGGCGCGACCTTACTGGGTCCGACGAAAAAAACGAACGTACGAAAGCCACGTTGCGAGCATTGTCGGGAACCGCGTGCGATGCGCGCGTTCCGCGAACGGAGCTTCGCAGGAAACGAGGAACCACGCGTGTTCCAAACACGCGGAAACGTTGCCACGGGTCACGATTCTTCTTCTCTTCCAGCTTGATTCGCCTTTCGTGGAAAATTGCCCGATCGGCATCGCTAAGCGATTATTTGGAAGCGGGATCGATCTGCTTCGAGCGTATTACCCTTTCGGCGTCGAATCGCTCGTCCCTTACAACCCGGCGAAGCAGTGCGATCGAAGATTTATAACGCAAGAGGGCCCTCTTGCACGATAATTTATCAATACTATCGGCAAAGTGGTCTTTCTGGTCTATGACGCGCGCGAGCAACGTCGTACCTTAACGTTTCGTCAACTAATTATACGATAAGTTTGTTCCGTAGACGATCGATTACAAGATTCAGCGCGTTAAGGATCAGTTTGGCTCGAAGAGAATCTTTGAGTGGTCGGTGATCGGTAAAACTCGCTTTTCTTCGTATAACCAGGAAACGTCGAGCCGTTCACGATTCGCGCAAACGCTTGTCCATAATTCTGCAATTTTTCGTCGAATGGGACAATCGACTGCCTCGTGAGGTATAAAATTCCATTACCAAAGCGGCGTTGCCGATAAGCGAGAAAATTTATTAACGCTCGTAAATTGCAACTTGTAGAATTTATTAGTTCAATCGTGCTGGAGAATCAGGGGAGTAAGGGGGAATCGATTGGTCGAAGGGATGGGAAGAAGTTAAACGAAGCCGTGCGGAGAGCGCGAAGCATCAGGCACGCGGAAACGTTGCGTGAGGTCGCGGAATCTTAGCAGAGGGATCGTCTTCCGACGGAAGAATCGTCAATGAGATAATGGGGCGGGTTGCGAAACATAAATTAAGATATTATCGCCTCGGTGTCTAAGAGTACGACTGCTGGGGTGATTGTATTTATTACGAACGTTGCGTTAAATCTTTCCCACAATTACATAAATAAGAAAACGCGCGCATCGATCGCGTTATAAAAATGCCAGCAGAATTTACGAGATGCCGAGGAGAAAAAAGTACGGACTACGCTTCGTGCGGATGGCTCGAAAGTGGAGGTTAAGCTTGTACGAGCTGGCTGGCTGGTAGTTGAAGGTGCGCCCGAAAAAACGAATTCAACATAGTAGCACGCGGAAACGTTGCGTGAGGTCAAGACTCCTCCTGGCCCTGCGAGAGGAGGACGAGCGGCTTCCTGGCCACCCGTGGAAGATAGCCTTGGCGTGGCCAAGGTCTGAGAGATAACTCGCCGACGTCATAACAACGGACCCGTACAAGGTCTGCAATCCATTTAATTCGACGCCTGGTTAAAGCTTACTCACGGAGCGAGTCGACAGTTGCCGCGCGACACGCGAGACTTTCATTATTCGTGATTTACGAGAACGTAACACCGCCGTTAAATCCCGCCAAGCTGAACTAATTTCTGGCGAAAAGGTAGTAGCCTGCTATTGAAGGAAATTAATTAACCGTGTTTACCGATTCGCAGAACTTTACCTTGAACACTTAGTTACAGACGAATCTTACTGTTCGTAGGATCGATCGAACGTCGTTTAACGCGAATCGGATGACTTGTCGCTGGCAGGTGTCGATGTACGAAATACGAACTGATTCGTAGAGCTTTGAACAACTACGAACGAATCTTGAGTGCATCGTTTTGTACGAATTGAATGAATGTTTGGAAGGAACCGAGATGTACACGGCGAACCGTAGCTACGTAGAAAGATATAATTTTCCATCGATTTCTCGTTCATTTCTCGTTGATTTCTCGTTGATTTCTCGTTGATTTCTCGTCGGTTCTCCGCTACGTGGTATAAGCTTCTAGAAGACGAGGCTAAACAAGGGGCAATCGCGCCTCGTTGCTCGAATTGGAAGATCAAGCTTCACCGAAGCCGGCGAATTCCACGCCCATTGTCCAGCCATTTATTAATACCTCTCCATCATTGACCTCTCCATTAACCCGTTTACGCAAGCATAACCGTGCTCTGCACACACGATAGCCAATGCTCTCGAGCCTTTGGATCGCGAGTTATTAGACCGGTCTTTGCGGATCGTTATCGTTGGCCGATCGATGGAATGGAGTATTTCCTGACGGCACTCCGTGGCCGTGTGCATTCGCGACTTTCACGAAGAAACGATCTCGTTCGCGGTCTTAACTCTCGATCGCATAGCTTGTTAAACGGGACGACTTGAAAACCGAGCGCCGAATGCGCGACGGGCACACGCGTCGCCAATAGTGAAACGCTGTAAATCACTACTCTCTCTCTCTCTCTCTCTCTCTCTCTCTCCCTCCCTCCCTCCCTCTCTGTACTATTTCGAATAACTACGATTCTTGCGTCGGCGATTTTTTCCAATCTGCCGCGCCTACCAACGCGTCTATCTTATCTCAGCCTAAACTCGAACCGTTCCGTTCGTTCCGAATCCTTTCGCAATTTCCTCTCCTCTCTCTTTTTCCTCTGGAATTTCGCGGAAGCTAGGCGAAGTTTCTGCAATAGCCGCTTTGCCGAATGCTTTCGCTTACGATTCATATCGATTATCTTCGATGTGTAAACGTTCGGCTCGCATATTTCCGTATTAGTCATGCACGGATTAACTACGCAAAAGCGGGCACTTTTAATGCACACGAGCGAGTCGATAGGCGACCATAAGCCCGCAAGTTTCAGCGTTCTGTGTAATATACGTACGAGTTCTAATTCTTACAGCGGCAGAATTCCATTTATCTCGCCTCAGCGAGCAACAAATAATTCATACACCTAAGGCTCGTGCAGCGTATCGCCTAATTTATTTCCATCGTACAAATTTCACGCTGCGATTAACCGATCGACGATCGAATTCCTTTCTTTTACGACATCTTCTATTTTACCTTCCTTGACCCAGTTGATCCAACTCGTAGCAGACATTTCACCTTTGCCTGTTCAAACTGCAGCTGCTACTGTCGGGGCTGGTTCAACCTTGCGTTCGAGTGACACCGCGCGAATCCTGCCGGTCGTACGCGTAAATTTCTCAAATCGTCATCCTCGACGTATATCGCCAAGTTTAGAACTCTACGAGGCATACAGGCGAACATACACACGGATTAAACGCGAATGGCCGCTTAAGCTCGCGCTTCAATGTCAGGGGAAATCGCTGTTCGACCACTTCCTGCGGCACGTTCACTTCCGTCTCGCTCAGGCTCTCTCGCGACTGATAATCTCCGAAGGCAGGTCGTACTGAAACGGCGGGCCGTGGTCGTTAATTTCTTGCCGGAGTGAAACCGGCACGGAGTGCGCAGCACCGGAGATCAAAGGATAATATTTCTCACACTGGCCGACAGTATAATCGGCACGCAATGTTTCCCTTCTCGTACACGTACACGAGAGGAGACTTCTCTCCCAATAAGAGAGCAGAGAGAGAGAGAGAGAGAGAGAGAGAGAGAGAGAGAGAGGTGAAGTTAACTCTTGGATTTTACCAATCGGTCCACGGTGTGGTGCACGTGTGCACTCGCGATTCGTGAAAATCGACGACACGAGCGAACGCGCGACACACTTTGCTACGACTCGCTTTCGCGTTCGCAAGTCGCTTAGGATTGGACACCGGAAGGCGAACGACCTGTCGATCGATGTATCGCTTCCGTGATCCGCTACGGGGTAACGATCGGTCACGGTAGATCGGCCGACGATTTTTTTTCTTTCCGGAGAAAATTCAGTCCGATCGGTCCTCTCGGCTTTGACGCGGTGAAACGCGCGGCGGATCGGATCCGATGCAAATATCGCGGCGGAAGTTTCCATTGTAAACTGTATCCTGGACGCTGCTTGCGCGCAAAACATTCGCGCGTTCTCGGTTCGTTGAGTTCGAGATCGTTTTGCGCGGCGCTGAAGAACTTTGCGCGTTTGAAGAGGACGTTGCGTTGGTCGGAGGGTTGAAAAAATGGCTGGTCGAAAAAACTTACCGCGATTTCTTCCCGATAAGATGGATTTATTACGCGCAGGATCTGCGTGGCCTCGCAGTTTTGGCATTCCGCAGTTTTAGTCCCGAGAAACTCGACCGAGGAGCACGACTCGGTCTTCTGGATGTATACGGCGCGTTTTAATCGCCAGCCTCATTGTCGGTTGCCCGTACGTACCAATAGCTTTCGTGGCCGCTGTAGAACACGAGGTAGTAGGAAGCATTACGTAAACTCACGCGTGTAGGATTTATTTTTCGGATTATGACTGGTGGGAGAGGAATGCGCCCAGCGACCTGATCTAATCGGACATTTATGGCGCTTTGACGTTATCTTCGATTCAAGGCGCGCGCTAAGTGTTTCTTGCAGCAGCGTGTTCCAGATTCGCTGTGGAGAGAGTGCAACGTAGAAACGTCGAGGAGACGCGATGGACCACGAAACTACGAACAATAGGTAGACACATGGCACGTTTTAGTCGCACGTACCGGCCAACTCGCAGCGAATATCCGGAATCTCGTACTTTTGCTTCGCAATGACGGGCATAAATCGAGGCCTACGAAAGCGAGAAAAAGAATGCGTAAAAAGGTGAGCCGCGACCGCAGACTGACGCGATTTCGCGATAGCTGGGATTTATTCGGCCTCTGCACCTGTCGCGCTCTTGAAATTTAAGCCTTCAGCGACGAGAAGCGCGATCCTACGAACGAAGATTCCGTACGTCGAGAAACTTGGACGAATTTTTCCTTCTCGCTTTCTCGCTCCTTTCTTACCGCTGCTTTATTCCTGCTTTCGCTGGCAAACTAACCGAGAGGACGTCTCCGCGAGAGTAATCACCGAGATTTCGGACGAGACACGATTAATTATTTCGTACGTGCAAGGATATATCGAACAGGTAGCCGAGTTGGCTAACGCGTACTTCTAGTTACACGCCTCTTACGCTTTATCGCATAGGTGAATCGCGATGTAGGACGAGCAGACTTCCGCGAGACGAGTGGAGAGGAGAGGAGACACGACTCGACTCGACTCGACTCGACTCGACTCGACTCGACGAGACAAGACGAGAGACGATGAAGACGAGAGATGCGCGAGAAGAAGCTAACGCGACTAACCGCACACGGTCCGAGCTGCATCATGGATCACGCGCTCGTTACAGAGGGACGAATCCGAATCGCTTTGCCTCGCGTAACTCAGATTCTCACGGATACCGTTTGGAGAAGATAAGGACACGGAACGGAGAATGACCCAGGTATCGGACGATTCGCGCTAATTACGCGTCCGCGTAATAATTACCGAGCGGGCCTCTGACACGATTAATCAAGTTGCCAGTATCACCGTATATAGACGCGAGAATAATTGAACTTTTGACGGGATCTTGCTCTAATGATATCGTTCGAGCAAGAAGGAGGCAGGCACGTTGCGTTCGTTGTTAATTCGCGTCAGGCTTCGTTGTCCTTGAAAGCGACGAAGAATCACGAGCGTGGCTTGCTCGGTTGATTACCGGGTAGGGTAGATCGCGATGCGTCAAAGCTCGATGAAAATCATCGGCAGTCTGGACGCGCGATTAAAGCCCTGTGTCCATCGATTAAAAGCCGGGATCGGCCGGTGTCCCTTTGCCGCTTATCGAGCTCTCATTTTCACCACTCTCGTGCTTTCAACCGGCGAGTCTTCGTGGAAGCTGGTGTTCCACGACGTCCCGCCAACTTCTCGCCATGTTCCGCACGACTACTCCCCATTTATCGCGTCCGACATGCAAGAATATCACCGCGAAGCAACCGAGAACCAGTCATCGTGCCATTAATTAGCCGGTTGACGCCTAGAAACAGGAATTCATTCCGGGGTCAGGCATTATCAATTGGTTTTATCGTTGGCGAGACCGTTACGGCGGGACACGTTCCGCCGGTTGCAAATAGAGTACGATGCACCCTGCGGCGCATCCAGCCTCTGTACATCTGCGATATCGAGAATCCTTCGAAATCTTGTAAAATCGATCGTTATTTATCTGCTTCGTAATCCGTCAGGATGTTTCTCTGGCGATTGCCGCCGCGTAACGACAGCCGCATAATACGGTCGACGCTTGGATTTCCGATAGTCGGACGAAACGTGTTCGAAGCTTGAGCGAAAATAAATCGCCGCATGGGGAAGAAACGTGGAAGATAAGAGAAAATTAGGCGTGGAAAAGGTACGGAGGAAGCGTTTATCGGCGCTCGGCTCGGTTGCTTCGGTTGCTTCGGTTTCCTCGGAGAGGTACGAACGACGTGTAAGGCCCAACGGGGAATAAGTCCCGATCGCCATGGTAACCGGTGACTCGGTCTCGCGTCTGGCCGTCGCGGATCGTGCAACTTCGATCCGATTCGTCCGAGTTCGTCCGAGTTCGTCCGTACTCGGGCATTTTCGTAGGAGCGAGGCCAACCGGTCGGCAGACGCAGTCTCCGCGCGACCAGTTCGATTCCGCACGTAGCAAGTGATCGGTGCTCGTGGCGTGTATGTGTCGCGTCGCGTTTACGTTCAATCTCCGTCTCGGACGTATCTCGCGTTTTGTTGTCACGTCTCGGCAACACGGTTGTGCGTTCTTTCGCGTCTCGTTCCGATCGTTGGAACATAGTACGAGGGAAGAGCGTCTCGCGAACGGCAACCAGTAACACTGGAAACCGCGAACCGTAGAGCAAAGAAACGGTGCACGTAGACTACCGCTTTAAACGCGCACCGTGTTTGCGAGAGAGCGCTGCACGCCCGAAGGCAAATACCTGTGCCTGGTTTCAAGTCGATCCGGGCCTCTGACACGTCGCTTCCCCGTAGGCCACTACTTTTCTCCTCGATCGGTGAAACGTGCTCGAGAACACAGGTACCTGAAACGGTATCTGTCTGCGTTCGATCCGTACGCACGGAAAAACAAGCGTGCAACGTCTCCTGTAAGACCAACGAAGATCCAGACTGAGAGAGAGAGAGAGAGAGAGAGAGAGAGAGAGCGTTACATACACGAGCTCTTGAACCTATCTACCTACGGCGCAATAAAAATCGTGCGATAGTAAACAGTGACCGGTTTTTTTCTATCGCTCCTTATCTCGCGCTTTCGTTTCTTCCACTGCTCTATCCACGCGTTACAGTTTCGAGTGAACCACGGTGTTTTGCTGCGTTTCTACCGGCATCGTTCGTCGACAAACAGATAGCTTGTGTATTCGCACGCGAGGCACGAGTGTATACACTCGGTGTGCACCGCGTATCCGTTCCGGGAACCACCTGTGGATTTCGCGCGAACCACCGAGTGACACACAGTGTTGTATACTCTTCTCCCCGTGGAAGAACACGAATCGTGTGCTGGCATGAGCTGAACCGCGTTATCGAAGGACGAGGCGCGCACAGCTCGACTCGCGCGATGTGCAAGTCGCAGTGAAGTATCGTTGATCGTTAGGTCGGTGTTAAAGCGGGTCGAATGATGACCATGTTCGGCACCCTCGTCCAGAGGCTCACCTCGCCGGTGACCTCACCGACGAGTCCTCGACGTCGTTTCAAATCTCCGTCGCGTTGGGAGGTGCAGAGCGATCCGGAGGACGATCCGGCCGCGCCAGTCCGCAAATCCAGAGCGAAGCATCTGCTGGACAAGCGCAAGAGCAAGAGCAGGGCGCGAGCTTTGAACGTGCATTCGGAGCAAGTGCAGATGTGCAACTCCGGATGGCACGACGCCGCGTTTCCGCCGCTTCGAGGTACCAAGAGCCTCGGCAGGCTCGATGGCATGAAAGAGGTGAGTGCTTCTACTCCGTTCGAATATTTTCGCCAAGCTGATGATACGCACGTTTTACGGGATTACGATACCTGGAATTCACGAGCAGCGTTGTTCGTTGCGTAACGCGATTAAGCAAGGTAACGTCGAAATTCCTCCGACGTGTCATCATCCAGACGATTCGCATCGTTCTTTGGAATTTTTCAGTTTAATCGGTCACGGGAGCGTGCATTTGACGATCAACCCTTCGTTTTACAATGTCGGATTCGTGGCGTTCGCGGATTGTAGCGACAGAAACGACGAGCAATTCGTTTGCTACGAATGCTTCGACGCAACGAACCGATCGAACAAAAGTTCACAGCGCTTCACGTGCATTACGTTTACACGAATATCTGGCGATCGCTTAAGCGGTTGGAGAAATCGCGAAACAAAAGATAAATAAACAAGGTTCGAGTATCTCTGGATTACAGGTACGAACGGAGGTGTTCTAGTAGAGTAACTAGCAGGAATTTCCGTCTCGCGTTATTCCACGAATTCGAGAACGATAGTAAACACAGAGCAGTCGAACGACGGTAGACGCAAGTGGTTTCTAAGCCGCGTCTGAAGTTTTTATCACCGATAACGCTACACAGCTGTACGACTTTAATCGAAAACAGGTTTCACCGTTTTCCATGCCGAAACTGGAACTGAAACCGCGACCTGTCGCGCGGCTCGTGGAAAATTGGGATATTAGGTTGCGGCTGGAATCAATTAGTCGGAGTGGCGAGGCCTGCGCGTTTTCTCTGCCCGATAGTTTTTAATTAAATACGATTGGAAACCCGAGGATGTGCATGCCGCAACCTGATTGCATAATTGCATCGCAACGTAATACCAGTTTTTAAACGGCCGTTTTTACTATGCTCTCGTGTTCCCGTACTCGCGAGTTTCGCGTAATCCGCGCGCGTGGTTATGTAGGCAAGCGTTAATGACTTTTTATTTCGCCGCGCGTCGAAATGTTGCGGCCATTACTTCGTCGTATCCGTGGCACGCTCGTTCCATCGTGTAACCGGAACACCGGATAGCTCGAAGAAAGAAAAAAAAAAAAAAAATTCACCGAGCGAGCGGAATTTCTCGCTTGCCTCGTGTGTTTACTTCGCCTTGGAACGGATCGACTCGTAACTTGCCTCGCGATTATCGACTATTCTCAACCGCGAATGTTTTCATCGTTCTCCGCGCGTAATATCGATTTCTAGCTACTTCAAATATCAACGTACGTACGTACGTACGTACATTCGGGATTACCAGGCAATCGTCCGAACTGGTTTACGTTAACCGAACGCGTTCTCTGGCTTCCACGGTGGAACCGATCAAAGAGGTAATTGATCTCGCTTCTCGTCTTGCTTCGCTGTTTCAATTCCAAGCACGATTGCCAATGTGTCGCTGCGATTGCTTTGCAACGGGCTTGCATCTCGTTCCACAGACACGATTTCCGGCGTATTACGCAAAATTATGCAAAATTATCGTAGTAATTAAAGAGAGGGAAGACGATTAATTAAAGAGGGTGGTAGGTGAGATTGCGAAGGGTAGGCCGTAGGACATATTCTCAGCGAGAAGGGAAATTTGGTGAAATTTACCCGAGAACGTACCATTATTTGCGTCATCTTATCGATGTAAGTCATTCGGCTTTATTGGTCGCGACGAACATCCATCCATCCGATGGTATAGAGATGCAAGTACGATACCGTACGACGAAAATTGCGCGCATCTCGCGGGTTGCTCGCGCGTGTTTGCTGGCCGGCGATGAAAAAGCGTACTTGGAAGCACAGCGCGGAAAAAGGACGATCGTAAAATCGGCAGCTTTCACCGAGCGTAATGCAATAGCGTGGCTCGTTCGTAAGTTGAGCAAATTGTGCTCTCTCCGTAAAGCGGCGAGCCAGTGGGTCGCGAAATTGTGGGTAGAGGACGGAACGACGGTGCGCGCGGACGGGGCGGGTTCGGTGCGCGTAGCTGCCATTAAATGTCGTCCGCGGCTGTGCGGCGCGATTCGTAATTCGACGAAATTGCACGGTTTTAACGACTCGGTATTCGAACGACGAAGGCCCACCGACAGGCTTTTGTGCGTTTCTCTGGCCGGCGCCACACACGTGCACGCGCGTCTATATAGCATGCGTGTGCAACGGGGGGTATTAAGCCGGCCGGTAAAAGCGGACGTTGCCAAATGTTCGTAATTCGAGCGACTCTTAACTCTTAACGACGACAAGACTTTCGTCGTTCTTTCCCCTTGCGCAGCCGGGTTGCAGCGTAGCTAACCTTCGTCAACTCGGTGTTCCCCGAGCAGACATTGCCCTTTTTTCTTTTCGCCCGCTCTTTCGCCAGGGTACGCCAAGTGCCATTAATTTCGCGTGGAAAAAGAAAGAAGATGGATCTCGTCGAACGCGTTAGCGCTATGTAACTCCCGGTGGTACGCGCGCAGCCCTTAACGACTACCTCGCTCCCCTTTAGCCGAACGCGAGAGGAGACGAGAGGACGCGCAGCGCAGCTCTTGTCGAGCAGCAGCGACTCGTGCAATCGCTGCAGATAGGGATCTGCCTGGGCGCATCTAGTTAAATCGCGAACCGTACTCTCTCTCTCTCTCTCTCGCTCTCTCGTTTCTCGCTCTCTTACTCCGCGAGACACAAGGAAGTGGCGGGCCGCCTCTCTCGATCAGATAACATCGACGATCGGACGTGATGGAGCACGGTAGCCGAATATCCTCAGCATCGGCTCGCGTGAACGTTTGGTCGATTTTTTCCTCGCGCGCCTCCGCAGCATCCACGCCCAGGGGTCCTTGAACGCGCCGAGACCTTGAACCACCTTCCAGCATTACCCACGGCGTGTTTATCCCATCGAATAAACGAAATACGAATGTTTGGCATTTACGTTCGATACGATACTTGCGAACGAGTCGAACGAGTCGAGAGAAGTGGGATAACAAATTTGAAGAGAATTCGCCGATTCGACGATCTTAACGTGGTGGATAGTTGCGAATACTGCGTTTAAGAAGCTAAGGCACCGAGTACGTAGGTACGTTGTACGATCGAGTATAAGATTTTGGTCGTTGGAAACCGGTGCCAGAGGGTAGACCGACTGAAATTCCTCGTTGATTGGAAAGCAACCTTGCGAGGAAGCTCGTTGGCCCGGAGGCTTAGCACGAACCGCGCGCATTCCGAAACTCTGAATCAAACCTCGTTTTCGTTCGCCATAGCGGCGTGGAACGCCGTACCCGCGAGCGATCGTTGCCGCAACGAGCTGTGTCTGGCGTTCAGAAAAACTTTGAAAATTCGGAAACTCTCTTTCGTCGATGCTCCCTTTCGCGTGCAAAGATGAAACGAAATTACCAGCTTGATCGATGCGTTTTCTTCGCAGGATTTACGCGCCAGTTGGCCTAAACGCGAAACGAACGACGAGAGCAGCCATCAATTTCGAATATATCACAGCCAAAAGGGATTAGCGGAATACGCGGCGGGTTTCGGCTCGCGTTTTTATTTGCCAGAAATCCGCGTTGCTTTTTGTCCAATGGAACGAGCCAGTTCGCCGCGGGTGTCCCTGCCATTGTTCGGACGAATTCGAAAAGACGAGCCAGAGAACATGCTAATTGTGAATATGAAAATCCCGACGGGGGTGTTCGTTGGCCATCGGTTTCGTTCTTTACGACAGATACCGGACATCGTCTCTCTCTTTTTCTCTCTCGAACCGCTCTGTAATCTTCGCTTTTTTCCGCATCCCTTAACGTCCACAGGGCCAAAGGAGTTACCACACGCTGCACCATTGCCGCGGGCCAGCGGATTTCGTAGAAAAACGAGTCTTGTTGATGGCAAAAAAGTCGAGAGGTCTCTCGAAACGTTTTGACCGTGACATTCTTCGATCGTCGTAGCTCGTTCCTTCCACCTGTCCTTGATCCTTCCTAGAACATGCTAGATTCTGTCGTTGAGAACGTTGTTTAGATGTAAATGCCCGATCGAGAAAAGAGGTGGGGCAAGAAGCTAATAAAATACTCGCGAACGTATACGAACCGGAGGTGTCCGGAACGCGCGAGCTGGAAGCTTTTCGCGCGCTCGATCGTTATCCTAATTACTTTGACCGTTTTCTGCAATTAACTCTCCCTCTCCTGGCCCCTCCCAACATCGTTGCGGTATCTCGTGAGATAGTTCGAACAAACCGATTCACCGAATGCCCTTCTTTTTTTACGCGATTCTTCGAAATCGTTCGCGTCTTGGTTCGCGAGCGGCTTTTCGCACGGCGTTTCCCCACGCTTGCAGTTTGATCGATGAAACGCCGCCGTAGCGCGACCCCGACGCGTACGAATAATCAAACGAGCCGTGACATTAGTAGCGTTGTCAGAATGTAAACGCGCGTGGAGGAAGACGCGCGATGGTTCGGCGAAACAACGTACGGCGATACCGGAACCTTGCTCTTTGGCACATTTCGATGGAAGCTTCTCGGAAGTGGATGAAAACGTGGCTAGTTGCCCGTAACTTACACGGGCGGATGGGAAAATAACGATGAGAAGTCAGCGATAGGAGGCTGTAATTAGTCAGCCATTAAGTGGAAGCGCAGGTAGAAAATGTACATCGGCGGTGGATTGGCGCTTTTCAACCGTGTCGTCCTTTCTCAGGCTCTCTCCCGCCACAGGCTTTTCATTTCGTTGTTTTCAGTTTTTCTCAACTTCCACTCTCGCGACCGTAACAGCGCGTGGCGAATGAAATATCAACGCGATGAATCGTCTCGTTACACCTGGCTATCAGGGCGTGCGCGAATTCACTGGCCCAAAACTATCGTTCGTTCACGGCCAGATCGTTTCGTTAACGAAGGTAATCGCGTCTCGTCGCTAAGACGACGACACGCCTTCCACCAAGGAAAAACAAACTGCGGAATATTTTCGCGGCTGCCACTTGCTGCTGTCTAATTTTGTCCGAGCGGCATCGTTACCTGCCGGGGAAATATAGCCGCGTTAACGATCGCAATTAGATTCGAGACAATTCTCTTCTTTCACTGTAACTCCTCTCGCTCTTTCTCCTGCTCTCTCTCCTGCTCTCTCTCCTGCTCTCTGTCTCGTTAAAAGCGCTGCACACGGCCGAGGAAGCGTGGTGAATTCGTTTGTTTTGTTCCCGATGCGATCCAGTTATTCGCAGTAATTAATAGCTACCGGTTACCGAACGTTGCTTTATATTTATATACGCCCGTTCGTTAACTTTATTTCGCCTCGCAGTTCATTTTTCTCTTCTTCTTTTCTCTCGGAATGTTTAAACAGCTTAACAGTTTCGTTAGAAAATCAGCCACGGTGGAATCGCGATGTACGTACGCGCGTACACAGCTAGAAAACGAAAACGGCTTTGGCACTATCTCGCTGGCGATCCACGAGAAATGTCGTCGTTTCGATCGTAGCTAGATTTAGCGCGTTCGATAAGAACGCGGCGTTTTCTCCTTCTCTTCGTTTACGCGACTTCGTGGACGACAGACGGTTAATCGGGCTCGCGTTTCAGCTTCGCTCGATAAACCGAATCTATCGTTTCTGTAACAAAGACCTTCGTTCATGATCGGACCTTAACTCTCCGTGTTTTATCCCCTGGCCGTAAAATTAAGCAAAACCGACTGAAATATTTCCTCGTATCGTTTCGTAGAATGCGAGGAAACAAGTAGTCGGAATAAAATTAAAAATGAAAGAGAGCTCTGTAGAAGAAGAATTGTCGTTCGTTCCGTGACCGTGAACGAAGAAGGCTTGTATTTATATCCTGGAATATCCAAGTTTATCGAACTTTCTCCGTAATTCTCTGTAATTCTCGGTTCATAGACCACGGAGTAACGCGATATCGATCCAGGCAGGGCGTTTCGATGGTAATTGGCCGACACAGGCCGTTAGAAAACGCAACATCATAGAGCATTCTTTCATTATGGAATCAGATGGTATCTTCTCGAGGCGTGCTCCCATAATTCAATTCTCCGGTCTCACACGAGTTTCGTGCGAAACTCCTCGCCTCGCAATCGCGACGCATTTTCCTCCATACGCTTCGCGATGCACGATGCGAGATGATGATATCGAGAATGGCGTATCAACGAAAGAAAGATACCACGGCTCGATGGTATATCGCGTCGATTAGGCTCGTTCGAAGCGATCGCGGAGCAATCGATCGAGCATAGAACGGTTGCCTCGAATATGCCCATAGACCAGGTAAAGTTCGATCCGATGCTGAAACTCGATGCTGAAGCTCGACGAATAAACGACACTGCGTAATATTCTTGCGAGTATGATATTGCCTGGGAACGATATTAGGAAGCTTATTGCGAACAGCGTAATTAGACGGCGGATGTTTGTGAAAATTCGGAGGAAATAACGTGTCGAGAGAAAAATTTGTCGAATACTTTGTACGCGTTTCCGTATTGTACGAACTCTGTGTATCCTTACACGTAGAAGAAAACGCTTGGAATTCCTACGTTCGTCACGACGTACGTTCTTTTCACGGCTATTCTCGCGTCTACGGTGACGGTGGATAGCATTTTTAGAGCACGAAATATTTTACCGAAGGAACGGAGCGCGAAGGGCTAGATCTGCGATTAATTCAACATTACGATCTTCCTTGTAGCGGAGAATCTTTAAATCTTCCGTGGTACGATTACATCGATCAACGTTAATTCAATCGTCGATTACCGATAATCCCTAATTGGCTGTGGTGTAAAGGAATGTACTAACGCTGCTCGGAGGACGCGCGTTCTTGTTGAACGAGTCATTCGCCAGATGCTTTCACCTAAATGGAGGGAACAATGAACGTGGAAGGGTCAGTAACTGCGTAACGAAAAGGCGGAAAAGGGGCGCGAGTCACCGTTGTACGCTGGCCGGCTGTAATGCAGTGAAAACGAGGTCTTAACGACCTCGACATTAAGTCGCCTCGTCGCGTCTCCTTTTCGCTCTTGCCGGTTGCTCGTTGTTCTAGTCGTGATTGTCGGCCGTGTCAGAGATCCTCGACCCGGAGAACGCGAGGTTCGGGTTAAACGGAGAATTAACGTCGCGCCAGGGACAAAGTGGCTGAAAACGAGCTTTATAGTAGCCTAAAAGACACGATTAAAACGGACGAAGAAATAGTCTTTTCTTTTTTTTTTTTTATAGCCGTGGCCTACCGTGGTTAACCTCTTAGCCTAGCGATTCTATTAAAAATCGAACCGCTTTCTGTCGTTCCAACGTTACACGTTTTTTTGACCTCGCGTAGCGTCGAAAAGTAGCGCACGAAGTCTGCGATAATCAACGATTATACGAATCTCGTAAGACGAACGATTTAAAGGGATTGCGCTTGCGAGAAACGAAACACGCTCGACCTGCTCGATAGCCGGCCCTCTCTGCCTCTTTTCGTCTTTGCCCGATACGATTGCGTTTAATCAGCGTCGACGAAACATCTTTCATCGAGCCTGAATCTCGTAGATGGTCGATATCGAACGTTTATCGGCAGAAATTCGCGTATATATCTTAATTAACGCTTCGTACGGACGTCTGGCGATGCAGAACCGCATTCCTCTCGACTCTCGTGCCGGATTAATTGCTACTGCCGACGAAATATTATTTTCGGCCGGCGAACGCGACGTTCGACATGCATGCTCGGCAAAATTACAACCCGTGAGCGTTCACGTTCGAAGTATCCAAGGTACCGTTAGCGAGTTAACCAACGTAGCGCACGAAATGTTGGAATGACGGCTTCTCCGCTCCGTGCTATGGTTCTCGCAGCTTCTCTAATCGCATCGCAGGGGACCATTGTTTCGCAGTTGGAAGAAAAATTGGAAAGAGAACGGGGAAGGTGGAACGATGCCCTCGCGTTTAGATCGCGATTCGTTGGCGGACACGTCCCGCGTGCGCTCAGCTACGTCCAGGACATTTGTACGTGCGCTATCTCTCCAGTCAGCACGATTAAATCATCGACCAGTGAAAATCGTCGATCGTGTAGCTGTACGCTCGGTTGTCGCGAGGCGAACGAGCTCCGATACGAGACGGCTTACTCATCGGCTTGTTATTCGCGCTATCGATTTTACCGCATACCTAGGCTGTCTATTATTGTCCCGGGGCTCGACCACCGCAGCCTCTCTGTTTATTAATTACGCCGATTATACAACGCTTATCTATATTTCACATCCTCGCTTGCGTACTTACGCGGCCGTCTCGCGGTGTCGAGTCACACTCTAATCGCGTTCAACAGATCGGCATTCCGTATATTTCGTATCTCGGCATTTGCGATGCTTTACGGCCAATCGAATAGCTTAACCCCGCTGAACTATCCGTTCCATTCGTTATCCTCTGAGAGACAGTGAGAGAGAGAGAGAGAGAGAGACTCGTAAGCTGTCCCGCACCATTCGCAAAGCAACGACCCGTACCAGGAAGATCGATTCTTTTCCTCCGGTAAACGAAGCTGCAGTCGAATTACGTTTTGAGAAACGCGATCGAGGGCCACACCGATCGAATGCAGATACCGGTGGCGAAGATGCGCGCGGAACACGAGGACGAAACGAACGAACGAACGATCGCCACCGTTAAACAGACTCGATGGACGATGCCGATTAAAGAGTCCTGCTTGCTGGATGCCAGGTGTGGCTGGTTTACGCGAACACGATTTTAGACCCGTTGTACTTTATTGGCTATTAGTTTGATTTGCGGTAAGTGGCTCGTTACGCAATGAATGCCATCGATTTCTGCCGCGGGTGCACGCTTCCATTGCCGTACCTCGAACTCGATAAAATCGATCGGTATCTCGAGCGCGGTACGGCTGCCCAACAGCGTATTAGCACCGATCTAGTTGCTCCACGTACCACCGCACGCTCCTTGCGATCTTGCATCGCGATCCTCGATCGCACCGCGGGACATGCTTAATTCGAATTACGCTAATTGACGAGATACGACCGTCCTATGTACATTGCTCTCTCTCTCTCTCTCACTCTTTCTATCTCACTCTCTCAGTCTCTGTCTCTGTCTCTGTCTCTGTCTCTGTCCGCCGCTATACATAATACATGCAGGATGGCGCGCACCGGAAACGGAGAATGAAGTCTTCGTTGGCTCTAATTCGATCGAGCGGATTAGATGGCGAAGCGGTTGCTGGCCGTCGGCTGGCTCGCGTTAATCCGCGTTATATTTTCGTTCTTTATTGCACGCGATGCTAACTGCCGCGATGGGATACTCGAGCAACGACACACGTACCTACGCGTCGCCTGTCCAGGGATCGTAAATATTTGATATCACGATCGAGAGAATTTCCTGCAGGACGGGTACTACAAATTTCAAGTTTTTCTCCACTTTGCAACTTCCGGCGGATTATCGTGAATTTTTGCCACGACAGAAACGTAGATGATCGACACAGCCGTTCTTTAAAAAGTTACTAAGCCTCGCGAGGCTACTCGATCCTCGAAATTAGGCATTTCACGCCAAGAAAATTGTTCTTCTCAGCTTGTTTAATCTCGCTCTCGTTGTTTCAGTCGGGCGGCATGTTTCTCGCGTTCCCAGCGAGCGTTCGAATACCGCGTTTCGGAAATTTCGGAAATTTTCCTAACCGATTTTGCGTGGGTTCGGTGACGCGACGTGGAATCGGTGGCGCGTTGAACAGGCGTTTGGTGTAGACAGGACCTTGTTCCACGCAGAATACGGCCCTCGGGAATGCCGAAGGTTCCGGTTCTGATTCATTGTCGCGTCATATATCTAGACGCCGGTGCCTCCGTCTCTGTTGCGTGGGTTGGCACGCACGCAGACGCGTGCAACTTGACCGCAGCGATACATATTTGCCGGCTGAACGCGGCAGAAAGAGAAAGCCGAACCGTGGAGCTTAACGCGAAAAAGAGAAAGAGCCAGGACACGAAGCAAGGGAGACTCGAAGAGCCGGCAAAGAGAAGTAACGAGCATGCCTATCCGCGCCATTCATATTTCCTGGAACACAAGCCTCCTCCGTCGGCCGCGGCCCATTTCATTTAACGCGTTACGGCCGATACGTTATCGTCCCTCTTGCGTCTGCCCTTTTTCGTTTTTTTTTTTTTTTTTTTTTTAATTTTCTTCGCAGTTACTTCATAGCGATACGTTCGGAAGACAGACGATTGTCGTCTCTTTTCCAATACTCGCAGCATCTGCTTCGCCAACTTTCTCTTCTTATTTGCGATTTTTTTTTAAATCTCTTCCATCGATCTTTCGTTGTCAGTATTTCGGCTCTCTTCGAGTCTCGTAGTACATTCAGCAAGCGCACCCGAGTATCTTGTATTACATCAACGTACAGCGTAGCCAAAGTGCAGATCGGGTGCTGGTGAAACACGAGTTGCACCGTACGTCGTATCGATTTGATTATTCTTAACACTAAACCTACCGACACTTGTCGTATATTTATCGACCGCTCGGGTAGGACAGACTAGAAATTTTTCTTAGAGAAAAAGAGCAAACTAGAAGTAGATACCGAAGGATGTATCGTATGCGTATTTTACGAAAAGTCATAGATCAGCAAGCGATCCGATAACGTTTGAATATGGTAAACTTTGCGTAGCAATTTCAAAGCGGTCAATTTGACCGCTATGGTAGGTTTAGCGTTAAATTGAAATGGTTCGAGCAGCGTCGACAAACTTTTTCAGTCGTCCGAGTACAGCTGCGCGCTACTACTGGAGAAGAAAGAAATCGAGGATGTATCCTTGATGGAATTCGACGACGTAGCCCGCTGACGAGTCACACCGCGATGTCTCTCCGTGCAGCTGCATCTTTTTCGTTTTTCCGGTGAGCGTGCGCTCGTTCGTGGCACACCCTGCTCGCGTCGTATTACAAGCGTCGTTCCAACCACATGTCGAAATCGGCCGTAGACGATTCCCCGCCATTGTTTGCAAACACCTACGAGCGAGCCAGGTATTTTCCTTTCGCGTTCGACCGCGACGCTTACACGCGTCTTCCAGGCGCGTTCGATCTTCGCTCGGTGAGCCAGATGATCCGATCATTAGGCAGTCGAGAGGCGTCTCGATCGACCAAACGATAATCCGTCGGTCTACGCTCGTCTTGGCCTTTACCGAGCTCCATGAATCGAGCCTAGCCTATCGTAATTTTAAGACACGGTCTGCCGCGGAATTATTTCGCGGGAAACCGGTAAAGAGTATAAAAGAGGCGCGATTAATTGCACGCTTTAATTAATCTCGTTGGCTCCGATCCTACCGTACGTATTGCGTCCGCGTAAAGATTTCTTTCGAGCAAGAGATGGGAAAGGATTTCGAAAGATTTTGCTCAATATCATTGTAAATTACATTTTATTATGTCGTTACGCGTTTATACATCGTCGTGGAATTTCTGAGAAATTTCCAAGGTTTCACTCGGTTCTCACAGTAACCTCACGAACTCGCTACAAAGACACTCCTTTCGACTATTACCAATTCACGGATTTCGTTCTGTAACGCCACGCTGTTCGATCCATTTTTAACAGCCACTCGTCGACTCGCGAAACTACGAAAACACGCGAGTCAGAATGTGAAACGAGCAACCGACGATCAAAATTCCCGGTCGCAGCTCGCTCGTGATCTTCTTACGTGACCGGCGAAAGCAACGAACGCATTTCGGTTTCACCTTCCGAAAAACGCTTCTTTCGAAACGCCGGACGCTCGGTTAGACGACGAAATGGAAAAGTGCCTTTGATCGATTTTCTTTCCCACGCGTTCCAGCATCGCCCACGTACCTTCTGCTATCTTTTGCGACGACCAGCAAGTACCACAAGCGCATACGTTGCGGTGTACGCGTGCGCAAACGCGTTGCACGAGCGAGTCGCATAGCAGCACGCTGCACCCACCCGCTAGCTCCGAGTACCGATCGATGATCCATCGATCGCGCGAACGATCCACCGCGGGTAGTCCCCGGCCAATATCACCGAGAGCGAGATTTATCTGCGGGCATGCTCTCTCGGTCAGCATCCGTGTACACGTCGCCGTTGTCGGCGCTTGTACGTACACGATGCCGGCTGTGTGCGCACCATAGGCCCCTGTAGGCGAATAGGAGATCAGAGTGCCTGCTCTTCTTCGTCTTTGTCGATCGTCGAAATTGTAACGTTGCGCAGGGTTGCGATGTTTGTCGAGTCGATTTCGGTGTCGGTGCATGCTACGTCGATCGCGAAGCGCGGACGAAGTAACAGCGTATGCACGCTAGCTCAGGAAGGTACTCGAAGGCTTCTAGAAACTTTACGTGGGTATATTGGGCGCGTTGCGCGTAACTCGTCGACAGCATCGCGATTATATTGCGTTCAAATTTGAAACAAATCTAGGAGTCCACGTAGAAGTTGCAAGACAGTCGCCGCGAACGTTACACCTGCTTGAACAGTCGATTGCTGGTTTATTGGGAAACAGGAACGTTCGACGAGATCATCTTGGGCGCTAATTATAGGAAATCGTGGTTCTGTGCGTTACGATATTACGATATTCGCGTTTCATTACGGTGCTAATGGAATTTCGAACATCGTCGCGAATATTATCGTTCTAAATATATCGCAGCTGCGTGTGTCGTTGTACGTTCTTCTACGATTCTATTTATCACAGAAGGATCGTTCCATTCGCCGCAGCTCCGAACTACGCCTCTCTTCTTTCCCTTTGCTTTCGTCTCGCTAAATCTATAGGCTCGTAAACTGATTTGTATGAAATATGCGCTTTTGTGCACACGAGCTCTCTTGATCGCGATCTCTCGTTCGTATTCGTTCGCTTTGATACGCGTCGGATAAACGTGCACGCACTCGAGCGCCTCTTGCCCGCCATAGAATAGGAGAGGTATGATTTAAGCGCTGCCCGACGTGCACCGTTATACGCCAGATTGCCGTGGTTCCACGCGAATTCTATTCCAGGCTCGATATTTTTAACCGAAATCTCTTTCGTTTTCTCTAATCGCCGCTTTTTATCTCCCTTTTCACGGGCTACTACCCTTCGCGAGTTCGCCGTGAACTTCTCGCAGATCGCTTTCCATTATACAGATTTCTATCGTAATACCTTTGAAAAAGTGAAAAGATGCGAATATAAAGCAGTTAGGTAAAATACTAAAATAATACCTAACGAAACTACCGTTTAAAGCCTGACTGAAAAATAAAAAATTAAAAAAAAAAGAGCGACGATGTTGCAAACACCGTTTTTTAAATCTACCCTGGAATTTGCTCCGATACGCGTATCGTCTTCTTTGGAATACGGACGGACGTTGAAAATTCGAACGTCAGTCGCGAACTTTGCGCAATGAGATTGAGAAATTGAGAAACGGCGGAGTCGTTAGACTCGGCGTCCGGCTCAATTACGAATTATAACTCCATCACCTGTTACGGACAATTGTCCAAATATACCTACGCTACCGTTGGTAAACTCGCCATAGTTTGGCTGGTTCGGGGAAGATTTAGTCGACAGGTGCGAAGATCGCGCGACCAAACCAATAAAGCGGACTCGGAGAGTGCTGCTCGGGAGGACGAGTCGTCCCGTAACTCCATTACTTATACATTCGTGCGGCTGGCTCGGCGAGTCGCCGCGTTCTCTCTCTACCCCATAATCTACGGCGTACAATGTCGTCTGATTATGGCCGGGCCGATATGTCGTTGATTCGGCCGGGTCAAACCTACGCGCGTTATTCAAATATTAAGCCAGCGCTCGCACACGTACGTGTGTCCCTTTAGCCCCGGTGGACGCTTGTATTCTGTCCATTACAAAAACGAGCAGCGGGAGTCGAACGCGAGATCGAGAATTCGCTGAACTCCGACTCCCCGGGTCGATGAACTCTCTTTGGAAAAAGTTCTTCCAGCCCTGCGAACGCGATAACCCGCGATTTTTCCTTAAATGCGCACTCGCGAAACTTCGCTCGTGAATTTCTTCCAAGCGAAATATGATTTCTCTCGCAGAATCTTCGAAACAATCCCTCTTCCGATCCAAACACCGATTCTACGATATAACAGAGACTTCGCTAAGTGTTTTAGAGATTTTTTTCAGAACGTAGTAGAACGGCCATCTTCCTCTTTGCTATCCGTTAATGCTTGTAATTTCGTAAAGTACCGTTCGAACCACGTCGGTATTTATTATGCGTGGAGTACAGAACGTTGACAGATACGGCGGTGAATCGATCGAAGCAACGAGCAGAGGAACGAGCATCTGGTTGTTAGTTTAACGGGGGAAGACACTCGAGGTCGGTTGGCAGGAATTCTCGCGAGTACGAATCCCCGGTAAATTTGCATCACAATGCCAAATCAAGTTGGCTCGGAGGGGAAAGGATGGCGGAACACGTGGTCCAGGCTCGAGATGTTCCGCGAAAGAGGCTTGGCCCCTACGAGGACGCGTACATACTTAAGTACTCTCGATACGATGGTACACGCGCGAACGATTCACCACAGGGTTGTGTTCCCTCTGCTTCCGTCTCTCCTTTAGCATACTTCTTTCTCTTCTCCGTCTTGAAATTTACAAGGGATCTTCCCAGATGACGTACGTTTACAGCATCTCCTCGCACCTTCTTTTCTTCGGTCGTGATTTACGCATCTCTCGCGACAGTCGCGACGATTTTCCAAACACCTTCGATCTTCTCGTATCTTCTTCGCTATTCAGAGGACGAAAGAAGAGGAAACTCGCGCGAAGCAGTCGATTTGATCGATCCAAGGATCGAAGATCGATTTTACGCTTTGCCCCTGACTGTCGAAGTGGTTGTCACTTCTAAGAGAACTCTACATCCGATCGGTTTAGCTGGCAAATGCATTTGTGAATTTACGGGAAGAGTTAGAAGATATTAAAAGATGATTGTTCATGGAGATGTAGAGTTTTAGGGAGGGTGTCGAAGTGGTTAACGCTTCTAAGTAAACTCTACATCTGTACCGAAAATTAATTTTCTAACTCACTAAAGCCATCGACAGGTCATAGACAAAAGACAACCATAAGACAAGAGACAGGCAACGATGGCTTCGGTGAGTTAGAAAATCAGTCGGTGCAGATGTAGAGTTTACTTAGAAGTGTTAACCACTTCAACACTGACGACTGTTCCGACGCGTCGTCGCTCGATTTTCTAGGCCAAGTCGATTTTCATGTTCGTTTCGGGCGTCCTTTCCACCGATCGCGTTTAGATATCGAACGACGCGACCTGGATCGCGATTGGATACCGATTTCATTCGGAAACGCCTTGTCCTTGGACGAGAATTTCACGATATCCACCGTTTGCGCAATTGCGCCGCACCTTCGTTTTTTCTTTTTCTTTTCTTTTCTTTTCTTTAATATCAATTTGCACCTGTGACTCGTGGCTGTCTCTGGGAAAGGAGTCGCGAGAAGTCAGGTTGCAGCACGTGCACGATATCTTAACGCAACACTGTCGCTCACGGTGCAGGCAAGGTAGGCGATCTGGAAGAGATCCGTTCTCGCGTTTCCGCCATGCATGATCAGTCAGGCGAATGGTGTATGTAACGTCCAATGACGTTCGAGTTTACGTGCAATTACTTCCGAATGAAAATGGTTCTTTTTTTTTTTTTTTTTGCAATCACGCCGGTCGATTAACCTTCGTTGTATTGTTCAAGGAAGATTTATTCCTCTACACTCGAGTTCCCTATATAATTACCATGGGAATAAAAGAAACTTTTTCCACGATAGTGCTGTATAAAGAATCAACCTTGTTCCAATTGCCTAATAAAGACGACTTATATACTTACGTTTATTTCCCTGTGTTAATCACACTATTTCTAACTTCGATAAACCACCGACGATTTGTTTTTCTATATCCCGGTTAAGCCATGCTATTCGTCACGAATGAAAGAAACTTTCCTCCACGATCGTGCACCGTAATGGATTCTGGCCTGCACGATTATACATACGTTCGATTCCTGTGAAAGAAATGCAGCCATTTTCCACGTTCGTGCTCTCCAAAGAACGCATTCTCGTTCGATTAACCACCGAAGACGTTTACGCATATCGTGTAAAACGTAGCCTGGCAGGAATAGAGTGGAAGAAGTGGCTGGATCTCGAAACGTATGCGAATCCACGGTCTCCCGTATTCCCATGCGCGCACCAGAGAAATCCTCGGCTGGAACCCTCTCTCCCTCGAGAGTCCCTAATACGTTTTTATTTCATAAGGGTCGCGCTCGGTACGTTTCCCGATTTGTATGGCGGAGGGCTGGAAAGCAGCCCGCAGCAGCTGTCGTCTTGCTAGACCGCGCGACGAGACACGTCGAGCCGTGTGACGGACGTGAAAAAATGGGGGCTCATTGTGCATCTCTGACGCCGTGAATCTGTTCTCGCATCGATTTCACGGGGTCCTCTGTGTTCCCATTTTCTCCCCCTTTCTCCCTCTTTCTCTCGCTCGAACTTTGGACGAACTTTGGGAAGCGAAAGAGTAAAAGAAACATGAAAACAAGCGCCGGTGAAACAGCGAGTCTTTCATTTTTCCATTAAGACGTCGCGCTCGTTGCACGTTCACTCGCTCGACGCGTTCCTCGTTTCGACTCGCTCTCGAGGACCACCCTCGTTCTCCGTGTACAACGCGTCAACGGGGTAATTAGTCTTGGACCGTGACGTAATACGGCGTCGTTTCTACGGAGGGAACCAGGACGATGGAATTTTCACCTTTGACTCGCCAAGGTGAGCGTTAAACGTGAAATTATTACGAAACGCAGCGAGTTTCTTAAGAGACCGAAGTTGTAATTATCGGACTCGGCACGTCTATGATTCAACGACAAATTTCCAGGCGCGAATACATCGGCATATACGTAATCAAATGTACAGAGGATCGTAGTAAAACACGAGATTCATCGACGACGTACTGGATCGTAAAACTACTTTCCTGTAAAAAATGGCACGGAATTGCGACTCGTCGCGCGTTTCGCTTGCAGTCTTCGAACGAGATATCGCGCGAACTTTCTTAATGGTTGAAAACCGAGCACGATTTTTCACTCTCGATCAACGAGAAAAATTAGATCGTTGCTTAGATCGGTACTCTCCCTTGAGTACGCCACTTTCCCTTTCGTATTCGACGAAGAACGCGTGTTTCTTTTTATCCATGGCGATTCCACGAAATTTACGGAGCATAACGAGGAGGTGGCGAGGCAGTTTGGCGGCTCGCAAGGGAACGTTCCAACAAAAGCAAGCCTGAAGAAGCAAGGGGAAGAGAGAATGAAACAGAAAGAGAGAGAGAGAGAGAGAGAGAGAGGGGAGGTGGAGCGAGAAAGAGGAAAGATAAAGGGAGAACGAACCGGAAGGAGGCATCCAACAGGATGCGAGCACGTCCTTTCGGCATTGTGTACAGCACCGGAACTGTGGGAAAACTTCCACACTAGCCAAGTTAGTCTCGCGTTAACGTACGAGTCGCGAGGTTTTATAAATATTTCATCGCGGCGGACGCGAAAATTGCGATGCAGCGATTCCAGCCGGTCGCGTTCCGGATGCTAATTAATTAGTCCAACGGGGGACCAAGTCTCTCTCGATGTGCCGGTTGTTTCTCCTCTTTCGCCTTTCGTTCCTTTAAAACGTTGTTCGCTGCTGTATATATATATACAGGGTGTCCCAGGGTTTAACGACCGAACTTTGTCAATGCATTCTATTCTAATACTCTGGTTTAACGCGTGTACCGTCCCCTCGATACGAAATTGACAGCGACGAAGAATTTAATTTACTTGGTCTCGTCGAAGGAATATTCAACTCGACGAAACTCTTTATCCACCAAACGTATCAACGTCTTCGCTCGACGTATCCTTCTGCTTTGAAATTATCGACACACGAGAGTCCAGTGACTCGCGAATCGAAATGGAAAGTACGCTTTCCTTTCTATTTTCGTGTTTTTCTCCTCGTAACTTTCTAACAAAACTTCGAACGACCTACGTTTATGTAACTCGTTTCGCTCGGATGTAGCCATAGAATACACCGACAAAATTTATCCGCTTAACCTTGGGACACTCTGTATACGTGGATATACGTGTGCGCGCGCGCTTGTGGATGAAAATAATCTTGGATCGCGCAATACGTCGACTTAATTGCGCGATTAAACGTTCTCGATAGGATCGCGAAGCCTTTGAGAACGTCGAATAGCCGCGCTGGGGAACGTGTTCCCGCGCGCCACGCGAGCGTCGCCCGATCGATCGATCGTGCCCGTACGAAATTCGATTTTTCGACCGCATTGGCCGCCGCGCGTTATCGTGGAAACGCACGAGCGCAACTTTCGCTTGCAAAACAACCTGTGACGTTACGCCGACACGCTCGAGGAGCCACCTATTGCGCGAAAACGACAATGCTCCTACCCATTGCTAACTATCCTGCGAAACGATTCTCTTTCCCTTCCTACAAAGTACAGGGTGTCCCATACTTTTCACACTCTGCTAGCGTGTTACACCGAACGTAATAAAAAAAAAAAAAATATATTATCGCGATCCATATTCTTGTCGTAACTTTTCCACGAAGCATCTACGGTTCTCTCCTTCTCTTCGTCACATTTTAGCGTTATTAGATTGTCCGAAAAGCGTCTTTCTTTTACAGACGCCTAATCTGTCGAACGTTGTGATCCTCGCCTCGATAGAACGAAATGGATCGTACGTAATTCGATAAAATAATAGAAAACGACAAATGTTGTGCGTGCGTTATTTCCTTGGAAAACGAAAGAAACTTTTCGCGCGACCTAATACCTTTAACTGGTACAACGGACCGGCGAACTTGGAACGAAAAACGCGTACAGGACACCGTGTACATTCGTAGCCAAAGTTGCTTTGCCGTTGGTTTTGCAGCACGCTGCGTCTTGAATTATAACGGAAGAGTCATGCAGGCTGAGAAAAACGTAGGAATAGAAATGCTGAAACTTAGACGCGACACGCGATAATGTTGGCCGGTGGACGGTGTTGGTGTAGAAGCTCGCGTCTTCCTGGATTTACGTGACATCCGTTCGGAGAAGTTTATGCCTACGCGTCTCTCGAGGTTATTGATCTTCGCCATAAATCATGACGCCTAGTTTGCACCGGACGAATTCATTGGATTAGAAGGTTGGCTCGGTGTTAATTAGCTCAGGCTGCTGTGACGCGGCTGTCGCCGATATCCTGTCATCTCGCATCGTTTCGCGAATCCGTTATGAGAAACCTTGACGCGACGGAACCGGGGTGGGATGAAAAAAAGGGCAGCCAACCGAGAAGAGACTGCCGGGCGAGTCTGTGATTCTCCCTTCTCTCGGATCTCCGATCGATCGAGTCGATTTCTTAACTCCAAAAGAGTCGAGGTTCGATACTCCGGTTAGATACGTGACCGACGTACACACGTCGACATTTATCGATTTCCACGCGAGATCGCGAGAGGGAAGGACGTTGATCGAAGCCTTTAGATACTCCCTTGCCTTTCGAGCTACCGAGTCTATATCTCTCTTTCTAAGGCGTGCGTGCGTACAAACTGTCCGCGATGGAAAAAAGGAAGGATTCTCGCGGATCTAACCTGTTCCATCGACGAACCGAGAGGCAGGCGAATCGGTTTCGATTCGCGTTTCTTCGTTTTCTTTTTTTTTCTTTTCTTTTCTTTTTTTTTTTTTTTTGTTCTTTCTCTTCCTCTTGTGTCTGATCGATGCTACTTTCCTCCCTGCCAATGAGATATCTCGCGATGTTCCCCGAGACGCTTCCACGAATTTCTTTTCCGCGAACGGGTGAAACCAAAGGCAGATCTGAAAAAGGAACAGATTTCCAAGGCAGAGAAATAGCCGCGTCGTAGTCGCATTTATTCAGTAGAATGTTCGAGCGACGAAGACGAGATATACGGTTACGCACGCCGAGTCCCTTCCGTGGGTCGTTGTATGTAAGTACGGAAAGTGGAAGCGACATGGCGAGATCGTAAAATCAGTCCGTAGTCGAAGCTTACAATTTTTTTCAAACAATCGCCCTTTCGTTCGTGAAAAAAAAAAAAAAAAGAAGAGAAGAAAAAGAAAGAAAAAGACGCTACAGTAGGTACCGTAACTCTTTCGCTCTCGTGGAGAAAGACAAATAGGTGCGTAAGAAAGAGGATAGTTCTGGATCGAAGAAGCTGTTGCAATGCAGCAGAGGTAGTGGCAACATTTAAATTGCATGTATTCAAAGAGAAAGAATCCCGTAGATTTGGCATTCAAAGGCACGAAAGGATATTACTACGAATAGTAATCGACTACTTCATTTAACGATCTCGCCGTATCGCTCTCACCTACTGTACGCGGCTCACGTTTCATTCGATATACCGGCCGGAGACTTGCTCGAGGTCTCGGTCAGGGTTTGGACGCATCGATCCGCTTTTAAAGGGAATATCGACATCGAAGGCTGCCCACAGAGCTGATGTACGATGTACAATGCGAGATATACCGAAAGACGAACGGGGAAACGTGTCTCGTTCACGTTTTACCGGTAATGCTCCTGTCCGAATCCAGACACCGGCTCAGGCACGAAGAAATATTTCGATGCTCGCGTCACGGAGTACCGTTAGCGCGGGGTGATCGGTGATTTTTCGTGAATTTCGGGACTCCTGCGGGGCCGAGGTGAGTCGAAGATTTCGCGCCCAGGTCACGGCGTCGCGATGGCATGCGCCCGTTTCGCGTTCCACGCTTGCAGACCGCGGTCCGAAAGAAACGAGTCCGACCACGTACCGCTGCTTCTCCGTTTCTCGTTAATTAGTCCTCGGGTGCCCCGGCGAACCCTATTGCCAACGTGAGCGGACGTTCAATTATTTCGTCATTGTCTTGATTGGCCGAGCTCGTTCTTCGAGTCCTCGCGCCACCTCCTTTCGAGTAGCCTAACCTTAGAAAGAGATGCTAATTAGTGGCCTGATTCGACGAACAGCTATTAGCTTTTCGGTCGTCCGAAAACTTTCTTTCCTTTTATAAGGAAATAACGCACGCACGACATTTGTCCTTTTCTATTATTCTATCGAATTACGTACGATCCATTTCGTTCTATCGAGATGAGGATCACAAGGTTCGACAGGTTCGGTTTCACGTTTGTATAAAGATGCATTGTTGTAAAAAACGAGTCTGTAAAAGAAGGACACTTTTCGGATAACCTAATATATAGCTGGCCAGCGTTCTATTTGTCTCTTTGGGGTATCTTTAATCCGCCGACGATGTTGCTTTACTTTAAATGTCGTCGCGAAAGTAACTGCAAACGTCTGCTTTCCGTAAGTAGATACGATAATCGATAGTTTCCACATCTTCGATCAAAGAATATCAGCGCGTTGCTCGACCTCCGAAGAAGCTCGTCGAAGAACGTCTAGAAATTAGAACGATAAGCCACGAAAACTAAGAATTCTTGTCCTCGCTTTCACTAAAATTCGAATCCACGATCGCGCCGTGTCTCGCTCCAGCTCTTAGACAAAGACCAATCGTATTTTGTCGACGTAGCGAATCACCGATTGTCCAGGGAACGCGTCGCGAGGATCGATCTTCCGGCTCGGCGAAGAATCGGACAGTTTGGTCGAAAATGTATCACGGCCCGTTGAAGAGTCGGCGAGATTATAACCGCGCGATTCCCAGCAGGAGCTCCATTTCGTTTTTCTTCTGTTTCCGCTCCAGATACAGACAACCAGGCCGTATAACTCGCTTGCGCCGATTATGGCAGGACGGGCTTTTGCGCGGGGCTCGTTACGCGCGTCTCTTGCGCTCGCTCGCTCGCTCGAAAACCCGCCTTTATGATCGCACACAGTTCGTGGCCAACGGTAGACCTATTTCGAACTTCGCTTCCGCACTAGAAAACGCGATCCGTCGCTCGGTCTGTCCGCGCTTGGCCGTCGTCGGCTCGAGAGCTGCGACAGCCACGCTTCTGGGCTTTCGGCACATGGCCGAAGTCTTCTTTCTTTCAGTTTCCACCGACGTTGTCACGAATTTCTGTTGCGCGATAAGATTCTGCACGAATGCACGAGCAAGAAAGCGAAGATTGCGCAGAGCAGGGAAGCGAATGGCCCGTTCAGGTTTGAGCGAAGATTTCGAGATAAAGGACCAACGTTTTCTACGAGAAATTCTTCTCGCGACGTAATCCTATGACGAGCATGCTTATGTGGCGTTTACGCGCGATAAGATAAGCGATTAGCGAGATTTTACCGATGTAAATTTTGAGTAATTTGTGTCACGGATACGAGCGTCGCCTTTTGTCTCTCTTACCGTGAAGGTGCTTCGTACGCGGTTCAAACTACGGAGAACGGTGCAAGGAACGACGCGCACGAAATACGAATTTGCGAAATATGAATTGGAAGAAGGAGATTTACCTTAGTATCCTTGAGCGGTAAATTTAAAAGAAATCCGAGCATTACGGCGTTTAAAGGCCTAACAAGTGCCACGGCAGTACACGCGTACAACAAAATTCGCGAACGTCCTTTCTTCAACATCCCACGGAGAGAATTACAGGGACGAGGGGTGGGAAATGTTTGAAAAGGGATTCGCATTAATTCCGGGAAGGACCGGAGTTGACGGGGCGTCGCGCGGCCAAAGGGTTCGCATTACGGACGTAATAATGCAGGGGGAAAAAATGTGGAATTACCGTAGTCGCTGTTGTGCTGCGGTAACACGAGATCCCCACGGAAATCTTGATACACCTACGTCCGCGTAAAACGTATTTCGCGACGCGAATATTTACATAACGCAGTTACGTACCATGGATTCGTATTGTACATCCGCCATCCAGGTCTCCGGTGCGTGTATATTGCGTGTGATTCGCGCGCGCCGAGACGATCGTGCCGCCTTCGAACACGTGTCCGACACGGCGAGCGTCTTCTTCGTCCGCTCGTCCTCTTTACCCAGATGAATATCGCCTTCCGAGGACATTTAATTGAATCGTTACCGCGACGCTCTTATCCAACCAGCCAATGCACCCTCGCCTCTCTCCAAATCTTCCTTCCATCTTTCGATGTATAGAGCGAAGTACGGTCATTCGATTGGAACAAGCCGTCGCGTCTTAAAATTCAATCTTATTAATTTGCATAGGATAATGAAACTCTCGACGGGTATTACAAAGACTCGATTGGCGTAAAGTATCGCGCGCGTACTTTACGCGCGTGAAGAGGAAACGTTAAAAAGAGAAAACGATTTGAACGCTGACCTTACCCTATTTCTGACGCGTATCCTCGCGCATACTTACGTCAGAGAGCCGCGCTTCTCTCTTCGTACCGCCAGCGTACGTTTATTTTCATACGGCTTGATCGTTTGGAAAGGAAATAAATCGTCAACGATCGTTGCTCTCGTTGCATCGATGATACACTATGCGTATGCTCGCTAAAATTAACGTTGCGCTAGCTACGCCAGGTGTGGACTATATCGAACCAGGTTATTCTAGACTCGATACTATATTTAAGACACGCTGGTCGAACAATATTCGACGCGGTAAGAGATTCTCGGTTACGTCGGCTTCGCTCGCGAGTTGCCCTTTTCTCTCCACATTTTCTCCTTCGCCGTCGCCATATAACTGTGTTTCTGGATACGAAAGCGTCCGTGGTATATTTCAATAAAAACTCCCATTCGCACGATCGTAGCGAAATTCCCTTTGCAGTTTCCTCGCGGACGAGTTCTTTGCAATTGCGCGTACACGTACTTGCGTAATCATCGACAGTTGCGACTTCCCCTCATTTCACCCTTGCCCCAGGCACTCCGTATTTCCATACCAGATTTTCCGGATGTCCCTTCCGCTCACACGCGTCCCACCTTGTCTGCTTGAAGCCGTTCCCTCGAGTTTTCGCACCCCACGCGATCCATCCGCACACCTGTTGCAACTTCGCGAGTCGCTCGCTCCTCTTCCACGTCGCACACTTTGCTACGTCAACGACGTTATCGTTTCCTTTGATGCAGCTCTTACGTGTTTCCTCGTCCTACATGTTACGTTGTTATAGACACCTGTCGTAATTCTACGTATCTGTACAAAGAGATATTTTACGGTTGTACGGGAAGAATTACCACGTACAAGCAGTAGTATCGAATCGGAAAGAGGACATGAGATCTGTAAAACAGAGTGGCACAGTTGCGTAACCTGGTTACAAATCGCCGTATCGCGTGCGCGTTGGCGCAGTCGCTCGTCCCAGTGTTTTCTTTCGTCCGTACCTCGTTGACCGAGGTCCTTTTTTCCTCGCATTCGCGTGCAACCGCTAAGAACTTCGATCAAATCCGTGCGCCGAGGAACCGTTCTCCGCGGGAGAAAAGTTCCTCGAGGGAAGCATACGCGAGTACCGGCCACTGCATCAGCCGCAGCGTGTATGAAAAGTAGCGTGTAGAATCCGTCGTTTATAGTCGCCCGTTCGCCGGACCTTGTCGAATCGATTGGACTCGCGGACGTTCCCGACGAACCTAATGACTGGCAGCGACCCGCGAGTACTTCTCTCGACGTTGTCGCCGGGGCTTCTTCGCTTCTACCGGCCTCTATTTTTATTTGACACCGTATAATAATCTCCATAATCGGTCTCGTAAACGCAAAAACGAAGCCACGTTCGAAGCATAAATTCCAGCGAACGATTCCACCGATCCTCGTCTTCGTTCCACGCTAGACCCCGTAATCGTTCGCGGCGGATCTGACGCCGATCGACTCAACGCGCGACCGAGCAAGCGTACGAATCGCGATCTTCGACGTGCGGAGCGAGTTCGTACGAAAGAACGATTCCATCGTCTTCGTTTCGCACATATCCGTATCGTCGCCTCCTTCAAAGTTTAAACGGAAAAGTTGGGCGCCGTTCGAAGCGACTTGGAACCTAAGGACGCTGATGCTTTCACCGTGCACGTTACGTCATTGGCACGGAGGATCGCGACGCAGTTAACGGACGATGGCGACCGTCGAGACACGCAGCGTTCTTCTCCGCGGCGTCGTATGTAACTCGCGGTCTGCTCGCTCGTTTTCCCTCTTCTTTCCTTCGTCGTTCGAGGGCCCGTTACACCGTTATATTCTACGTGATCCCATCGCGTCCAGCTGTCGGACAGCTGTGCAGGTGCGCGACGCGCCGCGACTCTTCCACTGCGAATCGAACTGATCGCGTATAGACAGATTGTAAAAACTAGACGAAAAGAAGAGTGGAACGAAAGGTGGCGCGATACGAAAAGCTTGCATCCGGCATTCTGTCGCCAGCGAATCTTCCCGTCCTTCGCCTTTTCGCCGCGCATCGATCCTCGCGTAGAAAAGCTTCTTCTTCTCGTCTCTTGGTCCGTGGCCGTGCGCTGCGAACGCCGCCACCGCCGTACGACTCCGGTCGCGCGCACTTTATTCACGTCGCGCACGAGCAACGATCCGCAGAGAGGATCTTTTCTCCGCTCTTTGTCTCTGTCACCGGTTGCCGCGCGCCATGCGATGCGTCTACGCCCGATCGATGACCGATCAAAGATCGGCGAATGCCCGCAGCGATAGATCTCGCGTCGTTCTTCCATCCTGCGATGCCACGCGGTCGCCTCCGTGCTGCTTCGAGAGCTCGCGAGCTTTCAGCGCGCACGACTCGTGCGAGAAGAATGCTTAGAATGCTCGGAAAGACGCGGTACGTGGTTCAAGGTACGTCGGAACTCGGGCTTCCAATTTGCGTGTTGCGACTCCTAAGCAGATCGCGAAACGTTTCCTGCGAATTGCGTATTTTTGGTAGCCGCGGTTATTTTCGGTCGAAGATTCCTAGCGTCGAGCGAGTATCGAGCGAGTATCGAGCGAGTATCGAGCGAGTATCGAGCGAGTATCGAGCGAGGACCGAAGGGGCTGCTGCGGTAAGCAGGCAGCACCGTTTCTCGGTAACTCGAGTGGAACTGGTTTGGAGGGCAGAAATTCTCTATGTTTTTGAAACGCTAAGAACAAGAGTATGAAGTGTATCTCGCGCGAAGTATTTGCAATCGAAGATAACGGCTATTCGCGTCGGTTTTGATGGAAGTAGTTTAGAAGCCTGTGGATGGGCCTGGATCGACGTTAAATACAGCGCGTGGATAAAAATGATGGGTAGAAAGCGAGCTCGGGGTGGCTGGAGTAAATAAGCCGGAAGAGGGAGAGCAGCGAACGAATCGAATTTGATATTCAAATGACGTCATTCTAGGGCGTTCGTCTCGGTTAAGAGCTCGCGTAACTCGTATTCGCGGACGCGAGCCAATCGGTTATCGATCTCTCGATAAGCGCAGCGAGCTAGCGCAACGCGATCGCGTTCCTCGGCGAAGTAGAGAGGCAGGCAACATCGTTGCGCGTGATCTACCTACACCGTGCCAGCGAATTTACGAGTACAAGCGGATTAAGACCGCGAACCGAGCTTTCCAGCTAACTGACCTTGACGGGCGCGAATACCTCGCGATTACACATCGATCGCACACGCTTTCTTTACGATCGCGCAATCCTGAAACCATCATCGACCAAGACGTATACGTTCTCTTTCGTTTTTCTCTTCCGATCTCCGAGAGAAGTCGATTCCCATCGAGTTTCGAGTTAACAGACGACGTTTCGTCGGTAAACGAAGAATCTCGAAAGGAGAAGCTTTCGAACGGGTTTGGTAAAAGTCGCGCGGACATCCCGCTCTGCGCGTTCTCGTCTTCGATTGGCCGAAACGAAAGGATTCTCGAAAGGAAACCGTTTCGGATCGTTGGGGATCGGTACGCGACCCTATCGAATCCTGGACATCGGATCGCGATAAATCTGCTTTATTCCTTTGGCCTGGATGCAGTTGCCCCTCCTCTGTCTTTCTCTGTTCGGTTCGCGCCTATTTCCAGTTCTCGCGCTATATCCGTCCTCTTGCCATTGAGGATAAGACTTTTTCTTCGTTGTCCTGGCCTGGCTGTTTGCCTGGCCGGCTCCGGCTGCCTGCTCTCGCTGCCGGTTCTCTGAATGACCGTACCGCCTCTCCGCCGCTCTACGCTGAATCTTCCTTCTCGCTCTTCCTACTATCTCGCTATCTTTTTCCTTTTGCCTGCGCGTTCGCGCACACCACCTATACGTTCACGCTTCCACGCGAAAAGTAACGCGTTCGCGTTGCCCTATGCAAGTTGGCGCATACACGGACAGCAAACTTCCTCGCCAACCTTGATCCTTCGATGTCCGTCTAACTCTCGCACCTGGTCTCACGACCTACACTCGACGGATCCCCTCTGGAAGCTGGTAATCCGTATCACGATCTATAGGTATCGTCTTGCGGAAATAAATCGACGTTTCTCGACATCCGCGATCTTTTTCCGCTTCAAATTGCACTCGAGGCGAGCCTGCCTCGTACTCGCAGCAAGATTACGCTTATACGGACTCTGTCTACGTTTGGACGGAATTTTGGTTGGAATCTATTAGGTCAGGTCGTGCGAAAAGCTTCTTTCGTTTTCTAAGGAAATAATGGATGAGTAACGTTTGTCGTTTTCTATGATTTCGTCGAATTACGTACGATGGATTTTCTTCTACGAAGATAAAGATCACAAGGTTCGACAGGTCAGGTTTCACGTTTGTACAAAGATGCGTTGTCGTAAAAGACGCGTCTGTAAAAGGAAGACACTTTTCGGACATCCTAATACTTGTCCGAACGCGAAATCCTACTATACGAACGAAAAGTCACAACGGCGGGGTGAACAAGCACTTGTACTTTCTTTGGTTCTAACGTTTTCTTGCGAAACGATCGACGATCGCGCTTTCTGCTATTCGCCGCTTGTCGTTCGACGTCGCGTCGCTAGTTTCGTAATTCTACGCTTTCGACGTAGCAAACGCAAATAAGCAAAGCCGACAAAGATTCGGCTTCGGTGTCCGGGGGTTGAAGACGAATCGATATCTCGCGATACAGCGGCGCTGCTTTGGACTAAATTTTGGTATCCTTGGAGCAGGCCGCGTTGCATCACGCCGAAAGAATTCCTTGGATCGAGGCAGCGCAGCCACAAAGGGCTGCTGGCCTTAGCTTTCGTCCCGCGGACGCGTTCAACTTTTCGAATTCTCCACACTCTCGCGAGCACGTTCCGATGAATCATTCCGATACGTCTCTCCGGTCTCATGGTTGCAGCCCTGTCAGACCACCGGACGCGATCATTGTACGCCGCTTTGTTCGCGATCTCGTTCGTTACCATTTCACCAAGGCTCTGGTCGCGCCTATCTATTACGTCTCGCAGATTGCCCGCGAATTTTTCCCCCCGCTAAATTGTTTCCAGTCGCTCGAATCATCCGTCTTCGTCCAGCGATCGGCTGCATTTTATTCCGGTCGAAACAAATCTACTCTATCTGCCTGGGCGAGATTCGATCAGCTGCGTTGCCTGTAAACTATCATCTGCGAGAGGCTCGTACACGCGCGTACATGCTTCGCCCAGCCGCACGAAATCACGTGGTTTTGCGGCTAATTGGCGCGGAAACGTACATCGATCGGGTACCGTTCGTTCGCGTAATTCCGGAGAATTAGCACGTCGGTTTTCGCGATTGCGGACGCTGCTGTCATTGTTACGCGATATCGCACCGTTGAAGGGCTGAATTATGTCGAGAGAAAGTGATCCTATTGTACCACGATCCAACCAGATCTACGTTCTTCGCGTTAGACATCCGTATGTAGCGACAATAGCGTAGCATACGTTGCCTTATCCGCCGCTACCGTATCGATCGACTAGCGAAAATCGAGATCTCACGCTCGGCTGTGGAATCCCGCGGCATTTCGCAAAGACCAGTATATGGGGAACAGGTCCGCGACACGGTCCCTCTCCTATACACTTTCTTCCTCTATCCACTTGCTTTCCTCGTTTTATTCTCTCCATCGCGGCGTTTCTGTGCTCTCGCAGGACGAAGGAGACGCGTGTGTCCAGCGAGCGTGCATTCAGTGCGCACATGCACGCACGCACGCACGCACGCACGCACTCACACGTCCGCCGCGTAACGCACAGGACGGCCTTCGCGGCGAATAATTATGTAGGGGATTTTTCAGTTGCTGCACTATCTTTCTCTCTCTCTCTCTCTCTCTCTCTCTCTCTCTCTCTCGCTCTCGCTCTTTTTCTTTTGCCCGTATGTACGTTAGTTCCACTCGCCCGTTCTTTTCGATTCGTCCCTCTTCGAGGTGTTCTCTCTCTAGAAAGAGCGCTTCGTCCCTCTCGCTTGCTTCTCGTAGCCCCTGCACGCTGTCTACCCGTCTCGTTCCCTCGAACTCGACTTCGAAGCGGCAATGTGGCGAACTGGTCCCGCAGGCTTCCAAGGAAGACTCGTCCCGCACGGCCGATCGTCACCGAGAGTTCGTTCCCCGTTCAGCGACGGATCTGTCCCCGGGACTGGTCCAGAACAGGAACAGGTCGCTGCGGATGTCGACCGTGGACGAGTTTAGATCCAATCTAAAGCATCGCCTAGTCGTTGCGCGTGAATTCGTTCGTTCGAGCACGATACTCTCTCTGGTGTGAGATTTGTCGTCCCAGAGGTATTTCACGCGTGTTCGTCTGTTTGCGGACTCGGTCGACGATTCTTCCTTACTCGAACTGCGTTCGCGGAAGCGCGAGCAGAACTCGGGCAAAGCACCGACAAAGATCAACCGATGTAACGCGTGTCGATAGAAACTCGATCGATTCGAGTAGAAAGAAGAGAAAATGTGGCAGCTGGAGAGTGGGTTGTTTCTCAGAGCGGGAGTTGCGTGTGCTACGGAATTCGCGAGGCGGAGAATCGATCGCCTCGGGGGAGAAAAATCGTGGCATTAACGTAGAAAAACCGCGGTAATCTCGTGACCATTCACTGGCCATTTTTCCCGGATCCCGGTTCCATCCCTCGCAATAACTTATCGCTAATGTCGCTCGTCGCTTGTACCTGGCGAACTGGTTTCGATTGAATACCAACCGAGCTCTCGGTCTGCGCTCTCTCTAACGATTAGAGAGATCGCGTGTCCCTTTCCTTTCTCTCCTTCTTCAACCTCCATTAATTCAGTTTCCATCCACCGGAGCTTTCCACCTTGTGGCCCCCCACCAATGCGCTAGTTTTCTTTTCTGGCTGTTGGTCGCGCTGCTCGCGCGCCACTCGTCGCGCTCTTAGATATAAATATTGCATGATCGAGTAAAATAATTCTACTCGAGCATTTCCATCTACGCTTTTCCTTCTTCTCCGTTCCTCTCCTCGGCTGTCTCTTTCTCTCGTCAGAGTTTTATCTCGTTGGTTGCTGGAGCGCGGCGGATAATTGGACGGGATGCAGTAGGACGGAATGCTGGTGCATTTGTCTACGGTACCAGCCGCGAATACATCTCTTATCCCCTTCCTCTCCTCCCTCCCTCTCTCTCTCTCTCTCTCTCTCTCCCTCTCTCTGCCTCTCTCTGCCTCTCTCTCTTTTTCTCCAGCGGGTACCGATGCGCAAATTAAGGGCGATTCCGCTCGGACGGAATCGCCATTTCGCATGAAACGACTGCTTCTTCTTCTTCTTCTTCTTCTTCTTCTTCTTTCTTCTTCGTCGTTCACCTTCCGCTCTTCCTCTTCTTGCTTCTTGCTTCTTGCTTCTTGCTTCTTGCTTCTTGCTTCTTACTTCTTCTACTTCTTCTTCTTCTTCTTCTTCTTGTCTCTACTTCTTCCATGTTCGTTTTCTTCGTCCGCCACCGGCTTCGCCCGTGTATACGCCGCAGCGCTGCATTCTCCTCGTAAACGATCGAGCAAAGTTTATTAAAATGCGGTGTAATTGCGCGGCATAAATATTGACTCTACTTTCAGAGCTTTATTTTAAACCGCGTCGTAGGATTTTCTGCGCGCTCTCGACTCGTTCCGCGTGGTTTCTTGTCGCTCGCTAGCGGACGCCAGCCCACGGGGCAAATTCGCATCGAAGATTTGCCTTCCGCGCGTCAGAACCTCTTCCTGTCTCTCCGGTTCTCTCTGCTTGGAGAATGCGTGGCAGCTTACACGTCGGTGAAAAAAATTCGCCGTGATCGATAGGAATCAACCGAACGATTAGTCTTGATTAGACGTTCGAGACTGTGATCGTACGTGTGTAGCTGTAGAGGCGGAGAGCCAAGAACAAATCGACCGGGCTGCGGATACCTACGTATTTGCCCCAAGTCTATCATCTGTCACGGTTATGTTACACGTTCTATCAAGTATGTAGAACTTGCAAAGTAGAGTTTCGTGAAAGAACCTGTTTCAATGAAATTGGTCGCGCGTACTACAAAGTATCTAGAGCTTAGGATGTGAAGCTTTATGGAAGAACCTTTTCTATAAAAAAAAAAAAAAAAAAAAAAAAAAAAAAAAAAAAAAAAAAAAAAAAAAAAAGAAAAAGAAGAAGAACACCAGAAAGACGAGCTTACGTTAAGAATTCGGACGTGAAGGAGTTAAGAAAAAATTAAATCCATACAAAGGATCGTTAAATCTTTTCCGGTGTTACCAGTGTCCTGGAAACGTTAGACACGAGCAGAGAATAACTCGTGGTTCGTAGAAACAACAGGCAACAAGTACCCCAGATGCGCGATCAGCAGGTGCAACCTTTTCGGTAGCTCGGGACGACCAAAGAGAAATGCGTATCTATTCTTTGTTTCAAGAGTGCTGTCTAACGGGTGCTGGGCAATCAATCTGTTCGGCCGATGAAAACCACACTGCGCAAAAAACCATGGTAAAAAAGACACCTGGCGAATAAATTACGCGGATCCACTTAACTAGACTTAATAGAATCCGAAGCGGAAGAAACGGAAAAGGAAAAAGAATAGATTAGATTCGACCGGATTGGACGTTGATGCGAGAGCCATTAGGGAACGCACGCGGATACAAGGGTCGGACGCATTCCCATGGATCGTCGACAGAGGTAGCCCGCGTCCTAAAGTCAAATTTTCGACCCTTCCGAGCCAGTTACGCGAGACTTGCGGCACCTTGAAGTCCTTTTTCGGTCGGTTGCTCTCACCGACGCTTAACATCGTACATTTTTTCCCTTTGTTCTTCCGCCCGGAGCAGCGCAGCAGCTCCTCGACGCTATCCTTCGTGTCCCTTCGTCCTTTCCTCCTTCGTTTTCCCTTCGATTCTCTCTCCTCTCTGTCGCTGTTGGCAAGAACGAGCCACCCTACGGTCCGCGTCTCTCTTTTTACTTCGTTCGACCGCTGTCTGCATTTCTCGCTGCTGACGAAGCTTCGTGGCACGCGATCGTCGTAGCCAGGAAGAGATCGACTCGAGTATCTCGTCGAAGCAACCACGTCCGCGAAATACATCGCAGTCGCGTAAGTACATACTCCGACGCTGCCAAATTATCGCAATGACTATACGATGAAACTTTTTGATACGATCTTTCCCATTGATCCCACGAGCAATACAGTATACAGTTAATAGATACCGATAAGCACGATAGTTAACGTTGATCTTTTTAAAATTTTCTTCTTTTTTTTTTCTTTACTCGCTTCCTTTCTTCCTACGTTTCTTTGCTTTACCGTTTGTTTCGTCCGTCGAGGTGCTTGTGGTCGTTAAGTATTATCGACGATTAGTACCTTGAAGCTTTCTCACGTGTGCAAACACACAGATTTGCTTTTCGTCGACCGATTGGAGCCAGCCCTGGGAAAACATCGCCGTGTGTTTTCGCTCAGCCCCTGGCCAATTCAAACATTGCCAACCGGGTTCCGTTCGGACGGCTTCCTCTTCGGTTAAACGGTTGCGCGCTCCGAGCGAAGAGGTTTTTTTTCTTCGGATAGTCGATAGTGTAAGGGTTTGGCCGGTTATGTAATGGGTAAGACCATTGTGCGCTGGCATCTAATACTCTATAGAATCTAAACTCTAAACGCAATTTAGATTGCCCCGTAGGGAGGGGTAAAGATAATACAATGCCGAGTTTTGATAGCCGGAAGCACGTGTCTCGTACGAAACTTATATTTTAAATTGCACGGTTCTTATATCATCGAGCACGCGCGTTAAATTAGTTTATTCGAATTTTCTATTAATTCTCCGTGTCCTTTTTCTGTTGCAGGTAAGCAGAGACGCACAGTTAATCGATCTACTAATCGTGAGTAACTGCAAAGAAAAACTAGTTTACAGCGGAAGAAAAAGACCCGATTTTCTGAGCGTCGTAGGGTTTACAGTTGTCTAGGTGCCTTAGGAATATTCCTCCATATCGTTCGGCACGGATAAACGCTTGCCCGCATCGGGTATTATTCTCGTGACGTAATCTCTCCTTAATAGAAATCGTGGAAAGGGCCTTTACGTTTCGTTTTCGTGCGCTTTTTTCTAGGAAAGTAACAGCATCGCCCCGTTCGTCGGTGGAAAATGGTTTTTTTCTCTTTTCGAATAGCCTGCACCCGGCTCACCGCGTTTTTTGTACGAAAACCGAGGTTCCTCGAAATAGACCACCCGTATTCCGATAACCAAGATCAACAAATTTCCCATGCTCGCCTGTAATACAGTAGGATTACGAAACTAAGTTTTTTTTTAGAAAACTTATTATCGGATCTTATTTATCGGATCCAAGGAAATAATTTCACATATTCGGAAATTTGTATGTTTCGACACGCCAACTTTTGAACGTAAATTCAAGTTACTTCATTGGGGGTGTCGTTAATTTGTTGGTACAATCTCCTCTCATTCGAGTCGATCCAGTTTACCATGTTGCGAGCGATACGCGTTAATCGATCCCGTTTTTCGAGAACATTCGGTGTTCGTTTTAAGAACACTCGCGAGAACGTGTGAAATTTGCACGAACTTATCCTCGTCTTCCGGTCTCGTCGGTAGAGTTTGACCTCTTCTGTAAAACGTGGATGCCGAATTGCTTCGTAAGAATGGTCGCTAACGTACTATAAATTTCTCAGTGGCGAATTTTTCCGAGAAACGTTCCAGTTTTCTCCGAGAGTTTCCTCCGGCCGATCTCGTACGATCACAACGCTGACTTTCCTTTCCGTTCGATCCCGTCGAGTTTCAATTATCCCCGGAACGGCCTCGTTTCGCGTTCACCGGCTGTCGTGGCCTACTCAGGCTCTCGTGATCCTCGCTATTGTGACTGCGGGGTCGGAGGTTGGGTCATCGTGGAAGGTCGTGAACAAGCGACAGCATAGATCGGCGGGAATGTGTGCCAGCAGTTGGCGCGGGCTTCGAGGATACCTGATTGCCTGGGTCAAGGTCACTGCTTCCTACCGAACCGTATTCTCGTCCTGCGTATTTTCTCTCGCACGCGTGCACTCGTATTTGCTCGTGCGCCAGTCTTTTTGCCCTTACCTCGTTACCCAAGCTAACGTTCCTAGACTTTGAGATTCCTTGAAAATTGCGCGGCTGACTCTTCGCGCAGCACCCAACGAAACGCGTTCCGTTACACGGTCCTGGCAAATGGAAGGTTCTCATCGAACCGTATAAAGTTTACCTTAAGATTCTATATATCCGTGGCTTTTAAACCGCTGGAGGATTCTGTCGGAGGACGCCGGTTGCAAAGAGTGTCTGTCCATTAGGTCTGAAAGTTTGGCGAAGCTCTGTATTTGGAGAGACCGCTGGTCAAGATTACATTCATAAGGGGAAGAAAAATTAACACAGGTAGCTCGAATAAAGCGTACGCGGTGCTGTGATAGGCAAAGCCGGTCGCAACACGCGGCTCCCTTTTCCGCTGTCGTGGCCCCGTCGATTTATTCGTCCGTCCGCGCGTGTTTAAGAGAACCTATCAGCGCCGCAATTAGAATTTCATCCCGAGACGATCGCGCTCGATGGGACGAATTAAAGGAAAACGCGGAATCGAGCTACCTCTGGTGATCGTTAGCCAACATCTCGTATGAAACGTGAGATACCTCGGTGTTGTATCGCGCTCGATGAAAAAGGAAGCGCGTCCAACTTCCTGCTGAATCGCCGTTAATCCTACTTGCCGGTCAATCTCTTTTTTCAACTCGGCCGCCGTCGAGAGTTGGAATTATGGAATCACACGGAAATGTACTTCGTGACTCTAACGATTTATTCGCATGAGCTCGCGCAACCATCAATCTCGAGGGAAATGATACGCGCGCGCCTCGCGTACACGTTTATGAAACGTGTTCTGGCGATGGCTGCGCGTTTATACGGCTTAAGCGGGTCACACTGGCGGTCAGCATCGAGCATTGTTGTCAAGATCACGATCCTCCGGCTAACTGGACGATCGATAATTGGTCCGGCGGTGGAATTTCGCGGCCGTTCTCTGGATGGGTGCGCCGGTGATCGATCGAGCAGAATTCCATTCTCAGTGCACCTTGCTGCAGCAGACTGTCGGCTACGGTAGCGTCTTCCTAACGACTGGTCGTGCAACGGGATTTTATCTGCATAATTATCGACGCGGCTACGTAAGTGGTGAAAAGTTTGGAACCGCTACGCGTTACGACGAAAATAGTAATAACTCGGCGAAATTTATTAAAATTCCTCCGCGAGTGTAACACCGGTCGAAGGGTTGACGAAGCAAAATCTCGACCAAACCCAATTACGTGCGATACTCCGACTTTAACGCTAAACCTACCGACACTTCTTGTATACTTATTGACCGCTCGCGATAGACAGAACAGACTACAAATTTGTCTTAGAAAAGAAAAAAGCAAATTAGAAGTAAATACCGAAGGATACATCCTAATAATTTATGAAATAAATAATTTATGAAAAGTCATAGATTAGCAAGCTATTTGATAACGTTTAAATATGGTCAAATTTGCGCAGAAGTTTGCAAGCGATCGATTTGACCGCTGTGGTAGGTTTAGTGTTAAAATAACTTTAACCTGATCAAGGATCCGCTGTTGGTAACGATACGCAGAACAGACTACAAATTTGTCTTAGAAAAGAAAAAAGCAAATTAGAAATAAATACCTAAGGATACATCCTATGCATATTTTATGAAAAGTCATAGATTAGCAAGCGATTTGATAACGTTTAAATATGGTCAAATTTGCGCAGAAGTTTGCAAGCGATCGATTTGACCGCTGTGGTAGGTTTAGTGTTAAAATAACTTTAACCTGATCAAGGATCCGCTATTGGTAACGATACGCTTTTGGAAGAAACGGATAATCGAAAGGTGCAGTTTGACGCTGAGGATCGGTAATGGGTCTCCAAGGTGACATCTATCATTCTCAAATAGGTTAATTCGATTCTCCGTGTGACCAGCCGCTAACGCGGTCTGAACCTAGTAACGCTTTGGCATCTTGGGAGTCGATTTCACCAGTTTTTCTTTCGAACCTGCGCTTCCACTTCTCCGCTGCTACTTATTTTCTTCTTTGGACATTCCCAACGATATCTGCTCGATGTTCCGTGGCGAGAAGGGGGTTCGCGACCGATACACGTTGTCGGAGGATGCAGAGACGAAGGCAGAAGCACCGGCGGCTACCGTGAAACTCGTAACGCGAGCTTCTTCTTCCTCGAGCTATTGTTCGAGCCAGGCCGCAGCTAATCGACTGAGACCGATACCGTGATATTCCCGTAAATGATGCCGAGGAATCTGGCCGCGGTTTCAACGTTTTATCCGTGTAGCTGCAGGCAGGTCGATGTTAAACGCGCCGCCGCGATTCCGCGTAAAATCCCAGATCAATTAAAGTTCACGTTGCTATTGGCCGCGCTGCTTCCGCGGTTACACGCTGCTCGTCAATTTCGCCTTGGATAAGCTCGTCCATTACCTTCCGCTCGCTGAAATAATTCTTCTTCCCGCGTTACACGTTTCGTTCGTTCTATTCGTACCTTTTGTTTCGCCTTGCTCGTCCTATTACGCACGATGTGGCCTTGATTTTAATTTTCACCTGGGCTGGGACGAACGAACTCGAGCTTTTCCTTTGGCATTTCGATCGCGCGATATTTTTCCTACCTTTAAGAGGATTTCTCGAGAACTGGAGAAAATAAGAGGCACGACCTTGACTCCAGCTAACTCGAACGATCTTGATATTCTTCCCGATACCGCGATCGCACGGTGTCTAGTTTCGTGCGCGATGTTCGTTCGACTTTCAGCTTCCAAAGGATGTTTCTCTTACAAAACTCTTGGTCCGATTCTGCGTATGGTACGAGCGAGCGAATCCGAACCTAGGATAACTCCGATGAACTCGATCTCCTTCGCTTTGTTCTTTCCGATTGGAAAAGTGCTTCCGATAACTTTCTGTCTGGAACGATCGGTTCTAGGTATCGGTTTCTTCTGGACATTTTGGTTTTTTCACGAGTCCCTCGTAGCGCGTTGTTTCGAGCCATCGTTAGTCGCCCTCGAACGATCTCGGTAATTGCCAGGACCGTTCTCTGTGCCAATCTCTCTCGGAAAGGCTTTCGTGCCAGCAGAGACGCAGCGTTCCGTGCCACAATCGTCCCATTAGCCGACGATTCCGACAATGTGCCGAACGACAAACCGCGACGAACGACCTTCCGAAGGTCCACCTCGCCTTTACTCCGGTTAACCTAACTGCATCTCTTGAAACTAACTTCCTTGCACCTAGTTGCACCACGGCTGTCCTTCACAATTACGTTGGTTTTATCGGTGACATATTACGAGTGCCAAGATACAAGTTCTTAGTAGGTATTAAAGAATTCTATACTTACCTGGTGATCGAGAAGGCGATTCCTCCAAGGCGAGGCTTTTCCATTGCACTACGGTTAGGCTGACCCTTGCGAATAAACCCAATGTGGGTATCGGGCGTATAATTTTTGCACAACGAGTAAAGTATAAATCGCTTGAACATTCTGTCTGACTTAAAATTGTGAGATTGTAAAAGAGAAACGCGTCGAACACGGTAACGAATAGTATCGATCGTTCGTTTAATTTGGATCCGTTTCAAAATTGCTACAATTAGGCTTACCCTTGCGAATAAACCCAATGTGGGTATCGGGCGTATAATTTTTGCACAACGAGTAAAGTATAAATCGCTTGAACATTCTGTCTGACTTAAAATTGTGAGATTGTAAATGAGAAACGCGTCGAACACGATGACGAATAGTATCGATCGTTCGTTTAATTTGAACTCGTTTCAAAATTGCTACAATACGAGGAACCATCGTCGACCGAAATCAGAGCTCCGCGTTTTCTGTCGCCTTTCTGTCGGACTATCCTACAGTTTGACAGCTCTGTAAAAAATTACGGCGGTGGACCATAAAAAGGGCAGTTATTTTATAAACGAAGCGTCTCGGGCCATTCGCGGTTGCTTCGTCGCGGCGATTAATAGTCCGCGCGCGAAGCTGCTGCTGAACGTAGTTTACGTTTGGCGAGAAAATGGGAACGATCGTGGACGAATGGAGCTGGAAAGGTGGAAACTCGATCGAAGGTTCTATCGTTGCTGGATTCGGTCGTGCAGGTTAGGTTCAAGAAACCTGACTCTCGATCTTGCCTTATCCACTCGTTTCATTTAACGCGAACAGTTACGTGTGATTGTTTCCTGCGGATGATTGGCCCGTCTCTTGCCGATGCTCGCTCGTACACACGAGCTACGATTATTATCCGCGTTTCTTGCGGTATCGGGACGCGGATAGAGCCGTGCGCTCCGAGAAACCAGCCGCTTAGCTGGTAAAAAATTGATAACAGGTTGAGAGTATCGTCTGATACGCAACGCAGTTTCTTGCCATTGGTAGGTTGGTTATCTATGCACCCTGTCGAGACTCGGCTCGATTCATTGACTGCTCCGTATGATCTGCTCGAGATTTCTCCTAAAAGCAAACGCGCCGTTTCTTCCTCTCTGTCGATGCCTACGTTCACCACGATCTCGCTTCTGTGTTTCGAAAAATATGGTAAACTTGCTCGCGCGTCTGCTTCGTCTCATCTTTCGTCCACGTGGGTGGATACGCGACATTTCTGGTCGATACGCGTATATTTCTTTTGCAAGTTGTACGCCGAACGTGGGTGGGAGGATACGCGAACGCGCAGTTTCGATTTTGCTCCAGACCCCGAAAATCGATATTCAACCGTGACCTGACCCAAGTTATCGACCAAGTCTGGCCAAGACGTAACCGAGACCTAATCGCAGTAACACTACACCTAACCTACATCCGAGCGATCCTCGCGTATCCGCAAACTTCTTTTTATCCCTCGCCAATCGAAGAAACTCTCCGCTCTACAGACCTTTGAAAGATATACTTTTCTTCCCGTAGAACAGAGACATCGATCCGATTATACCACGATGGCGATCGATGTCAAAGAGTCGACTCGTTTCACGCGAGCACCGATCTTTCCACAGTTTACGTAGAGTTACGCGTTTGTGACGAATTTCAACGTACAAACGCGTTAGTATTAGGTTGTCCGGAATGTTTCTTTCGTTTTATAAGGATGCACGACGTTTTTTCCTTCGTATTGTTTTATCGAATTACGTACGATCGTCATAATAGAAACCTAAGAAAATGCACCATACGCGATTCAGTAGAATAATAGAAAAGGAAGAATGTCGTGCGTCTATTGTTTCCTTGTAAAACGAAAGAAACTTTCCGGACAAGCTAATATCAATATCGGAATATGACAACGAATAAACATTAGGTCGCGCGATAAATTCGTTCGCGTTGCTTCAAAAAAACGTGGACGATCGTTAGTTTTGTATAAAGATATTTAATCAACGACGTACGCGTATTCCACCTTTCTTCGTAGAAGAATCGAGTAATTCCGTTCGCTTCGTTGTCTCAAACATCGTATTACCTCTCTATCAAACTGTAATTTTCCTCGCATTTTTCAAAAAGCCCTGTGTATCGTTACGTTCTCTAAATTACTTAATTTAGAGAATAAAAATTAATAACAATTAATTGGATTACTTCTTGTGAAACAACAACCGTCACATTCCGATATTAATATTAGATTGTCCGGAATGTTTCTTTCGTTTTATAAGGATGCACGACGTTTCTTCTTTCGTATTGTTTTATCGAATTACGTACGATCGTAATAATAGAAACCTAAGAAAATGCACCATACGCGATTCAGCAGAATAATAGAAAAGGAAGAATGTCGTGCGTCTATCGTTTCCTTCTAAAACGAACGAAACTTTCCGGACAACCTGGTACAAGCGTACAAGATATTCCAAGTAAAATATTTATTCCAATATTTGCGGCGTAAAGTCCTGCTCTCCAGTCAAGTACCTTTCATCCTCTTACTAAAGAACGTCGTTTGAAACCGACAAACACGTTCGACGATAGTGCTAACAGATCCCGTACGACTCTCGCTCGGGATAAACTGTCTCAGCGATCTAACCGTTGTCCAGCCTCCTTTATCCGACGAATAGCAGCGAATGTTAACACGCGTTAATTCCAACGAACAACACCGATCAGGATATAGTAAGTAGCCCGTGGGACGCGTGTAGAAGCCAGCAGGCCGCCGCATTCCCGGCGTTCGCGCGTGCTTTCGTTAAAGCCGCACCAGGAAGAGACGGCTCGTTACGCCGCCTCGTATTCGTCCTCGTCTGCTCGTCGTTTATTTCGACCGGAGGCGCAACAATGGAAGGCGCAGAGAGCGGCCGCTGCAGAAGGAGCGCGAGCCGAGACTCTCCGCCAGAGAAAGTTTATTACCGGCCCGCAGAAGTCGCCTGTGCTCGTCGATTCCCTCTCCCTTTGCACCATTAGCGTCCGTGAAAGGTACGCTCTCGCAGGTGCCACGAATCCGCAGCCTGCTCTCGTCGAAAGTGCACCCGCGCAGGTGGAATGGTCGCCGAGGATCGTCTCGGTTCGAGATTGACGACATCTCGCGGTGCATAGCGCACGGTGCACGATCTCGCGACCTACGAACTCAAAGAAACCAATTGAGTTATCGGCTTCCCCATTTTTTTACGTATGTTCGTCTTTTCATCCGTGGACCCTCCGTATCGAAGGACAAGCGGTTGGACGCGAGCGGAGGACCGCTACGTGACATTTTCGGATGGCGCGTACAAAATTGCCGAGGAAATTTACGAACGTGTTTCCAAGTATTCGATTAACCGCGTCGAGGGTCGAATTATCGTAGCAGCCGCGTGTTTAAAGATTAGGAGAACGTGAGATTTTAATGTCGGGAAGATAATTTTGGAAACTCGCGGCGTAATCGGAGAAAGGACCAAGGGGTCTAGAAACCTAGGTGGCAGCCCGTAGGCGCCACCTTATCAAGTTCGTAAAATGTATCGCGTAACCCGAAGACGACAGAAAAGGGAAAAGGAACTTCGCGGTTTTTCCACTCTAAAGATTCCCTGATAAATTACTGCCAGATGTATTAAAAATTCCAGTTTCGTGGCCACGTTTCCACGCGAAGCCCATGCATATTTCTTACGAGACGACACGAGACGGGCGACACATTGTTTCAAGAGATATATCCAGAAGCAAGAAAAAAAAAAAAGAAAAAAGGAATCGGATTTCCATGGTTTCCAAGAAAAGTCTTTCGTTCTGGACCCTCATTTTTCTTCATCCTGGTCGTGTCGTACCGTTACCAATTATTATCGTCGATCGTGGAGAAATAAGCCTCGGTCGTTCCTTGGAACTGCCACGATTATCTCTGGGTCCGACCGACATAAACCACACCTTGCCTCAGAAAAGAGGATGAATAATCGGCGAGGAGAGCCGCGGTGCGGATAAAATCGCGTCTTTCGAGCGAACCGGCCTCCACCGGATGCCAACGAAACTGTCGTGCAAAGGGAACGGCCACCGAGTTCTCTCTCCTTTGGTCCCTTTCGATCGCTCGATGCGTGATCCACGTACAATGACAGCCGTCGACGTTAAATCCAGCCTGTATGGGCCGCGACGCTTAATCGACAGAGTTTACGTTTTTCTCCATTGACAGATACGTTCGAGTTTTTGACGGTCGAACGACGAGGGTGTGAGCGTGATGCGGGATGCGGCAGGAAGTTGGGCGAGCTCGTAGGTCGGAGGAAATTCTTGCGACGAGACACGCTAACCCGCATCCTGTTTTCGCGTCCACCGCACAATGGCCTCGCGTGAAAACCTTTCTGGCTGAGACTTTAAATAACTGGAATTTTTCGTCAACTATAGTAAGTAGACTCTGCGAAGGCGAGTCGATCGATTCCGCTTTTTGCGGCTTCTTCAATATCGTTACTCAGCTTTCCGATTAACGTCCAACTTCTGCGAACACGGATGATTTACTTTCACGGTGCGTTCGTGGTGAAACGATACGATAAATAACGGCAAGTTGCAAGATGAATTTTCTAACGTATTTAACAAAAACTGTATCTTTCTGTGCACGGTCGTTAAACACTCTGGATTGATAAATGACGCGCTTTTCGCGTAAATTACCACCGAATAGTCAGACGCGGAGAACACTCGTGTGTCAAAGACACACGCGAACGAGGGGCCACAAATTACCTCCATTAGCGTGGCAAATTTACGAGAAAGCGTGCCCTTGATTTTTCCTCCTCGGGCAGGTTCTACAGCGGACAACGAGCAGGGACGAGGAGGCAAAGGCGAGAGAAAAGGCCACTCTGGATCGCCCACACAATGTACTTACTCACCTAGCGGAACCGCTGCCGGTGAATTGCGATGGAGAGATCCGACGTGGAAACAAAACCACGCGGTCTTTGCCACCGGTCAGTACCGGTACGACCACTGATTTTTACTCGCACGTCCTCGATTCGAACACGCTGTTCGCGCCAGCGAGCGTCCACCGCGCGAGCACACGGAAAAAAGGTTCGATGAAAACGCGTTTGCTACGTACGATGCGAAGCGGAATATTTCTAGCGAAGGGAGATTTCGTCGAACACTGTTCACGTCCCGTAAATCGAATTTCGAGTGGCACGCGTTTGGCCTGGATTTCGACGATAACGCGGTTAGACTGGCACGGTCTAGTTTAACTACGGTGGCGCGTGAATCGAGACTGGTCAAGGGTACAGGTGACTTTCACTGATTCGGCATCGAAGGATGCTCGGAAGGTGAATCGAGGCCGTGTTTAAATCCCCCGCTGGTGCCTGCCCTACCTACGGGCCTCTCTTTGCTCGAAGATTCTGCTTGGTAATTCGCAAGGTGATTCTCCATCCACGGCTTTCTCTCTCGTCTCGGTTTCCTCCTTTTGGACGAACAAAAGGGATAACTTCCTCGAAAGATAACAGCCACGTGATCTCCGACTCTGATCTCGATTGTTCCGCTACGCGTGTTTCCAAGCAGTCACGTACGAAGCTCGAAGTACGAAGTCTCGCGAGCTTTAAAGTTTTACGATTTACGTAGGCAATTATCACCTGTCTGGGTACGGATTCTGGCTTCGACGAGTGCACGTTCGAACCGGCAAACTCGCGCCAATTCCAATTGCGAGTCGAGCTTCGAAACCTGCAAACTCGAAGCTTACGTCGACGACGACAACCCTTCGACACCGTCGAACTTTAGACGATCGCTACTATCTTGGAAGTATCCTATATAAAATAGGAAATAGAAGCCCAGGATCGGAGATCATAAATTCCTACAAAGACAAAACCAATCGCAGACACGGAGGAAAGAACTGGTCGAACGACAAGATAGAAAACAGTGAGCGGCGTGGCGATAAGTCGCGCAGGGTGTAGGCCAGGAACGGTACGCGTCGAGTTGTATGTAGGTTAGAAGGTGGGTGGACCCTGCGTCGTCTGTTTGTTCATTTTACGTGTAGCACGTAGCGCGTGTACGTGCTCGTAGAAGCGGATTGTGTCGGAGAAGGTATCGACACGCGGACAGCCAGCCAGCGTGTTGGAACCGTGTCTCGTGGCTCGGCTAGCGTTCTCTGTAGCGTCGGCGTGATGGTAACGGCGTGTTCTCGACGATCGAAGCCTGGCGATTAATCGAACCGAATCATCGATCTATACCGGCTGCCAGCCGATACGCTTTGCCCGGTCGATACGCTGCTGGCTAGATCGATGATGCTCGGCATTACAGTTAACGTAATAAGCCCGCGCCACCTCGAGATAATCGCAGCTAATAGAATTTCGAAGAGATCGCGACTCGCCAACTGCGTTAAACGCTTTCGCCAATTTCCATTCACGTGTTAATTCTGGGTTAAAATTGGAGAAATTTTTCACCAAAGTTTCTCCCGTTTCACCGTTCTTTTTCGAACAACGCGTATTGAAATATTCATTACGCACGAAGGATCGATCACACGGCAACAACGTAATAAATCGCCGTTCGTTAATTTACCAATTTCGATACTAATTTATAACGAGTACTTTAACTACGACGTGGTTGAAAAGAAAAGGGACAAGCTTCTAGGTTTAAAGTTTACATCCTCGAAACATCGCTAGACGCTGAACCTGCCAAGTTTGTCATCAAAAGATGCGACTAACGTTGCGACGATACTCGGAGAGTGGGAGAAACTTCCGTCGAACGCAATTATCGCAGTTCTAAGTCCCTGGATGACCTTTCGTCTGTCTGCTAAGAAATTAACTCGAGCGCGTGCGTTACGGCCTGGAAAGAAACGCGGACTATCGAGAAGAGTCAGTCTCGCAAGAACCCGCGATGATACGATTAAACTGGCAACGAAAAACGCGGCTGGAGAGGCCCGCGCTAATGATACCGCCCGAAGGAGTCCGACCGTTCGATCGAACCTTCGGGTTATTTCGACTTAACCGTGTCGCGCGAGTACATACGTAACGCATGTACTCTGGCGAGTTGCATATCCAAGTTGCGCGACACGATGAATGAAAAAGCTGCGCTGGTCGTTGATCCTCGCGCCAGCAAGCAGCGAGCAACGGATACACACGATGCCAAGCAACTGGCCGCTTCTCGTTATACCGTGGCATTGTGATCGTTTTAATGGGGCGTCGTTAGGCAACGCGAATAAGCCAACGGATAAAAAGCATCTGGATAGGGCTCGGCGTAATTTCAACGACCGTATACATCTCGGTTCGGTTTACGACGGGTGATCGTCTGTTCGCCAACGTCATTAATTCTATCGGTAATTGACCAGCAGAGTTATGTGATAATTTGCCGCGAGAGTTAACTGGAAAATTTTTCCCCCAATTTTTCATATTTCTTCTCTGTATTCTTCTTTCCTTCTTCTTTCGTCCGACGAATGTTGCGGGTATGTGTAGACGGCGACTCGCGAGGCCATTCGACCATTTACCGTGGAAATTATTCGTTTTTACGAATGCGTTGCGCGTGCAGAAGATTTCGAAGTTTCAGTAGCGCCGATCCTATCGATCGAATTTGACAGAAATTGGAGAACGTACGTAGAAGCTACCGTAGAAGAATTAACCGTAGAATTAACGAGATCAGTTTGATCTTTGACCGATCGAAAGGATGGAAATTGCAACTTCTTGACAAACAGATAGTCGTTATGGAGGACGGTGCAGCGTGCACAGCAACGCTGTGTCGTCGCTGCCTATAGCTTCTCACAGATGAGAAGCGAGGCGGTCACCTCCCTCGTGGAATGCGCGGTCAGTACCCCTTCTCGCTGTTAAACGCACACGCGTAAAGCTGCGTACACGCGCGCACGATCGTGCGGCTCTTCTGCTTCCGTACATCATCGTTCCTAGCTGTTGGCTCGCGCGAATCACCATAGAAATTTCAACGAACAGTTTATTCGATCCTAAGTGCTTGTCTCTGTGTATACTACGGATCTCGGCCGAGCTTCGCGTATAACAGCGTACGAGCAGAGTCGGAGATTAGGTAATTCGAAGACAGATTAATCTGAATCTAGTAATAGCGTGTTTCCCGAGATACATATTAGAATGCCAAGTTTACGACCAGGAAGTTGCAGCTGCCCTCGAAACCACCGCTATCAACTACTTGGCTGCTTTAAATCCTCTCGATTTCCCGATTCGTTCCGCGCAAACGCAGCTCGTACGAAACGATACGCGCGATCATTTGCGTACGCGTAATGGGATAATTACGCGCGTAGATTGTTCGTTCTCGAAGCGCCAACCACTATTGCATCGTTGCGCTCCGTTTCAGCTTCGTTCTGTTCGTCGGATTATCGGGCGAAAGATATGTTCGAAGGATAACGGGAAAATGTACAACTCGCGGGGAAGCGTCAGCATATTTTTGTAAGCGTTTCTCGCGAACGAAACTCTCCGAATTCGGCACTGTCTCCGGTCTTGACCACTTCGCGCCCTCCGCTCGTCATCGGCGCTTTCGAAAATAGCAAGAACGCGAATTCGAGAGTCGCGCAAACTCTTCCGTGTCGATCAGCGACGAGGCGATAAGCAAAGGCCAGCACGAAGAAGCCCGAAGATAAGAATACCCGCAACGAAGCCACCGTATCGCGTTTTCGCCAAACACGTGTTTCGTTTTCACAATTACAAGCCGGTGACACCCGTGCAACTCGTGTCCCTCGTATCCGGACAGATAAAGCTTCTTTCGGAAAGGAATACGACGGAGTTACGAGCACGGTTAACAGCGCAGAGCTGTGCAAATCGACGCGAAAGCGATTCCTATTCGCGAGTACCTGAAGATTCAAGAAGCTTCTTCTGGAACGAAACGCCTCGTGTTCAGTCGGGGCGTCCGATCTTTCTTTCTTTTTCAAAGATCCAGTCGGGTCCCCTGAAACCGAAGAGAAACGAACACAGCCACGATACACGATGCTCACATTGTAAAACTGCAGCTGCACCGATTCCTTTAAGTGCAGGCAGAGTGCCGCGGACGCATTTTACGAGGGAATTGGAGATCAGGCCCGACTGGCTCTGCGTTTTCTGCCTCGCTGCCTCGCACGGCTGTAATATGCACGAGCCCGCGGGGATTCTTCCGTTTTCTCTGCCGCTGCCGACTCTGCAGCTTGGATTTATTTTATTTCTATTTAATGCGACCCGCTCTCGTATCGCCCCGTAATCATAATGTCCACGAACGTATGCTCGAAAGTAGCCCGTACTCCGCGAGTACTCTCAATAAACGGCGTAATACGAATCCTACATCGGTATAACCGATGCTGATTAAAAGGCTCTCTCGACTATCGGATGGAGAACAGAGCGAGCTACGCGTTCTTCTTCCCTTCTTCGAAAAATAGACCTTCGGCAATCTTCTGGCAATTTTCTGGCTGCGGTTTTTCTCCGAAAGGGGATCAATTTGAATAGCATTTGGTTCTTTCCATCTTGTTTCTTCGGCACTCGCGAAATTACCTATGAGCTTGCGCGCTTCTTACGCGGCGCCAGTTAATCCTTAACTGTATGTTTAAGAGAGACGCGAGTAAGTCGCGACGACTTTCGTTATCTATCAACGAAGAGACGCTTTCAGTCGTTGGCGCAGGTTAATACGCGAAACGAAGTTACGCTCGCGAAAGGCGAAACGTCTATCTACGCGGCAGACTCGCGCGTTGGTCGCGTTCGATTCTTTTCGTATTTATTTCGTCGACGCTGTAAGACTTAGCTTTCCCGGATGTAACTTTCGCCGTCGAGAATCGACAAAATACGCGAACGTGAAATAAAAGGTTCTGCGGATAAACCGGGATGGATCTTCGTTGCAGCAGACCGCGAACAGAAATACGAAAGGTGTTGGCGATTTTCGCGATTTTTCGCCCGGCCACGCGAACAGAGCGTTCGGTGAGAAACGTTGCGAGAGGTTTTATGATTGCACTGGCTCGAGAGGCCGTCTCGTCTCTCTTTTTCCTTGCTGGTGCTGTACCAGATCGTTTACTCCCGTATATTTGCGTTCAGCTGTGTTCGTGGTTGTTCATCCGTATGTATCGAGCGAGAGCAAAAGCGCGAAACGCGTATACTCGTATCCGGAGTCGTTGCACCGGAACCGCGCTGATTTTCTCTGCTCGATCGTCCAACGATGTTCGTGAATACGCTTCGGGTGTAACAGGAACGCGAATCGCGTGCTCCATCCTTGGATATGTAGATGAAAAAAGGACGGACGCGTGAGCGTGACGCGTCGGCAATTTCTTTCTCCTTATTCTCGAGCCCGCGCATCGAGCAAAAAGCCCGACGACGAGAATCGTAATGGATGGAGCCGCAAGAAACCTCGATCGTGGATTCGATCCTCGTGTACTACATTCGTTTTCCACGTTAGACACGCGTCCGATCGTTCTATGGGCCGTTTCTGAGTTTCAGCCGTTGAAGAGTTTGATCGCCAATTGAAGCTTGCTGATTAATCGACTCGAAACTGCGAGTATATCTTCTATGATTTATTTCTTATTTGTTTATTCACCTGTATAACTCCGTCTAAGTCAAGTACGTAGTAACAAGGGAAAAAAGTATAAAAAAGGAACAGGATGAATGCCGAAAGAACAAGGAGAGAGGTAGACATTTCGTATTAAAATATAAATATATGTATAGTATACATACATGACTTGTACAGTAATCGAAACGATAGCTTCGAAGATCGAAGTGAATCGATTTTCGGAAATCGAAACTCGAAGTATTCCTCTTTCATATTCAACGAGTCGAAGAAGCTCCGTACCGAAGTTGAAGCATCTTCAAAGTTCCAGATACTCGAATCGAAAGTTTAAACGTTCTCGAAGTTTGGCGAACGAAAGACGCGCCGTTGCAAAGCCGAACGAACGCAGGAAACTCTTCTCGCGTTGAGAAGAGCGAACGAAAGCGTGATTTCGTGACGAGTTGGAGTATTTTCGGAGTAGGCCGAGTGAAAGAGACTTTTGACAAATTCAACAACCGCGCGAAAACCTCCAAGAGAACCTCAAATATCGCGAAGCTTCGAAAATGGACGAGCGGTATGACGTCCAGTTTCTTCGAAGAAACAACGAAAAGGCGACGAAGATCGAGTGTCCAGTGACGAGCACCGACACATCCATCCCGTTTCTTGGTACACATACCGCTCCTAGGGTTACTACAGCCCACTCTGTTTTTCCATTTAGCCAACGTTACGCTCGCTTTTGTTCCTAGCTCCGTTATCTTCGCCCACCCACTATGCTCGGACACAGGTGCGCCAGCTGAGAAGATAACCGAGTGTCTTCGAGTTTCCTCGCGTCTTATCTAAGCGATTAACGAACTGCATGAGAATGGATAAGACAAGATGGAGATCGCGCCGACTCTGAAACTCGCACGGGGAAAGATTCTATAATTTTCTTCGATCCAAGTACTCTAAGATCTACAGTACGCGATAGGTCACAGTTGGGATTAACGCTTTGACGTATTCCCTTCTGTTGATCGTTGATCGTATTGCTTCTCCAAACTATGCGTATTTTGGCTCAGAGATGCCTTACGGTGCGCTGACCGCGTCGTTAAATTAACACTAAACCTACCATAGCGGTCAAATTGACCGCTTGCAAATCTCTACGCGAATTTTACCACATTCAACCCTTATCGGTCGCTAGCTTTTCATACGTGATTCTCAGTAGGTTGTAGCTGGTTTCGGTAAATATGCGAAAAATCTTCAGTATTATGAGAGTAACATTTTTGTTAGAAATTATTCATTTCTTCAAGTTGTATTACAAATATATGAGTTTCAGATAATTGTTTACATGTTTTTGACGCGTGATAGTTTTCGAAACAATCTCCAACGTGAATTTTCACAGGTTCGCTCGTTGTCACCTCGCACGTGACGTGCGACCGCAGCGACAAAGTACTCTTGTCACGCGATAGGTGACGTACGACCGGTAAGGGTTAAACGTTATGAAATCGCTTCCTAATCTATGACTTTTCATAAAATACGCATACGATATATCCTTCGGTATTTCTTTCCAGTTTGCTTTTTTCTTTTCTAAGAAAAATTTGTAGTCTGTCCTGCCTATCGCGAGCGGTCAATAAGTATACAAAAAGTGTCGGTAGGTTTAGTGTTTTATTATTCGAAATATACGGGAAAGAAACTTGTCCGAGTGGAAGAACCGAGTCGTTTGGAAAGGTAGCGTAGTCCGAATTTATATATTTTCACGCACAGATGATGGAGATTCCAAGTTATTTAGGACTGGCGAGGCAAAGGGTTAAGGACTGGCGAGTATCGAACGTCGGCGCATGGCGATCGCGTTCCGGGCAACCGCGCGCGTTTTCGAAACAAATTACGCCGCCGACGGAGCAGGCTATCGTCCGAAGTACAAAGCCTCGATGTCGGGTTTTTGCGGTTATTTGCCTGGAAGAATTCAAAAAATGAACCGCAGAGGGCCGAGAAGGGGGAAGCAAACAGGAAGAGAAATGGGTGGTGGTGAAATGGCGTAGCCTGGCCAGCTGGTAGCCAGAGAGAAGAGCGAGCAGAAGCGGCGAAGAAAAACGGCTGGTTAAGGACGAAGAAGAGGCGGAAGAGTCTCGCAGAAAGGTAAACTGCAGAAGAAATTCGCGGTCGAAGTAGCGTGTAGTAACGGCCAAGCCGAGAACCGAAGGTAGAAAAAAGCTGAAGCTTCTCGGTCTTCACGCCGATGCTTCTATCGATGTTGAGATGATAAACTCGTCTCGGTGAAACGTTTCGTTCGCTAGCTTAATCGATGCAAAATGGACGCCACGTGAGCAGATAAGTCGCTGGCGCGTCATCTTGACGAGATTAACGTCGCAACTATCGACGACCGAAGTGGAAAGGTTGTACCAAAGAAGTTGAAACGAAAGATGACTGAATGAAGTCGTGATAGATAAATCCGAACCTGTTGCAAGAAACACGGCTCGCGTAATAATTAATTTTTCTAGCCCTCTACGATTTTTCGATCGACGACGTTCGTTCAATCGGACGTTAATGAAAATTTCGTCCTCGCGAGTGGTGGAACTCTACCGTGTTTGAAAACATAGACAACGCGAGAGAACGATCAGTCTTTTTCCGTAAAAATCCTGAGAAATGGGAAACGATAAGGCATAAAACTTGCGGTTGCTCCAGCAATAATACCAAACAGACAGCTCGCTAATTTCAATGTCGGTGAAAAATTGATGGACCGTTAGCCGGGAGGAAAAGGAGCAAGTTGGTTTCTTGTTAGCGCTGGAATTTCAGTGACTTTGTTCGTGTTCTGCAACGAATCGGTGGCCGAGAAGTAGAATGAGATTTACACAGTCTGCCGGTTCGGTGTTCGTAGCTTACGGGAGAAAGGATTGTGGACGGAAGACGCAGATAAGATCGATTTATTAGTCCATTACCATAATTACCGTTAAATGCGCTACACGAACAATTTCACGCGATCCAGCGAAGGAGCTCATTTTCTATCGGAACGATTGAAAGAGAGGAGAGACGTTTCACCCGAGTGTTATCCCGCCACACCTTCCGATGCACGGTTTCGCACTTAATAGAAACGGGAGCGATCTGAATATCCTGTTTAATTAATCGCCGACAGCGTCCTGACTAATATCCCTGATTAAGGTAAACTCCATTCAACGGCAATCGCCGATTGCAAGGGGAGCGTGCATCGTTAAATCATCGAGCACGCCACCTCTGGCTTCTCTCTTCGCCTTATAAATGGATTTCTTTGCGTCGCCATCTATAATTGGAGTTACCGATCTCGGATCGTATCGGAGACGGCTCGTGGCCTTTGCAGAAACTACGCGTCCCATTGACGCACGCTTTTCTCCTTTAAAACCTCTACAGACCGTTCACGTCCGAATCGGATCACCTTAATCAGTTGTATGAGTATGACCATTGACGAATACAGGCCGATTCAAAGGTAATTCCACGAAGTATCTGAGACTCGTACGAGAAGATTCATGGAGAAACGCGTACGTGCTTGCAACTCGCTTCCATCGCACGTATCGTACATGCATATCGATGTTTGATTCCTACGACGAAGCAGAAGTAGATCGGTTGTTCGATGGAGCTCTCTGATATAGATATCCCGGTAAAAATAAAGCTAATTGCCGACTACTGAAACGCATGGTCTCGCGTGTTACTTGACATCACAATTACGACGTCTAATATCCATAAATATGCCGCAAGGCCGCGCGGTAGCGGTCTTAATCCTTAAATTATCAGCGCAGAGAGCGGAGAGTATCGAGCTACCCACCTGAAGTACTCGATAGCAGGCGTAATTGCGATATTAAACGTACATGGGGCTCGATCGGGCGGAGGAAAAGCTGGTTAACCGCGACTCATCACGATGCGGCAATTATATGGCGATCGCGAAGTCGCGTGATACACGGCGCGACGTATCGTCGGTTGTCCCGCGGACTTTATGATACACGACAACGTTGGCGGCGGCACGTCCATTCTCTACGGTGTTCCCGATGTTCGGCCTCGAAGGAACGAGCTGCCAATAGACGTCTGTCAGTCGAAGGGACGTGGAGGTTTTTGCCGGCGCAACGAGGAAGCACGTCCGCCGCGCGGAAAGATTGCAACGAGGGGAAAAACCGGCGAAAGAGGCTCGACTCGTGTTTTGCAGTTGCACGAACTCAGCACGCTCGATCGCTCGTGCGCGTCTCCCGAGGACCACGTCGCGCCGTGCCTCCTCATCCTGCCATTTTGTCCGTTCGACACCTTGTAGCTACATCACTCGCAAATGCCTACAACTTGTACACTTATCCGAATATTTTCGGGGTACAAGATGGACGAGAAGTCGCTTTTTCCAATTGTAGGACACTACTGTTTACGGGAACCGATAGTACGAGACGATATTGGATAGCGAAGCACGCCGTTGATAACGAGGCGATTAGCTTTGTTTTCGAATATAAATCGCTTGAAAATCGCTCGCGAGCAAATTTGGCAAATTACAAGGCAAATTGCTTTTATATAGCTCGACCCAGATATTTCTCAACTTCTCAACGATCGTCTCGATCGTTTCTGGCGTTAAGAAGTCACCATGGTCAGGTCGGGAATAAGAGTTCAGAAAATTGTATCTCGCGAATTAGCGGTAATTAAAGAGGAATGTATACGGTGGAGATTTCTGCTTGGTCCAAAAAGGCATGCGTGGCACAGTAGGCCTTATTGAGACGCGGAACGCACCCACACATGCCGAACCGATACAAAACGCTTCTTTATGCTCCGCGATACCGATGTCAGCGGGCCACGATGCGCTTCGTAACTGTTGAAGAGCCGTACTTTTTTTTCTCTCTCTCTCTCTCTCTCTCTCCCATTTCTTCGATCGAGAGAAACGTTTCTCGGGAATTCTTCGAGGACAGTGAGGTTCTTTCTTCGCGGCGTGGAAACGAGGGGAATCGGTCGTGTACGCCTACAAGATTTGCGGATCGATGGAACGCAAAAAGCCAGCGGGAAACAGGGAGAGGACGAAAAATTGAATAATCAAGCCCGTGTCCGAGTGCCGAGTGGAAGACTCATTACCATAAATACCTCGCACCGGTGGGAGACACTCGCATAAATTTGAATCGCGTCCCCCAAGGAACGTCCTTTTATTTTTTTATTGCGCCTCGAGTATCGAAATTTTTCGACTCGATTTAATCGATATATTCGACGATCAGCGATGGACTGTGAGTCGTTCGAACGGACACCTTCTCGATTATAGCGAGGTTCGACGTAGACGCGTGACCAGAAATCTTGGACAAATTCGTTGGCGATTTGGCGACTTCGATCGGAGTTAGACGACGATGTATATAGCGCGTAACAAGGTTCGCGCCTCTCAAAAGCGAAACCGACCGACTCTGCTTCTTGTAAATTTCTCCATTTCTTTGCACAGACACGTAGTCGACATTCGACTCTTAAGAGACAAATTATTTGTAACAGCGTCGCTTTTCTAGATTTTTCAGTTTGCGGAGTTGAGCGATGCGACCGCCAAGTCGTTCATTCGTGCGAACTTGTTTGTCGCGTGCGTGACCACGTGGATCGGTCGATCTAAATTTACTCCTTCCTGGTATAATTAAGCAGGAAAGAGAAAAACAAAAAATCGATAAATCGCCGGGTTTACAGAACACGAACAACGTGGAAAAGTATCCTTGGGACGCCAACGGCTATTTTCTGCCCTATTGACCAACGTCGTCTCACGACAGAGAAATCCACAGACATTGAGAAAACCACTCCGCTCGACGTACGCGTCGATATCATTCGAGCAAACACTCGTACGTTCACGGAAACACGCAGATCTTGTAACTAAAACAATATTTGTGAAGATAATATTCGGACTCCTCCTCTTTCTACGATATCTCTGACGCGCGAGCAGTACGCACGGGGACGTGTTTCGCCACGTTGGTCGTGCACGCATGCAGTTTGCTTTCGAACAACGACAAACGCTTTTATCACGCTGCGACTGCGTCGGATTTTACTAGTCGTGGAATTAGAGAGGCCCGTCTCGAACAATCAAAAGGGCCGACTTGTGCGCACATGCCTGTTTCGAGAACTCACACAGTCGTAAAACTGCGCTCCGAATGACGTTTTCAGGGTGGTATAACCGACGAAATTTTTAGATCCTCGTACGCGATCTGCTTCGGCTATGCTTCTCGAACGACTCTTTTCGTTATCTGCGCGGCCTAAACGCCGTCATAATGGAGCAGGATATCTGGTGAGATTCCTCGAGATGAAGCACTCAGGGTATACTAATTCTAAAACGATTACGTTTACTGGTATATATTCCGACTTTATACGTGGATCGACCGCAAGGCCTTAGGATGCATTCTTTCAAACATCGAGGATCTTTCTAAGAATGTAAGGATTCCAAAGTGTCGGTGGCACGAATCCGAAGCGGTTTGCGAACGATCATCTTCGAATTTGGAAATTTCCATCCGAAAGTTGGAATTTAAACGTTTCTATCACAAACTCTAAATTTAGAAGTCGGAATATGAATATTCCTGTTCGAATACTCGAATCGGTAAATTGGAATCCGAAGATCGGAGCGAAACGTAGCGCGAGATAAAATTTGAATAAAACGTACGTCGCAGAAGAACAGCGTAGGATAACCTCCCTTCGAATCCGATCCTCGGATCGTCTACCTGCCTCTTGCCCCATAAAAGTGTCGTACCCTCTTGATCCGCCAGCTTACGATCCGAATGACTGAAAAATTTGTTCGCGTGTAATCCGACCGTCTCTCCGCTTTTTTCTCGATAATAGCAGGTAACGTTTGGGGGGAAGCGGCTGATCCGAGTCTGTCCGCTTAATTAAGACATCCCGAGGACGAGGAACGTATGATGGAAGAACGATTTCTAGCAAGGTCGTCTAATAACGGTGCATCGAGATCGTTCGCTTGCAAGAACATTTCTTATTTAACGCGCGACATTGCAAGTTTGCGTTATTTCAAAACCTAGCCGTTCCCACCTAACCTGGAAACTCGAAATCAATCAAGAAGCACGAGAGTACGAGGCTGGAAGAAGGATCGTAAGATGCCTGGAAGAGGCCTGGAAGACCGTGCTACACGTTGCCAGTGCGTCATGGCGCGCGATAACTCTTCGTTCTGTCGGGACATGTTAATTCACAGTTGCGTAGACCGAGTCGTGATGGTCGAGGAGCCAGAAAATAATTAACTGCGAGGCCCCGAGTTCTTAAGGCGAGGCCTTGGGCGTTTTTCGACGACGATATCCGCGGCGATGGGCAGCGACTCGCGCGTCCACGCTGCCCACCGATCGTCTATGATAAATCCACGAATTAACCCAAGCCGCGCAGCTTATCTATCATACCGTGCACAGGCATTATGCAACGGCCTGTGCCGGCTCATTTTTCTTCCTCCGCCGAGTTTCTCCGCAAGATGGAGGAGAAAGGAAGACGGAAGGTCCCGGAAGGCTCGAGCCATCTTCCTATTCCCGTTCCTATTACGATTATCATCGTCGTTATTATTGACACTACCGTGATTGAGCGTTGTTATTGAAACGCGTGCTCCAAGAAGCGAAAACTATTATTGCGCGCAGGCCAATAAAATGTCGAGCAGGCTTTAGCTGGTCTAAATGGCGAAGAAGAGCCGGCGCATAATCGCGCGTTCCATTGGTTGCGGGTGCAGACGAGAGAGAGGTATCGGACGGCTGGAGAAACAATCGGCCCGTAATCACGGCCTCGAAGGTGATAAATCGACTCGCGAGACCGTGGAACGCCGACGATCGCGAGCCAACCTCATAAATTTGCTCGACGATAAGTCGAACCGCGATAATGGAACAGGCGCGTTTGTCAGGAGAGACAGTCACCGGTCCTGAGACCCTTCTGACGGGTAATTTCGGATCATTTCCAAGGTATACGAGCGAAACGTAGCTACATTCGCCTTCCTAGGTATTAGAATACCTGTTGATCGAGTATAAATTATATCAGCGGTAATTGGTAAATAGTACTTGTTATAAAATAGTACTTGTAATATTCTCGTGATACGTGGCATACTACGTGGCAGGACTAAATGTAACTATGAAACAAATGAAATAACAGATACATTAAGCAGTAACGCGAATATCGAGATTGATCGAGGAAGCGATTAAGCGATATCGCGGACGTAAACGAGACGAACGTTCAATTTTATGACGCGTAGTTAATCATCGAAAACGTGTTCTCTTATTGTTCGTAATTATAAATGAGAGGTTAGATTATAACGACACCTTAATGGTATCACAACTAAATCCTAATGCCTCTGAACGAGGGTATAGGTCTAATGGTGGATAAGTAACGATGACGTATTAAAGTCTCTCTCTCTCTCTCTTACAGCACGGTTATCTCGGTCGGTCCGTGTTTCGATGATTTTAACGCGTGGTTTGTTACGGGAAACGCCGAATCTTCGAAACGTGAGATCCAAGTTCACTGACAGGGCCAGGACGTTTACCTTTCGACCTCTTTCCACCACTCGATTCACCCAAGAGGATCTAAATCGGGTCTCTATAGATCTGCCCTCCTCTCGGCTTTCTATCGGCATGATGAAGCTCCGGTGCAAGGAGCGAGCAACGACGATGATTTCTCCGACCAAAAGAGAACAAAAAAATGCGATTCTGCTGCTTCTTCTCGACGCGACAAGGAAGAAAACAAGTTTCACGACAATAATACCAACAGATGTCTCGCAGGAACTTCGCTCGATTATCCATCTTTGCATTTTGTCGCTAGAAACCTTCCGATTTCACCACCGATACTCTCGACGCATCGCATACGTGCACGTCGTTGAAACTTGGCGGGTCGAAGGCAGGTAAAGCGAACCTCAAACGTTTTCCATAAAGCATCTTTTAGTATTATCGGCTCGTTAGCCTCGCTATTTATCGTTGCACGACGAAATCCTCAATTTACGAACAATTGAAATTCGTCAGGCGCGACGCGATTCACTTGCGTTCTTAAAGAAAGCGACCGTGTACGCTGAATCTTCTCGTGGACGTATTTTCTTCATCCCCCATGGCCGCGCGTCGGCCGTAAATAAATCCGGAACGGGTTACCTCTCGAACCCTTTTATTTCGGCCGTCTATAAATCTCGCGATCCATCGTTACCCGGTCACGTGTGCCGAGAATGAAAGGGGGAACGAAATCGGGACTCCCAGGGGTCGATTTTAATTCGAACAACGATGTACGCCACCTCGATGGTTCTTCGACGATATTGCTGGCGTGGTTGGTTCGTTTTCCAAGGTCCGGAGGGATTAGAGGCGTCGATGTTCGCGCGTCACAAAATCAACACACACGCGATCGAACGATCGGCCTTAACTCGCCCTACCGAAACTGTGCTCCGATTTCTGTCGGTGGGTGTCTCGAGACCCAACTTGCGTGTCCCTTTTCTCCTCGAACCGAGATCCTTATCGAACGTCAGAGGCCGAGGCGTGCGTCGTGACCGGAATCACGTAGGCACTGGCTCGGTTCGTTTTTCTTCCCTCGTGGAAAAGCTGTCCCGCATCTTGACTTGGATAACGTTGCTCCGTCTACCGAACGGACCGCTGAAAAGCTTTATCGTAAGCAGATTAGCTGCGTACTTTCTACATAGGAGACGAGTAGTCGACAACCGGTGAAACCGCTGACGAACCGTTAGTCCTTTCGAGATCGTGTTTTCTTTCCCCTCTTGGAAGTCTTGGATCTTCCAATTAGGGCAAAAGAGAGGGTCTGTCGTTTGATTGTGACGCAGGCGATTCGTATAATATATCGATGTGCGTCTTCGAGGCGAGAAATCTGTTAGGAATTTAGTTACTCGCTTAGCCAGTGTCTTCTTTAAAATGAAACAAATTCCGCCAAAGAGATTATTCACCACTGCCACCGTTAAAATGATATTCGCTTCTCTAAAATCGCAAGCTATAAATACGCGCGGCTTTTTTCGCCACTAACGATCGGAGTCTCCCTTCGCGAAGCTTTTTTTCGGATATACGCGCCGGTCCAGCGAGAAAGCGAGAGCGGACGAAAAACGAAGAAGAGTTTCGAGTGTCACAGAAACTGAGTCGCACGAGGGTTTGCGTATTTCACGGCTGTTTACGAGTCACTTCGGAATGGAAGGAGAAGCGAGGGAAGCTTTTAAGCACGGCTCCGAGCAGACAATTTTTCCACTGACTTTTTTATCGTGCCGTTCGAAAGCACGACCGCGAAGAAACGCGGTAGTGTCGCGGCAGGAAACTATAAAAATTGTCGTAAAAGTCGCGCGGTCCTCGAGGTCGGGAGGTCCTTAGGGACGTGGATTTTATTCCATCGCAAGGCGAAGTGTATTTATATTATACTCGGCGTCAACAGGCGATCCTTTCACGTATTGCGTCACGCGAAAGAATTTGACGGAAGAAAAGATAAATAAATTTGGCAGGATCGATGGTCGAAGAAACAAGGATCGTAGTAAAGTAAACGAATTCTTTCAGAACGTAGCACGTGACAGGAAAGCACAACGGGGTCGATTATTCAAACGGATCGATGGCGAGGAATTACAAATCATGGGGAGGCAGGACGAGAACGTTTTTCGCTTATTTATATAATTGAGAATTTAGCACGAGGTCGCCGCGCGTGACAGGAAGATGCAGTGGAACCGTAAAATTCAAATAGGACGCTGAATTGTGCGGAGAAGTACGTGAAGAGTAATACAACGAGAGGCTTTAAATGGTCAAGTTAATTAAATCATGTTGCGGAGGTCACCACAGGGGCAGCAGAGGACGACTAGGGTCTGACAACTGAACAAATAACCTGCACGTGTGACCTAAACGGTGGGAAAATCATCGGTTTTCCTTCGTCTCGCGCTTTGTCGCTTCTCTGCGACAAAATAGCAGGTGGTGGCCTGTTTGGGACCACCCTCCATCGGTGTTCTCATCTTTCTCTTTTCTCTTTTACGAACGATTCGCAAAGCAAGGAGCAGTTTTCCACGTAAAGATATTGTTACAGCTACGGGAGGTGTGTGGAAACGACGAGAATGAAATTACCATTTCTCGACAGGAATTTTATGAGAGATAATAGCGCGGAAAAAATATTCAAGCAACCTCTGGAAATCCCATTTACAGCGACGATGTTGAAAAGGGAATTCGATCATGCGAATCGATCGAAGAAAATTGCAAATGGCAGGTTGCGTTTATACGACGTTAGATTAGTCGCTAGGTTAATATCGAACGGATCTGTTTCTTCTACGTAAAGCAAGCTTTATCCGTTTGAAAATACTCGAGCAACATGGTGGAGGCTTTGTCGAACCGAGACGGATGTAACGATGCGCGACCATTAACGCATTTGCATGCATCAGCACGTGATTGACCCAAAGAATCGGCGCGGCGCTAATTACATCGCCGCATAAACGTAAGCACGTATTTAACGGTGATTCACGGATTAACGTGCATTCCGTTACATCGGCTGGCGAGGTACGTGAAACATTCAAAGAGAGACTGCAATCGCTAGCTCCATGTCCGATCAGGCGAACGTCCATTTTACGCGCACTCCGTAATTATTCGTTTAGAAATCCAGCAATTTCCTCGCGCCATATAACCGTTGCAGTACCTGTATAATATTAGAAGACACGGAAAGAGCTCGTCTCGCGTGTTCTCACATTTGTTTCCAGCGATCAAACGGTTCTAGCGTGGGAGGCCACCTAAGTCAGAGTGGTTGATGTTCGACTAACATCATCATCGCTATTAATATTACTTACGCGGAGGTCGCTATTGTCACTGCGGCCTGATCCTCCCGAGACATCGATTTTACATCGAGCGTAGCAGGGTATTTCTTAACGCGTGAGCGATATTTCAGCGTGCGATATTCAAGTCTCGTTCGCGAGATGTAACATCCATTATTTATATACGGCGAGTTTTGTGTTTATGTACTAATAATAGCTGTCGATCCTGTTGCGTGGCTTGTTCGAAACCCGCGTATATCCGGTAGCTACCAAATATGGCAAAATTTGCTAGAAACGATGAAATACCTCGATGAAAAATTAAGCGAGCGTTTCGGAGGGAATGATACGTGGATGATAAAGTTTCCTCGATGAGATTCAAGATTGCATTGAGATTCAAAGGGATGATTGAAAAGGAGATACGAGATAGCAGAACGCAAATTTTTGATCTCGTTAATTCTTTCTGTACGTTGAATCGCTTCGTCTACGAGTTACGAGACGTTCTGTATATTTTCGGAAACAACTCGACACGATCATCTTTGACGAACGCGTCGAATCAACGTCGAAGATAAGTGGAAAGGTACGAGCACGTCTATTTCCAAAGCCGCTCGACTTCCCAATTGTTCCCATGTCGGTCCTTCGCTATAGGCGGTACCTTTCGGTATCTTGGGTAACAAAAATAGCTGCATCTTTTCGGAGTTCAAAGTTGAGAAGGAAACAGTGAGTCGTCACGAACTCAACGTCGATTCGTCCAATCGGAAGCCAACTAGGCATCCCTACCCTTAGACTCGAGCCTTCGAAGCAGATGTCGCGTAACCGATGCGTCTAAAACTCAGTGTGATGGCGACTAACGTCTCGATAAGTGCTTGATAAATCTTGGAACGCGCGCTAAACGTTTGCTTTTTCTTGTTCTATCGTTTTCCTTTTTCTTTCTGTATTCTTTCTCATCCTTTGTCCTCTTCCGCTTCTTTCGCCGCGCCTTCGCGATTCCTTGTTTCCGAGTGTTTTTCATGGTGCACGCGAGGAGCAGAGCCACGCGGCGTCAGCGAGAATGTGCATCACGTTTGGAACAGTTAAGGTGATTATTTAGAAGTAGATCTTATCGTTTTACCGTTCTCTATGTTTTACGTTCTGCAGGAAGAAGGGAATGACCGTGAATTTGATTTATTAAAATTTCAAGTAATTGCATTATACAATGATGTAGTGATTTTTGTTAGGTTCGTGACGAAGCACGTGGCACGGAAATCGAGTTTCACGGATCTCCGTCTTCGATATTTCCCGTTCGGAATAACAAATCCGTTTCATGAATAAAGAATTCTTGTTCGTTCGGCTGATTTTCATGGAGAAGTAGATTCCATCCAACGCTAATGGTATAATAACGAAGTTTCACAGATCTTTGTTCAAAGTCCTTCCTTCGCAACGAAGAGTCCATTTCACAGAGAATAAAGAATTCTCGTTAATTCAAACGATCTTTATCTACGAGTTTATCGAATGGTAGACCATGGAACTCTGCTCGCCCCTTCACACAACCTCTTTTATCTTCTTCAAACATTCGCCGGTAAACAAATATTATAGGAAACTCGCTGCAAAGCTTCGAACACAACAGGAATCTAATCTCGACGTTTCTTTTCTCTTCGTACTCTACACGCTCTGTAATAATACGAAGTACAAAAGAATTTGCATCGTAACGCAGCTTCTCCTCGAGCTATCAATTAACCATTGTTTTCTTCTGCGTTGCAGGTAAGTTCCTATGACATGCTCGACGCGGCAGCGGTGAGTAACGCGTCTCGAAAGCCGTAGCAACGCGAGCAACTTGCAACGGACAGAAAAGCAGAAGAATCGGAAAAATGGAGCGCGTAACGGTTGGGTCGCTACGAATTCACGGTGCAAGGTGCATCGCGTTGCTACGTCACGCGAGCTGGCTCTCCCCTAATCGCTCGGCCGAGCAAAGAATGGATTCTTGATTGCGCGTGGATATTCCCCAGGGAATGGAACGTAGAACGATAGAGAGCCGAGGATACAGTAGGTGGATGATTCTGGACTTTTTTTCGATAATTCGATAATTCGATTAACGTTTGACCGAGGGGTTCGGTGGCAAAGTGGCGCAAGTAGCTGTAATCTTTCCTAAGAACGAGACAAGTATAGGAAACGGTAAAATAACGTCGATGCTTCGAGCCAATCGACGATATCGATACGCTTTTCCTCCGAACCCTTCGTTTTCACATTTATGATAAATCTAAAAATACACGCAGTATCTGCGAAGACAAAAATATCGGGCTCCTCCATGGAGAAACGTATTATTCGAAAAGATAGAAAAGTCTCTGTTGAAAGTCTGAAAAGTCTTTGATAGAAAAAGTATCGAAAGACTGGGAATCAAAGACAAAGTAACTCGTTTTTCTTGCAGTCAGACTGCGAGATAGAGCGATAAAGCGGCCAGTTTACCGCGCGGCCGATTTGCAAATCTGGCTTTCGCGGCTCGACTACCGAGCTCCCTTAATGGAGCATTAAGCTCGAAGCAGATGCTCGTATGTTCGGTCGTGGCTCATTAACGAGACGATTCGCGGACAAAATACGCTTGCTTGGAATCGAGCGTTAAGGAGTATTATTTACGCGAGCAATTAGTCTAGGTTGCGAATTTCGCGATCAAGCGGAGAAATTTTCGCGTTCGTTCGGAGAAAGTGTATACACGGTCGTTAATTAGCGTCTAGATATCGTTGAATTAGCTCCACGCTTAAACCATCGACGGTTCTTTCGATATCTCATGGATTTCGTTCGAAAAACGTGTAATCATTCTGAAAGGTCTTCGTACGTGGTCTAAAAAAAAAAAAAAAAAACAATTTTATTCGGATAAAATACTAGAAAATCTCGCTGCAACGGCTGTGTTATTATCGTCTGAAACGTTAAGAGAAAAGATATCGTATTGTAGGATGTTTGATCTCAGTAATAGCCGCCAGTTTGCGAGGTGGGGCGAGGATTTTTACGAGTCACTATAAATAAATTACGAAAGAGACAGAACGATCGTACAAATACGAGAAACGTGACAAAGAATATCAGAGCGTAAATACCGATTTTATCTCTGTCGATTTTTTAATATACTTTTATCTCTGTCGATTCGCGTAACGAAGGAACTTGCAAGATAATTCGGTCGGCAAACCTCTATTGTTCCGATATGTAGAACAAACGGGCTCATTATCGTAGAGACGAGCATTCGTTCCGATATACCAGAGGCCTATAAATCTGCCTTGATGCACGAATATAAAGACAGCTCTTATATCCATGGTGAGTCTTTTTCAAGTAGCAGCAACTTCGAGAACACTCGTAAAACCCTGACACAAAATCCTCGTTAATCCTCGATCTTCTCGTCTTAAAACTCCTCGTATCAAATAGATTCGTGGTAAATATCGAGTGACGTGGATCTCTTTGGTAAGCAAACCAACGGGAAAAAGATTTAAAAAACGCGACACAGAGAGAACTTTGGAAGAATACCGGGTGGTCGATAAGGCGAAGAGCTGACTTCTCTCACCGCTGTGATTCTCAGACCTGCATTTAGATGCGAGTTAGGTTCGAGTTAGGTCGAAGCGCTATACGTCAAGGCGGAGCTTCCTCGAACGAAACTCGTATCAATGTTCTTCGTATATCGTGTTCGTTCTATTAGTGGGTTATTACAACTTACGCGTTTCTTTTGTTCGCTGTCGCGCTTCGTTTGACGAATCTGTTGCGAGTCGCTTAACTCTTTATAAACGATCGGAGGAAAAACGCGAGAGAAGGGTTGGAAGAGACACGAGGCAGGCGGTGAAAGATTTGAAAGCGGCGTGTACGGTGGATCGACGTAGCACTCTCTCGAGCTTCGCGATAATTGCCAGTGCCGGGCAATTGCACGGACACGCGAGAAGCTAGCGTTGCACCACCCCAAGCTTCGTAGGGAGATAAAGTTTTGAAAAGTGCACGCGTTGCTCGGCTCATAAATCAGGAATCGTCGGACGTGCGGAGATGATCGTCCGGTATCTCGCGAGTCCAACCACCGCGCACCGGTGGACGTCGTATTCCCTCCCTCTGTGGTATGGAAATCGAAATTGTGCCCAGCCTTTCCTCTCTCTCTCTCTCTCTCTCTCTCTCTCTCTCTCTCTCTCTCTCTCTCACTCTCTCTCTCACTCTCTGTCTTCTCCTTTCTTCTCCTCTTTACCCCTTTCTTCTCCATAGCCAGGATGCAATTATGCGCGCGAGCCCCCTTTCAGCAGAAATGAATCTGCGATTTTTACGAGCGCGACCCGATAGTATTGATTAATGGGAGCGTGGTTCATAAATTTCGCCGCGATATATCGGTCAGCAGCGGAGCGGACGATGATTGATTTTTCGAGACGGCATTGATTTAAATTGAAACCCAGGAGCGAGACGGTCGCGACGACGTCGCAATTACTGGAATTTTCCCTAAGGAAACACGCGCGATAGCGTTAGGATAAGATAGGACTATTTTTGACTCAGAAGAATATTTCAGCCGTACCGGCTCGTAAGTAGTTCGAGTAATTTCTTCCTTCGTTTTGGTATGTTCTCTTCCCGACTCCGAAGTACACGATATTTTCTCGCTCTCTCGTTACAACATTGGAAACTAACAAAGTCTCGTAATGTACAACAGATTCGACGATTCTACGCGAGGTCCGAGATCGAATCGTAAAACGATGAACCTCAGCTGCCTCGAATAACCGTAGCTCGCTATATTCGTCATAACAGAAACACGTACGCTGTTTGGCGCTTTTCAACGATCTTCCTCTCGTTTATGCTGTATACATACCCGTCCCTCGAGAAAGGATTTTTGAGCCAGTCTACGAACAGCGAGAAAGAGAGAGAGAGAGAGAGAGAGAGAGAGAGAGAGCGAGCAAGAGACCGGTCCTCATAAATTTTACGATATTGGCGCGGTCGAGATACGATCGATTGAAATTAATTCCGACGCCTGGCACCGCGAGCCCGTTGAAACGCGAGATTACGCGCGCGAGACCGAGAGCAGACGGGGGCTGGTGCGTGTAGGAGCGTGCGAAGCCAATCACCGGCCGCCGGGAAAAATGTAATTCGAAGCGTTCAAAATAGATACAATCTTGAAAACTGCGTGAGGCCGAGCCGTTCATAAATCAGAAGTCGCCTGGTCACGCGGCAGATGATACCACTGGTGCTGCCTCCCTCCTGTCTGCGCACACCCTATCTATAGAAATTGTGTTTGCGTAATTACGATCTCGCGGTTAACGATGCGCATGAATAAGACGCTTGTGAATTTACGAGCGCATATTTCAGCAGGACCGCGGACGAGCGCGGAATATTTTAAGGGCCTGTCGATCGGTGAAAGCGAGAGAATCGCACTGCGCGTGGAACCGCTGAGTGATATCGACTCGATATTAAGATCTAACGTCGAAGAGCCTCTTTTATCGCGCTAGATCTTGTTTCATAGCAAATATCCTTTTCTAATGGAACGTCTAAAACGCGAATGCGAAACGATCGCACCTTGACTTACGATAGATCGTTTCAAGTTCAGCGCCCGATACGAACGTTATTTCCCTTTGACAAGGCGACGATAAGTATTTGTTGCGACGATCGGTCGCTCGAGTTTCTTTACATTTTCGAAACTTTGTGAATGAAAGTTGCGTGTACTACACGTTTGCACAGTCGCAGTTTATACAGGGTAATTGATACGATTATAGCAGGAACTACGCTGAGGTTCCGGGATGTAAAAATCGGGTTTGTAATTTGCAGAGACAAAGAAAACGTGAACGTTGGTTTGAATAGGTTTCGATGGATGGTACGCGCGAGTGTGGCCGAAACCGCTGATCATACGAACGGGATAATTGGTCGCGAATAACTGGCTGCGATTCCAAGATAAATCGGTGGCAACGGAGGGTGCATCGAAAGCTGCAACATCACGCGTTTCGACATAGCAATCATTCGCTCGAGTCGCAATTATCCGGATAATTGCGCGTCCGCACGGAGATTAATATTGCCCTCTGCTAACCGCCCTGTGATTGATAAATGTCGTTGGATCGCCGTGATTAGCCAGCTTTTTAACGCTTTTAATTCGCCCGGCTAATCGCTTAAGATACGAACGGACAAGCTGTCCTTCTAATCGAGCGTGAATCCACTCGTAAAATATATTCGACTCGATCGAGATGCGTTTTATCGCGACGCGCGTCTCCTCGCGATCGACTATCGTCGAGTACAAGGACGAACACCTCCGGACGTTCCGAAAACGGAGCTTTTAAAAGCGACGCGAGGTACTTGTAAATCGAAAGGCGAACATACGGTGGAAAATATTTAAACAGTTAGACGTTGCGCGCGGGTCTGTCAGAAGCTAAACCGATCAGCTCCGTTTTTTATGCCGTTATCAATTTTATTTTATTCGCTCGCGTAATCGATATTCAACGCGTCGAAAAGAAATCGCAGATAAAGTAGCTCGCCACATACATTTTCAGATTCGTTGTAAACTCTACCAACGGATAAACTTTTCCAACGATCATCCGGTTTCGTTACAGTGCTGGTATTGAAAAATGTTTCCCACGACACGCATAATATAGCGAACGATGGTTTTTCGGAATGAACGAACGCGAATACAAGCACGATGACTAATGGATGTGCCGTTCATACATTTCCAAACGCAGAGCAAACGAGTAGGGCCGCCGAGAAGTTAGAAGAGGGCGGTTGATTCCAGCTTGAACGACGAACCGTCTAGGAGCAGGAGGGTCGTGTTCCAACCTCCTTAACTCGACAATGGTCCCGGTTTCCTCGTCACGCGTTATAAATGATTTTTCTCGTTAATCGCATTTACCTTACAAACGAAGATTATCTTCTTACGACGCGTCATTCAACGTCAAGAAAGTACGTTTGTAGGTAGTTCCGTATAGAGGCGCAGTACCTACGTGTAGAAGGGGAGAACGACAATGCAATCTCGACGAGATCGTCGGTGTTTAAGAAACGATTTTCCAATTTATTCACGAGAAGAGCGAGTTCAAAGAAGACTCTGGTACTCACGGTCACGTGTCCGAGATCCAAGAAATCGATAGCCGCGTGTCGCCTTTGTGCGTGATGGTAGGAAGAGTGCATTGTAATTACTCGATGCGTCGCGTCCCCACGACGCCCGGAAACGACGTGTACTGGCGCTTCCGTCGCGATCAAACGTTTACGCTTCCCTTCTTCTAGCGATGGTCGCTTGAATCTCAATTTCCAAGTATAGTTCGAAGCTCTGTGCTACGAACATCCGAGTCATTTCGAACGTGATTCGATACTTGCAACGTTCGGAAGACTTTACCAAAGTGTCGAATAGCGCGTCTTTTTATAGATTTCGAGCCTTCGAAGTTTCGACGAGCCTGCAAAGTCTCGATATTGCTATCTAATTTCTTCGTATCTTGTATAAGATATCGAAGTTAGAGCATAACGCGGCAGATCGTAGACGTAAGATATCGAGTAACCACCGAGATTCCATGACTGATCGGGACGTTGAAGGGTCAAGATCGATCAAGATTCGAGGTTTATCGAGTCCCTCGAAGTTTTCCCAAGTATGGAATCGTGTCCCAAGTTGTCGGATTTAATTATTTATCGACAAACGACGCGCAGATAATGCAGTGAGAATAAGAGAGTGTACGAGCGCGTTGGAACAACGACGCGCTCATTCAAGATACTGTTCTTTATCTGATAATCATGCTGTGTCAATTAGCTTGACTGAGATCTGTACAACCTAAAATATCGTAACTTTAAAAACAGATTTCCTATGAAACGTTCAAACATCGAAAAGATTCCACGATTTCTTATCAAATATTTTAATCTTGAAGAGTTTCACACATCGTTTCGATTTACCAGTCTTTTATCGAACTTGTACAACAAGTCACAAAGCAAGAAACGAATTGAAAGTATTCGAGGCGTTTCACGGAATATCGCAAATCGCGCGAACAGGCGAATCGTTTATGCAAATGAACACGACAATTGAAAGAAGAGGAGAGGGAGGTGACGAAGGAGAAGTAGGAGGAGATAGAAATAGAAAGGGGAAGGTCGCACAAAGTCGGTTGACTTTTCTCAAACGAGGCAATTCATTTGTGCTTAAGCACCGTCCTTCCGCGATCAATTTCAGACGCCTTGCCAGTGGACCAGCAGCCCTTATAGCTCGTTAATTAATTACCGGTAAGCAGCGGCTTGCTCTCTGGTCGACCAGTTTCGGACAGGCGGTCCCCTGTACCCTCGGTTTGTAATTTTCGATGTTACGATCAGCGCTTTCGACAATTTACTGCGTTCCCGGTAGCTCGAACCGCCACGATAAATATTCTGTAAATTACCGTTGCCTCCGATGTTGCGCGATGCAATGCTGCAGCTAGTCGCTCAGTCACGCGGTTGTCTCGTTAGCATGCAAAACGGTTCGATAACGTCCAGAAATTGGGAAAAACGAGTCTTCCATTAAACGAACGTCTCTATACTTCGAACATCGAACGTTAGATCGATTGAAAATCAGTCTAATTCCCCGTTGCACTTTCCAAACGAAAATGTTTTTCTAATTTATCGATTTGTTCTCCAACCTATACACCGATAACACGCCTACTTTTATATGTTACGTCCCGACGATTAAAATATTCGCGTCTTCCAATCGCTTGTTGAACGTCGACATTTGGCAATAAACGCGAAAATAAAATCTGACTGCAGCACGTCCCGATCGCCGAAATATCAGGTCGTCCGATAAGTTTCTCTCGTTTTATAAGGAAATAATGGATGCTCGACATTTGTCGTTTTACGTTATTTTATCGAATTACGTATGGTGCATTTTGTTCTATCAAGATGAAGATCACAAGGTTCGACAGATTAGGTTTCACGTTTGCGTAAAGATGCAAAGAAACGTTATTTCAAAGATACGCAGTGCACGCCGAAGATTCTTGTTTAAGAAATTGTATTATCTTTCCTAGAAAGGGAGATAATCGTAGTTTCGTTAAAAACGACAGTTTTGCCAGCTTATTTTAACAGTCCTGCCACACCAGGATTTCCTCAGCCGAAGCAACGTCGTTATGTAAACCAAATCATCTTCTAATTAATCGAATCAATGGTATTTCGTAGACGAGCGCGCGGCAGATAAACGTTATCGTTATGCGCGCTGCCAGATAATACTTTTATTCGAGCCAGCTCTCGCAACCGGCTATATATAAAACGGCAGCCTCTCTTTCTGCAAGAACTTTGCACCATGCCGCAGGGGCACCAGGGGATTCGGTGCGCTGGTTTTATCGAATCGCCTCCATAAGAGAACATGCGAGATCTCTGGCTTTCGCGTGAAGTAACCGTTCAGCAAACGTCAGTATTTCGACGCGCGTTTACTTTTCTTCCGCTTTCGATTATTCCACGGATCAACTTGTATTCGAGACAGAGTCGGAGTGGAAAGACGGAGCTGTCATATTTTAGGAAAGATTCGTATTTGATTTCAAATCGGTAAAATCATTGTTAAAGTTTTTATACGTTTAAAAGCACGGACAATGCGCGAAGAGCGTGAGAAGAAGGTGGCAATTTCGTTTATGAATCGACGAATAATCGAATACGAATCGGTAATACTTTTCGTGGATTTTCACGACCACCTATTTCAACATCGCGACTTTTTCCGATCCAGTACGCAGTCCGAGTCGTAATTATTCGTTAAACACTGTCTTGGCTGTGGATATTTCCGAATGTGTAATAGCTGCACGCAAAGATAATATGTAAATCCGAGTGAATTGAACGATGACAGAATGGAATACAAAGTAAACTCGATCGCATATCCGAGAGAAAGTAGGCGTAATTGCAAGTTGTCAATGACGAAGGGTAACAAGACCGATTGAAACGCTGAGCCACGCAGTTGACATTAAAATCGTCGTATCGCAAACACAAAAATATTCATAAGGCAATGAAAAATTAGCGGAATCCAGTTCGCCCTGACACAGTTCGTTCCGCTTAGAAACTCGTTCGTCACTCGTTAGGAATCGATTACCGAGCGATCACGGTTCACCGGCCGACACCTGATTAGCTTGCGCGATCTAGGCCGCGTAGATAAGCTAACGAGTCTCGAGAGGGCCGATTTTTCTTGCGTAAAATATCCCTGGAATTCTTGGAAACACCTAGATAAACGAATTTTCCGAATTCTCCAGCGAATTACACGGAAGTCGGCAGAGAGTTAATCCGGAAGACGTTAATCTAAGATGTAATTCTGCTGGCATAGTCGTAGCATGCGATCGAACTTGGCTCGTATACGCCTCTAATTATCTCGTTAGACGCTAACGAGAATTTATCGTAAAAATCTGACAGGCAAGGCCGGTTCGGATACACAAGTAGCGCTTTGTGTCGCGTTTACGCTAGAAAGAAGACGAAGAGGCAAGACGAAGAAGAAGCGCGGTGCCGTAGTCGCGCGAAATCCCACGTGGCTGGAAAAAAAGGATCGAACGCCAGGGAGTCCCGTTGATGAAACGGCTAATTAATTTTAGTGGCCCCGTGCATACACGGCAGGACGCACTCGCGAGCACGCACACAGAGGGAGGAAAGAGCGTGACGCTGGCGCTCGTACACCAGCAGCCCTCGTCTATACTTGGCCCCCGAGTTGGCTATGCCGAGAGGCGAACAGTTTCCCAAAGGTCCTCGAGTGCATCGTATCACGCGCTTCTTTCCTCTCTTTCTGGCTTCGTCGATCGACCGTTCCATTCCATTCCGTCTATTTATCTTGCGCCAACTTTATGCCGCACCGATACCAGCTAGCCAGCGAACTCGTCGAACAGAACACTCTTTCATTCCATCGTTCGATGCTACGCAGACGGGATCGCGCGCTGACACGCCGGAAGTGCTCTTCTACACGGCCTTTGATAAAGCGACGAGACCACGGTGGCGTCTAGTGTGTGTTACGTGTTTGCATATGCGTCGATTATTCTATAATATAGGACTATATAATACGGGACTGTAATACAGGAAGTTTCATCGTGCGTTCTTAATATCCTCGAAGAGTTTCCCCCCTCGCTATACCTTTATATGGTTACCATGCTCGATAGGGTGAGAAGTGAGAAGTGAGAAGTGATGTGGTTCAAATATTACAAGGGATACTACGACGTGCGCAAGCTGGAGCTAGAGCTGGTGAGTCGACGACCTGATCTTTCGCTTGGAATTTCCATTTAATCGTACAGTTTGCCAACCATCCCGTAGTCCTCGGGTCTCTCGAGGGTTTCCCTGCATGTGCAACGGTAATCGAAGACGGTGGAAATATTCGAGGGAGACGCGTCGTAACGCGATTGAAATTCCACGCGGACCATCCACCGCTAAACGTAGCCGTCCCATTACCGTGTTTATCGAAATTGTTTTTTCGAATTCCACGACGACCACGCCGCTACCGTGCAGTCCGGCCGTGTATCTCGATCTCCTCGGTCGCTGGCTCGCGATAACGAGCGCGTAGAAGACACTCGACACGGCCCTCGTCAACGAAGACGAGGACACGTCTTCTGTTCGCCTTCCAGCAGAGCGTGAAACCAACGACCGCTTTTATCCCGCGAACGCGAACCTCTCGCCGTGGAAAACCGTTTTCTGCGCTCCTTTTCACCGCTGCTACGTAAAAAATTCAACCAGATTCCAAGTCGACTCGAATTGTATTTGCTCCGATGGAAAAAGATTGCAAACGACAACGGATAGATTTTCTATATAGACACACGAGAGTCTCGAGGCGGACGAGTGTTTTGCACGCGAGAACGTCGCAATCGCGAAAGGTTCGATAAGGAGGAAGAGACCGTTCGAGTCTCGTGAATGACGTGCACTGTCTTGTTCTTTGCCGGCGCGTGCAAAGACAGTCTCCTTCTTCTTGGACTTCTTCCAGTCGTCCGGTTATTTCGATGCATCTCTTCGTCGGTTCCTCCTCCTCCTCCTCCTCCTCCTCCGCCTCTCCTTCTTCCTCTTCTTCTTCTTCTTCTTCGTTGTCGTCTTCCTCCCTTCGTGTTCGTCGTCGTCACTGACGTGTGTTCGTTTCACGACGTCCCACTTGTAGCGTACACCCCGATGCGTTTCTATTTTGGCGCCGTTCCGACCTGTCCTTCCCCTTACCCGCTGCTTCTCGTCGAGTATCCAGGGTATCCGGTTTCGAAATCAAAAAAACACACCCCCTCGACTGCGGGAAAAACGATACGAGCCGCGCGAAGAGAACCGACGACAGGTGGCGAAATTATCGTCGCCACCCTCGAGCGCGAAAAACGAGCAACGCTATGCTCGTCCAGAGGCTCGCTGAAAAATTTCACTCGTTGTAACGTTTCTGTCTGGCCATTTTTCCTTCCGTTTCATCGCTTTTTCTTACCCGCGAGAAGAATATTCTTTATACACCGTGTGCTAAACGTATTTTTGAGTCTTCGGTACCGCGAGACGAGCCCATGGCTGTGCCATTCGGGTTATTAGGCGCTTCTTTCCGCTAAATATAATGCTTGCAGCTCTGTTTCCACGTATCTCAAGAATTTATGTCCCTGTCTGTTAGCGCGTTTAATATTTCTTTCGATTGCCAGCAGGATTTAATAAGCGCGGAGATATCTCGATAAATTCCGTGAGTAGATTATCCGATTCGGTGGTTTGATAAACAGAGAAGACGCCGCCAGAAGCGCACGAAATATTTGTCCCTCTGCCAGACAATCGAGAGTCGATCGTGCGAGGTGACCGATATTCCTCAAATACGCGGTTAATTTATCGATCGACCTACTCTATTAACACTAGTATTATTTATTCGCTTTTTATACGATAACGCGATAAATCAAGCAACATGAGTCAAAATCTGCGAGTAACGGCGGATCGAACGACTAATGGATATAGTAGTTAATAAGTTTACAAATAAAGGATAAATTTGTAGAAAGCAATAAAAGAATTGTGGGAGAAGCGGTCCTCGTTACTGCAGAGGACGGTCTCGCTCCTCTTTAAACCGTAATAGTCAACAACTATTGACCTGAGATCTTATAGGAAGGATTCTAAAGGTCATATGACAGTAATAAACGTGACCCACTGCATATTGAAAATTTAACGGACAATTTCCAAATGATTCATTGTTTATACGGTAACGGATCATTAGGCGCGATTTTATATTTTATTTATTTTGAGGACATTAGCTATGCGTTCGTCGAAAATACTGAATATTTATGAGAGTGGTGAATATTATCTCTTCGACGCAATTACCTCTCCTTGCATTCTTAATTGGCGCTTAGCAAGATTTTCGAGTTAGAGAAATTTTCACCGGAAATATTATATGGGGGGAGGTTTCGTTCTCCTATAGTAAACGTGGACAGCTGCGTTTATAGTGTTTCCCGAAAAAATTGCCAACGAAGCAAATGGTAATGTTACGCTAATACAGCCCGATGATCGATGACGCTAGGGTATCGATAGCGAAAAACACGAGTCGACGATCGATTATGCTTCGTGGCATAAAATGTGCGATGGGCGAAGCATTCCATTTAACCGGGAAATTGCCTCGGATATTTTATCGTTCCACGAGTAAAATATATTGGCGAGATGCGGTATCGATATGTATTAGGTTGTCCGGAAAGTTTCTTTCGTTTTATAAGGAAACAATAAACGCACCACATTTTTCCTTTTCTATTATTTCACTGAATCACGTATGATCCATTGTCTTCCGTTTCTATTATTACGATCGTACGTAATTCGATAAAATAATATGAAAGAGAAAATGTCGTGCATCCGTTGTTTCCTTATAAAACGAAAGAAACTTTCCGGACAACCTAATAAATCATCGTTATACAGGAGGTGGTTGGTAACTGGTGGTACAAGCGGAAAGGGGGTGATTCTACGCGAAAAGAGAAGTCGAAAATATAGAAGCAAAATTTTTCGTTCGAGGCTTTGTTTTCGAGAAAATCGACTTTGAATTTTCGCTCGGTACGCGTGCACTTTGTCACGTCTTGTTTAACGGATCTCACTGTAGATCATTGTCTCGATCGACGTTATGTTGATAAACGCTTCCAACGTGACCAAAGTGTTTTCCTACCTATTAACTTACTATCCGACTTTTTTGTTCTATATTTTTTTTATTCTATTTTTTTATTCTATATTTTCGACTTCTTTTTTCGCGTAGAATCACCCCCTTTCCGCTTGTACCACCAGTTACCAACCACCCTGTGTAAAAAGTATTATTGGAGATATCGAATATTCTATGATAACGTTATACAAATGAGCAAGATCACTGTATGCTTTGTAGTAAAATTTAAGAGAAACGTAAACGTGCAAAGGTGTGCGAAACATGCAAGAATATATAAAATTTTCAAAGCATTCGTATCATAATATTTAGGGGATGAAAGAAATCTTTACTCAAATTCCACTACTTTAATTGTAATCGTAAAAATGCCTAGCTCGATAATCACTATATCTTTGACTATCGACGATCGATGAAAGGATGGATTGCAAACGTAGAATAAAATTGTTTCGAATTCCCGTGCGATCGATAAGATTGCATTCTCGAGCGATCAACGTTATTGGCTCGTTCCTATCATTCCCGCCAATAACGTTATTCAACCGTTCTGAAAGCCGAGCAGGATAGGTGAGCACCCGGCAGTTTGAAGATTTCTACGTCACTGAGATAATGAGCGAAAGGAAATCCGACTGTAAACGCTAATGACTTAGGGGTAGCTTTACTTTCTTCACCGACCACCAGAGTGTCACCGTCGATAATCGGTAAACCCGCAACCCTGGCTGTCAGTCGTCAGTCAGTCGTCAGTCAGTCGTCAGTCAGTCGTCAGACAGTCGATCTTCGAAGCATCGATCGTGTTGGTTGCATTCGAAGCCGGTCTTGATACTTGAACGATACACGTGTGTGATTTTGATGTGAATCTGTTTGTGCAATGTACGATCCAACGAACAGTACTTAAATGGCATTTGCTATAAAATTGAATACTATCGCGAATATTATCGTTATAAATCGTATTTTCTAATTATTATTATCGCAAACGTACATCAAGTGCTATATTGTGAAATTTATTTTCGTGACGTGCGTGGAATTTTTGAAATATCGAAAGTTGTATATCATTGCTGTAAGCTACGTGTTGTAAACGCAAAACAACAAAGTGTCGTGAACTATATTTTAAAATTAACTGTGTCAGTGATGCATCCGAGAGAGCCGCCGAAATTTTATTGGACCGCTTCTACAAGGATCTTACTACGAAAATTCAGCATCCTCGGCTCGAAGAATCGGAACAAGGTAACAAAAGCTGTACGAGAAACGTGTAGTCACAGACATTGTCGAGAAATTTCTTCCAATTACGTGCGAGCTCGGTGATGTATTTATAAGCGATTCAGTTGGTAGACGACGCACGATTATAGAATCGGCCTATGCATATTCTTGTGTCGGTGCACAAATATAAAGTGGGCGATTTGGCGCCTGGTCAAGAGACAGTCTGCGAATGTCCGAGAGGGATATTCTCGATTCCGTGAAACGATGGGAAAGAAGAAGACGGCGCATGGTGGAAACGAGACAGGCAAATAGGCGCGTTTGAAGTTATTTTGAAAACTGGGCTGGTGCATTGACCGTATGCTGACTGCAATCCTCGCGCACAGTCTGCCGGCTGTCTTGTCACGCGTTTTCCGGGAATCGCCACCTTCCACCTGATATACCTTTCATCGTCCATTTATTTTCGTTATCGGCATGCTGTTTTCAATATCTGTCTCTCTCCTTCGCCATTGCCATTTAATAGGATTTTAAATCTTCGTTCTTCCGTGAAGTACGCAGACGTCAAATTGAGCAGCTTCGTCGTAACGTGTCATTTCACTTTTGCACAGTCACATTTTAAGAAATATTTCTTAAATATATAACGAGGTATAAAGCGAAAGTGAAAGTTCATTTTTCATGAAACGCAAAGAGTAAGTTGTGTTCTTTTTTTTTTTTTTTTTTTTTTTTTTTTTTTTTTTTTTTTATTTTCGCTTCGAATTTTGAATTTGATTCTATGCAAGATTTATTAAAGGACAGACAAAGTTTGGGACATGCCGCTAGGCACGTTACGACCGAAGAAAATAGTCGACTCCATTACTCGAAAGACGCTGGACGAATCCGTGGCTTCCATTAAGAATATTCGATACACGGCTGATACGCGTAACCGCGTCGTTTCCTTTAACTTCTGGCAGATAGAGGAAGTGCATCGGCAGTCGTATATGCGTTTAGTGGACATTCCTACGATGACTAAGGGCCATTCTCCTTGGTCGGACGTCAACAAGGTCGTTGTCACGACCCTTCGCGCGCTTTATAGGATCCCTCTTAAGGATGTCAAAAGTATGCTCGTTAAAGGCGCCAGTCACTCGGTGCGCCGCGATTCTCTCTGTACGTGTCTACACTCTCGCGTGTTTCTCTTGACGCGTTATGCAGCTGTCGACGCGTCCTATACGTCGTAAACGTCCCCTAATGCGAGAATCCATGACCAGGGTGCACGAGATCAATGAGTATACAAAGCGTTAAAAGCAAAAAAGTTTTTCTTACAAGATCCGGTGCCTACGTTCTTCCTCTTTATTGTAAATTATCCTCTAGGAAGACAACTTCATCCGGAGACGCCACGTTTACAAGACAAAAATTTAATTGAACGACCATTAGATGCGAGCGTGGATCGCGAGATCTGACATTTTGTATACAAGTTTGGCTACTTTTACGTAATTGTCTCTATTTCTAGGTAGGTTATGGAAAAATATTTCACGCAATTTTCAATTTTCCCGGCAATCTCTCCTGTTCGACCGTTTCGCGGGAGACGCGTTCGCGATGAATCGCGCCAACGAGAGGCGTAAGTTCTCGTTACGCCGCGAAATGATCGATCCCCTATTTCCGTTAAGACAAAACGGGTGTTTGAATTATTTATAACATTTGCTTAACAGATTAAAGTATACGATTTATTCCAACAACAAATACAACGAATGGTTAATCTAGCCGGAAAGGAACTAAACTCCGATTATACTGACCGGGGGTGGCCGCTTGTCGCCCAACCACCGGTTATTTGTAAAATCTCTGAAAAAATGGGGAAACCCAACTTTCCCGTTTTTTACGGCTTTATTGCCGTACCTGCTTTTTATTATGTTTGTTGCGACCCGGCTTATTACGGTTGTACCGTAAATGTCCGCCCCCCCCCCTCCTTAAAAGTAACGGGACGCAACACGTCTCTATGGCGATTAATCAAATACCGTCGAATTTAACTATTGAAAGGATCGAAACAAGTAAACAAGTTTTGCTAGTAAACCGTCGACGCCTACCGCGAATCCTAATCGAGATACAGTTATCGTTTACTCGGCGAAACGTGAATTTCCAAGATGACATCGAGGCTACCGCCAACCCAAGTAGCGTCTCTCGACACGATTTCATCGCGAACAGTTAACGATCCACGCGAAACTCGATCCGATTAGAGGCGCGTCGCGTCGCTTATTGCGGTCGTCTATTTCCTTGCTCGCGACTAATTTCCACGGCCGAAGCAGTTTCGTTTATCAAGTCCGCACCTGTTCGTGACGAATGAGGAATCATTCTCGGAGCCGCGAACCAACAACAGGAAGAGCTCTCTCGAGCAAAGAGCAGAAGAAGAAGGCGGCGGAGGAGCCGAAGTAATAAAGAAGTAAGAGGAAGCAGAGTGGATAGAGAGGCGGCGGACCTGCCAGAGATAGAAGTTGGTCTCTATCTTGCTGCGTGTGTGCATTTCCTGGTAAGGGTCTTGGCGGTCTTCAAAGCCATCGCGTCGCCGAGAGTAGTCAGAAGCGGTGCTCGTTTCTTGAAATAGGAAGAGCGTGACGTGGAGCGCAAGAATTTCCGCGTCTCTTCTATTCGCTCGTTCTTTCGCGGCATTCGCTCGACGACGAATCCACGTCGAATACCGAATTTTTGTCTCTCGATCCAGGAGGTCGTCTCGGTCCACGTCGTTCTAGTTGTTCGTCGTTCAGGGGAGTCTGTTGGAAAGAAGTTGTTCGAGGGCTGCCGCTATTACGCGTAATTTTGCACCCGTGTACGAAACGCGAAGCGGCAAGCTCGTCGGTATTTTCGTTAAAATACGACCTTGCTACACGGTCGAGCGCGTTCGCTAAGGAAATTTGCATAAAGCGTTCTCTCGGTGTTGCTGCGTTCCAAAGAGAAGAGATTCTCTCGAGAAGAAGAAGAAAAAGGCGAGAACGAACGCGGGGGACCTTTAAATTTCGGTCCAATTTCGCGCGGCCCGGACTGGTTTTGAACAGCTCTTCTCTCTTGGCCTTCTCCGAGACGAGTGTTGCACGCGCGAATAATTTGCGCGAGCCCGAACGAGAATTAAATCGTACGTTACACTATAATTATATATTGTATCGTTGCTACCTGCCGCGGGCTAGGAGTCGATTTACGATCTCGAACGGGAGCAAAAAGGTGCCGCGACTGTACCAACGATCCGCTTCGCGGTCTATTTTTACAGGAACGATTCTATCGAGACCCTAGCCTCTTTGTTTCTCCCGGACATTGTTGAGATTTTTTATTCGCGATTTTAAACTCCCCGTTATTTATTAGACCCGAGCTTAAGAGAAACCGAAACGAGAAAAAAAAAGAGAAGATGAGAAATATCTCGCGTTCGCCTGTAATCGCTCCGTTTTAGCTCTTATCTTATGCACGAGCATCGACCTCTGTCGAGTATCGCGTGCTCGATAAAGGCTAATTTTTTCTCGCGAACCAGCGACAATCGGTGCTCCAAAAGCAATGTTTCTCTCGACAGCTATCGTTATCGTCGAGAGGCCCGAAACTGATCGTTCGCAATCTCCTCGTTTAGCGCCTTCCACTTGTTCGATCAAATGGAACAGCACCGAAACTCGATTGTTTTCTCGCGCGAAGCTTTATTAATCCGTGGCAGTGTCCCAGGCACGTTTCTCAGATTCAGATCACCGGCAAAACCCAATAATTGGTCGATCGTAGAAAGATGAGCAGAAAATTTCTGGACGAAAGACAAAATTGGGCTAGACAGGCTTTGATTTTGCCTCGGTAGCGTTATCGGTGGATGGGGGCGCGTGCACGCACCTTAATCTACGTTCCAAGCTCTCTTCCCTTGGACGAGATCCATGCCGATGGTAATGGTCCCTCGTGGTCGATGCTGGTGGTGGTTAACTACCATGTTTCAAGGACACCCACCTCTCCCTCCTCCCCTGTCCCTGTCGTCGTTCAGTTCGCTATCGCAGATCTGCACCGTGAAACTTCTGACTTTACTCCGACCAATCTCGCCGCGCTTCCTTTCTTTTTTTCTCTCCCCTCGAGATCGTGATTTTTTTTTGTTGTTGCTGCTTCTCGTCGATTTTCGCCTCGTCCCGCGTCGATACCTTCGACGTTGCGTTAATTGCACGATTCTTCTTCCATGGAAAGCGGCCACGGCTCGTAAGAAGCATGAAAAATGCCGGAGGCGCGTAATAGTCGACGATTAAAACACCATTTTTACCGCTTTAACTGCGCACAGAATTTAACGGTGGCGCTACGATAACGTGCGAGTTTCTCGAGCGGACACGAGATCGACGGTAATTCGAAAACAGAGCTATGTACGGGGACACGGAGAAGTCTTTCTTTTTCTCTTCTTTCAGCGGACCAGTCGCTCAATGAATATCTCGCGAGTAAAGCTTACGAATCTTTCGAGGAACTTTCCACGCGATTTCGGTTTCCGAACGAATCAACGACCGCGCCGCTGCCACGAATTACAACTCGAAGGCGCTTGAATTTCCACGCGAGAGAAGAATCGTGGGCGGTGTGCTCGGACGTCTGCCAGGAGAAGCGCGATTATCGGTCCCATCTCTTTCACGCAATGACGTCAAAGACTTTCGATGTCGCTGTAGGGAATTTACCTCGTAGGTTTCGAAATTTCTGCTCGTCTTCCATATCGACAGATCCTCCTCGATCACCTTGGGATATCGTGATCGTAGCTGTCGACTCTCGTCTCTAGAAATTCCACGGTTCCCGATGCACGGACCGATCGCCGTATGCAGCGAGTTTGTTTCTATCTCCCGCTCCTCTCTATCTCTTACGGCTGTGCCATTGTAGTGGAAAAACGAGCCGTGGCACTCCCATTCACCAAATTCCTTTCATCGACACCGATTCTCCTTGGCCGACCACGCGACTCTTCGATTCCTTCTTTCTCTCCACTCAGTTGTCAAATTAGATTACTCTCTCTCTCTCTCTCTTTGGGGAATCGAACGCATCCCCTTCGTTTCTTAAACTCGCCCGTGTTTCTCCTTTCCTTTTCCTTTTTTCGGCATTTTTCTAGTTTACTACAATGGAAAAAAGAATGTTTCTGAAAAATTTACGCAACGCCAAATCGGACAGACGCAACTTTTGCCAGAGCGTTTATCGCGAGTCGATGTTTACAAGAGTAGCCTTGTTATCTTCGTCGTCGGTCGATCGATAGCCGGTTCGGTACGAAGTATGGAACGACTGGAAGAGAAAGCACGCGACGCTCGTGCCTCGACAATGTTATCGTTGTTACGCCGTTAACGTACGAGCCGTCTGTCTTCAACCCGTTAACCTACAACCTGTGTGCGGTACCCTGTGATCGGACTAGCGAACGCGGCACGCAGCGACTTTCGTTGTTCCAGGTCGAAAAATCGGTTACAGACCTGGCCAACGCGATTAGAAGAAATGCACGCGTGCCAACTTCTCGTGGCCGCGTATGAAACGCTAGGTTACACGACTTCCACCGCCGTCTGCCGACCGAATGGCTAACGGTATACGTTGTGCCTAATAGGAGTCTTCTACCTGTCAGGGATTAAAGCCTGGATCTCTCTCGTCGGGTAGACGGCTCACGATCGATCGTACATCGTCCAACAAATTGTAACGTTCGACGCGTTTCTCTGGAATGGAATGGAATGGAATGGAATGGAATGGAATGGAATGGAATGGAAGTGAAATCGTTCGCTTCGGTGTCTAACTTGACGGTTGTCGATCTGAAAAGATGTCTTGGAAGACGAACGTGAGTGGTCGAGATCGATTATATTGTTAGTTAGAAACCGGGACGACAGGGTTGAAGGTTTGTAGCTGAATCGCTAGGATCGTGGTACGGCACGAAGCTTCTAGGCATGACAGAGGCTCGGTCAGCCTCTCCGCTATCGGAATTCCGTCATCGAGGTGAACGGAATGAGATTCCTTGGTCGTGGTTCGAATACCTTTGCCAGTTGTTATTACGAGGTGCCGCTAAATAGTAAAGGTGTGTACGTGTAAACGCAGAGGCGTAGAAACCGCGGTCTTTCGCGTTTCCTCGTCTCTCGCTAGAAATTCAATCGTTTCCTGGTTCCTCGGCTGTTAAGTCAGCTTCGTATCGAAATTACGCTCGTTTTATCTGTTTTCTTTGCTCGTTACGAAGCCAAAGGAAATAAGTTTTCGGCGAAACAGCGAGAAAGAACCGTACGACGAGCGAAAGACCGCTGATTCCTGCTTGGAACTTTCATCATAACCCGTCGACGAAAGTATGCAATTACGTGTCACAATCCCGCTGCGCGGAGAAAGTACCGTACAAAGCAAGATTCGAGAGAGAGAGAGAGAGAGAGAGAGAGAGAGAGAGTTAAGAACCGCCCTACGCCACTGATCGCGAGTTAGCGTACGCGACAAAGGTGGAATCTAAGCCAAGGCTTGGCACTGCCTTCGCTCGACCGCTTCGAGTATTACTATTATACGCCGCGAACTGTATCCGTACACGCCGTGCTCTACCATCGCGTGCGCTTAATGAATGAACATCGTGCACCGGTGAATTTTTACGCGACCACCTGCTTCCATTACTGGAATCGCTTCATTTCCAGCCAAGTAACCATCCTTCCTTCTTACGTGCTTCGTCCTTATATTTTACGCTTTGGAATGTTGTTCGATATTTTTATAAACAGCTCGATACGTTTCTCTGGTTAGGGATTTGTCATCGTGGTCTTTTATTCGGATTAGCAGAGGCTGTCATAAATAAATACGATGCGGTCGTCCCTCCGTGGCTATTGTTTCTCTTGGACCACGACCAGATTTTAGATGCCTCTTATCCACCCACGCGTTATCCGACAGATTTCGAAGCAGTGTCTCTTCGAAATACCTGAAGAGATCGAGAAAATATTCTGCGATCGGTGAACAGCTACGAAACGGATAATATTTGCCACGATACGTGGAAATCGTGGAGAAATCGAGGAAAAATCAGCTTTTTCCGAATGTCTTGTAAACTGGAGAAATATCGCGAAGAAAACTCGTGGACTGTGAAACAGACGAGAGGATTCGATCGTACAATCGCCTTCTCTATCGTCGTTGAACCCTTTCAAAGAAGATTCTTCTGTTCCTGTAAAGCGTCACACGCGAATGGCGAAAGGCGAATGTGGGCAGAGGAGCGTGTCGTGGCTTCGTCGAGGAATTATCGTTGCTCGCGGATAGCCGAGGTTTCGTAATCCGGCTCTCGGTAGTCGGCGTGTATATCGTCGTGTTCCTCGTCCGTTAGGCTCGTTTCAATGGATCGGTGACCGGAGGAACAGGTTCACCGTGCGCGTCACGGCTACGACCGAACTTTCTTTCGAAGAAATCGATGGGACACCCTCCGGGGTATTTGCCTTGGATGCACACGAACTTTATGGTGACGCGCTTGACAAAATCTCGAATATCTTGCGACCACGTAAAAGGAGATAAAACGTCGTTTGGTAAAAATACTTTCATCTTTTTAATTAGCACGCGTATGCTGTATGTAGCTGTGTAAATAATTTTTACGATCGGTACAACGTAAATACGCGTATAAAGTTTCTGCGAAAGAAGCAGTTATCGGTATCGTGTGACAATAACTATATATATATATATATATATATATTCGATTCGCGGTACGACTTTAACGAGACGTAACTTTGAAACGTATTACGACAAAACGAGATAAATTTAAAAAATCTTTTTCAAACGAGATCGAAAGATAAAAATTCGACGACCGCGACAGGATTAACGCAGCCTCGGACAAGATCGAATCGGTCGAACATCTCCGCGAGATCTTCGGCTTTATTTTCGCGTTATTACATATTCTTGACGGGGCCAGCTGGATCGCGGCGGAATTATCGTCCATGGTAGAGATATGCGGTGTTTCGTAATCCCTTCGGTAGTCGACGTATATCCTCGCGTTTCTTGCAACGTGCCTCTTGTACGTGCTCGTTTATGCACGCCTATATATCGTACGTAATGCACGTTGCATTCCTCGACATTCGTACGCGCGTTATGCATTCCGCGTGGATTTGACCTCGATGCCGTGTTATTAATGCCCATTATGTTATATAAACGAACCGCCGCGATCGGCAAACCGTGCGTAGAAGCGAGAAACGAGCGAAGAAGGAAGCAAAGGATAAAAGGATATACCCGTGAAACGAACGAGGAACGAACGGAACGTTTTCTTGAAGTAGAGTCGCTCGGCGAGAGAGCCTTTTATTGATCGACCCAGCGATCGGTGTTTCCAATGGCGGACAGAAGGAAGATTTGTTTCTGTTGATATCGATTCTCTCGGATGTAAATCTAACCGTGGTCGCCGCGTAAATCACCGCCACAGGAAGCGGATTTTGTAACTTTTCGAGACAGGTGTTCTACGTTGCGTCAGCCTCCCAGCAATTTGTTCCGAGTGCGTATGTAATACCCGTGCACGCTCTCCGTTCTCGTAGCATCGGGATGCTGGATGGAAAAAGTTATTCCAGCCTGCGTCGAGCCTTCGGGGCCACGTTGACTTCCATTCGCCGTTCGCGATTGCCGCAATCGCCACAAAAATTCTGACGTCGCGGAGCTCGACTCTCTTCTACAGCTGGCATTGCGCAGCCTTGCAACGAATGTAGCGCAGGTATCGTACAGAGATTGGAAAGAAAGCAAGCGAAAAATGCCGATTCGACTGGTCGTAACGGAATATATCCATCCCATTCTCCTACGGATTTTCGCCTGCAGCGTATTATCGGTCACAGTGGTGACGTTTTATTAATCGAGCGGTACGAGCCGAGCGATCGTCTTGTTCCTGCATCATCTCGCTGGTCTTATTCGCAGCTCTGCATATCACTCGCGTTGCACTTAGCTCTCCTTCGTCGCGCTCGTTTTACGATGCGATATAGAAAAGTGGTCGGTAGAAGAGGCAAACGAAAAGAAAGAAAAGACCAGAGATAAGATCGCGACGATAAACAACGCTACAAAGAGGTTACCAGTTCAGAGAACACTCGCAGTGAACGAGAAAGCTAGGAATCATCACACGGTTGAACCGTTGAACCGTTCCCTGCAAGGGATCCCTATTAACCAACGGACTCGTTATCTGCTCGAAGAAAACACGATAACAATCGAAGCTGGCTAACTCATAGAGACGTTGACCCGTGAAATTCGCAGGGAAAGAAGCGGTTCTCCGTTACCCAGTCATCCTCTTGATTCTCGTTCACGATTCTTATCCCGACGTCGCGTTAATCAGAACCCGCTGGTGGACCTGGAGAGGTCAGCCAAGTGGTCGATCGAGAGCCATCCGGGCTGGCATCGCGTACTGGACAGCGCAGAGGCGTAAACAGTCCGTCGAGAAATAGCTCGAACGCTGGGAGTCGCGAGGTCGTCGATTGGAGCATGGTATAACGGTAGATACGTTTAAGTACGCTTGCAGATAGATGACCAAGAGGTATATATACCATATCCGTGCGTATTCCAGGCACCGGTTGATGTATGCATTCGTGGACGTATCGCCGTGGAGCCGAGGCAAAAAGGCCGTCACCGCGAATCCCCGCGACCTTTCTCTTCCATTCACCGCGTTCGAACAATTTCCAGCCGCGGGCACGTTCTCGCTGACTAATTAAATGATTGATCACCCCGACGGGCAAATTATCGTGCCGGCCGGCCGACAAATTAACCGCCGCCAGCCCTCTTCTGCCCGATCACTTTTTCTTCTCTTTGTACAGCGCGACACAAAAGCAACGGGCTCCCTAGGTTTCGTCACTCGAGAAGAATCGCTGGGCAACGCTTAAAGGATTCTACCGCGTATCGTGCAGTCGTTGTCGCCGTTCTTCGCCATGAACCGAGTACGAGATAGTTGCAGGTTTTATATATGAGTTAATTTCATCGCGTTTCCGTCGTCCTGGTACTCGCGTACGCGAGTATTGCACGAGTATCGACTTTTGTTCTTGGCAGGTTTTATCGTGTCGTTGATTGTCAGATTTTTGGCGCATATATATATATATATATATATATATATATATATATATATATATATGCATATACAGGAGGTTAATACGAGACGATTCTAGACACCAAACAACGAAGAAAGTTTTACACGCGTAGAAATGTTTGAGTTACGTTATGGAGAATTTTACTTTGCGCTGGAAGCGCGTGCACGCACGCAACCGTCTTTGCCATTTAGAAGATCGCACGTCGACCCGACGTGGATAAAAACGGAGGTCTGGCGATAAATGTACAGTGGACGCGTCGATTGTGCAAAGCATCGGGAATAATACGCGGAATCGGATTTCTACGCCCGGAGCCAGAAAGCTCGATTTACGAGCGCACACACGACTTGTCCGGCCGCAACTTCTCTCGAATAGAAAAGTACACGTACCTCTTGGGTCTCCTTTTTTCCTCGATGCGCGCTTACTATGCTAATTAGCAATAATTTAACCGGTCGGCGCTCGTAGCGCCGTCGAAATCCTCTGCGGAACGAAACGTACGTTCCTTCCCTCACCAATTTTTTTCCTCTCTTTCACACGTCGCTTTCTTTGCTCTCGCGAGTCCCCAGGACATACATGTCGCTCCTTTGTGCCGCTGATTAATATGCTAAGGCGTGCTGAGGCTCGTCGAGCTGCATTAACAAGCAGCCTCTTGTGCATGGTCAGGACACCTACCCCTCGAAAAGCCACCCTGCAAGAAGAAATCTTCCTACAATTTCCCTAGAATAGCTCTTTCTTTCTTCTACCACTTCTACCTATCCAGCAGAAGTTTCTTTGTACCGAAGAGCACTCGACCTCGGGGTGAAGTATTTATTCCGCTGATCTCGAGGCGCGATTGGGACGGAACTCTTTGTGCCCCTGGAACGAATCATACGAAGCGTGGCATCGAGGATTTCGGTGGTTCTGACGGGGGGTGGTGTTTCTTCGAACCTTCTCTTTTATTCGGCAGACACGCAGGATTCTCGAATATATGGGGATTAGTGGAAAAAAAGAAAGAAACCGAGTATAAAATGTTTCATCGTGAAAGCTGCTGGTATTGGTATTCAACCTCTGGAATTCGAACGTACATATTTCAGACGTGCCACGGGATACCTCGTTTCCCTGTGTTTCTTAGCGATGTACTAGCCGCTCTGTCTACAGAACGTCGGAAAAAATTCAATTAGGCTGTTAGCGAATCGCTAAGAAACAACCTCTGAGAAAAATGTCTGGGAACTGGAGTGCGTCACACGTTCGATGTGTTTTAACGCGAGACTTGTATATTCTAGCGATCGAGTTGTTTCGACATTAGTCGAGCAAAAAGGAGAGTCGATTCGACGGAACGAAGAATATCGTGTACTGAAAGAGCGATTCAAAGTTTTCGTACGTTCGTACGAACGTTTCGTGTCTATGCGTCGTTGCTTGTAGAGGAAATAGAAGAAAATCGGTCTCGTGATACGTGAGCCAGCTCGTGACTCGATAACGATTATCGATCGTCGATCGAGCGTACAACGCCGCGTTCCATGTTCCAGCTATTCCTAAGAATATAATCGATGTGGCGCGGTGAAAGTGTGCGAAAACGGGCCCAGAAACGGTGCCGGTGTAAGAATGCCGCGTAAAAGTACGTGTCGTTCGAACAATGACGATGGGAAACAGAACGAAAGAAAACGAGTAAAGAAGAGAAGAGAGAGGATATTGGATGTGGCCTCGTGGTCGATGATACGCATCGAAGAATGCCAATAGCGTCAAACTGTAAAAATTACTCCGTGAAAGAGAAATTTTCCGACTCCCGTAAAGCACGTCGAACACGGCAATTATCGCGAACCTGGCGTCGGCAAAATGAGAATGAAGGAAAGGAACTATGATTAGAATGGATTCCATCGTGACCCTGATTATCAAGCGCTATTCGAGTCCTGGGAAGAATGAATTTTTAAGTGATAAAGGGAAAATATTCCGATAATGTTTCATATTTGTAGTAACGAAGATTTTTTTTGATTACGGTTAGTTGCAATATCTCAGAGAAATACTTTGTGGATTATAGAAAATTCTTGAAACCTAAGGAGTTTTTCAAAAATTAATTTAGTACTTAATGCGTGTCTACTTTAAATATTCAAATTTATTAGATGTATATTAGATTTATCAGGAGATTAATTTTTAAACCTGTAGAACCTTCAACAAATTTCTATCCTGGCCAAATTTATTAAATATCTACACGCATTGAATGTATTAAAAAAAAAAAAAAAAATTCGCCGCAGAAAATTCTTTCCACGATCACCGAAATATTCCTCTGCAACATGGCAGCTAATTCGATTAGCAGATTCGAAAGCGAAGGTCTTCCATCGAAGGAAAGAGATCTCTCTCGATGACACAGAACGCCCAATCGTTCTCTATGGTCGGCCCAGTCAAGAAAACTTTCCATCTCGATAAAAAACATGTTCGCGAAAAAAGAACGTGTTCTGCCACGCGTTCTAAACGTCTGCTGGTTCTCGTCACGCGAGAAGGCGCATAGATAAGAAAAGCGGTGACATACGAGGTACAGCGTCTGCTCAGGTGGAAGCGATTACTTCCGGTGGTCCGATGATTCATTGCACGCGAAAGATGTATCACGGGGCGAAGTGTGTTGCGCGCGAAATCTCGCTCCGTTCTTGTAGTCAGTCTGGCAGCTCTGAGGCGAGCAACCGGTCCTCGTCACGCCTTCCCTCTCTCGGCGTCCGCAGCTGTGCCGTATATTTTCTTTCGTGGCGTGTTGTCGCGTGTCGTTGTCAGAAACGTATTTCACGATCGACGTTCGTAGATCGAGATGTTCATCAAGTACGTGGACGTGTTCATGGACGAGGGTTACATGTCCGACTCGTCGAATGTAGGTATACTAAACGTGAGAAGAATTTGTTGCGATCGAACGAATCGAAGCAATTGCGAGCTTGAAACGCCTTTCAGATCGTATAGCAGTTTCCACGATATGGCGAGGGTCTGAATTAATCAAACGATGCAGCATCTACGAATCTGCGGAATCTGAAATCTCTAAAGAGTTCGCTACTACCTAAGTATTATCTAAACTACTTATGTTCCTTATTAAGAAGTAATCAACTCGGGCGCGGAGTTACCGCAAACCACTCGCTGGCAGCCAGCTGTAATTTCAAGTTAAGCGTCTTTCACCGAAGTTCGCGAAGAAGGATCGCTAACCGCGTATTCTTCGCAGGTGTTTGTAATTTAGTTCAATTTTCGCGACTAACCTTGTCTTCTCTGAGTTGTTTTACCTTACGAACCGCCTCTTGCTCGATCGTCTATCGCGAATAGAGCAGCTCATTCTTCTTAGATCAGCTAGCCGTCGCAATTGCTCGCTTTTTGTAAAATCGCCTATATAGCTATCCATATAACTATCCGACTATTTGATCGCTGCGTATGTTTACGGAGATCGTGTTACGATTCCAACCGATTTCGTAAAAATACACGCGTCCATTTTATAATTATATCGCTGGGAGGAAATAGACGTCGTTTCGCGTACTTTCCTCCAACGCTAAATCACGTCTTACAGAATTGCAAGGCATCGAAGAATTTCCACATTCCGCGAGTGATTCTCTGGCAACAAGGAAAGTTCGTTCAGAGACTTGAAACGCGACGTAGACTTGACCGATTTCACTATCGCTGTACCACGCAGGCTGCTATATAGAATACACGTGTTGGCTTATGATAATATCGAAGCGATTGCTCAATCTTTGACGATCGATCATCGAATAATCGACGGCGTAGTGAAATTTGGGTTCGTTAGCGGCTCGTCTTAAGCCTCTGCCTTCTGTGGGATTAACCGCGATTTGGCCGGCTTTGAGTAGATTCGTATTACCTCGTTTGTACATGGACCGTGGATACCAAATCCGATTCCTGGTTCGATCACGCAGCGGAACACGGACGTAGAAGTGGGTACGTACACTTTCGTTACGAAAGCCGGTTCTGTGTGGGTGGTACGCACCGCGGTGGTCGCATTTTAATTGAAAATTTCGAAGCACGTGTGGGTGCGGATAATAAACGGAGCGATGTAAAAACGTCGGCGTACTTACCCTTGACGAATCGACTAGTCGGGGAAAATTGCAATTCACCGCGATATTTCTGTCGATGTGTCGCGTGTACACCCCCGCTCGTGATTCCTAGAACAGTTATTCATTTCTCGAAAGACAAAAGTAAATTGATTTTTCAACGAGCAGCTACTATTTCATCGAGTTCTACGTCTCGTTTTCGCGCTAACAAATTTCTGCAGTCGTATGAAATTTGAAGTTCTTGATCGACGTGAAATCATCGAAGTCGCGGTAAAAATAAAAATGAGCTCAGACTCACGAGTGTACATAGTTCGAGAATGAAATAGTTTTACAATAATATGACGTTGGCACGGATCTAGAACTTGGGCCAATCCGTGGGCGGTTATCGTAAACAGTAACGGAAATTCGAGCAGCTGATGCGAACAGCTCGTGCCTCGTAGCAATTAAGCAATGAATCAAGCGATCGCGTGGTCGCAACTCGGAAGAAGTCCGTTTCAGCGAGCGGAGTTAGCTGAAACGAAACGGCACGACGTGATTGAACGGTGAGTCGCGGCGAATTTACATAACTCGCCTCGATGTATCGCGTACGACGATTATCCGGATCGTTCCGATTGAAAAAGTTCGCGTCGATCCTTCGTCGTGGCAGCATTTCGCGTTACGACTCACCGAACGATATCACTGGCTAACTTTGTGCGTCGTCCGCCGGTGAAAACGAACACACCCCAATAGTTTTCTTTTCCTGCTTTCGCAATCTTGCCATTAGAACTTCGCGTTATCGTAATTGTGGCGAAGTAGAGGGATTTCGCAGAGTGTTGCGCAAAATTCATCGATTTACCGTGCGATCATTCCAACCTGTTTTCTCGAGAGCGTGCGAGAGTTGGTAATGCGAAGGAACAATTTTTGACTTGATTTTCCGACTGTTTTACATTTGCAGCTTCATTTCTTGGATTTCTTTTTAATTTTCTAATACTAAATTAGGAATATCGTTGTCAAATATCCAAAATATCTTCAGGAAAGAATAAAAATACTCGATATTGATTGTTATTCGGTAATTTCCAATTGGTCGGGCTTCTTTCAAGCAGACAATGGTGCTCGTGGCTAGAACATAAAAAATATATCGAACGCAATATCGATCAACGTCTTTGTCGCGTTTAAAAGGACAAGCTACGTTCTGCATTCGCAATCCTGGTGTGAATAAAATATTATAGAATCTTGGCGAGTATATGATACAATCTAGAATGCAAAGAGAAACGAGTTATCGAGAAGATCTAACGAGAAAACGCTTTTTAAATGTTGCAGGTCCAGAGGCTGGCCGAATACGAGAGGTACCTGGGCCAGGAGGCGAGGAACCTAGTGGAGAACGGAAACGGAAGCGTCGGGAGCGGCGCCGTTCTTCAACGTGGTCAGCTCGAGGGCGATCTTCACCGTATCCAGGAACTCTTTCCTGGCGATAACCTGCGGCTACACGAACGAGATGTCCTCACCACGGTACTTGTCTGTTTCTTCGCGCTTTGCTAACATATACATTCGCGCATAGAAGATTTTCATTCGTCATCGCGATTACCCGTCGCAGAGAAAGTCAGCAAAATAAGCGTACAAAATTTGCTGCTTAAAAAATGTAGCAGTTACGGGAAACGTAGGCAAGAACGCTGTCGTACGATGCGTTTCGACGATTCTCACGAGCACCCCGCAGCATATTTCCTGACACTCGTGAAAAACACCGGCGCGTTCAACACGCGTGATGTTTCCCACGGATCTCACAAGCCACTGCACAGAATCTTTTTCCATGCCATTTTCACGTATGACGGATGCGACGTATCGTGAAAAAACAGCGTTGCTGGATTAACTAGGAAGCGAGTTGTGCTTTTTGACCCGGAAATACGCATACTTAATCCATAAAACAGATACAGCTGGCTGCAAATTATGTTCATCACCGAAATTCTCCATTCTAAACAGTAACGTACTACTCGAGTTTACAATTCGTATTTAACGGACTCGACAGCTATTTTACGCTTCGGACACTTCGCTCCACGATTCGCTTCTCGGATCGGACGACTTTTTCATTAGCAATTTGAGAGTCGACAGATAATACACGTAAATCTTTGGAGCTAGTGGTAAACGTCGAGTCTTCAGCCTCGTCTTTGGATCGTGACTCGATACCTCGCATTGCCGATCTCGAATAGATCAGACTCCTGTTTTGTTCACCTTTTCCTTCGAGTTCTTTTCTGATCACACGCAATGATTAAAATACGCAAGTCGGTGATACAGATTTTCATTCGTGTCTACGAATGACAACACTGTTTGCCGCGGCGCGGCGTGTCACCGTCCCACGTGTATCGCAGTCTGATTTGCATACTGGGCGTAAAGAGTACGTATTGTCAAGAGCAGGGATTACGAGGCATCTAGAGAGATCACGAGTCCACTGCACTGGTCGCATTGGTGGACGCGTGCTCGCGTTTCTCAATGCTCGTCTGCACATTCATGCGCATATTCCCGAGAACGACGATAGAACGCTTTCGCGTATCACGTAGAATCATCTGGAGTCATCGGTATGTTTACCTTGATTTCCACGGCATTTATTAACATACGATAATTCGATGCAACGCAACGACCAAGCAGTAGCATTAGTAGAGAGAACCGATAGTTTGAAACGACTGTGAGTTACGATCTAGTGGAGAGAACGGAATACGAGGAGCGTGGATTTCGTAAGACAGAAGAAGGCCAAGAAGGAATGACGAGGGACACAAATCTGACGCTCGACGCCGTCAAAGCGAAATATGTTAATCAGTCTGCCCTGTGGTCGCTTGTAATTTCGTGTTTCGTGTGTCGCCTTCTTGCTATATTTGGTGGGGTTATTTGTCAGACGTAACTGTTCATCCGTCTCTCCGCGTCTTGACGTCGGCGGAAGTCACGGGAAAAGCAGCTGGAATCCGCTGGAATCTCTCGACTGGAACTGCGTCGCAATACATCTGGTAAACCGTCGATTAATTTTGCTACTAAACATTCTTCCATACGAATCGGTGTTTTCCACTGTTTTCCAGTAGAGCTTCGTTGGACGTGGACTAGCCTTTGCCGAAAATTTCGAACGGGTTCCTCGTTGAAAAAAGCGACGCCTCAGCGTCGGTGAACAGAGAGCCGGTGAAATAACGCTGTTAAGTCGTCCGAAAGTTAATGCGGCTTGGCACGTTGGCGTTCAGTTATTAGCCGCCTGCTGCGAACATGATAATAATTTATGTCCTAGATCCGAGCATCAAAATTAGTCGTTACTTTGCGACCCTTTAACACGGTAACTGGACAGAGCGCCCCTTCCCATGGATAATTTAATGGTAATCCCGTGTCGACGATGCTCGATACCGCGTCGATATTTTCCATTTCCAAAATCGATTCCCTACGTGATATTTCGTGCAATAAATATAACGGCGATCCGGAAGGATTGGTTAGCTTGAATCGGAGGAATTTTGTTTTGCTTCTCGGTGGTATGGTATCGCCCTTGTTCAGATATAGCGGAGTTTGTTATTGGTTTCGTTATGCGGCAACGCGGTCTGTTTCGTTTCAGAAAATGAAGAGTCTGATCCGCAAGAGGAACGGCGGGAACCCTGGAAGGCTGACGAGAGTGTTGTCGCAGAAATCTTTAAACGTGTCCAACAATTCACCAGCTCCGAAATCTCCGCCGAGGACTTTCCTCCTGGAGACTCCGGTACAATTCACCACGGTGAGCGATCATAACAGTAATTCAAATACTACGTTTAAGTTCGCCGTAGTAATACAGTCCCTTTTCCGTATTTGCAGGGTGTACAGTCCCAGGATAGACACCTTTTTCTCTTCTCCGACCTATTGCTCATAGCAAAGGCACGAAGCGGCGGTAACTTTAAGCTGAAACAATCCGTAAGAATGAGCGAGCTATGGCTAACTGCCGGCCACATAGAGGATGTAGCCGAGACGAGCAAATCTCAGGAAACGAGCTTCGTGCTCGGTTGGCCCACTACGAACGTCGTGGCAACTTTTATGTACGTGCCTGCCGATGCTTCGCAAGTGCCTTATCCACGCTCTTGGTATCTCGTTCTCTCGCGTTATTGCGCCCTTTTCACGTTTCTTTACACCCTACCTTGACTCGTAATGGCGTCGCGACTCCGCGTCGCGTCGCCTCGCTTCGAGGTTCCAGCCAGAATTCTTTTAGTGGCGCAATAAACTCGCAAACGAGAAACCGCTCGAGGGTGGCGGCAAAGAGATATATCGTTCGATTAACCGTCGAGGTGTCGGCTTTATCGCGACATCGCGCATCACACAAACGTTTATTCGTTTCTTTTAGGACTGCTGCAGCGAGGGATCTCTGGTGGGGACGTTTGACCGAACTCGTACGAGAGGAGAGTATGAAGGAGCCGCCCGACACGAACATTCAAGTCGTGTATCACGACAGTGACACGAACACGGAATACGTAAGTACTGCATACTCCTCTCCGTCGTTGCGCGCGATATACAGTCGCATACGCGTATTCAAAGCCGAACGAGAGAGAGATACACGCGGTCACGCCTTCACGGTCCATTCTTCGCACATCGTAGCGCGCCAAGAGAGACCGTAGTTCGATCGCTTGACCTTCCTGCAGGCATTCTTCTTCGAGATGCCCCTTTTATATCATTGACGTCAACGCTGGAGTGGATCGGTTCTACTAAAAAGACCCCTCCTTCTATCTCGCGGCCTTTGTACGACGTGGTCGCTCCTTTGGTCGATGTTCGTTATCGACCAGCGCGTCGCATTTAAATACACGCGCCGCTCGACACCTCTATTAGAGAACACGCGAGCGCCTATCGTTTGCCAGAAGCTGCGGTCAACGCGAACGCAGACTCTCGCGTAACCCCTAATAACTATAATCGCGTGTACCAGTATGTATTCTCTTTACCGTATGTCCGTGTTGCGCGTGATTGCGATTCTCTCCGAGCAATCCTGTTATTCGTGTTGCGAGCTACATCCGCGTCCCATCTTGGCATTTGCAGTGTAAGACGATTATGGTGGGGTCCGAGATGACAGCGGCAGCCTGCGTGAATTTGGCCACGCGTCTCTTGGATCTTCAAGGACCTTTCCAGCTGTGGGCCAGAACGTCCGCCGACGAGGCGCCGTATCCTTTGATAGGACACGAGAGGCCTTTCGCCGTCAAACTGTCGAATTTAAGACACACGCTGTCCGCGGAGGAAGGTTTCGATCTGGAGCATTGCAACAAAAGTGGACACGACACGTGCCACTTTATACTCAGGCCGGTACCAAAATCGCCGGTAAAGAAGAACAAGTCCAAGATCACTGGGTTATTGAGGAGATCGCTTTCGTTGAATCCGAGTTTGTTTGGAGTCAATTTATCGAGGCTCGACGAGAATGGATTGCCCAAACCTGTGTTAGTAATGCTTCAGCAATTATTCGCCAAGGGACCATTCACGCAAGGAATCTTCAGAAAATCGGCGAATGTTAGAATCGTTCGAGAACTACGAGATCAGATCGAATCTACTGGAGATCCCAGTTGCTTGGAAGATGCTCCAATTATAGCCGTGGCAGCTCTCCTTAAAGACTTTCTAAGATCCTTACCGGACCCTTTGTTAACATCCCACCTGTTTCCCCTCTGGATGGATAGCTTGGACACGCCAAATCCCGTTCAAACTATTAAAAAGTAAGCGAAGAAACGGTTTTATATCGTAGTAACGAGAAATTCTTTGTGTTTGTGCGATATTTAACGGACAGTGGTGTTTTCAGTATTTTAGATAGATTGCCCAAAGCGAATTACACCCTGCTATCGCATCTGATCTGCGTTCTACACCATGTGGCACGGCGGTCGAAGCACAATCTCATGTGTGCCAGCAATCTGGGCGTGTGTTGCGGACCAAGTTTACTCTGGTCGCCAAATCCGTCGGTGAATCAGAGCAGGGCGATCCCTACACTGACGGAGATGTTGATTCGTCATTGTGAAGTCCTGTTTGGGGAGGGCGTCACACAGCTCTTTGGGGAGGAACGCAGCGACAGTGGAGCCGAAGAAAGCACCGATAGCCTTCACTGTGAGCACTTTGCTTTATCTTTCTTCTTCTCCTTTCTCTTCTTTTTCCTCGTCTTCTTCTTTAATCCTTCTTTCTTGTTTTACTCTGTGAATCAGAAGCGAAATATGCATCTGTTCCTTTTCAGTATTCAGTATTCAGTTTATGTAAGCGTTTCGATGGTCCACTGAGGAATTTCTCTCGTTGCAGCAGGTGGGCTTTCTCTGGACAGCCTGGACCTGACGGAACCGCCGCGTAAAGACCACATGTCTCTTTCAAGAGACTCTGGTCTGACCCTGTCGGATTGTCAGCTGTTCATCCCAGAGTCTCCGGTGGGATCCGAGGACTCTGCCGCGAATGCTTCGTCATCCAGCTTCGACAAGTCTTTGACCAAAGAGGACAAGTCTACCAGCAAGTCGTATATACGTGTCTACGGTGGATGGGAAGAGCGAATGAACGGCTACGCGGCAAATAATCATCACACGAGCACCGTCGAGCATAATTTCAGGGAGGAGAAGAGCAGCATCGGTTACCCTAATCCGAATTTTCAGAGGCAAGATTGGCTGAGGGCTCAGCTGAAGAGAACGCCAAGAACGAAGTTGGACGAGCACGATCATCGTAAAGACAGGTTCGACGAGAAGGATATCTACGGTAGGGAGTATCTGAGGCAAGATTCCATGAAAGAGAACATGGAGAATTGCAAGGACATCTACAGGAGTTCGCAACTGGACATAACGCGGGATCTTCGAACGGAATACGAAAGAGCTACGCAACAGGACATCTGTACGGAACGGGTCTCCATTCATAATTCGGAGCAGGATCTGTCGGGAGACACGACGTTGTCCAATGATAGATACGAATTCAAGAAGGAACGGTTCAACGAGTTCAAGAAGGTCAAGTCGGAAATGTATGTTAATCGCGAGTCACCAGTCTCGCAGAACGGTAGCTACCATTCGGGAAGCGATCTGTACGAGTTCAAAAAGGTGAAGAGCGAGATATACGTGAACAAAGAAACGACGCGTACGGAGAGATACGAATCTGAGAGTAGCATCTATGGGAATAGGGACAGAACGAGCGAGATATACGACTCGAGAGAGAGGAACGATTTGTACTCGTTCAAGCAGGCCGAAGCGATCGATTTGTACGGTGACGAAGACGACGAAGAAGAGAGAACGTGGCCGGATACACCACCACCACTACCACCGAGATTGAGGCATCTGCCACCGGTACACATGAATCTGGAGGACAGACACAAAGTGGCGGGAAGGTCAAGGTCTTTACCACCGCCTCCTCCTTATCGTCCGCCTCCACAACCTCGTGCCTCGGTTACCACCAGACACCTAGGATATGGAAGATCCGTCGTCGATGACGAGAGTTACGTTTAATATTAAACGAGGAGCTATTAGAAGCGCGCTCGCGTGTATGTTTGTGTGTACGTGTGTCGTGTACGTATGATGCATCTGTGTGTATGTTGGCAGTTCGGGAGAATCAAAGAACCGAAAAAGTCGCAGGTCGAGATCATGGATACACGTCGTGGCTCGTGTATCCACTTGGTCTCGTTACGGCTGAAACTAGTCCAAACTGGAACGCACGTACGATATCGGAAACAATAGCGATATGTATAATATTGAATTGTATGCTCACCGAGGAACGAAGAATTATATAGATTTGCATTATCGTTTGTGTTTCGTCAAAACGTAAAACGGACCGAAAAAGTTATAGTAATTACGTTTAAAGATATATTCGTAAATCACAAAACGCTATCGATTGTTGACGATTCTTAGCGATAGGACTTGACTGTTATACAGTGATTCAGGGTGCTTCCATGAGCCTTCATAGGTTTCTCTCTTTTTTTTTTTTTTTTAATTAGTTATTCATATAGCGACGTTATTATTAAGCATAGATCGTAGCGGACAAGACTTGCGTCAAAATGATATTATTCGTAATTTCTTTTCTTACGCGAAGAATTTTTGTAAAAATGGAGAAGAATGAAGTATATATATATATATATATATATATATATATATATATATATATATATAATGTGTAAAACACGCGTACTATGCGGAAAGAGAAAAAAAAAACACAAACTCTGCGGATATTCAAATGCGAACTGTCGTTTAGAGAGGGAGAATCAGGCGTTAATATCTACGGAACGAATTGCGACAATAAAATGCAAATTTTATTGCAGCTACGTCCGGAAAGGCAGAGCGAGGTTCGTTTCCATTCGTCGTCCTAACATCATCTTTTTAAATACGTTCACATTGTTAAGCGCACATCTCTGTATCGAAATTTCGAGATTGTCCGACGTTCGCAAACTCGCGCAACAAGAAAACAGCATTGACTGCCCCCTATCGCGTTTCCTCTTGTGTTCTTTGTATAATACATTCACGTTTCCTTCTTGTCTCCTAACAAGAAATTGATTCATCGCGGAATAAACACGACACTTAAATAATTCTTCCTCTCTTCCTCTCTCTCTCTCTCTCTCTCTCTCTCTCTCTCTCTCTGTTTATCATAATTATACCATTTTGTCTTCTAACTTTTTTTTAAAACTTAGAACATATAAATCGTAGTGTTTCGTGTACGCGAATAAAAGGGCGATTATCTTCAACTGCAAGAAGATACACGCGAAAGTTGAACGGAGCTGTTCGATCGCGATCCAAATCTTTCGCTCTTCTCTGTATATATTAATGTAAACTGTAATCTTTTATATTGCTAAACGTATATGATACACCCTATGCAATGCCCGTAAGGTATGTATACTTATCTAAATTATACGACATGCTATGAGAAGTAAATATATTTCGTATTTTATACAGTTGCGTGTGGTTCGACTCTATTCATTCCTCGAATCCTGCTGATACACGGTACCTTGGCGAGCGGCTGCAAGAATTTCACTGATCAGTCCTGAAAATCATCGCGGACGATCGTGTTTTTTTACTTCCGAACGAGTATCACCTGAATATGCGTTTCTTGTTCTGATCAATTCTTTCAAATAAATGGGGTTATATTCGTATACAGCATTTATCTGTAAAATGCGTTCACCATGTTTATGGATTACGAGGAATTCGCTAGCCTTCAATTAGACAAGCCTATACCTGATCTGAGAGTACGTAATATCACATGTGAACGCGATTTTCTATGAACGATCGACTCATACTCTAAATGTACATTCCTAGAATGAAGAGCAATTAAAGAAGCACAGTATAGATCCTAATTTGGAAGAAAAGCCTATAGAGAGAGCGCTTTATCTTTTGGCGTAAGTGGAACTTATATATACGTATGATAATAAACCCGACTCGATAACGATTCAATTTCGCCGAAAATGTAAACCGCGTCTTCCGTATTACCAGGACACGCCTCTTTACAGAGAGCCGGCATATCCTTGGGGCACGGTTAATAATAGTAATTTTGCGCATAGCGCATCGACAAATCACTGTACAAAACCTTGAATTAAACCACGTAATCCCGTGTGATTATCGTATCAAGGCTGCCACAGCATCGTTAATTAATTTTATAAAATCTAGATAGTGGTCTGTAGAAGCGCAGATCGCTCTTGCCGTACAGATGATACACATCGATACTGTTACTTGGTTCAATCTCAGAATAATATTTATCTCAGTTATAAGAGGATAACGAATCGGTTGATTAGTACATATTACGTGACGGTAGATACATAAAAACGTTTATATTTGGATCTCGATGGTGTGATCGAATTATACAAGTAATTCGTGTCAAGAAGTTGCGTAACAAGCTATAAAAAAATATCGCTGTTTTAAGCAGCGTTCTTTTTTAGAAACGCGCAACCAACCTACCTTAAAGCGAGATGCATCATCGCATGGGAATCGCAAAATGACTACATCGGATTGTCGATTACACAACATCGACTTACGATCAACGCATCCCGGTCTATTGTATTACGCGTTACGCGCAACGCAGCATTACGTGTTTTTCATTAGTGGCGTACGTAGGCCGTATTCGGTCGGTTCCGGCTGAACTCGGTCGTGCTCGTCGCCTCGTAGGACAAGTCACATATAATCGATACCTTGGAGTCAGAGCCCAGTTTAGTTGTCATCTACGTTCGGTCGTGTTGTTTTTATTGCGTCAAGTGCGTCATGAGAGTGCGTACGCGTGTATCGTCGTCCACGTAAAGAAATTAGTATATCGGTTCTCGCTGCTTTCTCGTGCGATCGTTGAATAAAATGCGCTTTGAAAATGTTGCAAGAGGAAGCTCTGTACAAGAGCACATCTCCACGGTAAGTGGCCGAAATAGAGAATAATTTTTTAGCTAGTGAATCTTACTCGCAGTTGTCGCGCCCGTCTTCTCTCGTTCTCACTGACTGTTTCTCTTTCGTACGAACCCATGCATGGTTTCTAAAAATAACGCAGCGTCGTTCAAGGAGTATACTGTCCTGTCGTCTAAGCGTTGCTAATTATAATCCTTTAAACACACTCGGAACAAATGACATTCTACGAGTAACTCATAAACAGTTAGCTAAAGATTCCGTTCGAAGTAATAAGATTTCAAGGTGTAGGTTGTTCGAAGATTTGACAGTATTATCGATTGTCTTTTTTTCCTCTTTGCATAACGATGCCGTAATAACGAGTGTTTTGCCGTAACAATGAGAATTTACGATGAAATAAAAATTTCAAGAATCGTGCACGTTGTACCAATGAAAACATTGTCACATGCTCCAAAAGGATGTGTTATGTAAAGATTCTTGTCCTTGGAGGTTGCATGCACTTAAAAAAGATAACGCGAGGATGACGGGATCGTTTTTATAAATTTAGTGACTTCAGAAAATTTTATACTTCCTAAATATATTGTTACCGTGTTAATTTATGTCGTAGTTAATATATTCGTTAATAATAAAATAATATTAATATTTAAAAACGTTTTTTTTTTCATCTTGATTTATCTTTGTTAATACAACAGTTGTTTTTACGTTATTTGCTGTTATATCCATAATTATTGCAGGAAAGGCGATGAAATTCAAAAACTCAATTTTATACAAACGTTACCAAGGCTCTTAGCCACAGACTCAGAATCATGTATAACACGCGTGATACCAAAAGTACAGCAGTCGTTGGCTACAGCATCCACGGAATTCCACATTGCAGCTTCAACAACGTTCAAGACGATCCTAGAGCAGAAACTTGTGAACCATTATGTCTTCAGTCGAACATTCCTTCAATGTATCTTAGATTCCCTTGAAAAGCGTGATCCAGGTAAAGAAATTTTGTTCATTCTTGTACGATTAGAATTGCTAGTTAAACCTATATCGACAGTTTCATGCATTTGGTATTATTTCATGTAACTAAACATGTATATATGTACATTTAAAGTTATCTGTCATGCATGGCTGGAGACCTTACTGGATGTGATAGAGTTACTGCCGGTAGAAGTCATAAGAAAGCAGGTTTGTATAGATGATCTTAGAAATTGATATTCAGAAAACTTTGTCATTTAGAAGGGCAAATGTATCGTAATTTTTGTAGCATATATGCAACCTTACGATATGATTATGGTAGATCGGTAATTAGGTTGATTTATTTTTACGTTACTTGTTTACTTGGCATTAGACTAAGCATCAAGTACTCTATCAAAACTCACATGTTGCAAAGAGATGCTATGTATTTAACATAGCCTTAACGATACAGATATTTTTTGAAACTTGAACATACTCAAATATAATAACTAACATCATCTGGGTGATAATAGAAATAAAATTATACAGATTCTGCCATTGACCATAAACAAAGGGCAATTATCACAACCTATCCACTCCAGAATAATATGCAGCAAGATATTAGGAAAGATTTGTACAAAATCTGCTCTGTGAGTATGTTTCATCTTATCAAAATCTAATATTTTTCTTATCGAGGGTATCAACTTTTAAACACTGTATTCTTGAATGACAGATTAAACCTACAGAAATTGAATAGTATGCAACATATGCCAAAAGACAATTTTTTTCTCGATAAAGTCATTAAATAAGTATACGTATTGAAATTGTTGTCAGGATACTAAAGGAAGTTCTACCAATGGTACACTCCCTCTGTCAGGATGTAAATAGTGAAGTACGAGCTAGTATCTGCTTGCAGCTACGTTTTGTTGCTGAAGGCCTTGGTGCTGAGTCTGTAAAATCTGCTTTGCTACCATCTTTCGTAGAATTAGCAAGTGACGAAGAAAGCAATGTAAGATGCGCCTCTGTACAAACAATAGCGTATTTGCTACCTCATCTTCAGGAAGGTATGCTTAACGAGTAGTTGTGCATCATAAGCATTCCAAGATTTTTGTAGTAAAACATGTCTCAATTAATTTTTGGACGCGAGTCTTTTAAGAACGCCATACAACATAGTTATAATTATTTACAGATACAATAAAAACTACCATAGTGCCACTTGTTAAAAAATTATGTGAAAATACACAATCTGTACAGTCAGACGATAACGTGATATGCGTTATTGCCCAAGAATTTGGAAAAATTGTACTCGGCCTAGAAAGTAAGATCTCTTATGAATTTAAATTTTATTTTCACGATCGCAACGAATTGATGTACGATTGATATTTTAGCATGCTTGTTACCTGCGGAAAAAACATGGTTCTTAAAGTATTTTCAACAACTTGCACAAATGGGTATTGTTTTAATGAAAAAAGAATCTAAGCCTCATCTTCCATTTGTAAGTGTGTACGAATACGATATAGACTCTGATAAAATCGAATGTGTTTTATAATGAAGTTTCTCCATAAATTTACACCTTTCTAGATGAATATTAATTTTGACGAAGATGAAAAATATGTAGAATGCAGAAGGTGTTGCGCGTTTAATTTGCCAGCAATGTTCATCTTTGTATCAAATTCCGTGGATGATACAGATGCATTACTTCTTACATTCACTGCATTGGCGAGCGATCACTATTATTTGGTCCGGAGAACTGTGGCGTGTGGAATCCATGAAGTAAGATATTTTTGATTCTAATATGAAATTAGGATGTATAACTTTTTACTAACAATCATAATTTTCCATGCAGGTGGCCAAGGTGTTGGGTCCAAAAAGTGGACGAATAAAAACAGAACTAATAAAATTATTGAAAGATAACTCTGAAGAAGTTTTACAAGGTTTAATCCCTCATATAGGATTAACGCTTGATTGCTTGGCTGAAAGTCAAATTATTGGAGTAGATAAAATGGTTTGTACGCGTTTTCTATAATTGGACATTTCCAAAATATATTTGCTTTATTCGTATTAATTTGTTCGTCGACTGCAGGATTCCACTGTTATGGAAATAGGTAGAGCTTTATTGAAATGTGAGTCGGAAATAGCAGCTACACATAATTGGAGATTAGTGTCTTTGATGCATTCGCAACTTGAGATATTGCCTAAATACTTCCCAAGTGACTTTATATATTCATATTTTGTGCCAATGGCCTTTTTCAGAATATTACACGCTGTAAGTTTTCAAAATATTCGTGTTTCGTTTTTACCAAAATATATAATATATATAATCAAATTTCAATACTATTTTTAACTTGCAGAGGCCAATACCCGTTCGGCTCTCCGCAGGAACTCTATATCTTTTCCTTTTACGTTATAACATGAAACCTATGCAAAGGGTAGAACTTCGTAGCAAATTGTACTCAGATTTGGCTAATAATCCGAATTGTTATGTGAGAATGATGTTTGTTCGTATGATGATAGAGGCTTTGGAAATTTTCTCTTCTGTATATTTCAAGGAACATTTTTTTACTGTTTTATTGAACTTGGCAGAAGATCCTGTAGCTAACATAAGAATGAAAGTAATTTCCCTGTTGCCTCAGTTAAAAAGTATGCTGCGGATACCGGCCGATAAAAAATTGTTAACTTTGTTAGAATCGACTATAAAGCATTTAATAAATAGCGAAAAGGATAGAGATGTACTAGCCGAGCTGTCATCCGTTATAAAAAAATTGGATGATATATCGCTTAAATACGAAGATCGAACTGTAAGTAATACTCGGTATAATTCACTTTTATCTTTAGCGAATTATATTTACATAAGATACTTTGTTTCAGACATCTGGAGCAGTTTCAAAACAGGGCATTGAAGATATTAAAAAGTTAGAGGAAGAGAAAAGATTATCAGGAATGGCAAGTGGAAAATCTGCAGGAGGAGGTGCTACAATAAAGAAAGGTACGCGAGGATAAATTTCCATAATTATAGCAATTCTTATTACTTACGGATTGTATAATTGGAATACTGTAATTGCAGGGGGATGGCGACATGTGGCTGCCGATTCCTCATCAAAAACGATGTAAGTTATACTTTATAATTCGAGCTTCTAATGATTCTTCTATTAAATTTTGAACTAATTTATTCTGTTCTTTTTGTCCAGGCCGCAAACATCATCGAAAGGTAAATATTTGCTTTCGTTACCACCGATTAAACGTAGAATATTTTTCACAACAATGATTAAGATTAGTAATATTTATTACAGATGGCATGGGCTCACCTCGCCAATCAAGCGACGGATCAAAAGCGAGGTACATCAATTATATATTTACTTATTCCTCGCATATTCAAGTAAAACTAACTTTAATTTTAAGCATGATGCTAACGTCTAATGTAACAGTAATATTCGAGAATAGAAGAGATAGATTTTTTAGAACTGATGAAAAAGTAGAGTTAAATCTCACTATCTTTCTAACGATTTTTTTTTTTTCTAACGATACCATGCAAAATCTAATAACAAATTCTGCGTGCTTTGCATCTAACAGAATTCAACTAACACATCCTTGGGAAAGAATAGGGCATACCAACTCGAACATTAGTACAACCCATACTAACTTTGACAATGGATCGTGCAGTGATTATCTGTTGCAAAAGGCTCAGCAGAGTCGATCGAAATTAGCATTGCCATTTATATTGTGGCCGGAAACGTGCGAATGCGACTATGCGGAAGAATACGCTTTCCATTCTTGTCCCTCGTCCGATTACGCGAAGTCTGTCTTCTTGGCGATCATGAGAGAGAACCGGCGAAGATCGCAACAAAATTTCCTACTAACCCGAGATTACGCCCGCGAGTTTTCCACTAACATTGCCAGCAAGGATACTGCCACTGTAAGAACGCTTGCAGCTCACTATAACTCTTGTTGGCCTTCTAGCTCTATGCCGGAGATACCGGTAATGCTGTCGGATGACGAATTCCTGGTGGACGCTGGTATCAGGATACCGGTGCAGTTCTCTCAAAGCACCTCCAAGATACCGCATCTACAAGATTCCATGTTTGGTAAGAGAAGAACTTCGTTCAACGTGAATCATGTTCGGCCTACCAGTATGAATTTTGACAAGGGAAAGCCTAAGAGGAACTCCTCGGTTGAGTACGAAGATTGCATGAAACGAAGAACGAATGCCGAACAGTCGGACGATGTGAGAACATCCATCGATTGCGAGGACGGATTGAGACTGGTAAAAGAAAATCAACAGCTCGGTAAGAAGGATCCTGTATACGTTGGCCCTATGATGAGATCTAGATTCGGGTTCGGTGTGAATCAGGAGAGAACGATGGACGACAAGATGAAACGACGGAATTCGTTGATAATGGATAAAGACAAGCCGAAGGTTGTACAGTCAAAGTGCACGTTGGACAGGTCTAAAAGGAACTCTGCCAATTTCGACAAGGCAAAGCCCAAGAGAAATTTCTCCGCCGAGTACGAGGATGGTATAAAACGCAGAACCAACGGAGCTAATCAAGCGAAAGGTATAAGATTACGATCGATCGATTACGAGGATGGTTTGAGTTTAGCGAAGGAGAATCAACAGCTGGACAAGAAGGATCCGTTGTATCTTGGGCGTCTGATGAGATCTAGGTTCGGGTTCAGCGTAAATCAGGAAAGGTCGATGGACGATAAGATGAAACGGCGCAACTCGCTGATAATGGATAAAGACAAGCCCAAAATCGTACAGTCAAAGTGTATGCTGGACAGGACTAAACGACACTCTGCGAATTTTAGTTTAAAGATGCTGGATACGAAAGAGACTAAGCCTGTCTTGAAGGCTCAGCACAGCTTGGACGTGGTCGACTATACGCCTTCGGAACGTCTAAGCCGGGTTCTAAGACGATATTCGACCTTAGACGTGAATCATAATCAGGGACATAGTAAAATACCCTTAAGAAATCTTGTACGTCGTAGTAGAACCGCGCCAGCTACCAGGGCTTCCAGCCCTGTAAGTTCGCAATTAAGGTACGAGGAGATCGACAAGTTGTGCCGAAAGTTCGAGGAGTATCAATTGTATTAGCGTAATTACACAGAATGCATTTAACGTATCGAGAAATTAAAGTCTCGATACAAAAAGAGAGCGGCAAAGAGGAAATAACTGTATGTGCTGGTTCGCATATTATAATTGCAAACATATTGTGTGTCGGAAAGATAGAAAGTTTCTTTGGGATACTTTGTATTTTGCGCATTTTGATGTTTTAGAAAATCTGAAGTATTTAGAGACTATTACGAGGTCGTCTCGACTAGCTTCGTTTCGTTCGTAGTTGACGATCGTTTTTTCTTTCACACGGCCTTGCATATTTCTCGCATTTTATTAACGAGTTTAACGACGAATTTTTCTATTCGCGTATAATTGGTAAAAGGTAAAGAAGAGACCAAGGGATAGAACTCTCGCGATATCTCATTTATTACGCGTGCTTTACGCAAGATGGTTTTTTAGTTACTTTATCTTGTCCAAAGTATACCCATGTTAAATTGTAAAAGAAAAAAAATTTATCTTTCGATGTATCGTTTGGAAAGATGCGTCGCGCGTTTCTAGCGTTTGTACGAAAACGGACACGCGTGCTTGAGTTGGAAGACTGTTTTATTAGACGATGCCGTATCGCAGTTCGCGAGAGTAAAAGATAAGACTATTTTGCACTTTAATTTTATAGCTGCATATCTAATACGTCTTGATCTATCAAAGTTAATCTCGCTAATTGAATATATTCTCCAATAGATTATTACATTTAGCAAACTATACAAAAGAGATAACGAAAGATAGATTTTAATTATCTTGATAGCCAATTGTAGGTCTAGTCTTGAATAGTTATAAAAAGCAGCTCTCGTTTTCCAACGTCCGTGAAATGGCGTTTTTTAAACGTTCGATACGATTTTTATATTTCGCTTTTTTCCCCCCCCGTTATCGTTATCTTCCTTTCAACGAATTCAGTTCTAACGCGTTAACGAAGGCAGATAAGTTTTTACTAGGACCTTTTAGCGCAGTTTTTTTATGACGTTTTTTTTTAGCATGAATTTACAGAGAACCAGCTTAGTACAGTATACGTAGATGCGCCTATGTGTCACGTTACTCGTAACGAACAGCGTTATAATAATTTAATCGTTTTCCATTATTGTATCGCGTTGCGTAGAGAGCGTTGTATGTATACTAGTTATAATTTTAGAACATCGACACGAATGATTAATTTTTATTCGAAGAACGAATGAACTGAGGAGAAACGAAAAAAAAAGAAAGAAAGAACAAAATCTTTTCGAGCGCAACTTTAGGGATTCTCGATTCCCCGATTCCCTCTAAACACGTTGAACGATTATAATTATTCTCTTGTAGAGCGGACCGGAGTTACTGTTGTGTCTTAAAACGAGAAATATCTACTAAAATATCATACAGTCTTACAGAGAAAAATCACGCATATATTAATATATATATATATATGTATGTATGTATATAGACTGACCAAGACAATTTAGCGAATGTCTAATTAATAAAGTAGTAGCATCGAAGAAGGGGCGAAAAGTTAGAGAATTTATCGTGGAAATAACGAGAAATAACGAGAAGAGGTATACAGACGTAGAGCATAGAAAGGACGCGTATAATATCTTCGCAGAATATTTTCATTGAGCTTTTAACAAATGTATTTTGGGATGATGGGCGAAGAGAATTGAAACGAAGGATAATAAGACGCTTCGAAGCCAAAGATGTTATCTAAACGATACGATTAAGCATCAACGTACAAACCCTTAAAGGCATTATGTACTTGTATCATGTACATATACTGTGTAAGCTTCAGAGTGCAAGTGCCATTGAATAGACGCTGGAGACTTCAACGCCTGGAAAAAGGGTGATGACCGTACCGCAGAACGGTGAATTTACGGTGAAACTTGGTAGAGTAACGCCCAAAATACATGTATCGTGCAACTGTTGCGATATTCGCGTGCGATATTTAATATCACGGTCTCGATACGTTGCTCGAATAAAGAAAGATTACTAAAGTAGTTCTATAGTAGACTTATATAAAAATATTGTTCAAACCGAATGGAAAATATTGTTCGAATCGAAGCATCGACTAATTCTTCTTACACGTATTTAATGACTCGTTCGTTACGCTCGATGCTCGTCCGATTAGTTTCCACCTCTCATCTTCTTTCGTTCGTTTCTGCGATCGTATTTCCGAGGGCAACAGCTCGATTTTATATAGAACGTTTTTGAATAATCGCTAGTCAATCCGTTTTTCGCGAGAATCGCCTGTATAGCAGTTAACCGTTATTGATTCTGCCGTCTACGAGCAAGATGATATAGTTTTTTTCTTGTACAAGCTACTGAACATCGAGAATAGATCACACTCTTTACGCTTAGGGACTAGAAGGAGACGCAATTTACCGATCGATTGTTGCCGCGTAACGATATTAATTATTTTGTTATAATTGTAAGATCGTACGGCTACCGACTTATATATGTATAATAACATAGCGAAGCTTGTTGTATTATTTTTATAGGAAACTTTAGGCTAGCGTCAGCCGTACGATTTCGCGAGTCCAATGGCAAACACGGATCGACGATAACTCGTATCTATCGAGTACAGACATTTTTCGATAGAAATTTCTATCGTTCTACGACGCGTTGAGTTTATAGAAAGAGCGTGCGTGCGTGTGTGTGTGTGTGTGTGTGTGTGTGTGTGTGTGTGTTTCGCATAATCGTACGGTTGTTGGTTAACCATGCGACAAAAAAAAAAAAAAAAAAAAACTTCCTTTTTATAGGAAATCTTAGAATATACTATATATATATATATACACACACACTAAGTATACACGATTTAACGAAAATTGAACAAATTGTTAAATGTGCAATTATAGGATCAGCCGTAGCGCGGGGAGGCGCAGTTTGAAGAAAAGCAAGCGAAAGTAGTGAAAACGAAGGTTTACTCGGGTATGTTTAGAAGGATAACTAGGAGAACACAGGGAGATAGTAAAGTTTGTCGAATGTCGAATTTTCGCCAAGAAATAACCGCTTAAAATGCTGCTCCTTATTTTTGTACAGATCTCTTACCGTACGTTGATATTAACTTTTGTGCCAGAAAGTAAAGAAAAAAAAAAGTACGCAGTATATTATATATAAGAAGTACACACACTCGTGCTACGCTCGTTTTACGTAATTGTTATCCAACGTATTCGTTTCTTTATATACGTAGAGGAAAAGGGAAGAAAAAGAAGAAAAGAGACGAGAAAGAAAGTGACGAGCGCTTTTATCGCTGACACTGTTATATATATATATATATATATATATTATACATATTGTTACGTATATCGTGTACGTAAACGTCGTAAACCGAGTACTCTCGAGAGATAGAATTTTCTTGACCCTGGATAAACGTCGGTCGTCGACCGAATTAAAGAACGAACAACGGCGTGGTGACTATCGAACGAGAAAGAAAGAAAGGAAGCACGTTGTGCGTCGATTGAATTTATCGCGTTAGAAGCTGTTAGCAAAAAAAGAGATGGAACGCTATGGCCCGCGTGTTTCTTTCGGGAAGGAGTAATCTGTGATGACAAACAAAAAAATAAAGTAACATAAAATAAAGATACGTATTTAAAGGCGAGAACAAAGAGGAAACAAATAAATAACGCGAAAAATCGTTCACGTCGCGCATGTGGAACGATCGAATTCGTCGAACGATATTTTTATTACTCGTAACTGCTCCCGTAAAGAATAAGGAATGTTACAAACCGAGAGAAGTGTATTTTTGTGAGGTATACCTGTAAGAAACAAAACAAAAATCTAGTTAAATGTGAAGAGACTAAAGAACAACGCGATCGTAGATTATATTGGGTCTGTCGATATTATACATCTGTTTTAATATACGTTACGAACAATAAATCGAACCTTTTTTGTTACACAACCCGTCTCTTAACGATCTTGTATCGCCCAATAATTTGCTTCCCATAAAGATGAAAGAAAAGGGGAGAAGGAGAAGTAAACGGAGAATTTCTTTTTAATCTCTTTATTTCTTCTACTTTCTTAATAAATCAGTGACTCGAGTCGCTACAAACTGTGTATGAGTTCCTTTTATAATTTACTTACGAAATACGTAATAATGAATGTTTTTTTTCTTTTTCTTTTTCTTTTTTTTTTTTTTTTACTTTTCGTTCGATCACCCTCGCTCGTTCACACGCACCCGCTTACCTTGATTATAAAAAACTTCGAAAAAGATAAATCGATCGGAATTTTCCATTCACCGTTCGATGAAATGCGTTCTAAACGTGCGATTATGGCCCGGTACGTAAGCTCCCGTCGCTTTATCGTTTACGTTTGCCCTCTCTTCTCTTTAATCCGTCGAATTCACCGTCGCGCCATTAAGCGCGTCGACGTTTACGCTACAATAATGAGGATTTCGAAAATAAACGCGGCATTTATGTATATTAAATATTTTCTCGAGATTCTCGACAACAAACACCTTCCAACCCACAATTGTAAAATACCATCTTTCCATTCTATATATTTTGCTCTTCTAATTCGTAGAACTCTTTCGGAGGGGGAGTAGAACTTAAACACACTGTCGAAGGACGATTTCTCGCGATTGGCTTTATATAACATTTTCTCTATTTCTCTGAACGATTCAAAACGAGCATCGTCGTTCTTTCGAATCCTTTGTAGTACATTCGAACAGCCCGAACCGAATATTTATTTCCTTTCGTTTTCTGTCGAGAACGGATTGTCAAAGTAAACGGATTCCGATCTCCTCATTTTTCTTTTCTCTCCTTCTCTCGGTGCTCTTGCAATGTATGCCCTTATCGCCTAGCGGAATTCACGCATTCCCCTTTTTTCGATTCTTTCACGTAAGTACACATCTAACGCCTCAACGCGTGCCATTTTATGGTCAGAAATAATAGCTGAATAAAGATGGCACGGTGTTCATCACACACGCGAATCGTTTACGCGGAATCGGCTCGCCTCGAATGACTCGTGCGCAACCAACGTGTTACTTCGTTATATCTATAGCGTTCTTTCATTTGCACACGATCATCGTCCGCCTGATCAGCAGACCGTCTGCGGCAGAAGTATGTACACGAGACTTCGTGACTCGATGCTATCGGTCTCGTCGAAATAGCCCTCGCATTCTTGCGCTTAACGTCTTTTCTTTTCTTTACCTGGCACACGGAGACGCTTGGATCGCACGCGTAAAGCTGCTCGCAACGATTAAGAAGGAAAGCAGCGGATTTAAATCGACTATCGTTCGATAGATTACAGATCTGGATGATGAGCGTTTTATTGTGAATCTCGTGGAACGATAGCTGGTCGACTAAACCATCTTCCAATTAGTCGCCACAGCGTAAATAATTGTTGTTCGTATCGAGTATTCTATGAAACTACAACGTAGAGTGGTATCTTTCTAACGTTAAAAAATCAAGTTCGAGAACAAAGTAGGAAAAGGTTTGCCATCGAGTTTTCGTCGAACGTCTTTCTTCGTTCAACGCGAAACAACCGAATGTAAGATCGAGATATACAAATTCGAGAATCACAGTACAGTTATAACAAACTTCTTGTAACTTTCCAGGTACCGTCGACAGTACGACCATGAATCATCCGCCCAGAGATCGTATACTCGAAATATAAGAAGGATGTACCTTAAGAAAGTACTTTAAGAAGCAAACAGCCATTAGCAGTTCGTCGAACTGAAATATCCTTTTATCGGTGGCTCGACGATATCGCAGAAGAAGAAACGAGAACGCGTTAAGTAAGAGTCGAAGAGCGTAGGAAGACGCAGCGCGTCCCTCTCGATTGCACCTCGCGCATTTTTACCCGTAATTACTACGATCGCGTGCAATCGACGGTACTTTCGAGTCGAGTCGCTAGCATCGACGACCACGAGCAACGGATTGCTTGTGCATCTGTGTTCGCGTGTACGTACAAATGATTCGCGATAATTTCTCCACCGCAAACCGATCGCGAAACCATTGCACACACGTTAAAAAAAAAAGAGAAAAGATTTAAATTCGCACGGAGAGAACAAATATCGCCAGTCTGTCTGTCTCTCTTCTTTCGTTTTTGGTTTTGTCTCTGACGTTCGTGTGCTACAATATCTGCGTGTACGCGTGTCTCTGTTTGTGTACATGCGTACGTGTACGCGCGGTAAAGCGTTTCAGATTGCTCGTATCGCATAAATAATCCCTGACGACGACAATACGAACCGCTCGCCGTTCTCTCGCCATTAATTCTCTTTCTCTCGCTGTTTCTGGCGAACCAATTATTCCGTCGTTGAACGTGCAATTACACGCAGCGGCATTGTCACGCGCGAGTGAAATCAATCGAAACGCGTTAATGCTTGCCGAAGACGATCTCAGCGCACTTCGTCACGCTAGATAGATATCTCTCAATCTCCTCTCCAGCCGTTCCATTCTCTTCTTTCTGTATATTCTCTCGTATATACATTAAGTAAAAGTCGTGTCTCGTCTTCTCTAGCGGCGATTCTCTCGGATCACAAAATAAAGAAACCTTGGTTACGCTAATGCCACACACCGACTATATATACAGAAATTATAAACAGAGCGTATACTATATATAATGTATATATATGTATATATATATTATGTATAATATATATATATATTATATATAATACCCTCGAAGAACGTTACTCACTATTCGCGATCAATAATATCGTTAGTAAATTCTTAGATATGGTTGTTCGAGGCTGGAAGGCCGGCACGCGTCCCAGCAATTCCTCGTCATCTCGTCTCAAGCTCGTTCGAATGCCTGGAGGGATGGTGATTTTTGTAGAGCGTATCAGAGAGCGTATCTAGCACGTTGGATGGCAACGCGCGAGAAACTCGATCCGATTATTCCTCTACGTTCATCGTATCGTTTCGGATTGACCCTTCGTTGACTAGAAGCTACTTGTTAGCATTTAAGAAGTCTTACTATCGTAAACGCAAGAGAATATTTTTTAAAAAGTGGAACGATAAAGAAGAAGAGACGATTCGATCGCCCGAATAATTATCCCCTTCCGTACGATGGAGCGCGTGCCCAGCCTTCCACCTGTCCGCGATAGTCCCTTTTACAGTAAAAATATATTATCGCTACGATAGTACTTAAACTTTGACTAGCATGTGTTCGTAGAACCGATTCCCAATTCTCACACCACCGCGTAGAATCGACAAACGCGATCCCGTTAAACGGTAGGCTCTCGTCGCGACGTTTTATTTTTCTATCGCTTTGAAACTTCGTTCTTTCGCTTGGGAATCATCGGATGCAACGTATAATAGAGTCGCGTAAGAAATCCGTGGACGCACTCCCGTCACGCATCTCTATTATTCCTTTGAATTAATATTATACAATATTTACTCGAAAATCATGGGGTACAATGTCAGCTTGTATCTTAAAGATTATACGTTTCCTCAACGTTACGTTCTAACAACTTCCTCCGGGTCTCTACGACCCGCGCGAGAGAAATATAAAGGTCGATCGATTTAATTCTACGTTCGGATAATCTTGATATTTTAATAATATTCGTACGGTTCTTGCTCGACAAGCATCCTTCGTGCCGTGTTCTATAAATCATTCGTATGGAGAATACGAGTTTCTCGCAATGTAATTAAGCATATGAAATTCGGAGAGCTTGGACAGAGCGGAGCGGCTTGGTACCTCTTAAATTTACCAAGCACGACGAGTGTCTAAGGTTATTCTTGTTTTCCTTTTTTTTTTTTTTCTTTTTTTTGTATTTTTCATTCCTTTCGCGTTTACGTCTCGCCATATCTACGATATTATAGAAGACACAGACACAGGTTCGATGCACGGAATGCAGAGTAGAAAATAAAAGGGAGAGAAGAGTCTCCCTGATTAAAGATAGTTAATCGGAAAATGGCGCTCGAAGGGAGCCGCACGCGCGAACAAAAAATGATATATAAATCTAGCTTCTTTAGATATTTCCTACGATTTAACCACACAGCAACTATTATTTCATTCTTCTCTCTTTCTTCTTCTTTTCTTCCTTCAGTCTTCTGATTAATACTACTTTAATACTTTTACAATTCGTTATAAAGTCAACCGTAAGTATAGAATTCTTTATACATAATCGCTCTGCCTGCGAAACAGCCTTCGGAGCTAGTTGCTCGTGGCTCGTTTCGTCTCGGATCCTTAGAAAAAACCGCGGCGTGATAAAAAGGATAAGCGTGGCGTTGCTACAGCGATAGTTGCGATTGCTCTGATAGACAAAAATGAGAAAAGTTGGACGAGAACATTACCCGCGGCTGGAAAAATCATCGACGGACGTAGCGTTACAGAGTCGTTACGATCTATCGTATATTACAAATTCTGTTCCGGCTCGATGAAAACAATTCCTTGAGTGTCAGAGGGGGGGGGGGGGGGGGGGGGGGGGGGGGGCGGGAATACAAGCTATATTGTCGTTGAATCGTGATTCCCGGTTAACTTTACATTGTTCAATGAACCTCTAATACGCATGGTAATCCCACGGTTACCGTTGATCTTTTTGATTCTGAATACTGATTTGATTATCCACTCCACGGAGCGTAACATGTACATGAAACAGAGAATAATCCGTTTTAATATATCTGAATTGCGAAAACACTCGATATCGATTCTTTCATTTCTCTCTTTCTCTCTCTCTCTCTCTCTCTCTCTCTATTTTCTTCCCACTCTTAATGGGCATATAACTCCTAGCATTTCTATTATTGCGTTCAGTATCACTGCATTGCGTAATATCAATATCGATCAGCCCGACCAGCGCGTTTCAAAACTCGATTATCCTCGGTGCAAGATTCTATCAACGATCGCGCAACCTTACGCGCGATTCTTTGTTTTATTTCTATTTTTTATTGCTTCTCATGCGCGATTTCGACATAAGCGAGAAAAGTTGCATGGCACGAAAAAAATTCGCAATTACAGCTCGCGCGTATATAATCATTTTTTTTCCTTTTTCTTTTTTAACGACGATCAAAAAAAAAAAAAAAAAAAAAAGTCCGAAGCCGTGCAGACGTAAAATAGGCCTAACTAGTTCGATTTCCCTTCGATACGTCGTACTAGCTCCCTCGTTTAATCGTCTACGATATAACTTTATTATCAAAAAGATCCTGCACCGTCGAAGTAAAAATAAATATTCTTCGTTTCTTTTTTTTTTCCTTTTTGTCGCTTTTTTTCGTAAAGAATTCCATAGACATATACGTTCTTCGCGCATACGAAACGACATAGATATATCTTAAGTAGGAATAAAAAATATCTTAAGTACGTTCGCTACTATTAGGAATAAAGAATGAAGAGAGAAATATAATATTGCAATTATGATTCTAAGAACTAATTCGTTGCGTAGATCTACGTAAATCTAATAGGAAAATCATATGAAATCGAATGTACATGAAAGTGTAAAAATGGGAACGTATTACGACGAGAATGATTACGAATGAAAATGTTTGCCCATGAACCATTAAAAAGTTCAATAAAAATAATTCGAGTTTTATATCCGTTCGCGTATCCTTAGGACTTATTTAAATCTCGTTTATAATCTATACATAGTGCCATCTTTGATTGCCCAGAGACTACGATATCCACCATATAAATCTCGTTAAAAAGAAGACCATTTCACGGCTATATAAATGTTATCTTAAGCCTTTAGAAAATAACTAGTAAAGATTTGAAAACCCTGTGAACGCTATGCAACTCACTACTTTCATTGCATTTCCTTTTCTTTCTTCCTCTCCATCTGCTTTATCTTTTGGTTGTATATTTTAGAATGTAAATCGATGGTATCGCGTTAACCGGTATAAACACAGAATGCATTGATCGCAATCGTCTGGTTTAACCGCTGTACAATACCCTATATAGAAGTATACACATATAAAATAAAACATATCCAAAAAACGATATACTCATATAAAGTATACGATGCACACGTTTCTTTTTATCCTAGGGCAGGATTCTTACTATACAAACTATTACAGTTTTCTTATTGAGCATATTTTAGAAATTGTTTGAGTCGTTGTAGGAAGTATTTCAATTGTATATTGACTTCATTTCGACTATACGCTAGAACCTAGATTCTCTTACGAAAACTTCCCTCTGTTAGGTTCCTTTTGATTGTGCGGGTTCGCTTTGTAAGAAGACATTATCGTAAAAAGACATAAAGAACGCAGAAAGATAACCATCCTGAATAAATTCCTTACTATGATTCCTGAACCTTGGACCACTGGAAGATGATATCCTCGTTCTTCCCGGTTTAACGAAATGCACCTTTCATACCGTGCACTGCTTCGAAGAGCGTTAATGGTCGATTACTAGATACCCGCGTATAGTGTAAACAGTCACGATGCCCCGATTATAATTTCTACCATGAATACTCTTACTGGTTTTGTTTGGAATTCCTAGGAACTTCAAGTTTTCCGCTCTCTTGCCAAACAATGTTGCTACGTTCAAGCTTCCTGTGAAAAGAATAAAACGATAAGCATAAATTATTGACACGGAGTTGACGTAATCGTAATGCAATAATTCCGAGTAATCGTTCTACTCACATCGGGAAACAAAAAGTGTTCGCGAGTAGGTTGTGGCTGTTCAAAGGGAGAGCTACTCATGTATCCAGGCGAGGGGGACTCGCTTTTCTCAAGCACCGGGGTAATATTCGCGTAATTGGCGGATGGCGTCGTCAACGTTCTTCCTTGCTCAACAAGAATACTTCTGTCAATCTTGTAATACTCTTTCCCGCTGCGAGGACGAAGAGTCGTTGCCACTGCTCTGCCACCCAGTCTGCAAAAAACCGAGTAAAAAACTGAGCATTCATCTTCTCTTCTTAATGATCTCTTCTACGCTTGCTCGGTGTTTCTTCGCTAGAGGGCGAAGAAGCTCTAAGAAAACGTAACAATTACATTCTCCGCACGAGTACCTTACCTCAGACTGTCTGGCGTATCGGATGACGAGTGGGACGACAACGACAGTGTCTCGATGTAATCGGACATATCGGATGTACCGCTGCTTGTGCTTCGCGAGTCGATATAAGGAGCACTGGACACTTCCCCTGGACTATTGAATCCTTTCGTGGCCTTAGGTAAACACGTGGGAATATCAGCTTCCGCTGAAGAGGATTTTGTAGGGATCTTAATCTTTTGAAACTGAAACGACAACTCTCGAAGCGGATCGCTGGACTTGGACTTCCTTGGTAGGCTGCTGTGATAACACGTAGGCGGTGGACTCTTCCTATAAACTGACAACACGTTTTGCTTTCTCGCCGACGTCGATGGAGCCAATGACAATTCGAACTCGACAAATTCCGCCGTTCTATGACTAAGAGATCCCGTAGAAACGCCTGAATCGTTGCTACTAGAAGAGTCTCTATTGTGACCGGTCTTGGATGGAACGGAAGAGGAGCGTCGAATTTTTATGAATGACGGCTGAGGCGAGGTTATCGATATCTGCCCGCTATCTTGATTTATCTTGACCTCCGAGTTAACGCACGGGGAATGGGTCTCCCCTCTAACCAGGGAGGCTTTGTCCGCTTCGCTGGAACATTTGTGAATGGTCAACGTCGATGGGAACGTATGATTCTCATCGTCCAGATAGTGCGCGGATTCCGCAGAGTAGGATCGTTTTCTCAACAATAGACCAATGTTACCGCTGGATTCTGTTCCGCTATTTCCCTCCAAGTAACGACGTCTAAGGTACGGACTAGACAACATCGCCGAGCCTGGAACGCGAAATTCAGAATCGGATCTTTTTTTCCCTCCCTCGCTTAACGCGGAACCTGATAACGCAGGGTTACTCGAGCTCTTTAAACCGCTACAAATTCTGGACAAAATCTCCTTTGAACAAGCATTGTGCGCTGGCTGCATCGGTAGGTATCCGGAGAACGGTTTCTTTGGTGTTTGCTTTTCGAGATCCATGACTAAGTAATCGTTCTCCCGGTCCTTAACGTGGCCACACTTCTGGCATATCTTGGACGAATCTTCTGTGGCCGGTTCAGATGTCTCGTCCTTAATTTGATTGGAAAACTTCTCAATTTCTTCCTGTGAAATTCCACTCTTTGCTAAAAGATCTTTGCTGTTCTCGTAGTGTTCCAGAGATTGGGTGAAGTCTATGTTCGCGTAATTCGTTTGTTTGGACTCAGGTTGCGTGTCGATAACAGGCTCGACGTTCTCGTAATTGTTCGTTCTATTCTCTGGGCATTCGCAATTGTCTTTGCTCTTGTCATCGCCGTTCTCCGACTTCTCCGACTTCTTCGCTCGTTTCGCTGTCGCGTAAATAGCGATCTCGCCGCTCGCGTTCACAACAGGCATCTTACCTTCTCCAGAAAGTTTCACGGGATGTACGGCAACGCCGGTTGGTTCGATTCCTGCTCCTCGTCTGCAGTACGGCAATACAAAACCAGCCCAACTCATCATGTTTTGGCAGGGACATCCCGAGGATCTGGGAGATTGAACGGTGAGTTTAGCCGGACAACCACATTGTTGTAAAACCACGGCTTGAGGCGCCTGTGGCGTATCGTAATTAGGATAGGTTTTTGGCAGTGCTAGGCATTCTTTAATCTTCCTTGGCGTGTCGTAATACTGATCCGGTTGGGAACTTTGTTCTAACAGCATATGATGGCCTAAGATCGTTTTCGGGACGTCGTAATTCTCGTAAGGGCCAGCAGCCGCGGTTGCATTTCGTACAACCAGCTGCTGCTTGCTACGTGTGTGCACGCAAATTTGTTCGTTTGGCAGGGGCATAGGAGGTTTCTTAACCTTCTTCGTGGCAGTGTTTTGGGACGGTTTCGGAGGTCTCGGTGGCAGTGCGCTAGGGCTTGGCGACACGCGATGAACGCTCGTTTGTTGTTGCGAGCTCTTTGAATTTTGCGAGCAGTGACACTCCATTTGCTGCGAGCTGGAGTAGTCACTGTCGTGGCTGCTACTACTGTACGACGATAACGATAATCGATCGAGCGTACGTGGCTGTAGATGGCAACCAAAATTATTTATCGTTCCTGCTGGACTGCCTATACTGCTTGCTCCAGTCGTGGTGGCTAAAGTCGACGATTTGGATACGGTTCCTAGCTTGCTGATACAGCTAGCGCATCTCTCGAGAGCGGATGTTCCTTGACGAGTGAGAGAACAGCTGCGCCATTCTCCTGGCTGATCGGTCAATTCCGACACGGAGACCGTGTCTCTGCTACTGTAATCCCTGTCGAGCTCTGTTTGTTGCCTGCTCTCGGTGGACGACCAATAGGGGGAGCTCTCATTCTTGCAGCTGTCGCACTGCTCTTCATACGTGGACGAGTAAACAGCGGAGGGGAAAAAATCGCTGGCCCTCGTTTCCGATCGGGCGAACTGACGACGCGGGCTCTCCTGCGCTATCTGTTCTCTGTTAACCGGTCGTTTTTTGGTCAGCTTCCCCTCCGCCGCTAATTGCAGCATCTTCACGATATCTTCTCCTTGATCCGTTATCAGCACGTGGAGACCTTCTCCGCGGCCGCATCTCGAACCACCCTCGAAGCAGAATCGTCCTTCCACCACGCCATATCGTCGGAGATGCGCGATTTCCCAAATACCAACTAATCTGGGAGGTATGCCGACGGTGATGCAAAAACGACGATCTTGAATGTGTAAATGTGCTGGTCCATTTGTGAGCTTCGCTTTCGATGGAACCGTGGAGATCAGTATCAGGAACTGCTGATCTGTGGAAATAAAATATAACTTGCGTTAGATCGTGAATTTTTAATTGCTGATTTTTTTTAAGTAATTCTTTTTTTATTTTATTTTTGAAGATGCATACCTTCGCCCAAGTTGTTCGAGATTTTCACTTGCCATTGTATCAATCGTTCTCTAGTATCGAAAGCCAGAACAACCATCACGTCTTGGCATATTATAGCTATAGTATTGGATTCCTTATCAAGAGTAAAACCACTCTCCACGCCGAGAAAATGTTGCAAACTTAACGAAGCTTTCGTTTGACCTTGCTTATATCGATCCTTGCTATCTCCGTAAAGTTGTAAATGTAGACAATCTACGAAAGGAGTATAACGTTTTCTAAACAACGTGCATTGCTTGAAATATGCAAACGATCGAAAACTTTTTAATGAAAAATTTCTTTAACGAGTACTTTTTATCGAAGATCGTTCGAACAAAATGTGTCAACGACGCTTCACACGCTAACTGACGGGCGCAACATGCTATTAATACAGTTACACAGACGTAGAAACGCAGTAAATCCATTCTGAGACCTTTCTATGTACTCTTAACTAATTCTCCCTAAAGAAAATTTATGAGGTACTGGTGTCCCCAAGTTTTAAAATATACTCCAGTTACTAGGGTCAGGTATTAATGGCTATTGCCAGAAGCAAAGCTCTTCTTGGAAATTTTTTTGTTTCTCCAGCTAGTCAATCCATAACAGATGTGCCAGCTGCCACCCTCGGACAGCATCAGAGGGGAAGGGATTCTTTATGCTGATAACAAGTAAGGAAATTCTTTCAGGAGATATGATTAAGAACGTGGTAGGAAATAGAATTGGCATTGCTTTTTAGGCCCAGTTTGCAACATCTGGCATTCCCTTGTTCCACATGTAACTCAAACATTATCATTTTTTTATCAGCATTGATAAGATTAAAGGGACTCATTCTTATGGTGCACAAGAATGATTCATTGTGAGGAACGCACAGATGTTATATAAAAAGGGAAGCGCTTTCATCTTTGACACCAAGAACTGAGATATGTGCTATAAAATATCCAACACTTCCTGTCTACTATCTACAGTTAATTTCTTATGTTTTATGTTAGTGATAATATCTTACATTTCAGTAAGTGACATAACAGGCAAAGTGATTTCTTATCAAGTATACTCTTTAATTGTAAAAATAAAAACGAAGTCCATTAAAAGAATATAAAAAAAAAATTTTTACCTGCAACTGGTGACAACTTCCTCATGACACACCATCTTGATTTCCACTGTAATGCAAACAAACAATTTTGAATAATTCGATACAGTCATAATTGCTTTATTAGATTGGTAGCATTTGATACAGTGTCGACAAACATGACTAGTAATCGCGTGCATGAATATCATATAAAAGTATGCTGCATGTTTGCATAGACTTATTATATACGGAAACAATATACATATGTAATACACATTTGCCCGAATCCATTTAGACCCTCTGTACCCCTGTGATAAAAATAAAAGAGTTTCCTACCCTTTCTCATCTGAATGATTTCTTTGATACCCCAATGTAAATAAAAGAAAATGAGTTAGCTTTTTATGGCTTTATGGCTCTAAATTTCTTTCGCATTAAATACTTCCTTAAGCCTTCGACAAACTACTTAAAAGTTGTACTGTTCATTGAAATCGCATCATGATACCTTGATTTGACTTCTTCCCCGTGACAAATAAACTTCACCCTTGTATTCAAATTTCAATGGGCGCACGGAAATAAATATTTGATATTAATACAGGCTCATTGAAACATTCAAGCTTTCAATTACTAGATGAAGCATGGGTGCTAATTAATATTTAACTATATGGCAAAAGTTTTGATTGAATGTATAAAATTATAAACTTTTTTACGATATAATTTTCAACATATTACTACAGTTTATACCGTATGTTCACAAGAGAGACGAAATTCAATCACATTTTAGTTGAATTCTGACTTTCATATTTTTCATTGATTCAATAAATGCTTATGTATATACGTGTATATAACTGTTTGACGAACGCGTTAGCGCAAGATCCTTACATCATTATATAATTTTTTTCATTGAAACTGTACCGTACTCAAGTGACTTTGGAGTAATTAAACATGAACGTGAGTTCGGTTTGAATTACAATCTATCGGAACGGAGCATCGTTATATATCTTCGCGAGGATATGAACGAGCATCGTGTAATATTACATTACACAAGTTTATGAGACAAATTAAACCGTGTTATTTTAACGAATAATGAATTAAGCAATTATTCTGTTGATATTAATTGGATACCTCGATGGTAAATGAAAAAAAGATAAGTGTTTGGGAAAAAATTCGAACGAAAGTACTTACTTTTTTGCCGTCGCGAAATTTGACGTTTCCCTCGATAATACAATTGTTATCCACCATTGTAGAAGGCCGCTATTACCGCACTGCTTTTAGGTGCTTTTCTCATTACTATATGAAAGCATTCCGTTTACTTAACGCTGCATACTGAGACACTATGGAACACCTTGGAACACCGTGAACAACAATGCTTCCCGACGCACGATCTTTTCCTCACTGAACAACAATGACAATTCTCGTTTACGAATCACGCGGCAAAATCCATACTCCGCACCGACGGCAGCGAGCATCCATCTTGACAATCTTGACTTGCTGCGTGCACTACTGCGGTCCTGCTCCCTTTCGAAACCGTATTCTGCACATTATCCATTCCCCTGCACTTTGGTCCAGTGGCGTAGCATCTACGTTTTTTACTTCGATAAACTTTCTTCGCAAGCGCCGCTGGAATCGATGGGTACCGTTTACAATAGCAGGCGCACGCCGCTCTGGCGCTAACGATTCAAATTCTCCACAGAAAATCGCATTTAAAGAATTAAAAATTCACATACTACTTCCTATTCCTTATGTTATTTCGACATAAATTTGTAAGCTTTCGCAAACGATCGTCCATTTATATATTACGTATATCATACTTCATGATGTACTGAATCTTTACTAGTAAAAGAAATTAATTAAGAGGGTGAATTCGTGAACTTTTGTGATTATGTCTTCCGAATTAATTTTAAATTCCACAGCGTCCTCCCTATATCCCTTTTAACCTACGAAACGCATATATAAAGGTCTACAAATTCTATTTTCGAAGCAGTAGCTGAAATAATAATTAATTTTTCATAGATTACATTCGAAACATGGATAAAAATTATACGTGAACGTAGTTGAAAGTGTAAACTTTGAAATACATGTGCTTACAATGTAAATTGATCTCATCTATCTGCAAAAGTTAAGACCAGATCGTTGCACTTAATATAATTTGATTTTCTTTCTTCTAAGAGGTAAAACATCGGAAATACAGAGGATGAATAGGTATATACAATGAGAACTTTTAAATAATAACTAGATTATAAATAGAAGTTTTTTCAACGAAAGATAAGCAGAGAGATCGCCGATTTAGCGTTTAAAAAGTCAGCCAAAATGTACGTACAACAGTAAGGATCTCTAGCGGCCAATGCTCTTACTATACGTACATTTCTTCGACAGTGCTTTTGGTGAGAGAAACGTGTGTATGTACACTAAGAGCAGAAATATGTCTCGTACCGAGGATGTAAAGGATAAGGGCGGAGAGAATATAAAAATTTCTTATAAGTTTAATGAAATATCGGAAATAAATTGCGTTTCTTTGCATTGATTATAGAAACAACAATAATAATATCAAGAGCAGTCAGCAATAACCAACAGCCACCACTAGCAACTAGCAGCAAACAGCTTGTTGGAAATGATTATTTATTGCAAGATAATTATATAAAATGTGTTTAGAAAGAGTTTGAATAAACCAAAGTAGTTTAACAATATTTCACAATCTTTTTATTTATCCGATTCTCTAATCATTTCCACAAAAAAATCAAAGGAGAAATTCATATAGAAATAGTATAAAAAAGATCGCGAAACAGCTTTCGAAAGAATTATTGAAATCGTGTCACTTCCTATGTTGCAAGTTTACACTAATTGTGCAATTTTACAATGAGTTCATAATTTTCTGTATATAATTTGTGTAACTGCGTAATTTTCAAATGATTTAATTCCGTCCCTCGACCAATGGAGGTAAAACTATTTTTTTCATACGAAAATGATGATCAAAAACTTATAGATGCTCGTAATACGGCTTGGCGTTTTATTGCTCATTTTCACCACTAACAATAGAATAGAATCACCATTAACAATAAGCCCCGCTTCTGGTCAACTTTGTTGAGTCAACCGCTTGCTACGAACGCACATTTCCCCTTTCGCCATGCGTATAGTTATTTTTCCCAACAAACATACCGAAGGAAAAAATATGAGAATAGTTCGGCTATTTGGTCGTCAGGGGGCGGTATTTCGTACAATGTGCTTTTGGTTGAATTTCTCTCATGCTCTAAGGCGTTCTCCCTACTCACCTCTCATTCGATTATCACAACGCGGCGCACTAGTCGTAACGACACGATTCTGTTGCTATGTGTCTACAGAAAAGTTAACCTATATCAACATTTTAATGGGTTGCGATGGGTACTCCAATATTAACGAAACAACAACAGAAACATTCATTGTCAGCGAAAAAAGGGCCAATCAAAGGGTTGCGAAATGTCTTAGCTCAACCACAAGATAGTTATTGGTAAGTGTAAGGTCTACAATCCGTATATAATTCTAATTAATAATTTCGGTTTAAAGATACCATACTAAAAATGTTTATATTTGCATTATATATATTTTTAGGCCAATCGTTGATGAAGAAAATTGTCCGTTGTTGGAAGAAGTTTTAAACAAGTAGGTTTAAAAAAATTGTAAAATACAGAAAATATTAGTATACATCGATGTTTTTTATAAATCATATTTATAGATTAATGCCATCTATAAAACGTCCGTCTAAATTAATTCCATGGTCACAGCTTAAACACATGAAGAAAGAAGAACGTATAAAAGCAAAAAAAGAAGCACTTCTAAAACAAGGGAATATTCCTAATTCAGAATTAGTGTAAATATTCTTAACTACATCGCTACATACTTCTTTGACATACATATACTTTTAAAACTTACATTTTTAGAAATTCTGTGGTCTTGGGCATAAATAATATCACAAGATCTTTGGAAAAAAAGGATATCTGTTGTATTCTATTGGATGCGAACATTTCACCCCCGCTTTTAATAAAGCATGTTATTTGTATGGCACAGAATAAGAAAATACCAGTATTATTATTGCCTAAATTGAAAACTGTAACATTAAACACCATAGGATTTGCATCTGCTGCGTGTGCCTTGAAGGTATAATTATTTAAATACATAAATGATATTTTGCTGATAACTATCTTATTTTTATTATTTTGATTTCAGAATGTTGTGATGGATTTTGCAGACCATCATTTTCATCCCCTGTATACAACAATATGTGGTATTTTTAAGAATGTACCTTTACCAGTAAGTAGGCTCCAATTATTCAAAGATATTGAAACATCAGAACAGATTATATCAGATAAAGAGGACGAAATGAGTGCTGAGAGTGAATCTCGAGTCTCCTCAGAGCCAATTAAATATACAGTATCTACAAATGTATATATGTATAGATCTTCACGCAAGGAAAGGGCATTTGTTCCACCTAGCACAACAGAAAATTCCACGAATGAGCCCATTGTAAAAAAAGGGGAACAAGATAATTTTATTTCTTTAACTAATTATGATACTGAAGAATTTGATACAAGTATAAAGAAATATACGAGATATACTGATATTCATAAAGATCAGTATCCGAGAAAACGAAAAAATTTTTCGAGAGTTACTAATACATCTGCAAATGTTAAATATTTACCATTAAAAGTCAAACGTTTACAGGGTAACGTTAATCGTACAAAAGCGACGAAGGATTTAAAACATAAAAAATAATATCGCAGAGATTAATATCATATACTTCATGAATGTAACCAGAGAACTTTTTATCTTACATGTTAATAAATAACGAATATACAAATACACTTTTTATTTTATTGAATAAATAGTCCTTACAACATCATATATATACATATACATATATATGTATATATAAATATACAGAAATAACAAAACTCTATTTTTTATACATATAAATACATTATATACAAAAACTATATTTTTCATATAACTAGTTTATATATATAGCAACTTTTATTTTTTATTTCTTATAACAAAAGTGTTTTTTCTAATTCATTCCTTTAAATACAAATAAACATATTATTATTATACATAGCATATAAAGTCTGATTATTTGTTAAGATAAGTCAGTCTTTCATATATGTCGTGTCCACGTGAAAACATGCAACGTGGCATGTTATTAATTTGCATATAAATATTGTATATTTCATATATGAAGTTTTATAAAATATTAAAATTGAACATACAATATTGATTTCACACATATATATTTAATGCCTAAATAATTGTAGTATCATACAGGCAACGTAGAATTTACAGAAGACTTAAACATTCTGGTAAAAAACATTAGGCCTTTAGTTCCTCCTGGTATATGACTTATCAAGAATGATAACATAGCTATTAATTGCAAAACAGCACAGAGTACTGTTAGTGGAGTAGATTGTAAATGCAGAGCGCAATAAAGTGTTCCTACTAAAGTTACGATGTAGGACATACTGAAACACCTTCTTTCAGCACTGAATAATGACTTTAGGTAACTTAATGGACCAAAAAGGAAGCAAAAGCTATAAAAATTAATCCAATATAAATTTTATTTTATTCCCGACAATGGCGTCCGTATTTATAAACTTACCTTGAGAGGAAGAAAGCACTTCCTAATGTATACAGAAGTGCAAATTTTCTCGCTTTAAGGAGCAAAACTGGGATATAAATAGCCGACAGACAGAAACAAAGCACACCCATAGAAAAGCATGCAACGAATGCGACTAGCCTTTGCACTCTTGTCTGTTAAGGAAAGATGGAATTTATTAACTTTTTTATGTAGAACTTTTAACAATATTTAGAGGTTTAGGTTATACTAGAACGTATATACAAACCATGCTAGGACAACATTCCTTTTGTGCTCCTTGGATCCATCCCGCTTCTTGTTTATCATCTTCGCTTTTACCGAACCATTTTCCAATATTCGCTTTCGGTATCGTCACCGAAGGTACGGCAATTTTGAATTGTTTTTCATTTTTACTACTAAGAAGATATTCGTTCAGTTCTTTGTTGAGATCGGCCATTTTGACACGTCGCCATACTTTATGTTTATACGTTTATATATACAAGGTACAATAGGCAATAATTCCATTTTAAAAGTTATCTTTACTTCATAGTATCCTTCAAATACTAATCTGGTAATGTGACATATTTGCTATCTCCATTGCACTCTGACAAGCAAAAAGTGCACTACAATATGTAAACTACATATGTTATGTGTACATATCGCTGGTGTGACACAGCGCACATACACTTTATATATACGCCGATAAAATAGATTTCACCTTATTTGATCACATTTCGATCGGCAAGAGAATCGTAGGGAGAATGATTGCAAAAATGATTACACCCGTGATGAGTTTTCAAACTTACATTTATTTAAACAAATCAACATTGACCTCATATTTACGGGTTGTATACTGCATTTGTTGCACAGGTAATGCATCACTCTATTACGCAAGATCTATGTGTCCTGCAACGCGTCATATCATTTTGGGATTATTTGACAAAAAATCAAATACATCGGGGACGGGGGAGACTATGTATCGACAGTACTCTAATTGGGACTAGAGAAATTTGACTAGAAAAAAAAATGATCGGTCGATCTTGCTCGCGTAATAGTAATAGTAATAATAATGATAATAAATGGCAATAGTAATGAATAATGTTCAATAATAATGATCGCAGTCATAAAGCTAATAATATTCACAATGACGATAATATTTCTCGGAGACATAATAAACATGATGATGACGATGATGATAATAATAATAATGATAATAATAATAATAATGATAATAATAATAATAATAATAATAATAATAATAATAATAATAATAATAATAATAATAATCATAATCATAATCATAATAATAATAAATACATCAGCAATAATAAAAAGCACAACGTAACAGTAATCAGGGACATAAGTAACAAATCGATCACATTCGAATACAGTACACACTACGAACCGTAATTCTTTTTTAACAGGTTCATTATCATTTTGCATTTTTTTTTTTGTCATTTAATGATTTTATCGCTATATATGTACTGATCACGGTCACTCGATCTCTCGATTATACGATACATAGAATGAGACTGCTAATTATTCAACACGAAGGCTCCTAAAATCATTCTCATACCGCGAAACGAATCTTTTTTGTCGGGATTAAAGTACTTATTAATTACATCGCTGGGTATGTAATGTACGTGTTGTATGCGTGAATACCCGTGTTTTGTATGCAACATACGTATAATATCTATATATATAGATAAACGTATGTCGCATGCACAACACACTGGTCTTCATATGTCATCATATGTATGTGTTTTCTCACCTTCATGCATGATCCACTATGTGGAACATGTGAATGTGTGTGGGTGCGTGGGTGTATCGTATTTATGTGTATGTAATACCCGCGTGTTTTTCATTAACTATAATATTTTGGCTTTGTCTGTTCTTTTAATTTGTTTTCTTCTTTCTCTTTTTTAACGCTAATGGCAGCACAGATACAATATTATTCCTCTTCTTTTTCTTTGTTTTACATTGTATAGCATCTTGACGTGCCCGAGTCTTTTCTTCTTATAGAAATAACGTGTTATGAATCACTTTGTAACAGACGTTTAGCGGCCCCCCCTGCGCACGGAAACCGCTAAAATCGCCGCCATCCGGATGATAATTACGCAATTAATACATTACGCTATGTATACATTTATACAGTACGCAATGAATACGCCGGAATTAATTACTGTATGCACTACGAAGGAAAGAACCTATATATGTATATGTATACGTGTGTACTTCGAGAAGAAACGAATCGCTATGCAGCGCGTTATTATAGTACGTTTAATATAAGTGGCGTGGCTCCTTCCTGTTTCCCTTCTTTTGTCCCTTTTCTACTTTCTTCTTCCTCTCTTCTTCTTCCCTTCTTTTCTTCTGAACCTATCCTATTCGGCGAACTGGTCGCGTCGCATCGTTTCCTTCCCCTTTTTTCATCTCGCGAAAACAATCGTCTAGAATGACGATCCACGTGGAATTTCAAACGCAAAAAGGAACACCTTCGTGTATACGATGTTCTGGTATCCGATGAAAAACGCATCGTGACCCTTCTCGACGTCACGTATCTATACGCTTCGTTCTAAAGGCGACCACGCGAATCAGATTCGCGTGTGATCTCGAGAAAGCTCGATCGGGAAAGGGTCCTGCTCGCTATATAAACACTATATCATATTCGTGTGCAGCTACGAACGATCGTCGAGTTTTAAACAATAAATGCAACAACAGCCTTTGTCTCGTAAAAGTACATCATCGTAATTTATCAGCTATCGTTAATCGGCTACAACATCGGCGTCCTTAAATATACTTAGCGAGAGAATAAGAAAGTAATCGAAACAAGAGATAGGGTTCGTACGTCTAAAATGATCGTAATCTTCCGGGAATAGCTCACATAAGTACACACATGCGTTTGCATGTACATGATTGGATTCGTGTATGTATACGTGTATATGTTTATACGTGTATGCGTAAATATCCGTGTGTATGTGTCGAGTCATTAAAAACCCTTGGAGCCTTCGAGGGGAAATGTAAAGTGAAGCGTTCAAAAGAGAGCGCGTCTCTATCCGCTAACGATTTACGCTAGAATAATCCTTAACTTCTGAACGAAGAAAATGGTGTGTCACGGTTTCTCGAGATCAAACGAATCCTCCGTGAGTCGACGAAAGAAAGACAGATTGCTAGCCACGGATAACTGCCAACTAATTAAATATATTATCGATCAAATGCAACTAATGGCGTATAATTATCTGCAGACTGCCCCCCACCCCCTTAAACGGTACTTACAAATACCTAAGTGAGAATTTCTCGTACGCTATGCAACGGTAAAATCAGGCGCGCAGTACTTTAGACATTGTTTAATCTCTCGTTTTCTCTCTCTCTTTTTTTTTTTAATTTCCTTATGCTGTTGTATCTGTTGTAGGATTTTCGTATTTTTCTATTTTTTTTTTTCAATTTACTTAGCTTGTTCGATCTCGTCGTAAAACACTCGCACTTCCATAGAAAAAATTCGCGAGCACGAGATCGCGCGTAACACGCGGAAGAAAAAAGGGAATTATATTCGTCTAACTCTTTAGCTTCTTTATATTCCTTTTAAATCTTTTTTTTTTTTTTTTTTTTTTTTGTTTCGTCTTTTTATTCCTCGCGCGATTCTTGCGCAAGCAAAGTCGTTGACACTTCATCCCTTTCCGTTAAATATTTTTTTCTTACGTTGTTTTAAATCTATCATACTTTCGCTCTCTCACTTTCTCTCAATCACTTTCTCTCCTTTTCTCTTACTTCACACTTTTTTTTTCATTCTTTAGAAAATAATTTTTATCTCTTTGAGTTTTCTCTGTCTTTGTATACGTTTTTTTTTTTTTTTTTGTAATTTTTGTTTCTTTTATAGCGATAGCGTCAAGTGCCACACGAGTAAAGTCCGATACAAACGAGCGACGCTTGTTCGCGCGAGATATCACTGCGACCCTACGTCTGTCTTCGTTGTCGTTAATTGGGAAAATAAAGAAAGACATATGATCGCAGCGATATCGCGCGGATAAAAGACACTCGTCTGCATCGGGCCTTAGAAACCGATCCGGAAGATTCGATTTCTATTCGTGCGATTAGTTAGAATTAAAGTGTCCATCGCGAAACTCTAATCCTTCTCTCTTTTCTTTTTTTATTTCGCTTATTTCACACACCCACGACGTAAAACCACCTCCACGTTGCTTGCAACAGGTTCTTGAAACGAGACGACATCGAGAAACCGCGAGGAAAATGAATGATCGAACAAAAAATTCGAGTCCCAAGACTTTGGGAGGAAGTCCCGAGTTACTACGAAAATTCTTTTTTCTTTTTTCTTTAACAGAACACGTCTTCTATCTTTACCTCTTTTTCTTCTGGTTCTCTATTTTTGGCATACATGATATAATACGATCACGCGCATTATGCAACTGTGCTGTTGGATACTGTGGCTCGTAATTTAGAATTATAGTTATTATACATTATTAAAAATATGTACAAAATCTGCGTGTACGCGTGGTATATGTGTTCATGTATGTCAGATGCATGAAAATGTTCAGCTCTGTTCGTAGCAGCTAACACAGGTGTTACTTTGAAAAGTTGATTAACAAAGTAACACACGCGTTAAATGCCTCGAGTCAATAAAATGCTCGTTTCTGTGTTCTTGTATTTATATTCGTGTAAATATACGTGACACGTTCGAAGCACTGACTAGTCGGTATAGAACAGACCGATGGATGATCGGGGACACATTGAAATCGAAATATAAAATGAACATTCAATCGAGGCTTCCTCCGTATCGTCAGAAAAACGTCTGAATCTCCTTGCAATAATATCAAAATTCTAAAACGATCGAGTATCGCGGCTAAAGAAACCGGCAAGAGACCGACGAACGTGTGTACAGAGAGCATATGCGTTTTACAATATGTATACAGTACTCGAAAATCCTCGACGAGCCGCGGGTTTCGTCGATTCCACGGTTACCAGTCAATGGAAAAAGATTCGCTACTGAAAAAACATACCGTAATTATTAATAAGTACGTGCAGCCGTCGATAACGTGGATTAGTTGCGTTTTTGTTTCGCTTAATCTTAGTACCCCATCCTTAAGTGGCTATTCAACGAACTGTAAATGTAATCCTAATTAATATTGCACGCGCCGGCACACAGGGGCAGCTAAATTCGTCATTTAGCTTAGCCGTCAAACAGCGGCCCCCCTTTTCAATTTCTTTTTTACTTTACCTCATGTATGAACTTAATTATGCGTATTATGCATTCGCGAATCCATCCATCCGAGACCCTGAGGGATCCACTATTTTCACTATGCGACGACGAGTCGTTGACGCGATTTTTATTCTTGTTCGCGAAAACAGAAAGGAATATATAACAAAGGTGTCCTTTTCGTCGAGCCCCGACGACTCACCGAACGAACTCTTATATTCTCGTCTCGTTCTTGACACGAGACCGTTTTACTCGTGTAACCCTCACAGTGCACTTTAATCGTATCGTTCGTTTCGTTTCGTCTTCCTTTCCATTCGATTATCCTACGATCTTTTTCTCGTGTTCGATCTGCCTGCTCTTCGATCAGCAACACGCAAACCGCATAGTTTTTGTAACTTCCCTTTCCATTCTCCTTTATATTCGATATTTATATCAACTATACTTAAAGATCTAAGCTCGTATTATTATCGTTATGTCGGCTGTACCATTTAATCGAATATTACGTTCGACCGTTAACGCGTCGAGCTGTACTTTTCGGTGCTCAGTGTTGCTGAACAAGTTCAGTATTATTGAGCCGAAAAATCGTTCTTCGTTTATCAGAAGAGCGCTCAAACGAGGGCTGCCATGATTTCTGGTTTGTTCGTTTTGAGTATTTGGTTTTGTCAGTCCTTGCCTTGACCTCTCGCCTCGACATTTGTGTATTCGCTCAGTTTTTAACGTCTCCTTTTTACTTTTTTCCTTTTTAGAGAAAGAATCGTTGACTTTTCAACTACTACTACTTCAACCGTTTTGTTTCGGTGTATGCTGGAAATTTTCGATTCGTAGTCTTCGTTTCGTAGGCCAACGATGTGGAATTGCGCCAGCGTGGGTAGCCCTCACGAGATTCTCGTCCTCTCGTCATCTTTATCCTCTCGTTCTTTCGTCCCTCTTTCAATGGTAACTATACATCGTTTATGGTGTTCGTAAATTTCTTTCCCACCTTGTTCGTTCGCTCTCATGAATCTACGGTCTCAGTACGATTCTTAGCTACTCATCTATCACGCGTCGACGATGAGCGAAGCAGAAGCAGCAATTGAACAAAGTGAATGGCTCAGAGACGGAAATAACCTTGTCATCGCAGTTGCACGCAAATTTCTCTTTAACGTTCTCTTTTTTCTACACCGGTACAAAATATCTAAGCGGGCTAACTATGAGAAACGCCATCCCTCCTTCCGATCGCATCGACAAAAGGGAGGGACGAAATCAATTATAAAATACCTTCGCTTCGATTTCGAGTACCGTCAATCGTTTCTACCGTCCCCACTTAAACCGTTGTCACGTATTCCCGCAACTCGGTCGTCTCAGCTAACTTGTCGTTAGTAAACCACGGGTCCTCGTACTGGGGCACCTCCTCGCTGCGAGCTCTATTAGGAGCACGTGCCCGTTCACGAGCACGCATTCGGGGCACCTCCTCGCTTAACGATCTCTTGGTAATCCCCATCGTCACGGGAACCTCTAACAAAGCCTTCGATCTCATCAACTGCGGCCTCTGACGGCCCTTTGCTTCCTCGCTAGCCGCGCGAACGATCACAGTAGGCGGTATCAATCTATCCTCGCCCTGATGACTACTCTCTGATCTAGCCCTTAGAGCCTTTTTCTTCGACAAGCCACGACTCTTCACGATACTCTTCCTGTGAACAGGCTGCGGAGAGTACTGTTGTTGCTGCGATCTCTGTCTCTTCACGGGAGTAATAGGAACCTGAGGAGACCAAATTGGCGGAGACAGATCTACCGGAGACTGCATCCTTTTAGGTGGAGTTCTTTCTGGAGATTCGTCCTTCCAGCCGCCTTGATAGATAGGAAACGCGGACACTTGGTTAAGAATTCTCCAGCGAAAGTCCTCGTCGTCGCTTCTACAGGGCGTCGCCTCTGGAGGTGGATGATGCGTAGGCGTTACGTTGTGGAAGGGCGACCAGGACTTGGGTTCTTCCGGCTCTTGAACCGCGAAGCTACCGCCACCACCCTCCGTCGGTGAACCGTCGTAAGGGGTCCACTTGATCTCGCTGATGTGCTTCGGTTCCCGTTTTTTGATCCCGACCGTCGGCAGAGGAGAAGCGTCCTCGTACGGAGCCCACTTCGCGTTCGTGATCGTGATCTCCGGAGAGATCAACCTTCGAACGATTCTGTTGTCCAGCTTGGACATCTGTCGAGGATCCGGCTCTGGTGACATGCTCCTACGAATACTGTACTTTGGTCGTTCCTTCAAGCTCTTGCTCTTGAACCCTTCCGTGGAGTCTTGACTCCTCCATTTCGAGTCTTTCTTCTCGACGGGCAAAGAGAAGTGCGGTTTCATCGCCCATTTCGATCGAATCTTCTTCCCTTCGTCGGGGCTACTCACTTTCTCCTTCACTGCCCATTTTTTCGATGCTTGGCTGTCGACTCTCGCGTGAGATCGTTCCAGCTTCGGTCTCTCCCTGACCCTCTCGGTCTTCACTAGCCTTGTGTCTTCGCTGGCGTGCTTCTTCAGTTCCGGCCTCTCCGCCGCTAGCTGCACAGCCCGCTCTTCCTTACGTTCCACCGTCAACGACGTAGAATGGTACAGTTTCTTTTCCGGCTCCTGTATCGTCGGTTTCTCCGGTTCAGGCGGTTCCTTGGGCTCCGACGGCGGTGAGGGCGCCAAGATCTTCGACTTTGGACAAGTGCACCTCGGTTTTGGATTTGGCAACACCTCCGGAACTTGAAGCCACCTGGCTTCCCTGGCCATTCTGGTGTCGTCGCTGCTGTGCTTCCTCAGATCGTGCATCGGCGTCTGCAAGTAATCCGGCTTGACCGACCATTTGTCCGTCTCCGCGCTATGATGCTTTCTGAGATCACCTCGCTGGACATCGTGCGATTTCTTCTCCTCCGGTGTCAGGCTATGACAGCTGCATCTCGTCTTCTTGGCCAGATCCAGATCGGTGCTGGACGTGTGCAGAGCCCATCGAAACTCGGTTCCTTCGCTAGTGCGCTTCTTCAGGTCCCAAATCGCGTCGTCCGGAGAGAGGAAGCTACCGTCGGTCCATCTAGAATCGATGCTACGATACTTGCGTAGATCAGCGCGATCTCTATCGGTTACCGCGTCGACCGAAGTGCCACAACTGCATATCCTCTGGGACGTTGGCGTTCTCTGGGACTCGAGAGGCGCTGGCTCGATCGCGTCCAGATCCTCGATGGTATAGTAGATCTCTTCGCGTCGCCTCTGACCACAGGACGGACATCGTCCGCTCGGCTCTCCATCGTCGCGGCTAGATCGATGATGATGATGATGCTGATGAGGCTGTCGATGCAACGTCGAGGTCGAGGTCGATGCTGTGGGGTCAAGCTGCGGGGGCAGCTCCTCGTCGTCGCGACGGCCGTCGTCAGAGTGTCGTGACGTCGCAGCCGTGCCTGTCGATGCGCACCAGCAAGTGTGTGTAGCTCCGTCAAGCCGCCTTGGTGGGTACCGCGACTCCGGAGACGACGAGGCTCCGCTCGAGGCCAGTACCAGGCAGACTACCTCGATCACCAGCTCCGCAGGCCTGTTTCGTTTATTTCGCACTCGGTTAAATGAAACTTGATTAGAGAGCACGCATGCGTATTAAAGAGCGGACTGATAATACAGATTATAACAAACCTTTAGTTCAGTGAAGACCTCCGTGAAGAATCCCGGTTCGCTGTTGATCCGCAGCATCTCGGAGCTCAATCGATTGACGATCAACAGGCATCTATCCCAGAACTTGTCTTTGCTGTCCTCGATGAGGAACGGTTTCAAGGGATAGCTGATCTCGTTACCCATGTAGCTGTAGCTCAAATACAGACACGTTAATACCGTCGCCTGAAGTTCCCTCTCGGACGATTCGTCTCCGTCGACCAGCTCTCTCACCAGCATATAAATGAACACAACGTTGGCGGGATTAATGAATGCGACATCCTGTTGAAAAACATTCTATATTAATACCAACTTGAGACGTTCAACCATGTTATTTCATATATATATAGCTCAGCACTTTTTTTTTTAAAAAAACCAATAACGAATATCGTAACGCATGATGTACACCTACATGTCAACGCTAATTTAAACCTGCCTTTTCTCGTACATACATGATTCTTTATATTTGTATTTAACTTAGCCAACGAGTATCGCCCATACGTTAGACACGTATTGTTGCTATTTTTCTCAGCTTCAACGTAAAAAGATCCATGTTCAGGCGAGGTATCAGGAAAATAGCAGGGTAAAATCGAATTTCTACGAATGGAGAGGGCTAGACGTACGTTCGATGCATGTCTGGTGCAGGGGAGCGCACGTATTATTGTTGCGCGAGCGCAGCCCCGCGCATTCAGTGAAGCGAGGTGCTTCTTCTTGGCAGGCAGACGATACTCGTTCACCGGTAGAAAGGGATGATTCACGCGCGGTGTCGCATTACGTGCCGCGCTTACGAAATTGCAATCGGCATTGTCGCACTCAGCGCTCCGGCCGCGGTCGATACTTCGATTGCAAAGGGTCTTCCTCTCATCGTGACCTCCACGGGGAAACTACGTTTCGCGGTTTTCACGAAGACCCGTCGCTGCACTCTCCGATTCGCTTATCGTTGTTAAGCGGAAAACTTCTGCTTCTGTGCACTTCGTATTTTATTCGTACTTTCGTATCTCTCTCTTCGGTGACGTATGTAGGTTTTAGGAAGTACGTGTTTCCTATTTAGTTAGATGGAGCGTAACTAAGAAGCGTAGGGGAACAGAGTTTGTTCTGCGCGATAAGCTTGATTTCGAGAGTTCGAAGATTTATCTACAATCGGTCGTGGAAGTTTTTGTACACGAGAAGGCTGTTCTTATGAAAATATCGAAATTTCATCAAACTTTGCCGCAAAATTCTCCTAACACCTATTGCGTTACCCAATGTACTTTTGAATCTGGATAGCCATCTTTCGAAAACTGGCTAACAGTAACGTAAAAATTCATTTAGTATGTCCAATTACACCCCGATAAAGAGAAAATTGACGTCGGTTTAAAAGATATCGGTGTACAGACTCTGTACGATTCAAATTGTAGGCAATCGATTCAGACATAAGGCAATTTACGTAAACGAAGTTTTTAATATCGCATGTCACGATCTACACATCTATTCCTGTTCATAGCGTGTTAAATATTAGCGATCGCGGCTGGAACCGTCCATTTTTGTCAGCTGTCCTTTACCAAAGGCGTTCTCCTTGCTCTAGAAACCGAGTCCACCGAGTCATTAGCGAATTAGGACGCGGCGCGTAGGTCGACTTGGTTCGAGAGTGCACAAGCCAAAGTGCATTGGTTTGTCGAGTGCGCTCGAACCACTGGTATATAACTTCTTCGTTAGCTGCAGCGCGTGTGCGATAATCGGGCAGTTCGTATTCGTTTTACGCTTAACATGCAGTTATTTCGCGCGTACGTGTGGTTTGTAAATACCTATATTTACACGAACATCCGTCACGACACACCCATATTCCACAGGTAAGCGGTGGTGACTAAATCACACGCGTTTAACGTTTCATCGATACGTTCTTTGCGTCATTATACGTAATACGTAAGTATTGTTGATATAGTACACGAAAGCTATAAGAAAGCTAAACTTAGATCGTTGTAATCGCTGTCTCGAATACCCGAATAAAACATTTAGAGAGAAAGACATTAGATACGTGTCTCGAATGTCGAGCGAATCTTTTTCAAAATTGACCAAAAATTTCGGTATTTTCCGTGTGTTCGATCTAAGTATCTATCGCGCATACAGGTGTACCACGAAGTGTTGTAATAATTGTAGCATTATCGGGAAGAAAATGATACTGCGCGAAAGAATAAGTCGGGAAAAACGATTACTGTAACGCTCTATACACACGTGTATATTTATCTACTATACACCTACACATACGTCGTCGATTTCAAAGCGGAGCGAGTCTTTGACCCTTGAAGCAATCTCTAGCCCCACTCTCGTAGTTCTCCAATTACAACGAATGCTTTGTGATAATTAAAACGTACGGTGGTGATCATAGGCGAGGCGGTTCTTTCAATCGGCGAGGGTTCAACGGCGTATAGGGAGGTGGTTTCATGCACATATGGATGCACCGGCAGTGAGACCCCGCGGTGACCTGACAGGATCGATGCTCCCGATACTACGCGTTTCCTCTCGGGTAGCAGCGATTTTGCCAGCGCGTTGTCGCCTAGCCGGTTGTTGCACCACCGCCATCTCGTCGCCTTCTCGTTAAGCGTGTTAAACGCGTGCGTTACGCGGTACAAAGCGTTGGTACACGGCTCAATGCCAGCCAACAGCTCTGACGTGTCACAATACTCGCAGACATCGGTGTTTCTACTAGATACATACGACCCCCTCCCCTTCGCAAATATTACGATATTTACCGATCACTCGTGCAAAACGCGATGATATAACGAACGTGACTAAAATTACCAAGAAAACGATTAGTCGGTCAGAGTTAGGATAAGATTCAGAACACACAGAAGAAGTTTGCAAAGGTCTTAAAGATTTTTGGGATACGTGTTATTTCCTGTAAGTGTCATACTTATGTTTAATTATCATACTTATGATAATACTTCTGAACGGGTCTGTACGAAGTCGTGCGTGGCAGTAGACGAAAAACACGATTCGCGTCGTGGCAGAGTTTCTCGTAATGATAGAAGACCCACCGAGCGGAAGATTGCTTCGGAGGCTATAGAAGGCACGAATGTTTGCTTGAATCGTAACAGGTGGATTGAGGAAGTGTGCCACGAGCGATTGCCGTAACTATCGTAATAGAATGCGGAGCTTTGCGGTCGCGTTAACGATATTGCGGCGCGCGTTACAAAGGAAGAAAGGAAGAGAAGATCCGAGCGAACGGCGAAAAGAAAGCATAAGAAACTAGAGGAAAGCAGCCCGCAAAAGAAAGGAAAGGAAAGCGATCGATATTTAGCGAAAAGAAAGGAGGATCGCCGCGCGAACTTGCAAAAAAGGAGGAAAAAGGGCAGCTAAGTTACAAAACATCGCGCTTCGACGTATTATTAGCCCGGCTATTTCCGTTTTTCAGGACAGATAATAGCTTTAGATATTAATTGGTAGCCTGTATCGGAGCTGAACACGGGGAGAACACGATGGCACGGCAAAGGAGGCGCGATTTATTTTTAAAATAAAGACCTCACCGAGGCATGTGCTCGATACGTATCCGTGGAGTTTCCGCGTGTCTTGGTCGGTTCACAGAGCTCACCTGCTCGGCTATAACGTGGCTCTGTGGCAAAGCCTTCTAGGGTAGAAAAACGGCGATACAGAGCCGACGGAACACACCGCCCGCCTGATATATTCGTTCTCTCGGTCGATATTTCCTTGGGGTGAGCGGCCTGCATCCATACACGGACCTCTGTAACCGCGTTTTTCATCAGCTTATCGAAGATTCAACGATTCTAATTGAATTTTCGAGACTCTGTACATACGAGACTGTGACGGGCCTTTAATTCGACTGACCAGAACCCGACCAGGTACACGCTTTTAACTCCAATCAACGCGAGGTCGCACTCATCCGCACGAAAGTGTCTCTTTGATGTTACAACGTATTCGAGCCACCACTCTCTTCGGTATAATTGAATTCGAGACTGCCTCTGGAGAGTATTTGGACAGCGAATATTAGGTAACACTCGTTCGGCTATCGATGGGTTTTTTAAAACCCAGGCATCGGTCTTCTTTCGTTCGTCTTTTAGTTTTTTAATTTCTTACGACTTAAATAAATACTCGTAATAAATACTTAGCGAACGACCATATATTATGTCTTTAAATTTATCTTGGAATTTCCTATATCTGTGTGATGTTTTCGCGATAAACGAACGTGTGGGAGTATGTCGTTTATTTTTCGAGTATAAAATGTAGAGTCGATCAATTTGGCTTCTGAGAAGCTTCACATATGATTGCGATCGTGCACGCGTTGCACACGGAAAGATAATCCAACGATAATTAAGCACGTGGGCGCGTGATGGACGAGCGATTACCCATCGTGATACCGTGGAATCCGGAATCGGTTTATTTGGCTTCCTGTTGACAAAGAATAAGATAGGCTATCTTTCACGTGCGCTTTCCCTTTGTCGTCACAACCCAGCCACATTGTGAACACGGAAAACGATTGCACCGACATATGGTTTCCCTTTAACGAGATTCTCCGCAATGACGTTCAAGCTTCTTCTATTTACCGTCTAGACAAAGTGGATTAACGTTCCAACTTAAACGGTCTACGTGTTGCTCCTGCTTCGGTGTTTCGCGATCGTCACACTTGCTCTCGAGTCACGTGCTTTTCCTCCACGAACAAACACGTCGGGGAAAGTGGATTAAATCGATATTAAATCGGCGTTGATCGGTCGAGACGGGAATCTATCTTGTTAGAATGGCGATCGAACTTTTTCCGACAAAATCGAGCGACCACGCAGCGGACCGAAAGCTCGTCGACGTTTTCGCTGAACGAAATTTACGCGACTCGACGCGGGAACGCTGTTGCTACGAATAAAAGAAACTCGGTTACCTAATCACGAGACGTGGAATATTCCGATCCTAAGCTTTGAATGTTCGTTGTTAAGTAGAATTACGAATAAGTTTCACGTAATCTTTTCGAGAATCATCGCGAAATCGTCATTTTGGTGAAACAAAAACTAAGCGAACATAATTCTATTGATAATGATTCGTTTCTTTTCGCTGTTCGTCTTTCTGTGTTTTACGAAGACATCAATTTTACCATTGATCACGTCAAGTGTGCGGAATCTGTCGACGCCCTCGCTGTGAGTGTGTTTCTAGGGCGGACTGCATGTGTCACCCTTGACTGATTAGATTTGAGCACGTGCACGATCGATTTGCGGTTCTTCGTCGCCGAGTAGAAACCTCAGAGCGTGCTTTCGCATTATTTTATTTCTACATTACGCGGACAAGGTAACGCCGAGAAGAATCCAAATATCACTGCCTCGTTAAAAATGAAATAATAACTTTAAAATTGAAAAGTACAAGTATCATCTACCGTTATTTTCTAATAATTGGCAAACTTTTGCTTCTTTCTTCACTCTATTTCGTACGAGCAGTGCGATTTCTCAGAAAATGTATATTCCGCCGTTACAGTCGTCGCTTCGATAACCGTCGTTGTTATGCGCGCCACTTAACGTCGAATTAAGTGGCATCTGCAAGGAAAAGTGGCAGAAAGCACGATGGAAAATTATTCAGGGCATCTGATTGCCCTACTTGCGTCAAAGTCACCACGAATCGCGACTAATTAAGTATGCAACGATCGTCCTTGCGAAACGCCCGATTTCCGAACTTACCGGACAAGGATGGACAGGAATAACATCTCCGTTGAGTTTTAAATTATTACATCTAAAGCAGCAAAGTAAGCTTCTCCGATTTCCTTTCTTAAATATTTTCTCCACACTACGAACCATTTACCCGATGTTCGTTTACGTATAAATAAAAGTATATTTAGGGCAAACATTTTTTATAGACGAACGATTTTCCAGCCCTAACGGATAAAAGAAATTTTCGTCCGATATTTAATAATAGTAGTGATTCGGTTTCGCAGCGAGGAATCAATAAAGGCAACTTTTACGTAACGCTAGCTGGGCTTTCGATAATTCGATGCAGCCACGATCCGTCCAACATCCAGCAATAAGCTTACTTCACCCTGTTCTACTCCAACTACAAAACTTCCCTGTTCGAGTTGAAGTTCACCCCTAACGAGCAACTTTCAACGACACGCCAAACCCTAAACCTCTGAATCTACACGCCGACTGCTTTATCAAGGAAGCTGTAAACTTCTTCGACATCCCTCGCTGCAGAAATTTCCTCCCCAAAAAATCCTAGTTTCCGAAAGTGGGGTAACGCGGTTGCATCGTGTCGATAAATCTATGGTACGGTGGCAAACGGCCGACGAAAGCTGCAATTTTTTTTAAGTAATCCCCTTTCCCTTGGCTGAAAGCTTCTTCTGTCGAGGGTAAGAAGCTGTGGGGTTCGGGCAAGAGGTCGTCTCCCCGTTGCAATTAAAACCGAAGGGTGAACGTCCCTAGCGAGGTCCCCCGCATATTTCTACACGGCGCTGGTTAAGGGGTGGCTCTGCAACGTTGCCGCTCCACGCACGTGACCCTCCACCCCCACCCCTGCACGCGGTTTTCCCGATGCTGCACATTGCTGCACACATTTTTTTCCGTGGCGCCTTAACCACCCTCTTCGATAGCCCCTCCCCCCTATCGATTCGCGACCGTTCTTTATAATTAACCACGCGGCGTTCCAATTTCTGGCCGAGAGAGAGAGAGAAAAAAAAAGGCAAATATACACGCGCTGTACGCGTAGTACGTGCGAATTAGTGACGCATGGGAGATGAACTAGGGAATGGAGAAAAGCGCGGAGCCTAGCTATAAAAGGATTTTAGTCGGTTTATTATAGAGAGCCCGCGGAGGAAAGTAGGCGACGAGAAACGGGTGGATGATAACGTAACGGCCGAGTACCGCGCTAAAAATAATTATTCCGCTGATAATTCTGGCGGATTTTATAGGTGCGTGATGTCACGTAGGGAGGCTGGCGATATCAAATGTGGAGGTAAAGCAGCCAGAGAATCGAGTCGCTTCCGAATACTCGTACGAGGGACCGACGCGAGTGCTTAACGTGCGAGTAGGGGCTAGTAGGATTTGGGGTTGGAAAACAGGGTAATGACGATCGCTAAAGAGATCCTTTGACAGCGAAAGCCGCGGCTCTGTGTATATTTACCTACGCTGTACACTCGTTCAGACGAATAAACACACGCGCGTGAATGGGCTGCATGCTACCCCTTATTACGAATCGACGTGTGCGTAACTGTATCGTGTATCGATGCTACTTTCCCTCCCGAACGTCTGCCATTATGGAATATCGCATACTAGTGACTTTTGCACGGATAGCTCCTTGATAGACGCAAAAAGGGAGATTGCTTTCTGCGTTTCCTCGCAAGAATTCTACGAACGAAGGTTCGCGAAGTTCTTCGTCGACTTTCGCTGGCGTTTCGAACAATATCGCGCGGAATTTAAGAACTCAGACCAGACTGTGGATATCCACGAGTTTGTAGAAGATTTATGGATGCAAAAATGCACGAGCCAAGACAATAAATCAAATTTTTGTATATATATATATATATATATATTTGTATATATGCAGACTACCGTGTACAGTAGGCTTTACGAATGCTTAATGCATTATGACCAGAAGAAAGGAAACAAAAGAGATAATTTCTCGATTGTTGGTGACGCGACGTTTCAGGGATGAATCTAAAGATCGATATTAACAATTCGACACGGAACGCGCGGCCGCGTGCCGATGGAAATGTCGCATTTCGATCGAACCTTCGAAACTGGATTAGCGCCACGGGCATATAAATATTCCAGTCGAATCTCTCCTCTTACGAATATAGATAGTTCAACTTTAGAAGACTCGTGCTATTCCTCCACCGTTCCCCTTCTTCACCGTCGATGTTCGACTGACAACGATAAAAGAGTTGCTGCATCGCTCCGCGATAGAAGGTTATCATGACGGAGCATTTAGCATAGAGTCGTTAATGGAGGATTTTTTGAACGGAAAGATAAACTGAACCCCCGTTGCATTCGTTTCGAGGGGGAGGCTTTATCGGCGGCGTGCACCATAAACGCGTATCAACGCAGGAAATCGTTTAGTATCGTATAGCCTCACGCGTTAGAATATTTAAAAATCAAAGTTTCTCGTGTTCGTGTTCGCAAGGATCGAAACCCGGCTAATTGAAAATTCTGATTAAGGAACCGTCAGGTTCGAACAATCGGTTGAGATCTAGAGAATTTCGAAGCTGATAACACGAAAGCAACAGAAAACGAGCATGAAGTTTTTTCTAAAAAAGACGAATAGATTGCTCGAACGGTCGATAGAGAAAAAAAGCGTGGAAGTAGGTTTTTACGTAATCGGCGGTAATTATCCGATTCACGTGAACGCGATGAAATTGTGCTTAAGATAGCAGCGACGTGAACGTCACCGATGACGAACAACGAGTCACCACTCGCCAATGGGTGAGTAAATATCGTTTTCGTGGGCAGATTGACGATGGTTCTCCGCAAAAACCAATGCAACGTTGCGTGATAGCTCGTAAGCTGGATAATCGATAATGACCTTCGTAGCTGCGAAAGAAAAAGGACAGTGGAAGGAATCGCCGTTTACGACGAGACATGTGGCACGAAAGAATATGTTGATCCTGGAAAAAAACTCAGCTTGTAGAAACGAGGTTAGATATCGGAGAACGTTCGTGTCGATTTCGTGGGCGAAAATAAAACGATAAATTCGCGGTAGACTTGAATTCAAGGTATTGTTTAATTATACGCTACTGCTTGACCCATTTTGTTATTCGCGGCTGTTATGTTTCATTCTCTCCGAGATTTTATTCTAGAAACCAGAAACAATCGAGGCAGCTTCTCTATCGCTAATCATTTTTCCATTCCTTCGTCCACGATTCATCGCGTAACGACGACGTATTCCAATGACAAAAGAGTCGGTATTCCTTTCGCTTTCGACGTCTTGCGCGTCGATCGACTTTGCAACAATACATCGAAAATGGAATTCTCGTCCGTTCAGGGTGTCTGAAACAACACGCGATAATGGTCCGTCCGACAAACTAGACACGAAAATCAACTTCGTTCTACGTCCAAACGACACATACTCGCTTTCCTACGCATACACGAACGTTTGTTAACGGGTAGAAACACGTCGAAATTATCGTTGAAAAGCTGAAAGCCAAACGAATGAGTAATCTGACCTGTTGGAAGCGCGTAATATTTGCATAAGCCGCGATCGTGGCTCATTAGCATAAACGCGTGATTCGTTAAAATCGAAACGAATTCGAAAGGAAATCGCGAACGGTTCGCTTGATCGATCCTGTACCTCGAATGCGTGCTCCACGTTGTACGTGTGCAACGAATAGTTCGCTGCGTCGCCAAGTACCATATGCATCCGTCTAAATGGAAGCTGGTGTTTCGTTGCGGGGAAAAAGTTTAATTCCCTTCGTGGCATATTGTGACTAACCTGCGGCCTCGGCGGCTCTCATTACGAAGCCACGTATTCCCGTGGGTCACCGCGTATGCATGCACCCTACGGAGCGTTTCGAACGATGGAAGCAGCGCTAGAGTTTCGATAGGAAAAGAGCGGAGGGTGCTCTCACTGTTCAGACGCGTGGCGGATCTCGTATCGCCTAAATGGCAACGACACTTTCGTTCGCCTCTCTTTTTCGCCACGCTTCCCCAATATGCATCGAGTCGGAGTGAAACGGATGTGTCGACGAGGATTCGGCTGAGCTGCAGGGCAAACATCTTGCGCGCGAGCAAAAGTTTGTTCTCGATCGTCGAGGCTGATCGAATCTTTCGTCTCTCGAGCTTTCCGTCAGCCGCTAATGTCGACGATAATGTGACACCGAACGGGTGAATCGCCTGCTGTCTCACTTAATTCACTCATTATAGCGATATTCCAACGATGGACTTTAACGAGATAGTACCTGGGACGGTCGATGGGATAAATACTGATTATCGCGTTATCGTTAATTGGTCGGCTTTTGTTATCGAGTGTTACCGCGTTGCTTGCTCGCAAACTAATTCTCGTGTCGATAAAAGTTTCTAACGATAAGTTGCCAGCGTGGAATCGAAGGAATATGAAGACTTAAAGGATATAATTAGGTAGAATTATTCGAATCGTCTGAGTCTCGGCATTGTAAAGTTCAATCTTAAACTTTGCAGGGAACGACCAAATTTGTCGTATAACTGAAGTATCGTTGAAATAACGTCAATATTATTTCAATGACTCACCTGCCAGCCTTGAAGCAGTAGGCTTCTGTCGACGGTCCTCAGCCACATGACAGCGTCGCCGGCCTGGAAGTCTCTTAAACGAGTGCATTTCCTGTGAAGGAAGACGCCGAGGCATTTGAGCAATTCCGAAGTCGAGGCTTGAATCACGGTTTTCTTTGGCTTCGTGGGTAAAGACTTCTGTACGAGCTTTTCGCACGTCGGGCTGTGCGTCGTATGATTGTTGTTCAACGCCGGTGGTTTCGTCTGCTCCAAGGGAATAGAAGATTAATCTTCGTAAGAGTACTCGCGGGAGAGGATTTATCTTTCATAGAGAAGAGAGAGAGAGAGAGAGAGAGAGAGTAGCGGATTTCGCAGCCCGGCTAGCGATAAATAATTCCTTATCGACAGGGGAGTCTCGACTTCCGCTTTCAACTGGAATTCTTCACGAGTTAGGACGATGAAAATTGAACACGCCTCTGAATAAGCAACGCTGCTCTTAGAGAAATTTTTCGCGAAGGGAAGGAAAAGGTACGCGTGTGTACCTGTGCGATAGACGAAGGGAAACATCGACGCGATCGATATACTTTCGATCGTATCTAGGGTCAAAGCACCTTCGACGTTCTTCGCACGAGACTCCCAAGTCAGTTTCGAGGCTGATTCGCGGACATTTGCAGGAAAATGGGCCACTTTTACCGCAATCGCCGCGTAAACGGCCGTAAATTATGCAACGGTGTTTCTCTTCTCCTATCGTTTGAAAAATTTTAAGCTTTCCGGATGATTGACGGATGCCATGCCATTGGCTCTTCGTTCGTTTTGACGTCTCGCGAACATCGGCGTAAAAGCGCAACTCGTAACACGATTGTCTCCAAGAAAAACCAAAAGCATGACATTTAGAAAATTATAGTTCAAAATATAATACGAATATTTGGCACCGTTGATATTTTCTGCGAATTTGATATCGATAGCCAATTAAGCGGAATCGATGAGAAACAATCCATATCTTTGGTAAAAACTAAGAAAACGAAAAAGGACAAGGCTCACCTGAGGCGTCTGTATGTTTTTATTCTTATCGACGATGGGTATGTTATCGAGCGGCTGCCTAAAGCCGATATTCTTGTTCTTATTGTCGAGCTTTTTCTTGTTGTTGTTCGACGTGCTGAACCGTTTCCACGAGAGCGCGTTTATAAACAAAGAATGCTTCTTCAAGTTCTTCTCGAGCGCGTTCTTCTCCGAAATAATTCTCGCGTTGTCGTTGTTATTCAAATTGATATTGTTGTTTTGCAACGAGTTATTGTTCGTAGGCGGATGGTTCGTGGGCGGCGCCGGCGCCACCGTAGCGACGCCACTCTTGTTCTCCCGATTCTTCGCATTGTTCAACTGCTCGTAATTGAAATTGTTCAACGTGAAGTCAGCTGGATGTTGATGTCCCGTTGGCGGATACACGGAACCGCGTCTGTCACGCGGACTGAACGACAACACCGTACCCATGTTGCTGGGTCGGTTCTCTTGTTGTTGTTGTTGTTGTTGTTGATGTTGTTGATGTTGTTGTTGTTGTTGTTGCTGTTGTTGTTGCGACGGTGCCTGTGGCTGTTGCTGTGTCTGAGTCGCCTGATGACTGGGATTCTGAACCTGTCGACTCACGTTTTGAGTCGGATGTCCAGGATTTTGACCTGGATTGGCCGACTGCTGCCCTGGATTCTGGGTGTGATGACCTGGGTTCTGACTCTGATGGTCCGGGTTCTGACTCTGGTGGCCTGGATTTTGGCTCTGATGGCCGGGATTCGAAGCCTGGTGACCCGGGTTTTGACTATGTTGTTCCGTTTTCTGAGACTGTTGAGCAGGATTGTGGTGAGCGGGGTTCTGGGTCGAGCGATCCGGATCGTGCGGCTGCTGTTCCGGACCCTGTGTCTGTTGTCTAGGATTCTGGGTCTGATGACCCGAATTCTGCGCGTCCGCGTTCAGCTCCTGGGTCTGATGACCCGGATCTTGCGTTTGCTGAGACGTAGTGGGCGGAGGTCTCGGTGGTCTCAATGTTGTAACGCGGTGTGGGGGTGGCGGGGGGATTCGAGGAACCGAGGATTCCCTCGAGGGTCCCGTCAACGGGGTGGCATCCCCTGGCTCGATGGCCTCCTCCACGACGGGACCCACCACCTCGCTCAGCCGACCTCCCAGCCTGCTGACTTCTACCTGCGACGTGAACGACCCTGTCTCCTCCTTTACCTGCGCTTCCTTTCAAGCTTCTCGCCTCTGTTTTCGTCGCCTTCTCCCTCTTCCCGTCGTCTGTCTCGACAGCTACCGTTAACGCGATCGCGTATTTTCTTCTCCGCGAGAAAACCTCGAAGAACGTTGTACGACCAACCGCGATCGATAAACCAACAAGTCCACCGAGAAGTATCGTACGGTCGGCGCACACTCTTTTCTTGATCGTTTCGTTGGTCGTTTCGTTCGCGAAAACTTTCCTCCTCGAGCTGCCTGTCACGAGGGAAAATGTCGTCGATGCGTGGAGAAGATGTCGGTCGACGTGCAAAATGGCGAGCGATCGATGCCTCGCCACCCTCCGCCTTTCGGAGGGAGGATCAATCAGGTGAATGAAAACACAGAAGCGGCACACCGAATTGCCTCACCGGATATGTAACTCCGTTCTCCCTCTTCGTCTGATCCGAGGGGACGCGTACACCCCTTTTTCTGGCAAATCTCTTCGCTTTCACGATCTTTCCCAACTCCCGTGCCGTTCACCAGCACACTCGCTGCACTCTCGCCGCACTCTCGGTTACCACTTTCCAGTCGTTGCTTCCACGCGGTTCTCGTGGATTCGATTCCGTAGATTGGCTCGAATCTTCCTTGCCGATAGATCGATGCCAGCCAATAACAAACCATCCACGAGAACGTTCACTCCGCCGTTCACTCTCGGACCATCCGAACGCTTCTTTGTTTACCCCCTGTTTTGTCGAACCTCTCGACCAACCAGAGAAAATCTACCGTTCCAGAGCTTCCTCTTAATCGCCGATCGCGATTTTCTCCCTTCTAGTTTCCTCTTCGATTAGACGAACGTTTAACGACGCAATTCACGCTTCTCGACGGCGAATGTCGAACACTTTGACGTGTACACGCTCACGCGACACGGCCTGTCACTGTTGACAACGCGCGAGGGCTGCGTGTATGTTGACAGAGCCAGTGGGAAAACAGTGGCGCGGCGAGCTCCGATTCGTGTCTGCTGGCTGCCGTGTTCGCCGACGTCGCCGTCACCGTCCTCGTCCTCGTCCTCGTCCTCGTCCTCGTCGTTGTCGTTGTCGTCGTTCGGTCCTCTCGTTCGTTCGTTCGTTCGTCCACCGCCACACTTTCTACGACCAACCAACACGTAGCACGCCCCATCCCTGTTATCGGTGCGCGCGCAGTCGTTCGATAAACGCGCTACGTCGATTTCACGGGGGTGGAAAGACAGAGACGGAGATAAGCAGATCGAGGCACACGGACGAGGAAAGAGAGAACACACGGAACGGCAAGGGATCCCCGAACGGAAGGGTGAAGTACGGACCACGAAGGTGAAACGGAGAGAGGCTAGCCACGCCGCATACGCCCAAACTTTTCTTTCGTTTCCTTCGACGCCGCGACGCCCGCTTCTCCACCTCCGGCTTACTTGCGAATTTACGAATAACCGCCCCCTCGCCTCCTCGCCGCGCCGCCCTTACGCGAATGTTTGGCCGGAAGCGACCGCGGCACCTGAACGTAGGTCGAGATTCTACCTCGCCGAGTACAGCCATTCCCGAGTGGGGGTTGCTTCCCGCTATGCGGTTTTCGACTCGGCGTACAATTTTATGCCTATACCCTTTCGTGCCTTTTCAACTCGTTGCCTCATCTCTACGCTCTCCTTTCACGGGGTTTTCCAGGTGTTTCGATACGAACGCGTCAATGCTTTAGAAGCGGATTAGATTGATCCTAATGATCGACGAGAACGATTTTATGCTTGCTGCGAGTGCTACGTGCTACGAGTATGTATATATATAGCTTTTTTTCATCCAAGATTCGGATGACACTCGCGAGGAAGAAAGAGATACAAGAAATTCATAGAGAGAAAATTCTGCTTTCTTCTAATGTAATACGCATTCGCTATTAAGAATTTTCTAGAACCATTCGCTCAATATTCGTCAGAAACAAATGCTCCTCGAAGCAGCGTGATTGATTCTCAGGATCGTGTGGCAGTTAATAAACCTAGTAGAACGCTCCAGAGATTCGCGTTCGTGTATGACAGGTAAATCTTTCATCGTTGCAAAATATAGATTATTATACGTCATCGTTCGTGAAGGTAACGTAGATTGCTCAGAAGCCTTTGAGAAAGGTCACGACACCTTTTCTACCTGCGACATTTTATTACATTCTCTGTTTATCTATCGGATACGTAGCCACGTTGCGACCTCTCAACTAGTTGACGATCGGTTCAATTGTAACGATTCGGTTAGAGTCACGAACCTTGGACGATATTAACGCTCAAGCTACAGGGTGGATCAGAGAGTTCTCTAGTATGATTGTGGTTTTGTACGTCTATTTGAAGAGTTCCGATACGATTGTAATTTGTACGTCGTGTTTACCGTGAAGTCTCGTCGTCTTTGAAGAGTGTCATCGAGGGATTTTTGTACGATCGGATCTGTCTTATCTTCGAAGCGCCTGCTGATTATTGACGCTTGCTGCGAGGCGGGAATCTCTGTCTGTTCAATAATCGTGGAAATGTCGTGGGCGTCTCGCGAGTTCTGTCTCATGTACGAACCTGGTTGAGGGTACATAGCGTCACGTCTCGTTAGCGACATCGTCCGGTAGTCTATCGCCGAAGTTTATCACACGTTGTTTGCCATCGAGCGGACACGTCGAGCGCTTAAGATTTGTGATGTAAAAGTTGTTAACTTTATAACGCGCAATGTGGGAAATTCGAACTTTTCAAAAATAGCAGATGCGCTGTCCGTATCGTAAGCTTGGGATAAATTTATATCCTCAACAACTCGTCTCATAGAGCGATCGCATTTGATTACGGGGCTATCGAGTTTGCAGCAACCCTACCTTATTTTTGCATTGTCAAACATTGTCTGTGAATCGTGAATGTATGCGTATTTAAGCAACTACGATATATGTTAGGTCGTCCGAAAAGTTTCTTTCGGTTTATAAGGAAATAATGGATGCACAACATTTGTCGTTTTATATTATTTCATCGAATTACGTACGATCGATTTTGTTCTATCGAGATAAAGATCACAACGTTCGACAGATTAGCTTTCACGTTTTGTATAAAGACGCGTTGTTGTAAAAGACGTGTCTGTAAAAGGAAGACACTTTTCGGACAACCTAATATATTTCCTACAAGGCGACGATTCACGTCCATTTGATAATTTCGCGAACGTTCCACGCTTAGTTAGCTTTGAAATAGGAAAATTCCACTGTTCCAAGAATCGTACACAGAAGCACAATATCAGCTCGAAGACTAAATTACCCGAAAGATAAATACAGATCAGATGTACACAGAGACAACGTGTCTTTATCGTTACTTAACGTTCATCGTCGCTGTCGAAACGTGACTAGACAACATTTATCTCGATAAGACACCCAGCGTATAAACCTTTTCCATTTTACTGCCATTGCTCGACCTACTGAGCACATTTCATAAAAGCTGATCGAACATCCCACCGGACACCACCTATTTTCCTCTCTAAAACCGCCTTCAAATCACGAAATTTTCCACTCGAAACGCAATTTCTATCATTCGGGGCAAACTCGCTTCGCTTCCTGCTAATTGCGTGCCTTTGGTTAACCCTCCCTGGTCGCGGTGTTTTCAAAGAAATTTTTTGCGATCGTAATATCGCCAAAGAGGCAATAGTTAACGGCTAAAAAGAAGAGTAAATTGAACGGTATGTGAAAAAATACACGATTCGAGTGGAAGATAAGCTTGTATCCGGACGCTTCACAGTAATATAGTAATATAGAAATTTATAGTAATATATAGTATTAGGTTGTCCGGAAAGTTTCTTTCGTTTTACAAAGAAACAACGGTTGCACGATATTTTTTGTTTCATATTATTTTATCGAATTACGTACGATGAAAAGGAAAAACGTGGTGCGTCTATTGTTTCCTTGTATGACGAAAGAAACCTTCCGGACAACCTAATACGATAATTAGTATACACAATTTAAATTTCTAGAAGTACACCAAATCGCAAATCTATAAAGTTTCCATGAAAAGTTATGAATTCCGGTTGTTACAATTTCTCGGTAGAGAGGGGCGTACCACGGGCGACCGTTTGTGGGATTATCGCGAAACAAGGTCGAAAACACGTTCCAGGTATGATTATCGTCGGTACGTAGAAAACTGCGGATTAAGTTGGCCAGGCGAGGGTGAAAAAAAAAAAAGAGAACGAGAAGAAACGATCGAGGGCAGTTTCATCGATTAACGACGCGCTAATTAACGTTTCGCTTAACAACCAGGTGAGTGGAGCCTAACGACACGATAGAAAGATCCAGAATCTTGTTCTACGATGTTCAGAACGAAGCGACTACTGCAACGATGAAACGTAAAATGGAAAAATATCGAGAAATCGACGAAGCGTTTACGGAACTCGGCTGATAAATGCATCGCGTTCTTGACCGGTCATCGAGGGGACGCGAGAGAAGGGAAGAAGCGTCGCTTATTAAAAGACGAATCCACACGCCGCCAGCAAAGCGTATTGATCTACCCTACGCGCGAATTTAAAGGCTTCCTCGCTTGCGAAAATTATTTCGCTTTCGCCCGTAACCTTTCCCCTTCCAGCGATTCACAATTCGCTGCAATAAATGATTAATCATCGCCGATTACTCGGCTCGTCAATTTTCCGCGGTTTTATTTCGGGGAACCTAACCACCAGCTGCAAGTGTTCTTCGAGTTCCACTTTCCTTCTAAACGGCAACTACGACGTACACGGATGAGAAACTGTTACAAGGTTCCTGGTCGTTGAGACTCGGCGAGAGAAATTTCAGAGTTGCTTTCCGCGATTCTGTGCAAGCGGCGAACGAGTGACCCGGTCGAAGCGTTAAAGATGCACGCGCGTCTTCGAGCGAATAGTTTCGCGGCGCAGGCTCGTCCCGTTAATTTACCAGCGCGCGTTCATCATTCAGGCGTCCAGGAAGTTTTCCAGCCATATTAAAGCGAGCATGTCGTTCCACGTATTAAACACGTTCCGCCGGCGACTGTTCGCAGACTATTGCCCGAGGAGCGAAACGGAGGAACGTCGACTTTTATAACTGCCATAAAATTGCGATTCTCAAAGTTGAAATCTTCCGAACTAATATAAGAGAAACTGGCGAAAAGTAAAAAAAAAAAAAAGAAAAAAAAAAGTATAGCCGGAGATCTTTGCAAAAATTGTATTAAGAGGTATTCTGAAATGATTAAAGTTCAATTTCAAGTATGCAAATACAGCGCGTTATTAAATACGTTTCCGGAGGAATATTCAAACAGGTTGAAACGAGGAACGCTTGATCCGCGGTGAAGAGCCGCTCGAGGCGCGACCGTAAGGAATAGAAAAACTCGTGCGAGGTCTCGAGCAGAAGGTAAACAGGTCGGCGTGGAAATGGAATCAGCGAGATATCTCGGCTTTAAAGGATTTCCCAGGCTGCCTGACCCGAATGGATCCTCCGTGGCTTCCTCGGTCGCGCCGCGTTTCTGGATACATATACTCTATTAATAGCGGAAGGTCGATGTATTTCTCGTACCGAGGTGAGAGAAACGTCGTTCGATTCGCGACAAGTCCTGATAGGATCTGTCTAGGTTCGAAGAATTCTAAGAAGCTCGCACGGTTGCGTATGTCGCGTGTATTTAATCTAAACTTACGTTGAAACGTAATTTCCGAGAAAAGAGGAGAATACGTTCCGCGTAATAATCCGTCTAACTCTATGCTTTCCATAACTCACGATAATGAACCTGAAATATCATGCAAATTGCGCTGTCTAACCATTCGCATTAATCCAAGTTTCGCTGCCTTGCCTGGACCTGGAACCAACCGGCTGAATTATTCAAACGCACGATCGTCTAATTGAATTTTCCCTTACGTTACGTCATACTAACGAGCAGAAGAATCATGTGGCTCGAACGCACGCCACGTTCGCGGGTGTTCTTCGATTCGTCAACGAAATATTCGTCGGTAATCACTCGAGGACGAAACACGAGTTGGTTGCGTGCCAACAAGTAGTAAAGACCGCCACGGCTCAGACACGATACGAAGAACCCTCCAATTAATTAAGCGGCGTACACATCTATCGTTGGTAGTTTTGGTGAAAAAAAAAAAGAAAAAAAAAAAAAAAAAAAAAAATAGAAAAGAGAGGCGAAATGGAAAATGTAGCTGTTACTTGAATAGTTTAACAAGCAGCCAGCACGAGGAGAAGCGGGATGGCCATGCAAACGGAACAAACAGGAATTATCCATTAATTCGGGGTGGTAATTGCGGTCTTAAAATGCCGGCTGGCTCGCGCCAAAAGCTACCACGACAATCGAACAAAAAGAAACGCGAAAAGGAACAACATGCATGGCGCTTGGCGATATTTGCCGAGCGTGAAATTGCTTCTGGCGAGGGCAACAAAGAAAAATGAATTTTAAACTGCAGCTTTACGAGCTCTGTCGTTCCACCGAAGAAATCAATTTCCGTTTATCAGCGGGCATTCCCAGCTAATAGTAATTACCATATTTTTATCTCCGTTTTACACAAACGTCCTGGCAACCCCTCGTAGCAACGAGATTGCAAATGTTTATATCGATTTACAGTTTTACGAATACAACTAACGCGCTGAAACCTACATACACATTTGCTTCGCCTGTTTAAATACAATTTTCGTATTCTTACGTATTTATGCATTTCGCGCGTTGAAACTTCCATTAGACGCATAAATATTCGATATATATATATATATAAGACTACGCGCGATTGCTACGTTCCCTTATTTATACATTATACACATATGATACCTTCGACTCATAAAATGATCGCAATTATCACCACGTACGTTTCTTCGTCGCGTAATTTACCTACTCTTGTCGTGGAATCTCCTTACAGCGATTTTCATTGCTTTCTTTGGCCAGCAAAGTAAACTGGACGAGGCAGGCTTTGCTTCCATAAATAAATAAGTAGAAATGGGTCACGAAGTGGCCTACAATTAGTCGCAAACAAAAATAGGAAAAATGTAGAGAGAAAATAGTAATAAAAGGAAAAAAAAAGCATCGTAATACAGGTCCAAGAAAAAGGTAGATGCCGGGCTGGGGTAAATCGACTGGGGGGGGGGGGGGGGGGGGGGGGGGGGGGGGGGGGGGGGGGGGGGGTGGTGTCTAGCCGCTGTAGTCAACCGGCCGCATAAAAGGGCTGCTAACGAAGCTCTGATTGCAGGCCAAGCGGTTTCGATTGGACCGTGATAAAAAGTCGGCGTGCAAGGTGTCCGAGCATAGGGCGGCTGCTGTAAAAGCGTACTAAAAATATAATGCTTGCTCGCGCCGCGTTGGCGTGAAACCGCGTCTTGTTCACGCGGTGTATCTATCGATGTGACCCCGATACACGTACGCAGCTCTAGAAAAAAAAAAAACACAAGCCCGCTTTTATTGTTCGCAATAAACTGGCAACGCCCGACGGGAGTATAATCTCCATGTTCCTTGTTGTCGCCAGTACGTCCGTATTTCACAGATACGAAGACGAATCGCGTTTGAAATTACATTCGCTTGGAAAAATTGTCAGATATTCGTTTGTTTTTCCTTTCTCTGCGATATCGGGAATAACGGGAATCGTTTTGTTGTCGGTGAGAGTTTCTAGCGGTGGTTCGTCGAAATGCGTTTTATCTTAGCGCGGTCTATAAAAAAAAAAAAAAAAAAAAAAAGATGCAACGCAGAGTAGCTATTTATAAGCCAGGGTACATAGACGTTCCATTTTCCCGGCTGCTTTCAAAGAAGCGCAGTCCCAAGGATATCGTATGCTTCACTACCTAAGGAAAACGTGTCACCTGGGGTTGAAAGCGCACCGTGACAATTATTGACGCTGATAGCGAGCGACTACCGTATTAGTAGTGGTTAATAGGGGCTTGGACTTTTCGAGGATGTTGACACATATCGTCGTAAGAGCTGGACGGACCAGCGGAACGACTAATAAATAATCGAGGAGAAAAGTTGGAAGCGAGTGAGCGAAAATTTCCTCTGCGGAAGCTCGGAGAATATAGAGCAAGGATTGGTCCGTTATTTCCCGAGACTTGTCACGAGAACTGGAAGAACTTTTCTCTTATTAAACCTCTGGGAACCCTTCTCCGGCAAAGTATCGCGATGGTGTCTCGCGTTCGCGAATTTACGGATTTTAACCAGCTGTTAACGCAATTCTGCGTTTTATTTTTCATCTGCAAGTCAGCTTATTTCGCTGGGCGAGAATCGAGGAGAACCCCTGCAATCTCATTTACGACGATAAAATAATTCGTCGTTGTTTTCTTAAGAAGATCCGACGAAAATGTCGAGGAAGGATTACACGGTTGTAAAAAGCAACGCAGAGGTGAATTAATTCGTTCTTCGGGGACGGCTTATGGAGGAAGCGTCGGCGAAACAGCTGACTCGGTGCAAAACTACTAGCCAGTAGTCCAGACAGACAGAGCGAAGAACATCATCCCCTTTAGAAGGGCTCCAGACAGACGAACCCTCTAGGCAACAGCCCTCTGTCCCCTCCCCGTCGCCGACGACCACGTCCCATCGCCATAGCAACCCCTTGGATTCAGCAGCCAACCTAACCAACCGATTTGCCCGCACTCTCGGTCCCCTGTTCGTTGTTCGAACATTTACATCAAACACGGCGTTTCTTTCTTTTATTTTTTTACGCACTCGAAATCAGCCAATCCTTTGTTTCTCCGTTGTGATATAGCCGCGTGTGCGAGCGGAGTGACTGCGCATCGGCGATTTCAATTTACCTTTCGTTTTTACGATTGGCTAAATGTTACGGTTCGTTGCGTATTCCCTTGTAATTGGAAAGTTTCTGTTTCGGAGAAATTGCCGGATCAATCGCGAAGAAAACTTTACACACGCTTTGTTGCCTCGTGTCAAACACCACCACGACGTACGTTGCGAATCATCGTCGGGAATACTACGCCGCTTCTGTTTTCTTAACGTTTTCTATGCTTTCTCTCTCTCTCTCTCTCTCTCTCTCTCTCCCTCTCTCTCTCGAGTTATCATCCGTTCTTCTTCTTGGACTTTAGCGAGAGAAAAGTTACTTATTCCAAGTAACTTTTCCAAAGTCTACCTCGTAGACGTAGTTTCTCCAAGCGTAAAATCACGTGGCGAATAAAAGATTCTCCCTATTCGCCTGCCATTACAGAAACCACCGCTTCGAGGATAAGTCATGGCGTTTTGTCCGTGAAGTCGCGGGATAGCTCAGCGGGCCGAATGATGGCCGCAATTTCTGAAATTGCCGCTACTTTTTTTCTGTATCTCGTGTCTTCTGCTTGAATTGCTTACGTCACGAAGCTGTTCTTTCTTCCACCTTCTTAAGACCACCGAACGCCATCAAGCCTGCGTCAGTCACGTACCGTAATTCATTCGTTTTTCATCGAAAGCCAACGACAAACGCAGTAGCGAAAGCCACTCGTCGCATAAAAGATTCGTGAGAAGGAAAAAATGTTCTTCGCTGTAACGACGAAAGCTCTTCCATTATTAAGCGCGTTCACGGTGTCGATCGTCGCTCAAGATACAAAGACTACGGTGTTTCCGTTCTCCGGAAATGGCTCCGTGCTGGAATCACCGAGCAGAGAGGAATCCGCGCTTCCACCGGATATGACGCGTTCTTCCGAGCTTCTCGCGCGTCCTCCCACTCTACCTGTACCTGCCAATAATTATCTCCTCGGTAAATGTTTCTTTAATCAATTATCGTGACGAGCACGTGGACAGATATTGGAAAACGCTAACGTTGTTACGCTTTTCAGCGCCGCGGAGGACGTTTATTCATCGCAGGAGCGAAAACGTGCTGCCTTACGTGTACGATAATCCACATTTCAGCTACCCAGTAGCGCACTCGATCGATTACCCGCTTGGACCATCCTCGAAGCAGCTCGTAATCGTCAGCTTCATCGGTTTACTGTTGCTGTTCGCGATTATTCAGAACACGATCGTGAACGCGAAGCGCAGAGACATTTTGACGGACGTGCTGTCTGCCAGGAAGAAAAGAGAGCTGTATGCTGCGTACAATTTCGATTCAGTGGTAAGGATTCCACGCGTAAACATTCCGTGGCTCGTACTGCGATAAACATATTCTTTGTATCGACGATAATTCGATCGAACGTTATCTTATAGCTACATAACGACACGGTAGTTGAAAGTTTTAACGATACCGAGAGTTCTTTATCTTATTTTCCATGTTGCTCTCAGACACCGGAACAGGAAGACGTTCTCGACGAAGACGCTAGAGTACGATGTATACAGAGAACCGTGTGCTTGGAGAATCGCAAGCTCGCGAAAGCGTTCGGTGCTACCGGCAAGATACTGGCCAAGTACTTAACGTGAGTTGCGGAACACGAGGATATTGCTTCGCGGCCAGTTTGCAGCGCGACCCGGCGTACAAATTTAATATTCAGAGTGTCGTCACGCGAACGAACGCGAGTCGTGGTATCCGGACCGGGACAGCTGCAACGTATCCCACTCTTATTTCTCGAAATGCCATTTGCACGCCGTAGGAATATTAAAGATGCTTCTCACTTTCCTGTCTTGGCAAGGGATACCACGGTTCCGGATATTTCGCGAGGAAGAGCGAGTTGGTTCAGGTTGTTCGTGTGCTTTCAGACGAAGCGTGGAGAAATCTTTGAAATCGTCTTCTGGCTGGTTCCGATTGGTGCGGGATGCCGGGCAGGCTGGGGTTCGTGGCGAAGAGTGCGAGGTGCTTTACAGAGGCTGCGACGAAGAAGTTTCTTCAGAAGTTTCGTCGTGAAGCGCGCTATTAACTAAAACTAACGGTGAGAATATGTATGCTGTACGTAGTAATAAAATACGCGATCGTAAGAACGAGAAGAGGCATGCGTCTTATTTTTTATTCAGACCTTTCCTGATCCCGCGTATTATATCCCGAGAGACACAGTGACCGTAATCTACGTTACTGCGTTACTTTTTATGTCGTATAAACTTTATACGGATACTTTATACGGAAAGTGCTCGACTCTATTGAAATGGTTACAATTTCCAATTGTCAAACGAGAAATATAAATACTTGCTACGGATTAATACGATGAAATGTACATATGTATATGCTAAATGAAATGTAGAAATGAACGGTTAAATAAATTAATAAAACAGTTAAATAAACGATGATCGAATAGTTAAGAATTCAGAGCGTTTTTTACTAATTATACGTTTGAAGTTAAATACCTCGATTAACTTTTGACAAAACAGGTTTAGCGTTAGATAGTAAGGAGATGGGGATGAAAGATTTATCAAAATATATCCTTCGCTTCTTAACTTCTCTTCTTCTTAGAGGTATAAAAATTTATCGTATTCGCTAAAATATACAGAATATTGCGCTCGTCTAAAAATAATGACAAAAATAATTTGGCTGTATCTGTCAGATCAACCGCGAGTTCCACGGGGTTAAATTCCTTTTACGTACACGAACAGAAGCTTCGAAACGAACTTATTTCTAAAAAAAAAAAAAAAAAAAATTAAAACACGCAGATAGATGGATTGAGATAGAAAACTCAGAAAGGAAAATTCGAGCGTCGGACGAATAAAAAAACAGACGGTATTAATGACTTTTAATTTTAATTACAATATGCTGTGTTGTGTTTTTTGTTGTTGTTCTTTATCTGCTACAAACATCGACATCTAGCCTGAACTATTTTAGATAGCAGTCCATTCTCTATACACACTCCATTTATACTCACTGGCTTTCTCTCTCTCTCTCTCTCTCTCTCTCTCTTTCTCTCTAATATCGTTCTCCCTCGTCGTCGGAATTATAAAAAAATATCAAATCACGAACAGAATGGAGACAAACGGCCGCTCGTACTACACTCCTCTTTATTACTTTGTCTGTTACACATACTCTTTCTTTATGTTTGCTCGTTCGTTCGTCATTTCTCTTTTATCACACCCGCTCGATCTATCTAACTGTCACGATCACTGTTTCCCCTAATCCTCTTCTCGCGTCACAACTAATTATACAGTAACGCTATTCCATTATTATCGTTATATAACATTAAGGCATTACATATTTATAAATTCTTCGTGTTCCTGCGCCACTATACAGCAATACCATGCTAAACTCGTAAACTTATGCTTAAATAGACGTGAGATCGCTCGTTGCAATAGTTCAGGCTTCAAAGGAAAAAAAGAACACATGAGAAAAGAACATTATGTGAAACAGGCTTGCAAACCGAGCCGGAAGTGGTCTTTGTACATATCGCGTTCCTTCACCTTCTCCATGCAACGAATCTATTTTCTGGGAAACGTACTTTTATCTCTATTTCTTTTTTTTTTTTTTTTTTGGTTTTTTTTGCTCGTGCTTACATCGATAATCCCGAGAATTTGATAAATTTTCGATTGGCTATGAAAAGTGTATGAATATGTTTTTTTTTTTTTCGCCAACGTACAGATTGAATTAGAAAGAAACGAATGTTTCGTCGCAGACCACCCGGTGCCAGATGCGCTCTCATTCTTTGTTCCAGCTTTCTTCTTTCATCCATTCTCACTCGCCCTTATGTTTACTCGCTTCTTTCACACTCATTCTCGGCCGAAAGTACACGCACACGCGTACATACACACATACACAGCATCTTTTTTTCTCGGCTATCATTTACACGCACGCAGCTTAAATGTCCTGCTAATTATCGTATCGTCAATAAATTAGACATATTTGTCGAGGCAACGTAGTTTGCACAGGCAGGCGGCAGGCAGTTGACGAAAAATATTTCGAAACACCCACGCTTTTCGTGTATTTTTTTTTCTTTTTTTTTTTTTTTTTTTTTTTTTTTTTTTTTTTTTTTTTGTATTTTCTTCTGTCTTAGTTTTCGAACATTCTCCGCGACGAAAGCGGAAATGAATCGAACGTCACGGCGTTTTCATTATCGATCGTGAAGATATTCGTTACGGTTTTATTTTTATTTCCATTGGACGATCGATCGATCGAGCTATCGGTTTTTCGCGCGAAAATTAAATCATCGATAATTATTTCGTTGGTTCCTGAATTTGATTATCTAAGTTGACAACACATCAGTAGAGGACCTACTTGTGAATTGAACGGGTAAAGTTTACGCGTACTAAAAGAAAACTACTCCATTGCGTCATTGAATCGATCGATCAATCCTTGCGCCGAACTACGTATAGATAAAATAATTTCGGCGAATGCAATTTCAATTTAAAACGAACGATATTAATTAAGTAGAGGAAATTGGTTCAACCTGAAGGGTATCGTCCAATATGCATAACCATGCATAAAAAGAAAGCTAAAATTTAAATCCATGATACACGTTCGAGCGGAAATTTACTTTGCTTCGTATTAAAAAGAAAAAAGAAACGAAAAGATACTACAAGATAATCAAAATTGAAAATAAAAAAAAAAAAAGATAAATGACGAAATACGAAGACTAAAATTCAGAACGTAAAAAAAAGAGAGAGAAATTAATGTAAAATACGCTTATCGATAATAGAAATGTGTAAAAAAAAAAAAAAGAACAAGAAGAAACCGCGTTGGAACAGAACACGAGCACGCGCCGGTATAAAAACACGTTTCTTTACTGTTTACTTGTTTTATTCGCTGTAATTCATCATCTTCCGTCCAATCGTCGATGCGATTTAAATAATAGGAAGCCTCCGAAGACTTATCCCGTAAGCATCGTCGCTCGGACGCAAAAGAAGAAGAAGGAAGAAAAGAGAATTAAAACTGAGATGTAAATCGAGCGACGAGCCAAACAGAACTTACCTACCCGTTTTTCAATCTAATACTTGTCGATCGATCGAACGTATTAAGTAGATCGTTTTTCCTACCGTACAAAAACTGAATCCACAATTATGCCGACTAACACGATATAATTGATTAATCAATTAAACTATCGAGCCGATACAATAATAATAATATTAATATTAATCATTAATTAATAATATATACAACATTCTCTCTAAACGCTATTACCTTTTTTTCCAAGTCTGTCTCTAGCTTCGAACGTGACACGCGCATGAAGAGCAAACGAAATCTCATCCGTTGGTTTCTATAGAAAATAGATGGTAAAGAATAGATACAACACGACGGTGGTAAGTCAGAGGAGGGTATTACTCGCGGAAAAAAGAAAATATCTTCTCTGCGCGTGTGTCAATCTTTCCGTTTCCTCCTTTTCTTTCTCACTCTGCGTCGTCGATGACTCTTTCCTCTTTCGCTCTTCACCGGTTTCGAAATGCGCGCCCAAACAGGTGTGTATCATTCGCGTTAATCTCTTTTATACGTGCCTTATACAATTTCATGTTTTCTTTACTCGCTATCAGTGTGCTCTGTTTATTACTTCTATTCCGAGGCATTTGTTTCACGCTCATACGAGACACAATACGCAACGTCGACGCCGCACTCTAGAGAACCGCTCTCTTATCTTTTATTATTTAAATTCTATTTTGTTTCATCTGTTTTATTCTTACAAACGAGGCAAAGGTTACCAACGAACCGTGTATATCCTGTCCGCGACGAAGACGTCAAGTTACCACGATGTTGGTAAATTTTCTATCGCTGCGCGATCGTACAACACGCGACACACACGGTGCTCGATCTTGGCCTGGCTATAATTTCGAATGTTCGTGACGAGCATTGACGCGCCGAGGAAGCACGTTACAGCGCGTGCACTCTTCCACAACCACTCGCACGGAGCACTTTGATCTTCACGGCGCTCCTTCTTCCTTCCCCCGGATATTTCCATTCGTTTTTCTTCCCTTTCTTTCTTTCGCCACGAATTTTTTAAATTTGCTTTTTCTTTCTTGTTTGCTTTTTTTTTTGTCTCCGTAGCTCGAGAAGTGGTCTCGACCGAACGGAAAATCGAGCAAAGGTAGTAGAGTAAGGGTGAACATTGCTCTAACAGACAGCGATTTGGGTGTGCGTATTGAGGACCGCAAGATCATGACGTAGCGGCTGCCGATTGCGAGATCGTGCGTGCTTTGAGAACGGCCTTGAAACTGGATTGGCGATATCAATAGAACTCGGTGAATGGTTAAACAAACGTGGCCATGATCTATGGTATAAAAGTTTTCAAACAATCGATAGAAGAAAAAGTGTAGGTTACTTTTTCTTATGAAAGCTGCAACTGTATATCCGGCCAGACAATCTGGAAGACGCGTTCTTGTAACGCGAGTTCCACGAAGGAACTCGCTTTCGATGAGAATGAACAACAATGCGTGGTATCAGCAAGAAATCTTATTTCGTTCGTGGAAAATATAAAGAAAATGTAAGGAAATCTAAAGACATCTAGAAAAAAAGAAAAAAAAAATATACATATATAAAGAAACAAAGGAAGTAGTACTCTAGTGATCAAAATGAGAAAAGTGGAGCGCTATTTTCATCGACAGTTTTGCCTCTGCGTTTACTTTTTCTTTTTTTTTTGCATGCGATAGAATTCTGCTTATATTTTCTTTTCTTTTCTTTTCTCGCATTCGGTTCGTCCTTACGGTCTTGGATACAATCACTACCCACAATACATTCATTGTCGTACCGATAGATATCATTATTATTATCATTATTATAATTATACCCTATGTACAAATCGACATCGCCGATAAACGGCACATTATCATTAAACTTAAGCGACAAACGTAAGATTAAAGAGTTACTAGGGACCAGTCATAATTTGTCATGCTAATAGTATAGGTAGCAGCACGCCCGATATAATTGTTTTGCTATCATCGTTATTCATTCATGACCATCATCATCATCGTGATTATATTTACTGGATCGTCGCCATGATTTGCATCGTTTAACACACACAACACTCACACACTAGTGCCGCAGCAGTTCTTTTTCTCCCTTTTTCACTCTCCCAGACAGTTAATTCGTGTTTGGAATTTACTCAGACGTAATGTGCCCGTGTTCGTTCGTTCGCCCTAAACGTTTAACTACGTACACCTAATCTTCTTCGTTCTCTTCTTGCCTTTTTTTTTTTTCTTATTTTTTACTTCAATTAACTTAATCGAGGTAAGTTACTGTTGTCTGTTACTTTTCTTCTCATTCAGTTGCGTCCAAACATCTTAAAATGATCGATGTTCGTGTAGCGCTATAAAATTTCATGGTTCGGCTCTTTTGTTCGTCGAGTTTCGTTCAAACGTCATTTAGAGATAATTTCTAACTGCGAACTGCGATACGTATGGTTTTTTTAAGGGCTTTTTCTAATGAAACGAACAACAAAATAAGATAAAGTACACAGAACAATCGGAGGCGTGTTACTCGTTAAATCGCATATATATATATATATCTTGAAGTTCTCTTTCGTTCCTTTCGTGTCCATCCACGAACCATGTACACCACTATATTTCATTAGACCTAGCATGCTTAGAAAATATTTGAAAAATGAGTCTATTGGAAGGTGGCTGTTCAATCGACTGGCTTCTTCGTCACTGTACACACATTTCGTTTTTCGATAGTTCGCGTGAACAACAATTGTCCCGCATCGTGACGGATAGGATCTTCTTGAAGTTTCGTCGATTTTTCTCTTCGTTCAAGTTGTGAAGCAAGTGTGTGTTTCTGTCCCATTGTCTTCCGGTTTTCTATTAGCGTAGTGTGGCCGGACTAGAACAAGCCCGCTACCCATTGTTGACTAATAACCGAAACGTTATCCGTATCAGCCTTCAGACTCGACTAAGTGTAACGTATTACTGGCCAACTGTGCGAAGAGCTGTTTTTCTTATGATCATCTTTTTCTATTGATTTTTTCCTATGAACCGAGCCGCGCGTGTGTGTATTCTCATCCTCACACTCTGGTCCTCGATTTCTCACCTTGCATCTTCTTCGTCAGACTCAGAACGTTCTAATAACGCGATAACTTAAAGGACTACAAAAAAAAAAACAAAAAAAGAAAAAGAAAATAAAGTAAAAAAATAACAGCGTCGAGCGATACGCTCGAAAAGCTATTGAACCATATCGTGCATCACTTTTTCATTATTAACAATTAATAAAGACACCGTCGCCGTTCTAATTATATCGACATTAACACAAGACAACAATATTATCTAAATAATTCGCTAGACCTGATACGGCTCGCGTATGTATCCCGTCTGTGCGTCCGATCTTCCTTTTTCTCTTCCACGTAGCATCGTTTGATCGTATCCGGAAACGACAACGACGATAACGATCAAATTAACAACGACAATGACAACGACAATGACGAACATATGATAATGGCGACAAATATCATGCCAACGATGATGATGAGGATGATGAAGAGGATGACGAAGACGTAGACGTAGACGAAGACGAAGACGAAGACGACGAAGACGACGAAGACGACGACGACGAGGACGACGACGACGACGACGACAACGACGACGACGAGGACGACGACGACGACGACGACGACGACGACGAGGACGACGACGACGACGACGACGACGACGACGAGGACGACGACGACGACGACGACGACGACGACGAGGACGACGAAGACGACGACGACGACGACGAAGAAGACGACGTACGCGACCACGATGATCGTGCTCGTCTCGACTTATCCTTACATGGATACAGACACCATGGATCGTACAAGCGGCTTATGGGCTGGTGTGTTCGGTGGCATGCGACGGGGTAGCGGGCGTTCCCCTGTGCGTCATGGTGGTAATGATTATTCAATAGGGCGGTGGTGGTGTTCACAGTCGTAATCGTGGTGGTAGTAGTTTCGGTGCTAGCACTCGGTAGTTACCTCCTGTCGCGATACAGGAGATAAGTCTTCACCGCTAACGGTAAGCTCAGCGCGTTCACTTTCTCTTCTATCTTATCTTTGCCGATTCGTTTTCGAATCACTCTTCGACAAAGATCCATCAAAGGCAAGGGTTCGGCTGAAACAATTACGAATTACATTGTTACTTGGTTAATTTGAAACATACACACGAGATTGTTCGAACGTTTGATGATTCTGTCGCTACTTACGATCAAGACCGCCGATATATTTCATTGTGATCTCGCAGTGTCCCCACACGGCAGATACAATGGGATGAAGTTTTTTGCCTTTAAGGCCTTTGAATGCGACTCCGAGGTACTGACCATCCACGACAAAAGCTAACGTACCTTCGTCCATGTCCAAGACCACTGTAGAAGAAGAAGAAATTTTCGTTAGTACGTGTTACGGATGGTATCGGTATTACTTCGTGAAATTGTAACGTTACTTACCGAGGAATTTGTCAGGAACAATGAACGTTTCGTCGGGTTTAAGTAGAGCCGGGTACGTGATGCCGGCATTGTTCTTCGAGTCGTGGAGAAGCTTGTTTCTACCGAGATCCCAACCCCAGCTTTGTTCGTTGTTGCCCACCAGGCTCTGGTAGCCGACACTATGAAGGGGTGCCTCTGCCGTCGCGACGCCCACTACGGCGTGCGTGCCTCTTTGCCTCGTGCTCCAGAACAACTCCCAGACATGCATACCTTTTGTGTATCCTACCCTCCCCCTTATGCAGTCTGTGCTTTGGGCCACCGGGTGCCGGTGAAACGTTAACTTGTCGTCATCCTGAAACAGAAATGATTCGTCAGTGACGAGTCACCGATAACGCATACAGCGCGGTTACACGCAATAAATTTCTAGAAAGGTACGATAGATAGTAAACAAAACTACGACAAAAAAGTGGCTGCAAAGAGTGAGTGATCATAACGCTAATATACGCTACTATATGTAATAATAGTAACGCTACTCTGGACTTTATCAACGTAGAGACGTAAAAGGAAGAAAGGCTGGAAGAATGGAAATACTTGAAAGAGCAACGCGTCGAGCTAAATTTACAAAGTGCTTGGAACGAAGGAATTTTGAAAGAATCGAAGAACGAAGGATCGTGGCGAGTAATTCCAAGCTGACCGTGTGCGTTCCTGGGATATATACCTTGACGAATATGTTGAGACTACGGTCGTTGGCGTTCCAGCTATGATGAATCTGCGTCTCCCGCGAGGCGGGTGGCATGTCAAGGAGTACATCGAGCCGTGGTGGCCTCGCGAAGTGTTGCGCCAGCTCTCTTGGTACCACGGGTTTGTACGCTACGACGCCGCCACCGCCGACGCCAACTCCACCAACAGATCCAGCTGCTGCCTCACGTGTCACGCTTTTCACGCCACCTGAAAGTATAAAAACGAAAAGATCCGTTAATCGTTCGTTTCGTATCGTATTCCACGATACTTTGAAACTCAACGCGATTCTAATCCCGCCGAGAATTTTAATAAAACCATATCGTTTCACATTCGAATCGCCTGTTAAGAAGCAGAACGTCGTACGGTCATCGATCAGCCGGATACGTCGAGCGAAAAGAAGATCGTCACTGAAATTCCACGCGGGGTAAATTTCCACGGGATCGTTAATAATTCAGGGCGCGTCCGTGGGATTCTCGTGGCGCGGTATTCCGCAGATACCTGGGCTGCCAGCACCGGGTAGATTTGCCAAGGAACGGGGGAAAAAAAAAAACTGGAAGAAAAATAACGAAGGGACCCCGTCCGGCGGCAGCAGCGGGCCTCGCTCAAGGTTTTTCGAAAGTTCGCCGTCTCTTTCTCGCGTTTGGTCTACTAGCCTCGAGAGAACGATATCCTTGGATGCTGGTTTATTTGCTCTGGCAGCTGTTCCCTAGCTGGTGCGCGCGTTCGAGGGTTCTGAAACGAGGGTTCTGGAAAGGAGCGCGAGAATCTCAAAGGGTCTACACTACGTCCGTCTTGCTTCCACTTGCGGCCAAAAAACCGAGGGGTACTAATAGAAAGGCCCTTTCACGAACTCGCCTGTATCCGGCTCGAGACGACCTTTCGGCTCTCTTTCTCTTCTTTGAGGTTCGGCGCGGCGCGTTCGTCGCGTACATCTTTTTTCTTTCTCTTGTTCGTTGTTGTCCCGAGACACCGAGACACCCTGGACCTGGCGGCTACTGCTGGCGTTTTTCGCCCCACTCTACGAGATACCAACGGTAGCCCTCGCCGTGTCACACAGCTCTCTGCCATGTATACTTGCCTCGTAAATTTCACGAGTGCAGCTGAGCTGCGAATTGGCTGCGGTCGAGGGCGACAAATTTCGCGAAAAGACAAGCGGCCAGGCTCGGGCGGACACAGGCAGAGAGGGTCGTTGCACGATCGCGCCACCGAGACACAGAATGAATCTCCGGAAGCGGGCAAATGGCCAGTGTAAATCATGACGGAGGGACGCGCGATGGGAAGCTCTACAAGATCTATGCAATTGATTAATGGCGACAAACGGTCTGCGCGAGATTTTTCTTTTAACGGCCGGCCATCCTTTTAATCGGAATCGGAAATGTAATTGGCTAATTATCGAGGATATTTATACCAGCTGCATAATTAGAGAGTTTTCGTTCCCAATAGCGACTATTTCGTGTTTCGTACTGTGGCTTTTATTCGCAGAGCTGCCACGAACCAATTGAAATTTACATTTTCGACATCTTTTCGATCGGGACATAGAGAGAACGCTTGGATGTTTGACAAAAAAAAAAAAAGAGGAGAACCGTTCGGAAGCTAACTTTCAATGAAATAAGTTTAATCGGCAAACTTTTTGTTTCGCGGGATTAAAAATTTATCAAACGACTCTCGGTACTGCTGGGTTGAACTCTCCACTCAGCTCGGTATTTTATACACGCCGGGGCTTCGCCAGAGGATAGAATCTCGGTCTCGAGGACCTGTTCGAGCTTCTACCTGAGAGCAGGTAGGTAAAATCGAGAGCGGTCAAAGGCCTTGACCCTGGCCGAAGTCCGACGAGGTGAATCAACCTCTTAGACTGGGTCTCGACGCTGTGTTGCATCATATAACGCTGCAGCGTTAGAAGCTACAAACCTACTAAACGCGTGTACTATGTATCCTCGAACAATAATAGGTACTTGAACCATTTGCTTCTTCTAGATAACCTGAACTTTACGATATTACTCTACTCTATATGCGCTACTTTAATCAACGAACGAGGCTTTCAGAAATTAAACCGATCCAACCCGACCTTTCGTTCGTTTCTTAATCTCGTTACATAAGTACATTTAATCTTCAGTTTTCAAGAAACGAATAACTCACTTCCACGAGTTCAACAAGACAAATAACGGTAAATTCTAAGGTAAATTAACAAAAAAAAAAAAAAAAAAAAAAAAAAAAAAAAAAAAAAAAAAAAAAAAAAAAAAAAAAAAAAAAAAAAAAAAATTCTTACAAGATCATCGAACTTTGCGTATTTCTCGATTTACGCAGTTGACGAACGCAACATCCGAAGATACAGCTCGAATTCAACTCCTATGCATACTACTACTATAATACTACTACATCAAACCACCTACAAGCTGTACGAAGGAGTTATTTAACCCTAATCTCTCGATGCATCATCCGGCCAAAGTTACCTTCGACGCGTGAACCGGTTCTCCACGCCCACGCTCGATCCCTCTCACCCACCCAGAGCTCTCGCGACGAACGCCAGACACCCGAAATCATCGTGGCCGACTGATCGTACATTTTGATCGTGGTTCGAAGAAAGGCGTGTTCCTAACCTGAAATCTTTTGGCCCATGTTTAAGGCCCGATAGGGGGACCGATGGTGATGCCGGTGTTGAAGACGATGTTCGAGGCACTGTTTTCCAAGGGGTAGCTTGTGCCTGAGGTGCCAGGCGACGCCAGTGATGGTAGTGGCGTCCGCCGTGGTGGTCGTGGTAACGTGGTCGTGATTACGGTGATGATGATGGTGATGGTGATGATACCGGTGGTGGTATCGGCTGATGGTCGCTGGCGTAGCAGGAACCGCGCCACCGTCTATTCCTCCGCCGCGACCTCCGCCTCCTCCAACGCCGCCTCCGCCTCCTCCGCCGCCGCCCCTACCGGGGCTACCGCCCCCGCCGCCCCCGCGGCCGCTGCCTCCGTTACCTAGACCGCCTCCGGTACCGCCAGTCGCACCGTTCCCGCGGCCACCGCCCCCGCTCACGCAACGATTCGCTTTGTACCTGCAACGCGAACACAGTGGAAAAACCTGGTTAGTTAATTGTCCTCTGTTCACCGCGACTTCGGGGGACACACTAGGGGATCGATTTCTCACAGGGAAAGCGCTGTCACGCGACTACCAATCATCCTTAGAGTGCTTATCTGTCTCTTTGCTCGTTCGATTTCTGTTCTTTTTCTTTCGCGCTAGTTTGCGTTTCTCTTTCGATCAACAGTCATATTTTGTCGTTCGAGTTCTTCGCAGCTGAACCAACGAAGGATTTCGTAGCAACGTCGTACTATATCGGGTTTCATTCGGAGTGGATTTTATCTCGTGTTAGATCGGTATACGGTTTTGTGGGGGATAAAGCGCGGTATAGCGCGAGAACGCATAGACGATCAAGATCGTACACGCTCGTTGATAGGTATTCGAGGTACAGATCGAATTGAAGCCGGCTAGAACGATTAAATTCTACGTTGTATCGTGATATTTATTACCGCGCTGATCATGTCGAATAATATCGTAATAAATTCGTTGCGTATCGTGTTCGCGGCCGTTCAGTTGTGTAGCTCGTCGCCTTGTTTGATACGGCGCATAAATTGCTCCGTGGAAACGAGACGTCGTGCCGAAGCGCAGAAAACGCTGCCCGGCACAGCTTGTACCTTGTCTCGTACGTTTTCCGCCACGCACGTTCCACGGGGACAACAATATCGCGACACGCAACACACCGGCGCCGAGCAATGGATTACAGGGGCTTGCAGCTTGCGGATTTTCGTGTCACCGCAGCCCACCGCGGGGTTTTACGAAACGAACGGAGAGGAGGATTTTTAAGCTCGCTGATCCTTCGACCAGCGGAAAATCGTCGCCTTCCATCGGACGTCGATTAAACAAATTTCTCTTTTCCAATATCTTTTTCCCACCTGCTACGGCAATCGTGCCTCTACGCGGCGAATGCGTTAAGATCGTTTCTGAAATAAAATCGCCACGCCATTCTCGCGACGAAAAGCAGTTCCTCGTCGATATCTCGATCCCGTCGAATTAATCGTCGTCCGCGATTACGTTGACCGAGGAGTCAAGATAAAAGAATTCGTCGACGTAAACTTCGAGGTCTGTGGAAGGCCGTGGCTGGCCGATAACGAACGCTGGGGCGAGGAATTACGTTTCGCTGCGGAGCTAGCCGGAAAGGCACCGATTTCGAGATGCGAGTCTCGTCAGGCTCGATGTTCCATTAACGCCGTCGTAATTCCATTCGTTCTGGAAATCCACTTGAATCGGTGTGGAGAAACGCGTCGACCTATCGTGGATCAACGTTCGTTTCGATTAAAGGTTAACCATCGACTGGGCCGCCGCGATTAACGCGAGATTAACGTTTTGAGAGAAAAGGTGTGTAAGCTCACTTCGAGTTCACCTCGAATCGTCGACATTGAGCATTCTCGAGCTGCAATCCGACGGCGCGTCTTTCAACGCAATGATGGTCGTGCTTTTTCTCGCGACTCTTAACCAGTTGCATGTTCCAAATGACAGGACGTGAGAAACAAGCGACGAGAGAACGAGCCACGATTCGGAAAACGAACAGAGACAAAACACGGCTGTAGCGCCACGAGGTCGTACCAATTTTTCCGATTCCATTATTTCGTCTGGATCTTGCGAGCGAAGCGACACGTGGCTTGGTCGTATCCGTGAACCAAGGCACGCATCCGGCCACGGATACCGGACACTGACATCCTGAATCCGGCTCTGATTTGGTTCCCGAGATTACTACTCACGCTAAAAGAAATCTACGCGACAAATCCATCAGAAGATACGGAGCGACGAATATTTTTATAATCATCGGGTAAATAAATAGGGTTTTCGAAGATTTCCTCGCAAATTTCATTAAACGGTACTTGTCCTCGTTGCGAGTCCAGCAACGCTCTACGTCTCGACGCCAGAGTCGTTCGTCAGAAGTTCCGCGACGAGTTTACGTGTGCAGAAATTACATCGAACACCTAATTTCCAGGAGCGGAAATTCTCTCTCTCAGACGATGCATCCTTGCGAGTCAGTCGCGGAGTTCAAGGTCCCTTGAGAACCGTGTCATTGTCGGAAACATTATTCCGAATATCGTTATCGAACAAAAACTCGACTGGCTTTCGCAACTACCCAAATATCACAATCGTCGTTATAACAACGCGCAGTCGCTCTTGGATCGTTCGGAAATCCCTTGAATTTCAAGCGGACGATATTAATTGAAACTAGCGCGTTTGCACGCTGCTGCAAGAGCTAGAAAGTGGATTCGGTTTTGAAAGAAATTTTGCTCGCGTGTTACGCTCAAGGCGAGCACCTGTTCGTCGTTTCCTCTTTGGACGATTGCGAAACGCCGACAATTAATCATCGACGGGTCGAAGAAACTAGTAGTTAGGACCGCGCGAAACAGGAGACGCGGTCGAGGAAGCCCGAGTTTAATTCGCAGAGCCGTGAACCGAACGAGACGCCCTTCGTTCTCCTCGAGTCGTCATGGTCGTTGCTGGCGTGCGCTCATTGGGGTCCGTTAACGGCGTTCGCCTCCGTCAGCCACGCCGGCTAATCCCGAACAATATTACGACTGTCCGGAACAGGAGAAAGTAGCCGAGTAATCGGCCGGCGTGTACGTTGCGTCAGCGTCGTTCATCGGCCAACTTAAAGCGTTCGCTTCGTCACGCTCGCTCGAGCCGGGCTACTTTCGCGCCTCGTGAAAAGGCTGCGGAAAACCGGCTTGCAGCCGGCGTATCCGCGGAACTGACTCGCGTAGATTACATCAACGAGACATTTTCTTCGGAGATGAAATGCAGAAGAAGACGGTACTTGTTTCGATGTCGAGCGTGCTTCTTTTTTCGATTTGAAGCGAATTCATCGTAAACGAATGGTCTCGGCCATTCTCAAAAGGAGAAAAATAAAACTAGCAAAAACGATTTGACGCGTCATAGTGGAACTTTGTTTACACGAATTACATTATACACGTATATTTGAATGAAATTGTACTTGGCGTCCGTAGTGACTGAATCTACTGATCCGAGCGTGAACTTGTATGAATCGTTTGCTTTGTTACACGCGAACGAAACTCTACCGTACCTCATTTCTGTAAAGAATAATTCATTTCATTGAAGAAACAACGCACGTAGACCGTGAATACGTGGCGATCCGGACACGTTAAATCATCGATAGGAAATAAGTCTGCCAGAGTTTTCAAACAAAACTGTCCGGCAAACGTAAAATACGAGCGTGGACGAATCGAATCGAATCGAACAAACTGTTATCGCGCAGATAACTAATCCTCGAAGATTCGCGGGTCGTGTAAAAGACCTAAATCCCAGTGAACCATAAATGGAAGAATTAAACATCTGCTTCAATCCCAACAGAGACCGTCCTCTAGCCCGAAACCAAAGTCTGCGGAAAATCCAGTCTCCGACGAAACGAACTCCGGCTTTGCCGAGAATATCGAGCACGGCGAGTCGCGTACATTCAAGAATGATTTTCTCGGAGTGAGTGCACCGAATGGCATTCGATTTGGAGATTCGAGAGGAAACACGAGAGCATCGGTCGTTGGAGCAGGCTGCAGGCTGCCGACCGACGGCGGTATTGATCCGCGGGGATCACCTTTGCCCCACCTCTCTCTCTCCCTCTCTTTCTCTCTCGCTCTCGACACGGGTCCAACCCCCGAATCTACTGCCACCCCCCTCGTGCTCCCTCAGCCTCTCCGGACCCCTCTAACATCGACAACTACCATCGAGAGGGGAAGAGCGAGAGTACGAGTGTGCGAGAGAGAGAGAGAGAGAGAGAGAGAGGCTAAACCACCCCTCAGCTGCAAAATAGACGGACAAAAATGGTCGGGAAAAAATCCGGCGGGCGTCGCAGATCCCTTCAGTTTTACGTCTCGAGGCCTGAAACGAGACACGTTTCACCTGTTTTCACCGGATTAACAGGTTTCTAGGACCTGTTCGTATAGACAAGTGTACTTGGATTCGGTGCATCTGCGTGAAATTTCTACGAAGGACAAATGTAAAATATATAAATTACGAAAAGACGTTTCGAGCCGATAGTTATCCAACAACTATGTCAAACCCTAGAGTCACTTTTTCTCGCGATCGATCGATCGATCCATGGACCGTCGATCGATTTCTTTGAAACCACGGAAACCTCTGCTACGATGCTTGCGCCTTTTCATCGCGATAAATCTCTTTTGGAACTCGTGTTATAATTCACAGATCCATAAGTTACCTGTATCGACTAAGCAAAAGGGGTAGAAACAAATTTCTCCTTATACCATTAGCGAGCGTCACGCGACGAGTATTAAGTGTAATAGGAACGGCTAAAGGCGTCTACCGCGCGGGGTTACGGAGCTTTCCATCGAGCTTTCCGCAAGTGGATAAGGCGGTTATCGGCGTGGAAACGCGCGACTCAGATCGATCAAACACGAACGAGAGAGAAGCGGCACGGACACGGCTAGTCGCGCACGGCACTGCCAGCCATCGACGAGCCGGTTGCCAACCGGTACTGAGCGCCGGCCAGCAAGATGTCAATTGCGCTCAATGATAGTGAAACGACGCCGCGTTACGCGTCGTTATTCTCGGCCGACGTGTCGAGAGCCTCGCGAGCTCTCGCGACACGTGTACAATCTCAATAACGTTCGTTTCCTGACAAATGATAAACAGACGCTTCTTTCTTTACAAGCAGATACAAAAATAACTCCATCTTTTACGCCTTAATTTTTTCAAGCAAGATAATTCGAATAACAAAAAGTTGACGCATTAAGGGATTTATCGTAACGCGACAAGTACTCGAACGACTCTTTAAATTTCATCAAGTCGCAGAGGATCTGGATGAAAGAAACGGCGACTAAAAATATTTAACGAATTCTGGAAACTTTCTTTCACGGCGATAATGTTGAAACGCAAGATTTGGTTCGCTTATATTACTCGAAAGAATGACAAACGGAACGTTGTCATTTTTATCGTCCACTGTTTCTTGCATCGTCGTAGTCGCGATATTTCCTTAGTTAACGTTGGTAATTGCATTTACTTCCATTTAGAAAGGTGACGAGGATTTATCGAGCGGATCAATCCACTAATGTACTCTCCAGGGAAGCTCCTAATCCTCTTAATTGGAGTATTTAAAACGTGGCAATTAGCGAGTCGAATTTAACCGAACTAAAATAGTAGGTCAGAACTCGAATTTACACGCTTCGTCGTATCGCAGCTGCTATTTCGTTCGCACGAATCAAACTGCTCTTCCTTGTGCTGCTTGAAGCGAATCTCTGCTACAAACGCGCATCTCCCAACTACAGTTTCTCGAGAACGATCGCGCCAATGAAAGTTGTCTCATCGTACGTAATGCGCCTAACGCGCGTATGTTAGAAATTCCAGCGAAAGAAAGGGTTCACGAAGCGGACCGTCGGGCAAAGTTTGGTGTCGCGGGAACAGCGTATTTGCATGAGAAAAGGTAGAATCGACACGGCCGGTTTCTCCGCGACAGTTCGCGTTAACTAGCGTGCAAAATAACGGCTGTTTCGCGCGCGTTGCAACTTAGTCGGTTGGCTTAGAAGCGGAACAGCTGACGGCTAGAGGCTGGCCAGGTCAACACCTGTTCGCCAGCTGCCTCGACAAAGCCCTTCTCTTCGAGATAAAGACCATTGGCCGAACGTTTTCCGCGCGGAACTCTTTTGTCGGGCACCACGAATCCTTCTTTTTCTGCGGTCTTCACGGCGGACCGCGACCTTTTAAGGATTTCGCCCGTCTGCAACCACACCCTCCTACCCGAGCAGCGCCGAAACAATGCCTTCCTTCTCCTGGCTTGATCGCGACTCCTTGCATTAAGATCGAGACGGTTATCGCTTTATTCCGATCTGCGTGAGCCGTGCGATCATCGTGGCTCCCCCAGAACGAAAGGGCTGACGCAACCGCGTGCTTCGTCGCACGTACAAAGAGAAGTATGACTTAGGGAATTAGACAATATATTTGGCTGTTCTATTGTTCGCGACGGATTGTGAGAATCGAAAAGGTAGTCCGAACAGAAATTACCATCTGCTCGAGAGTACCGCGATCGAATCGAAATAGCGCGCGTTCGTTTAAGATCGCGATAACCGTTCAAATCACGAGAACTCTGGTTCCAGTGGAGTTAACGCGTAAAACGCGGGCCACCGTCGTCTCCGTACTGCAGTTACGTTTGGAACCCGAGTCAAAGTAGAACCAGACGTCCCGTCCAGACCGACTAGTTTCCAACGAGTCTGCTCAACTTCTCGCCGATTTCCCACGATAGCTGAAGCAAATATATGCCGAAGATTACTCGAAAAGGAATGTACCGTCGGCAGGAAATTGAGCCACGTCGATCTGGTTTCTCCGGCTGCAACGGACGTTTCACGATAGATCGTTCGATTTCGATTCGTTTGCGAGTGCCACGCCCCAACAGCAAGTTCCAAGACAATGGACCGATGTTCGCGGCTTGATCGAAGTCAAATATCAGGGCGGCCGTTAGCGGGTCTCTCCAGCTGCACTCGCGCCTGCCTGATTCTTTCGAGCGAGACGGCACGTCGAGATCATTCCCTTGCTCTTCGAGTCGCACCCGGGGGCCCGAGTGCTCGTGGCGCTTTCTTTTTTTTTTGGCTCGTTTCAATTACCTCGCCACCTCTTTTGTCTTCGCGTCGCGAGTGCCTCGTACGTTTTCACAACGTCGATCCATCAAGAGAGAAACGACTTCTCGACAGCCTTCCCTCGAAAGGAACCAGCAGCATAGGCTTTTTGTTCGATCGGCTTCCACGAAACGCGAAGACGAAATCTGGCTGCGGAGAGTCGTCGACTCTTTTCGAGCCGTTTCCCCGTTCAAGACTTCGTTTTTAGGCACTTACAGAGAGACTCGAGACCTTTCTTTCTTCTCCACTGACTCAGAGAATCGGCGCCTGATGCGCTCTCGCTTTTCGAGGCTTAAATCGGCGCGACTGTTCGCGCTCGCGAAAGTGACATCATCAGCGGTGTCCCCACGCGTTGCAAATGCATTTAAGGATGGGTTACGCGGGTCAACTTCTCGCTTACACTCGGCACGCATCGAGCGCACGTGCACAGACGATCAGACGCGATCGTCGAAAGATATTTTTAAGCCGTGTCGCGAACGCGATCGCGTTTCTTCACCTTTCGAGAATTTCTTTTTCCCAAACTACGCTCGCAGATTCGCTTCGCTCTCCCACCTAAAATATTTAACAATCTAGTGTACTCAAACGGCTATATTCGTAGATTTCTGTACGCGAGTTTTCCTATTCGAAACGTATAATCGCATCGTAGAACAGGTATGGCAACTTGTCGCTGGAATTTTTGAGAAAAGAAATATCCCGACACGTTTGCTCATTATCCTTCGCGGACGGATAAAAAGAGAAGCCATCGCATTTACATGTTGCACGTGCAGGACTCACGGATCGTGTTACGGATAAACGAGTCTCGCTGCGCGACAAACGATGGCAACAGGAAGGAGGTACAGGTGCAACATCGAGACACTGTCTGAACGTACTAGCCAGTTGGTCGATCGAAACGACCGATCGAAGCAATTTTTCTATGTACCTAAGTATTAGGAAATGTCTGCAAGTGGAACATTGCAATAACGCGTGGACAGTTGTTGCTAACAAGCAGCGTGGAATTCTACGTATGAAAACAGCGAGACAACCAGTCGAGCGTTTTTCTTTGGCCGCTTATTCAATCGCATGCAAATGCGACGCAATCTCTTTGGAGAATCATCGAGCGAACGAGGCCGTAGTATCTCTGCGTGAATTTCGTCATGCGAGTATGCTAAATCTCGCGGAACACCTGGCTCACGCGTGAAACGCACCAAGTCGCTCTATTAAGTTATCTTCAAGTTTCGCTTGTTCAAAAAGTCTTTACCTCGCGTACCAATAACGAATTCTTTCGTATTTCCTTCGAATTGGAAAAAATACCCTGGCGATGAGAAAGTAGTACGAGAGTAGTTCGAAAATGGCAAAGAACGATTAAGAATCAACAAAAGTACGCCGCTTGTTACGTTTCTAGATAAATCCAAGAACTTGAGGTATTTGAAAAACGAAAAGATAGAAGCAACAATCAATTAAAGAAACGCTTAAATAGACGAGTAATTGCGCGCTAACAGCCGGCGCTATCATCGTTACAGATCGTCACAACGTTAATAAAAAAAAAAAAGTAAAAGGAGTAAGTCTAATTTTTAGTCGTCGATGGAGGCGTTGTCTTTGTTCGACGACGAACAGGTGATCGGAACGACGAGATTGGGGATAGGGGCGAGATTTCCTCAAGGACTGCGCCACGTCGTCGAAGGAAAAACGAAAGGCGGACGAAGAGCTCGGTTCGTTTCTCCGCTGGCGGATTTTCTCGCGGGCTGCCAACGACGAGCGCGCACGCTTTTTCACCGAGGGACTGGTTCCCGAAGAAGGTGTCCTTGGCGGAGGATATTCGCGCGAAGCTTTTCTCGTTCCCGGTGACTTTTTCATCGACCGACTGGAAATTAAGTTGGAAGATGAATCGAGAAATCGCTCGTGGCAACGGGTATCCGATCATCTCTGTGGCAGAACTTTACGAGGAAAACTCTACAGCCGAGTATTCCACGAAAATACTTCGACGAGTTAATTTAACGCGACGCGTCTCTGAAGACTCTGCGGAGCTCGGCGAGCGAGAGAAGACGACGCGGAGAAGATTAAATCTCTTTCAGTAGTGTCAATGACAAATCAGTTTTCCACGTTCGCTTGTTAACATATTTACCAGCAACGTGATTCGTCGTTGCGTAAGATAAAACGGTTCTTTCAATGAGTTTCTTTAAACACGCGACTCGCATAGTCGTAACCGAGCTAACAGTCGATAGGTAGAAGGAAAAAGTGTTATTATTTCTAAATATATCTATCTACAAGAAACGTCTACGCGCATTTCCTCGACAAGCTATTTCTTGCCAACAGCCAAGCAATTTTCTTATTCGATAAAATACTGGGAAACAGAATTACCATACTGCTCGTGACCCAGGTACCGAGAACGCTCGAAAACGAGAATCCAATAGACGACGAACGGGGCCGTTCGTTGGAAACGCGACCGGTTTCCCCGGTGGAACGGAAGGCAAAGTTCACGGCAAGAAACTATCCTTTGCTTAGGCAACGTTCTTTTTGCCGACAACTGTGACGGCCAGACGAGCCCGTAACGAGGCGGGATCACGCGACGCGAGAGCTAATCGTCTAGTGACTAGTGGCTGGTGGAGCGATACACGTTTCTTGTTGAACACGTGAAACAGAGAATGGAACAGGCAGGGCGCCATTGCGGAAGTAGGAAAAGAAATCGAATAAATTGCTCGTGTTACGTAGTCCCTCCTTGCGTTCTGTGGAAAATTAACCCTTCACAGCCTGATACAGGCAGATACACCAGCGCGACCCATTCTATTCTGCTTGCTAGAATAGAATTCTAGGGATGGCACAGGGCAACGTTACAAGTAGAAAATGATAAAAGAATTATATACCGTATAGAATTTTTCTACCGTAAGATCATCCGATTGGTAAAAGTTTATCGACAAAGGACATTTTACAAGGAAAATCGTTCGATACCGGTGTTTCTCCTACGGACGATCGTTTGCGTCGATGATCCTATAAAGGATGCGTTACAAAACAGTTCTCTTGGCTGAGAAACTCGGTTCGGTACCAAGAAGTGCCTAATTTATTCAAACTGATTACATAAATTGAAGCATCCATAAATTCCAATTCATATATCTCACTTTGCCAAATCAATTTATATAACCGTAATTTATTTCAATTTCGAAGCTCCCATTTTCTTACGCTCCCGTTCTCAGTCGTTTCTTTTCCAATCGTTCCGAGAAGCATTCTTAACTCAACCGCCTCGCAGCATCCGCATCATCCTACCTTTGTGTTTCCTTTGAAAGCAAACCTCGAAACGTTATCTTGCTAGATTCTTCTCCGAACGCCGAAGGAGAAATAGGAAGAAAGCAAGCCGAGGTGAAAGGCTCTCGCTTTTCAAGACCAACGAACCGAGCGGCGTGTTATCGCGGCTTATCGAGAGGCAACCGCAACGTATCGAAGGCAAGCGTTCGCGTTTATCTTCGTTTGGCGCCTGGCCGTTTGATCGCGGAGCAACAAGCATCGGCCCGGTTCAACGACCCGATTTCTGTGATCTTGCGTGGCCTTGCAAGACAGGCCGGATGTCGGTAGAGCGGCAGCAGCCTCCAGAGAAGGAGAGGAACTCGTGGAACGAGTCACGAGCAACCTATGAAAGGTTCGAGGTCGCGTACATCCGTGGGTCAGCCACTGTGCGCCACCGTTTCCAATTTAGACGGGCAATTTTTGGATGCACCGCGACTGTTTCCACCCTGGACTCGATCGGTGAGTAAGTGGAAAGCGTGAGTCAAACTGGCTTGGCAGAAATGAGTCACGGGACTCTCCGACGTAGTTGCAGCCTCGGTAATTTCTAGATAATCGCTATCTCTATCGATCATGGCCTGAAATAATCTCGCTGAATAAGGGTTTTCAGCAGAGAATCGCTTACGAGTAAGATACGAGATTTAAGGAAGAAGGGCTGAAGGTAGTGGCGACGTTAGCACGACGGGGTTAGCAGACTGCGCGCGCACACGCGAAGAAAAGCGAAGGGGCACGGGCAGACAATGAACAATCGTACATTGTTACGAGTTATAGCATTGTTACTCCACCATGGCCGGGCCCCATGTTCACATAATTAGGCTGTAAACGTTTCGAGACAATCACCATTGTTTTCTCTCTTTCTCTCTCTCTCTCTCTCTCTCTCTCTCTCTCTCTCTCTCCCTCTCTCCCTCTCTACCTTCTTGGATTAAGGTGCCTCTGCCACCCCCACCACGTTATGCGCGCGATAACCACGTCGAGATGCTTGCTGCAGATCAGGGTGATCGTTGAAACGAGAACTGCGTATCGTTATTGGGAATTGTATTACCTCGGACTGATCGATCAGTCGTCCTCGTTATCTATTGGTTTATATTTGAATTTATATTTGAAAGTCGAAAGGTACGATATCTCTGGTGTTGGAACGTAAGCCGCCACGGGGCTCAGGGGTGCTATTCTTGAATTCATGCGAACAAGATCGGGCAACGAGAGATCGTGGATAAGAGGGGAGAAGGGCCTTCTCTTCTCACCGTTCTCCGACCTCTACCGACGTATATCTCTTCCCACGGGCGTGTCCCTTTGGAATTTGTTTTTCCATGAGATTATCGCCGGCTATATCGTGTCCCCTATCGACGAGCGATGGAAATAAGGGAGAGATCCGCTGCGAGAGACGGAGGTAGACGAGACCGGCGAATCTTCGACGATTGCCAGAGAACCTAGCCCACCGCGATTCTCATCGAAACATCGGATACTGACTGCTCGTTTAACGAACCAACCACGATGTAACCGAGAAATTTCGCCTGGATTACGAGGAAACTCTCGACCGTAGGAATTAACCGAGGATTAAGATATTCCGGTACAAGGAGCCTTCGACGAGCGAGCAAACGTGCGTTAAAAAGACTGGGAAGAACGTGCAAAGGTAGAGAATATACCTGGCATATACTACCTTTGAAACGCAGCTATCGCGGAAAGAGCGAGGAAGAGTGCGACGAAACGGAGGAAACAGAGGGCAAGCCTGTGGAGGTGGAAGGTGAGAGGCGACCAAGAGATAATTTATTGTTATTCTCGGTGCATTCGATGACGTTACACATTCCCCAAGATGGCTGCTTGCCTCGAAGGGGAAAGGGACGCGGACAGGCAGAAAGAGAATAAGAAGCGGTGGTGAGACGGAGAAGAAACTAGCTGTTGGTAGCCGTGACCTTGTCTGGTACCCGACCCCACCGTGTGCCTTGGCTTCCACACACATCCTTACCACCCCACTACGAAGCGAGCGGAGAACGCACCAGAGAGGAGAGCCATCGAGGTAGGGAGAGGAACGAGCGGATGGATAGAGGAGGTGGTAAGGTAGCCAAGAAGGTGGCCGCGAAGGTAACCGCGCGACGACCAAGCAGGACGAGGAGGAGGTGGAACGTGCGTTCCTCCGCCGATCGTTACCTAATTTAACGAGCAGAAACTAGCAGCACGTGTCCGTGATAGCCAAAAGCTCATTAGCACCTTCGTCGTTGTTCAACCGTGACCGAGACATGCCGTTTTTCGTTCCTCGTTCTACGCGCGCTGTGAGAATTAGAACAAGTTCTATCGAGACCCGCGATATTTTCAATCGATGCGTATTAAATACGAAGTTTTTATCGGTACGATTGTCTCCGCGACAGCAACGAGTATTCGGTGAAACAAAAACGGCAGGAGCGCAACGCCGTGACTCACGAATGCAACACGCACGCATCGGTAGGTACTGTGCGACGCTAAGTGGGTTCAAAAGTTAGGAGCCTCGGAATTGGATTTTCCTTTGGCTAGATATCTCGATGCGAAGATCTACCGGAAAGCTGATAAAAATTCCTTGCAGAAATTAGAGAGAATTCTACTGAAAATCTCGCAGAAGGTTCTCGTTAGAAGGGGAAGGTAGATTCTCGGAATGCAACCGGAAGTTACGAACGCAGAATTGATGACGTGACGAAAAAACCGGCAACCATGGGAAACGCGTTCGTGGCAACTATACGCGTAAAAACATATCGGCAACTCGGTCGATTTCCTCTGTTGCTTCTATTTCTATCCAATCGGCTAGTTTATACGTGACTAGGCGCTGCGGCGCGATAACGCGTGAAACGTGAATGCGAAGCTTTTAGCATGTCGATCGTGCCGGTTGGAATTTTTGGAAGGCCTTCGGATATCTTGACTTTACCTGGCTCCGGCTGAACAAAGACGATCTTTCTTCGAATGACCGTGGTAATCGTGCGGTCAACAGAACGTTAACACGGAACAGATGTTCTTAGAAACGAGATAATTCTAAGCCACCAAACACCGTCCTGCTGTCACGCGGAGAAATTTGTTTGAAGGTAGTTTCGCAACTCTGACCGTTGGAAAGCAGAGGAAGAGCGTAGGTGGAATCCGAGTTACGAAACCTGCCGAGAAAAAGATGTCGCTCGTCAAGCCTTTTAATCTTCGTTTGCTCTGCCTTTAACAAATATCTTGCTGTTGACGGTCCGTTGAAACCTACTCCGAAGTATCGTCGAGTTTCCCCGAAAAGAAATTCGACGACACCGTGAAACAAAAAAAAAAAAAAAAGAGGGTAGAGGGGAAAAGATAGAATAAAGAGAACGGGATCAGGGGTATCGATATAGCGGTCGTTCGTTGCTGAACGCAACCTCGTCGAAGACAGAGAGAAGCTTCTTCCGGCGGATGTGCAGCGGCGACGTGTCGTCGATACATCCTGCTACCAGGACGACAATAGCAAGCACCCTCCTCTTCCTGGTTGTATGTGCCAATTATGCCACGTTGCACATGCAGACAGGGGTTAACGCTTGTACTTTTCTTATCGAAGCTTTCGCAGGCGCCTCTCCGATCTCTCTTCCGATTCCTCCTAATCGATTTCCAAATGAACGACTCTCGCGTAACTAAAGATAGAGCGAAGAAACGACCGGCGGGTTAACAAACGGCTCGAGTCGCGAGAAGGCGAGCCAATTTGCCTGTCGAATACCACGAACGTGTTCGAATCACACGCCGAAGCTTGCTACTCGACCGATCGAGGTCAAGATCGAGAAATTAAGATCGATCGGTTCTCGACAAAGTTCATCGACCGATCGAAAACTCTTCGAAGCTGGCGTCCGAGGACCAAACGTACTTACGTACTCGGAGGAAAGAACCGCGTGCAGAATCGTGATTCGCGAAACACCATCGAGCAGAGTAAGTGGTACCAACGGCTGCGTCGGGCGTATTATTAGCATCGTGTAAACGTGTCTGTTGGCCGTGAAACCAGTGAAAGTATTCCATGGACGAGGCACACGTATACGAGAGACGCATACAGCGAGAAGCCTCGCGGCTTTATCACGAACACGAACGCCGCGTTCTACGTGTTTTCTCCTCTCTCTACACCGCTCTCTATGTGGTGAAATTCTTTCGAGGCGGCCACCACAGGCGCGGCCAGATCTGGGCCTTTGTCCTCTTTGTCTGGAACCTGCGGCATATCTGGACCCTTCTGCCACAGCTTCAACCAACGAAACGAGCCTCTTCTCCTTCTTCTCTGCTCCGTCTGACGGTCAACGAGACACGAGCCTGCATAAAGCCAGTTATTCTAAAGTTATTCTCCACTCTCCGTTCATTCTTCGTGCCAGTCTTCTCGATTGTTTTCAATTTACCAAGTTGATTCGACGATACTCTACGAGCTTCACAAGCTCGAGTTGCATCACGTTTCGACGTCTTCGGAGAAACGACCAGTTCTTCTCCCACCGATTAATCGTCGTCGTTGATATTCATCGATTTGGCGGAATTTTATATATATAAGGTACCGTTAATTTTTCGATCGCACGGTTTAGATACGTTTCCCCTGTGAAACGGCTTTCGACGTCACTAGCATTCCCTAGGAGTGAGTCAAGACGATCATCGATTGCAATAAACGCGACCTGCCGCCATCGAGCTTCTTATGGTAGTATGATCTTTCGTCCGTGGAGAGGAGGATGAAAATTACGAGATCGCGGTGTCCTCGTTTTCTAGTTTCCCTTTCGAATCTTATTGTTTCGCGAGCGCGGTGTACTTATGAACTAGCACGGCGACGATATATAGGTGGATAATTTTCAATAATCGGTCGAGAGTAACTTACAACTCCTACGACGATCAGACGCCTCGTCTAAACCGATAGCTTCGCCGTTAGAGCGCAGAATGCAAATATGCGAACGAATGGCAACAACGAGTCACGTTCGAGCGAACGAATCTATCGCGAATCGAATTACCGCGATTCGATATGAAATTTCAGGAGGCAAAAGAGCTTGGAGAGCGGCGATCGAAACGAATTCAGATGGCCGATCGTTCGAGCATTTTGTCGACAACGTGTCGAAACCACGCGCGAGTTCTCCTTTCACTAATTGTAAAGGAGCCGAGGACCGCGAATATGTGACTGAAATTTGCGAAACCGCGCCGCTCCAAGCTTTTGCGAAAGCGTCCGCGGAGGGCCTCGGTGAAAGAGAAGCCTTCGACCGAGAATTCAAAAAGGAAACCTGTCGATCGCAGCGTTTCGCGATGCGTTACGAAAAACACGCTGGAGCGGGTTCGAGCCAAGGATCCTCGGTAGGCAGGTAGAGTAAGAGCGAAGAAACGCTGAAACGACGACTAGAAACAGGCTGTTTGCCATCGAATTAACCAGTTATCGTCCAACGAGTTAAACACGCTCCACGTTACGTGTCCACACGGATCATCTTCCGCGGTAATTTCAAGTTGCATCCGACGATTCGCGGTCTCGTTTAAATAGACGTTGCGCGAATAGGCTTTTTGCGAGGATGGCGAAACAGAAAATCGCCTGGTCTCTCGGGACCAACCTTTGCGCAGCGTGGAAAGGGAAAGCGGAGCGTTAGTCGGCTGGCAAATTACGAATATCGGCTCACGACGCGACCCATCGATCGCGATCTAGTCGGAGAGATCGGTAACGGAGCGAGGCGAAGCGGAAAGGTCGCTGGATGCAAATTCGTTCAAAGATAGGCATCGTCCTGATCTCGTAACAGTGAGCCAGAAAAACGATTTCACAAGGAGGGGGCCCCTCCGCGTCGATTTTTCATCTCTGGTCGCGTCCGTTTCTCGTTTCGAGACGGTCGTGCCGTTTTTTCGTGGTAGAAAGAGAAGAAAAAACACGGGCACGAGATGGGAGAGGGACGAAGAAGGCGGGACAAACAACGACTGCCAGCCCGCATACCGCGTACGGGACCATTGTAAACCAGACTTTCGGGTTCGTCGATAAATAAAAACGAATCATAAAAGGCAACGGCGAGAGGGACGTAGACAGAGACGACGAAATGGCCCGTGCACAGCCACGGCTCGAACCTTCCACCGGCAACAAAGGGGTCTGCTGCTGGCTGTCTTTGTGATCGAAACATTTTCTAATGTACCGACAAGCCGTTCGAATATTTCAGCCCGATTAACAAGTTTCGCCCGTGTAGCCGGAATGTGGGAACCAATTAATCCGTCTACGGTTCTCAACCGCGTACGAAATTTATACCCTGGTCGAACGAATTGCGTTCCACTCACTCTTGATTCCTTGGACGTAATCTTTAGACGATTTTTTACAATTTTCTCAAGACATTAACCAAAGAGATAGAAGATATAAAAGGATGAATAAGAAGAAACGTACGATACGACGAACCGAAGAGCTCTCTGCCTCCACCACTCGTCGATTGCACAAGGCGTCTCAGAAAATGGAATTCTTTTCTTTCGCGTCGTCGCACGACCCTTTTCATCGGAAGACCGTCTTCTCTCTCTCGGATCGGCGTTCACTGCCGTGCAAGCTGAACAACGTTTCCCAAGCACGCGCGGGAGGAAAGAAAAAGGTGGATCAGTGACGAAACGCGTTCCTGATAAGTTCTGAAGCCAACACACACGTTTACCATCTCCCCTTCCCGTTCGCACGTAGGTTGCGAGTCTCTTCGATTCTTCTCCTTCTCGCGCGTCTTTCACTCGCGAAATCTCTTCTTTCTCCGTGGATCTGACCAGCAGCAGCAGCAGCAGCAGCAGCAGCAGCAGCAGAGATCTCTCTGCCCACGTCGCGGCTCGTCTCAAAGGCTCTCCTTTCTGGAAATCCGCGCGTCTTTGCCTTTTACAAAGAGACGAGCTTCCAATCCCACGACCTTCGCGCCAGCTACGTTCTTGCGTGTATACACGCCGCTCGCCGCGTGTGTACCTCCTCTTCTGCTCTCGTGTACACAAAAGTCCGCGTTCCGGCGCTGTTCGCACGGAAAATGTCAATTTGCCAAGCGAACGATCCGCTTGCGCAATACGCGCGGACGTGGCTATCGACGTTCGCCTCCCAGAGACTTCCTCCGTTTATTTTTCCATCGCTTGCCGGGATACGAGAACGAATTTAAGAACGCTGCCGGATTTAATGTCCAGAGCACAATCGGATCAGTTCGGAAATCGAGGTCTTCCTAGGTTATTCTCGTTTCGTTCGAACGGAAGCTTGGATCGTTCGAAATACGGCGTACGATTTATGATCAAAATTGTAGCTACTCGCATTTTTCTCGCCTTTAAACCGTTACTCGCACGACGTCATCGCTTTATCACGTGGATCAAATCGTTTAGAAATGCAAGAAGCAAGTATCGCGCGCGTCGTACATACTCCGACAGTTATTGTCGTCTTACCTCAGTTACGAGTAAAATTCATTCAACGATATTGGTTCGAGTCGGACAGAAGTTTGAATGATTTTTCTTACGAGCAACTGCAAGCATATCGATTTGAATGAAATCGCAGCGCATCTAGTTCGAATCGTATTTCATACGAGGAACGTCAACGATTATTGATCGGAATCAAACTGGAGCACGTCGAGTTTGAATCACTTTTCGCGCAAACAACTTGCACGGATCGCGAATCTTTTTACTAGGCTCGCTGTTAGCCGAAACATCGGGGTCAGCTTTTCGAAATTCTTCGCTGTACGTGTCGCCAACATCGAAAGGCACGTGCCCTTTCTCCGTGACGAGTCTTTCCAAAAACATCGACCGGGTCAACGCGCAGGGCCGCTCTCTACCAATCGGCCAGCCACCTTGGTACCGCTTGGTCTTTCTGCATCGCAGATAGAAAGTCAAAGTTGTCTCTGGCGAGTGAAAAATTCAGTCGGCTGAAAGAGGAGAGCCGTTTCGCTCGGAACGGAGCTGGCCTCGCCAGGGAAAAATGCAGGCGGCAAATTACACGAGTCGATACGCGTTTTATCGGGCCGTGTATCGCGTGTGCTCGATAAAGCCGCTTACACCGAGGGCTCTGACCGATACCGAGTTCTACTACGTAGCTCTCGCCACGAAATCGTACAAAGGCCTTTGTAGTCGGTCGCCAGTCGGAGCGCAACAGCTTCGTTTCAAGGCGTTATCACGCGAGCCATTTTCAGGAATTGCTCTCTGCTATACGCTACTCCTGTCGATCGTCATAAAAAAATAAAGAAAAAAAGAAAGGAAAAAAAAAAAGGAAAAGAAGACAGGAATACTACTTATGAAATCCTTACGTACGATCGTGCCCCTAATTGCCGCGGTAGACATATGAATTCTCGGGAGAGACGGTGGTACCGAAGATACGATGAAAACCTAATTAAAATCGCTTCGTGGAACGAGAAGCAGGCAGGCAATAAAAATAATGGAAGAATCCTGGGACACGGGGAGAAGAGGCATTGTTGGAAGAACGCAACAGCCGCGGTTGTAATGCAGGAGAATCGTATAGGTACTGTTACGAGGTTACGAGTAAATCAGTATGCGGATAAAGAGATGTAGAAACGGAGTATGAGAAGATTCGAAGATAACGTAAACGAAGGTGTTTTCTTGGAGGTGGTCACGGTAATTGTTTCTCTGCAAGTTATCTGCGATTCTTTACGCGAATCTCAACCTAAAGAATCTCCTGCGTACGTGCGTCCACATTTGAAATTAGCAATTGTTCCGCGACTGAACGTTCGATTTTTCGATTCGAGGTGTCTTGCAAAGGTAAGAAAAATAATACGGCCCTGTCCTCCCGCGGCACGGGCTCGCCGGGCCCGTGTAATTCGTAAAAGTGTTGTAATAATCGAGCGCGCGCACGGCAAAAGGTGTGTGGCAACGCGAGTCGCGCGAGTTTCACAAATGGGTCAGTCGCCAGCACTGGTAGCAGCGGCGCGCCGCCGTTCCAGGCCGTTTCGTATACGTTTGGAAATATATTTATCGTCGCTTACGAAAAAGCCTCTCCCTCGGCGAGCTGCCGCTCCCCCACTGCCCTTTTCACTCGCTTCCTTCGCGCGAGCGCGTACGCGTGCTGAATTTTTTAACTACGCGTTCTCCTCGTTTTTCTCGCTTTTGGTCAGCTGAAAATCATGCCTACGTACGAAATTCGAATAACCTATGTACGTTCCATTTATATCTCGGCATCTGCCACGCAGGTTATTCTCTAATTACGCTAGGTTTCCTCTTTTCCCCGTAGATATACAGATAACGAGCGGTTCTTTGATATCTTCCTGTTATCTGTGCTAGTGTACCGTGCGCATTGATGATTTTCTCCATATCGTCTTTGTTGCTGAGAGAAACGCAGCTTTCTTTACTTCTAATTAAATATTCGGTCGTAAATCTCACGGACTGTGTGATTTATGTCCAATGAAATATTCGCTTACAATTTAATCGTCGAAATCGTCGGAGAACAAATAGTTTATATAATTGGAGTTCGCATAACAGGAGCTCATTGATTTTCCCCACTACCTATTATCTTCCGCTCGTACAATAAGAGTTCCCGTACAAATAGTACAATAGATTCAGGCGGGCTCGTTTAGTCGGGCGTTCACTACAATTTCGTTCGAACGAATGATATTCGTATGAACGGAATCCTACTGTAATTGGATTAACCTCGTTCCTTACATATCGGACGTTATGTGCAGCTAAAGGCAAAAAAGATTTAACGAACAAGAGAAGGATGAGCGGCTCTACGAAGAAAGAGACTTAAATCGAGTTACAGATCTGAAACATAGTTGCAAGCCAGGAGCCAAGTAAACACGAAGCCAAGCCAGGGAGCGCTGTATCGCGCATTAATCCACTTCCCCTGCGGGCATTGCGAACTTGGACGGTGAGGAGCGGTTATTCAAAGGAGCGGCGTCGATATTCCCGTTTCGAGTCGGCTACGACGCAGATACTCGGACTTTATCAGGCATCTGGTGCGCACTGGGTCACCGAGAGACGACGAAGAAGCCGGCGGCGAGGGACGACCGATCTGAAATCGGTCTAGAGGCGAGCAAAACGAGCCGCGCGAGCCGAGCGTGTCGATTTATCGCCTGCTACGCGCGGCTCGTTCAACGGCGTCACGATTGTATTTAAATTCGTCGGCAATTGCCGCCATTTGTTTCGGACCGGAAGACCGTTTCGGCGCCAATGGATCGATAAATTTCGCGGCCTCGAAAGTGGGAACGTGCCAAGACAAACGTTGCGTAAAGCTCGCTCGGGGTGGAAAGTCTTGGTCGAACGCGGACGCGCATCATCGTCGTCGCTTCTTTCTGGCCTTAGAGGAACGAATTGAAAGTGGGAAAGAGAGAAGGGGCAAGGGAGCGCGAGAGGGCGAAAGGGGCAGGGAGGCAGAGGGAGAAAGAGAGAAATAAAAAGGAAGAAAGGCGTCTGGTGGCGGGTTGTAGAGGCTCGTTCTCGAGCCTCTAAACGACGCACGTCGAGGGTCCAAGCTTCCAATTAGAGCTCGTTAGGAATGCGTTTCGAGGTCCCTCATTGGCCGTAAAAGCTTGCAAGATAACGCTCGAGCCGGCCGCGTCTTCCGCGCGTCTCGCAAACGAGCCAAACACCGCGGCGAAAATGCCTCTCGAGTGTCCTCGAGAGTAGCGCGCGGATCGTTCAGCGATTCGCGGCGAGCCGCGAAAGCGCTAAACGTTTCAGGTTTCTCAAACGTTCGACGCGTTCGTACAGTTGCAACACGTTTGACGGAAAATATCATCCGGTGAGCGAATGTTAGATGAAAATTTTGTGTTCCGTTTGTCGAGCGAGTTGAACGCGAAGGAGCGCATGTTAGGAGGTATCAAAGCGTCCTCCGCGGTCGGGAAATCCTTGGGAAAAGCCCAAAAAGCTTGGTTGCGGATGCCAGGACGTTAATTAAATTAGCCTCTCGTCGGCAGACGCCTCGGTCCTCCGAGTGGTGGGCAATTAACGCAGCCCCGAGGACGAGGGGCTGACTTTAATTAACCGGCGACTGGCTGAGAGCATAAAGAACGTTCCCTTTCCTCTCCTCTCTCGCTCTCTCGCTCTCTCTTCTACGATGTAGGATATTGTGTCAGATATTACGTCACTAATAACGCGGCTGGCGTCGCGCGCACGCTCTATCTCGCGTAGGTTTATACGTAGAGTAATTCGTAAGGCGCCTTCGATAATTCGTAAGACGGCTCTCTTTCTCTGAAACGTTCCCTCGTTCGCCTTCGACGCGACCACTCGACGATGACGAGGATTGCGACACAACTAAGTTCAATATTTTGTTCGATTCGGCTGGTTTGCTCGACGAGCAAGTGCGTACGCGCCACGGTCTTTGGTAAATAATTAGCTCTGTTCAAGGCCGAGCCGGCGGTAACAGGGTTCTCCACTTTACCGCGGCTCAAATGTGTTTGCGTTTTGCGAAATCTTTTGTCTCCTGCGTCGAAGTAGCGTTTCCGTTTCTGCCACGTCCTGTTCGACAGAGTTCTTCCAACGAATACTGAAATTGCATAATGGATCTCGATGATCCAGCCGTGTTTCCGTCGTGAACACGCCAGGCATCGCTGTCGATCCGTTGGCGCTGCTCGAGTGCAGTTTGGAGAAGAGTTTGGTGGAGCGAGCTTACAAACGGCAGAAGAGCGAGTAATTGAGAGGGCACAAAAACTGCACGAAGAAGGTTGGGCAAGAGGAAGGGAGTGGCGGGGGAAAAAAGAAGATTCGCAAAGAGCTGAGAAAGAGGAAGAAGACAGGGGAAGGAGAGAGTTGTAAAAAGAGGGTTAAAAGATGGTGGACGAGGAGGTTCAGAGAAATAGAGAGAAAGGAGGAAGAGAGCGTGGTTCGTGCACGTTAATTAAAAGCGCTGCAAAGGAAGTCGCCAACTAAGGGCGAGGTTGAATGAAAACAGCTGCTACTCGATGACGACACGGTCTAAGAGCGCGCTCGGCTTCGACTAAGCCAGCTCGACGCTAGCGACGCCGTTAGCGCCGCTATTTTCGCGCATAAATACAAACCGACGCCCACTCGAAAACCATATCATCCATTCGTTCGTCTTTCTCTTTCTTTGCAACCGCCCACCGTCTGTCGTTCCATTTTTCTCTTCTCTGTATTTTGCCTTGATTTCCTGCCGTTCGATGAAAATCACCGAAAGATCGAGGTTAGCGTTTCGACAATTTGAACGGCTGCTCCAATTACGATTTCTCCTGGTTCACGTTCCAATAGTTTCGAATCTATGTTTATAAACACGTGATCTTTTCTTGGATCTAGCTTTGGATTTGGAAGTTGGAAATAAGTGATGTCACGATACGTTTCTGGTCGCGGTAGAACGAAATCGAGAGATTATTTAAAATTAAAACTGCCGCGTTGTCAGCGAGGCTCGTACTTTTACCGCAGTATGTTCGATTTAGTGGCTGACAGTTAAATAAATAGTTCAGCTCGAAATGTCAAACGCCATCAAGATGGACAGTCGGAGAACGAATCGCATCGAAACTGCGCCGAATAGAATATAGAGCGCTCGAAATTGAACTTTTCGAAGAATAAACTCACAGCTGTCATCGAAAATTCTATCCTGACGATGTCGGAATACTTAAGAAGCTAGACGTTCGATGACGTATCACTTTCTACTCTCTTATCGTCAACGAAGCAAGAACAATCAACTACAGAAAATTCCCTTCAGAACAAACTCTCTTATCCTTAGCAAGCTGAACTAAGTCTGATGATTTCAATACATAATCAATGTTTCAACAAATCGAGCGATAAACCGAAGACCAAAGATCTCAACGACCGAAACTCTTTTGCCAGAAAAGCAAACGACGATCGAACAAAGCTACTCCTGTCACAGCCGATACAGTTCGTTTCGTCCATTCGTTTCATTAATCTTGTGGCAATTTCATGGCTGGCGACTCGAATTCCAACTCAGCGCGGCATGTTTTTGAAAAAAAAAAGGCGCAAGAGCACTTGTTTCATCGACGAAGCAATCCCCCGGTGCTGTAGAAACGGCAGAATTAACGACGTCTCGTCGTCGACGAGTGAGATTCGAGAGAAAGAGAGCAACGTCGAGAAGGAAATGCTTCGCTTTCGGGTGTTCTGTTACCAAAGAGCAGTGCCAGCCACACAACACGTGGTGTGTAGGGCACACGCTACTCTGCCTACGGCTTGGGTGTGTATTTCGAGACGAACCTGGCTGTCTTCGGCATGGTCTTCTCGAAGCACGCACATGCATCCACCAGCAGGAAAGTTCTAGCAATGGTAGACCCTCTGCCGTAGACATGGGGTTGTGTAACATTCTCGGTATGACAGACTGCATATGGATGGAAGAAAGAGACAGGTGAATTGCGACGAAATTGGAGTTAGGCTGATCAATCGAAGGCTGCTCCGATTGATCAACTTTCGTGGACGGCGGATTTTGAGGTGTTCTTGAAGAATTTGATACACTTGTACGTTACTTCGAGCTTTTAACGATCCTACCACGATAGACACGAAGATTCTTAATACCCGAAGAAAATCTTCGGCATAAAATTGAAACAAGAAATTACACGCATACATATGACTTTTTTAAAGAATCTTCTCGCAGATTCCGGTGGAACAACGAACGCGATTACCGCGAAGTATTCCTACAAAACGTAAATCTTACCGAACAAACCAAAATCCGAAAGTCAATAAGCAACGAAGAGCTACACCAACCTCGTTGCCCTTCTACAGCGACATTTTGCAAAAATGCTGCAAAAGTAGCACTCGACTGCACGTGTTCCATGTCGTTGGAGTAGAAACAGGTGCCTGCAGGTGTATTGCCGGGAAAGATCGTAAAAAGGGAAACGAGCCCTTAAAGAAGAGAACGTAACGACCGTCGATCTACGTTACACGAAATTTTCAAGACGACCGTCTACTATACGAGAAGTTCGGTGTATACACAGACGCGCGCGCGCGCGCATACACACGTACATACAGAGTTTAGAAACAAAGAACTTCTTGCTGTTCCGACCGCTAGTCCGATCTCTAGAATATATCCCAACTATACCGAGCAACCTGGAACCGAGTAGCCGCTTCTGCCAGTCGAAGCTTCTTCGAGGAAATGGATCTGTTGGCTGGTCGCGCTATGCCAGTCACGCCTGTACTTCGAACACCATTGTCCTGTCCGGCAGACTCGCCGAATATTACCGTTCTTGAGCGAGTATTATCATATTCAGGAAGTTCTCTGACTGAATACGAAGTGACTCGCCGTTCGATATCGAGAGTTCTGCGAATTTTCCCCTTGCCATGAGCGTGAGCGTTCAGTGTCACGACCAGTGACTGTCTTCTAACTCCGACTTTCACGGATCTGTCTTCCATTTTATCTTTCTAATTTAACGCCCAGTCGCACGCGTCAATTATGGATCGAATACAACGGAAGCAAGATTTCTCGCGTCAAAGTTCGATTTTAGCTTCCACTTTATCTGCAGATTGCACGATCGTGTACTGTCGGAAGCAAATCGTGTACGGGATATATTTCAATGTTTTGCCGTGGACGAAACGGCGAAACAGCGAACAGCAGGCGAAAGAAAATTACGAAGCATCAGGCAATGAGTTGAATTATGCGTTTCGAAGGTTAGTTATTTCTGTGACTTCTCATAGGAATTTTTAACTACAGAGATTTAGCAAGATGCGGGGCAAGATTCTTTCATTCGCTAGCGTTCGTCCCAACTATCCAGCCAACCATTCTCTCCTCTTTGGAAAAAGTCGCCCTTCTTCAACGAGTCTGCGGGAAATTTATCGCGCGTACAACGGAACGAATCATCGATTTCTTTGTCAGAGCGTCGCTCCAAAAAAAATCGCTAAAAAATCTATCCTCGCAACGACAAAAGCCTCCGCTCGAGTCTCGGGATTCCCTTCGTCGATATCGCTCGTAAATTTCCAGATGGATCGAGTTTATCGCGCAGAAATCCACGTCGTTCTCCAACGTATTTATTAACAAAATGTGCCACTCTCGCTTCCGTATTTCCTTAATAAATTCCTTCCTGTGCTCTAATTAATCCAGCTATATAGGTCGTTAACAGGCTCGTTCTCCTTCATCGTAATATCTTACGCGGCTGCTGCCATCTACATCCTAAAACCCATATTCTCTCCCCTCTTCCTACGTGACAATCGTGAACCTTTCTACCAGACAAATTGTAAGAAGAGAAAGATAATTAAGAAAAGGGAAAACGAGAGAAAAAGCAATATGTAACAAACATAACAAAAGTAACGTAATCGATAATTCAAACTGCATAATTCAAAAATTCCTATACAAACTTTCGTCATTACGTGTCTCTGGTTCTTTGTAAATCATCCACCATTACCACTACGTATACTCTTCTATTCTTCGTGAAGATCTAAGATCGCGTTAGTCGCTCTATACATCGCGTACTCTTCCACCGATTCAAACTGTCTTCCTGTAATTATTAAACGCTCGTACATCTTTACATAATTCAAATTAAACTAACGCGAAGCATCGTTCGAACCAGCTCTACCAACATATCAAAGCGGTTGTGTCCACGGTGGACGTTCTAACGTAGCTGAAACGTTACAGCTCGTTAACATGCGAGGTCTTCTAAGCGTGTTATTCCGTGGCTTGTTCCTCGTATCTCCCCTCCCCGTGTGCACATGGTCCTGACGTTTATCGGACGCGTCGCGAACTCACCACTGTTATGTCGTTAAACAACGAGCAGCTGTTTCACGATCCAGAGCCGCTTAACGGGTACCGTCCGGTCGGCGAGAATCCCGACGGTAAAGCCTCTTCCCGGCTTTGGTTATCCCGATACGTTGACCATATAGCGTTATTCGCAGGAGCGAAACCTCTTTTTCGTCGTCCTTCGACAGCGCGACATTGTCGGTATTGATCGAACCGTTACGCAACCAACTTGTCGAGAATTAAAGGGAATAATGAATGAGAGAAAGGAGAATCGAGCCGCGACCACGTTCGACGGGAATAATCACTGGTATCGAACGTGCAGCGGTTCGAATTACTTACATCCGATGAGACCTAAGCGTATACAGCACCACGTTACAAGAGAATTCACTGCCGGTTGGAACCGTTTAGAACTCGCTTAATTTTTTATACAATCGCGTTATTGTAGAGACGTGGAATTTTCTTGTCACTTAGTAAGATCAACGTTTAATTTTTAATCGCGGTAATATTTGCATACGTACAGAAAGAGAAAAATGTATTTCCCGTTTTCTAGAGAACTTTAATCGGCAATCACTAATCACTGCTACTGTACGAGACGTATTATGGCTTTCAGCTTGCTTCGTGTTTCTTGGAACTTCACTGTATACATATGGAAAGAGAGAACAATTATATATACACGTACATATATATATATAGAATTCTTCTCTTATTTACAGAAATCAAAGATTGACCTCCAAATTCAATAAGATTTAGAGACGCGCACGAAGAATTATTGTATATATGGAACATACTGTTATCAAATCATCATTCTTGAAGAGCACAAGAAGAGCGTAACACCAACGACTACTAAAATTCAAATCGAGTCACGCTTCGAATGGACGGTTACCGCGAACCGCGCTTCCGCGAAATCTTTCACGGTGTGATGAATCCACGGTAGTTTGGTCGGACGAGAGCTCGATTCCCACGGGCGAGTCGTGGCACGTCACAAGCGACGATTGTGTCGTTGTGCGAGGCAGGCACGCAGCCTTTTATTTTTCTCGTATATCGGCTTATCAAATCGGTTGACTTAATATATATGCAACGCGCCGAGACGGCTGGGCAAACAACACTGACCTCGAGACACAAGCACGAATGACGTCGCGCTTCGAATTTTTTTTCTCCTCGAACTGAGGCCGACGGTTCGATCCACGCAAACATATTCTGTACACGTAGGACACATCTGTGATTCGACAGGAACCACGAAGAAACGAGATTCGAACAAGAGATTCACTTGAAGAGACAGGTAAAACACTGCACGAGTATCCATTTCGTAGAAGCCGTCGCACTGATTGCAAACGAACGAACTGAATATCCGCTGATGTATAAAGACGTCCACCTATACACGTCCAAATCTTCCTACACTACACTGCAGAGTAGAGAGACGTCAATGAATTTCAGGCCGAGTAACCTGAAATCGGGTTTCGTACTCCGATGAGAATACGATCTCGCGGGAATCGAGAAACACAGCGCTAGGAACAATTTGGAACAGAAACAGGGCTATAGAAGAGTGACTTAGGGACTTACGTTCGGCGAGCCTTGAGCGCCCAATCCATATCTCGCGCGACGTTTTCGGTGAGTTTCACGATACACCTCGTGTTTGCTTTCTTGCCTTTTTTATCCCGGATGTAACCAAAATATTGCACACTCCGCACACGCACAACAGCACACAGCGTTTTTATCTTTCTTGGCCGTGTTTCACCACTGGTCCGACCCGCTACGCAACGAGCGGCTTGCGCGCGCATGTAACATATAACACACTGGGTCTCTTGTCCGTGTGGGGGAGAAAAAAATCGGGAACCGAAAGGGAGGGAAAAAGAGAGAAAAAGGGAAGAAAGAGGCGAGGCGAACGAAAAACCACGCCGAATCGACGCACAAGGGTAAATGAGTGCACCGATCTACGAAACTCACTTGACTACGATCCCACGAAGACTGAGCCCGTCCACTCTCGACGACTGCGACGCGCATGGAGCGCCGCCCAGTGGTGGGGGAGAAAAAGGCGGTGGGTACATTCGCGTACCGACCGCTTCCAGCGCCCCGAGACCAATGATGTGCCGAACGCGCAGTGGCGTATAACCCGAAATTCGTCCCTTCCATTACCACGATAAAAACTATATGATATATCACCAATTAAAACCAACTGGATTTATCGTAGTACATCGTAATGCACTTTCATATAAAACCTATCATATTATATTTCCATATTGTATTTATGGTACATAACTGACGTCCAACTAATATCTCGTCTACGTTTTTGGGTATATTTTTCAACCTACTCGAAAGTGCTTTCTACCGTTTAATTTTTCCGATATTCTTAACTTTCCTACATTTTAGTCTACTCCGGCAGATCATTTCCTCGAATCAGACGCTTTAACAGGGTGACGCGCGTAATCCCGTGGATTTCAAATCGAGCTTCGATATCGTCCTCGGTTCCCTACGCCAGTGCCTAAGCCTACCCAGTGCTGAAACGTTTACCCGGGGGGACTGTACTATAGGGAAGGGGGAGAGAAAATACGCACTGACGTGTGTGCGTGCGTGTGCGTGCGTGCGTGTGTGTCTGTGTGCGTGAGAGTGAGAGAGAGAGAGAGAGAGAGAGAGAGAGAGAGAGAGAGAGAGAGAGAGCAACAGTCGAAGGGATACGGAGGTTCTCCCTTGTGCAGTGGGGTTTCGCGGACCGCTCCCTGAACCCAGACGGTCGGACGTCGAATTAACCCCAGAAAAATGTGTACGTGCCCGCGCACTATCGATGTACGAGGAAGATCGCGAAGTGTCGGTCACAACTTGCTCGGTAGTTTTATTTTAGAAAATTGCCGATGATTTTTCGACGCGGCTGTGCGCGTATTGCGAAACAAGCATACACACGGCATAAGAACTCTGCCTTTTTTAAGCAAGATAAACATGAAAGGAGGGTTGCGTATCCGTGGTCGGCAGACAGGCATCTCGCAGGTACCCATACATACGCATATTTTGCGAAATTGCGCAAACCGTGCGTACACCGAGCTCGTACGCGACTCCGTGTCGTATTTTAACAGCGCAAAATAGGCGCGTTGGCAAAAGCGGTTTTCGTAATGGTGGAACAGCTTACCAAGAAATCGATAGCAGCGGAGATTCATTAAAGATACTCGCGTACAGAGGCTTTCACGCAGCATGAAGGATCGGTCCCTACAGCCTCCTCTCACTTTGGATCTGATATTAGACGCACACGCTAGGGTCTCGCGCATCCCTCCGGTACCAGCTGTTTCGATGTTGAGTCAGCCTGACGAATGCCGCCACGATGTACCCATTACGATCTCCCAAATTCAGTGAAACCGTCTTCAAACGTTTTTCATACAGCCACGTTTTTCGATACGTTAACTTTCGACGTAAAGCTGCGGTTACAATTCACGCGTGTTCTGACAAATGAGATACCTGCAGATCGAGATGCATACGCTCGTAATAATTTACACGCATGTACATGCGTGGAAATGATTTAAAACTCTCCTCGTTCGTGGTCGAAACACTCACAGTCAGTCAGTCACAGTTGCCTAAATGTGCACGTCGATGGAACACAAGTTTTTGTCCGGTGAGTGGATAGACAAAAAGAGGATTTTAATGGAGAGTGGGTCGAAAGAATGCAAAAAGATGCGAACGAATTACATCCGTTTCCTTTTCCGATCTCTTGAAAGACCGGCCACACTGCTGCGTTTCTCTGTTGAGACGCAGATCGGTGCGCTTGTTTTCAGGAAGTACGATGTAATAATAGCTACGTCATAAAGTCGCGGCGAATTTCTCTCCCTTTCTCTGGTCGAAACGTAGGGGGGCCTCGACAGACAGACAACGCTGTTCCCGCGACGAAAGAAAAGAGTGGTCGACCATAGTTTCTACGGAATAAACGACGCGCTGATTCCGAGCGGACGTTCCATGCCGCGTATAGGGACGACGCGAGAGGGAATGCAGAGAGGTTCAAGGCCAAGCTGGTGAGAAGGGCTATTTTTTGGAGGTCCGAGATACGACCAGGTAAAAGGAAGTCGTACACGCAGAGGACCAAACGGAATGACAAATGCGCCGGTGGACGGTGAAGGGAAAGGTGAAAGGAGCGTCGAGGACGGGGAGAGGGTCTCCAGATAGTTGTCTGCGTGGAACAGAATTCAGGTGTGCCTAACCACGAGATTGATATCGACGGGTTTTATTCTCGTAGAAAAATCGTAGGTAGCGTTGAATGCAACGCTTCGACTGGTCAACCGCTACCTTCTCCACCTTCTCGTTCGTTCGAGGAATTTCTTTTGACTCTGACTAGCTTTTTTTCCACGTTCCTTTCTTTTTTCTTTTTCCTCTCGATTGGAGGGAGAAAAATTGCGCGTTGTTACTTCGATCCAGCGCGGTATTACACAGGCGTTTCCCTTTCGAATGCGAGAATACGCCCGAGCGGAATAACGAACCGGGGAAAATTTCGAGCTGTGGGGGGAAAAACGAAGAAACCAGTTATGTACGCGGTCGATGGACGCCTGATAGATCGATGGCGTACAAATCCGTAGGGCCGGACATAAAAGCGCGTAATCCGAAACAAAACGAAGGAGCAAAAAAAAATGTTCGCGGCGCGGTGAACAACCCATCCGATCATCCTCCGCGCTCGACGACGGATTAAAGGGCGGTGGTTCCCGGTTCAAGGACACCGAACTCCAGAGCAAACGATAAAATCTCGGTGAAATTAAAATCGTAATACCGCGAGATCGTCCGAACGAGTGTGTCGTATACGAGAGAGAGAGAGGAACGGGAGGAACGAAAGACAAAAAAGATGGAGAAAAAAAAAACACAAAAAGTCGCAGAGATTTTAATCCCTGCCCATTGAGACGAGCGGGATAATTACGGCGTAATATCGTGCAAAATAATAGCATGAAAAGCGCGGGATAATTAAATTCCCCTCGAAACTCGAGTACCGCAACCGGCTGCACCACGAGATCGTTCGAAAAGCTCCGAGTGCATTTCCACGGCGCGGCGCACGGTGCATCCCCTTTAAACTTTTGTCCGACCAGACGCATACTCCCGTGAATTGTGTATAAATTTTATGGAATATCCGTGCGAATTTTCGAGGTCAATAAATCCGTGTAAATGGCCATTCACCATGTATTATTTACAGCCAGATATCAGTTCCATTCGAGCCCCGTCCGAAAACGTAACGCGTAAAGCTTCTCATTCCACGAAACAACTCCAATTTTGTTACCGGACCTGGTTTAGGCTTTTCGAGTTCCGTTATCGAGACTGGAAATTCCATACGTGAAAAGGCCTCTGGTCGTGAAAAGTTTGTCCTCGGGGATAGTCGGCCCTAAAACCGATGTCGTAAATTGCACTTTAAGTAGGATCCTGTGCGAACATATGGGAAAAGGTTTTGTCGCAGATCGGTCGAGGTTGTCTGTATATTCGGCCAGGTATTTAAGTCGGAGGCAAACTCGACAAAGAAGGGGAGAGATCGCTTGCCTCTCACCCGAATACATCTCTGGTCTGAGATTCCAAGTAGGCCTGCTGCGTTGACATCTACCTGCCCACGATCTTCTGTCTGCTGGAATGGAATGGAAACTTCGAAGAATAAGTCTCGAGTCTAGAACTTCCCAAAAATTTAGTGTAAACGCGACAATAACGAAGCAACGATCGTATTGACTGAAAACTTTGACCCTTGCGTTTCCTAAGGGGTATCGCAGAGGGGAGAATAGATTCGAGGGGTTAACAAGATAAGGGAAGGTTTATTTTGTTAACAGCTCGTCCCTCGGAGGCAAAGGGCTGTCGGGAGCAGACTAGGGTTAAACTTTCAGACGAATCGAAGGTTCCGTGCGTGATCGGACGAAGTTACACGTTTCCGAGAACAAAGGAGATCCTCGACGTTTGCAAAGAAACAAGAAAGAAGAGAAGCGGATAGGACGTTGCGAAAGAACGACGAACGACAGAAAGGCAGCGTGCTCGAGACGGGGCTGCCACCCGCCTTCGACTATATAACTTTTGAAAATTTCTGCTCGAAAACTCGAGGCCAGAATCGCTTTGATCGTTCATCAAGTTCGACGCCGATGCGATGAGAGCACCGGACGGGAGAGAATGCGCCGGTGGAGGCCGGGTCGGAGTGGCGGAATTTTGAGGCGAGCGTAGATTGCCGGAACGAGCGGCTCGCCAGAAGAAAAAGGCGAACGGAGCAGAAGGAAGAAGAGGAAGGTCATCCGTGGAACTTCGTTGCCAACTCGAGCGACACACCGCCGCATTGTATGCAGATCGCGCGCCTGTAATTACAAATAGGCGAGCCGATGCCGTTCTATCTTTCTCTATACTCGCAACGCGTTCTTCCTTGCACTTTTTCACAAATTCGGAAACTTCAATCACAGAATTCACCAGCAGAAACGCGCTCGTGCTCCTGCGCCTAATTCCGTCTCTATCGCAAATACCTATCCGAAGGAATCGACGAGCGGTTCGTAGCTATTTGCATTCTTCGTGAAACGGAGATTGCCGAGGGCGAGGGCAAACGGGAGTTAACAATTACGCTGCGGGTTCGATCCACTAATCTTCCGATAATGCGAACCTAATCGCAGCCTCTTGTTATCCTCTCAAAGGATTAACTCTACGGTACAGAGAAAGGATTATAGGGATTTCTTCGATCGGTTACGAATTTCCAAAAAATAGCTGGCAAACCAATATTTTGCTGCGTACACCGGATCGTTGAAATTTAATGGCGGCGCGTGGTAAATCCGTTCGAAGGAGGAGCTGGAGCAGTCTGCCGTAAGGATGACCGATCGTTCACCGCGCAACCTGTCTCCTGTCTCGCCTATCCAAAAACATTCGCTTCCTCTCGTGCCGCGTTTCCGTCAACTATTTTCAATTTGAACGCCGCCTGCATCTGGCCGGCCCTGGTAAACGATACTCGCATCCGCCCGCCGGCCACGCCGTCACGAAACTTCCTCTCCCTCTGGGAAACACGAGTCGTTGCTCCGCTCCTTTCATCCCCGCTCGTTTCATTCGAAGGTAAAAAAGCAAGGGCGAGATGTACCGTTAGAAAGCAGACACGTCCCATACCACCTGCGTGAAACGCACGTACTTACGTTCTTCGAGTACGTACGTAGGCTGGAATCGCGTGAAAAACTCGGTCGAACGAGAATGTCTATAGGACGGTCGTAAAAAGACTGGACGCTGAAAAGTGGAGAACAGCACGGTTTGTCTCGTGCGATCGAGGTTTACGCTCGATCCCGACGAGGGATTCGAACCTCTGCGAGTCTGCAACTCGAAACGCAGACTCGCTCGCGAGAGACGGTTCTCCTCTGCTGAACTTTGTTTCCACGTCGAGTCGAGGAGAGGAAGGACACGCGAGTTGGCCGGAATGACGGGTCTTTGTGCTCGGTCGGTCGGGTCCAGTCCTCTCTCGACGAGAGAGGCTATCTCTGGTCGGGTCCAGGAGGAACCGGGAGGAAGCGTAGACGGAGAAGGTGAGCGCGAGTCGAACCATCCGAGAGAAAGAAGGAGAAAGGCAGGCGGTTGATGGGAGGAGGAGGAAAGAAAGAGAGGGAAGAGGCTCGGATGTGAAGTGAATGTCAGCTCGAAGGTCGGCTTTTGTCAGGCCCAGCCGGAGGAGGAACGAAGAAGAAGCGAGAAGAAACGCGCCTCCGCCTCTCTCTTTAGCCGCTTCTTTCTTCGTGTTTCGATTCGCTCGCTCCCTCGCTCGTACTCGCGATGGCGATCTCGTCGGTGTACGATGCCAGCCACCTAGATCCATTTATACATCGCGCGCATTGCCTGGGCCTGGTCACGATAGATAGCGCACTGACGGGACAATGACCACGGACGAGAGACGGCCGAGGTGTGGTTGATGCGTGCGGGCAACGCTTCGTCTAACGCCGGAACGAGAAACGCCACTCCGAAGGCTGCTGCCCTGCGCAAATCACCTACGAGTTATGCGCTCGCGGGGAACCTCGCATACCGAGCGGACGTACATTTACCCTGCTTTTATCAGCGTGCCACGCTCACGCATTACACGATATTACATGGATATAAAGTCAACGTCGAACCCAACAACGACTTCTCCTTTAGAAACTTTCCTACGTCGTCGAGAAAAATACCAGGCAAATATAAATAAATAGCTGCGATATAGACGCTCGATACACTTATCGACCGCAAACAGAACGCGAAAACGTTAACGCTCTTTAACTGCCTGCCATCCAGCGTCGCTCATCTGGCTCGCGGATCAAGTAAAAACAGCCAGCGACTGGCTTCATTTACAAACGATAGAATCGTAAAGCTTGCTGATAAATAGCTCGCGAACGAGACAATGGCTGCGGCAGGAGCACGAACTGCGGTCGACGCCGATGTTGCCGGCGGACAGAGACGCCACGATGGATGCACCGGCTAGTCCGACGAGGATCCACACTTCGGTGCATCGAGTGGCAAGCTGAAGAGAGAACGAGAGACGGAGCAAGAGAAAGGGTTGACGCGCCGAACTTGGTGCACGATGGGTACGCGCGTGCAACAGAGACAAATGAGGGTTGCGGGAGTGCGAGGGAAGGAAGAGGGAGAAGGACGACATTGACCATAGGGAGAATGCAGCACGAGACACGCACAGCCCCGGGATGCACTCTCGGCTCGTGCACACGTGCGGAAGGGGCAAACGCGCGCTGGTGCAACGGTGCAACGGTGCATCGATGCAGCCGCGTATATAGACACGGGCGAAAATCTTCGGCCGAGGCTGCGTCGACGTATTAATTATTGCCGTGTCGCGTGTGTACCGCGGAGAGAGGTTGCACGGCTCTCTTCGTGCGTGCATCAGGGACGACGAGCTATTCCGGGCACCGGAATCTGAATACGCGATCGCCCGCTGCTCTTGCATGCGATTCGAGCGAGACACAGGGCATATACAGTTTGACGACTTTGATTTAGCCAAGTTGAGCGGCTAGTGTGCGCGTCTCTAAATCCGCTGAATGGCTACGTTTCGCTGATTCCCACTGCTTCTCTGATTTCAGCTTGTCGAATGGTTTCCATGGTTTCACGGATATTATCGTGTGTTAGTTCGTCGTAATTATTTCAGGTAAAATAATCGAAGATGGATTTCATTTTCCCGGGAAAGGAGGAAGTTTCTGCCGAATCCACGTTATCCTGCGGGCTTGGTTACGCTTTTTCTGAAACAACAAACTTTCGTGGATGCTACCGAGTGGAAAAGATGCGGGAACCGAGAGCGGACGGGGTTGGCCTGGCGGTATCGATCTTCGTTCCTTCGGTAATAAAAAAAAAAAAACGAAAGAAAAGTGGAACAAAAGTGGCAGTCTGAAATGGCGGCCTTTTCGTGAAAAGCATCGTCTCCTTTTCACGAAGAGCGGGCAGACGTCTCGTGCCAGGGCGTCGATTCCTGGACGATCGAAAAATCAGGAGGTGTACGATGCACGAACGGAACGAACGAGGAAAAAAGGGGGTAGAACAGGGGAGAGGAAAAAGGAGGACAAAAAGGAGAGGACGAGCGCAATCGAGCTGTGCACAGTGAACGCTTCCCGTGATGTTTCACCGAAGGCGACGGAGCCTCTAATTTTAATAATTGGATATAGCCTTCCTCTCCTCGTGCCAGAGGCGTATCTTTCAGCAGAACCGACGTGTATAGCTATGTACAGTCGCACCTGCCCTTTACCTTTCTTCTTCCCTTTCAGTTCCACTCACCTCGGTAGATGGTATACCTGCTCACCGCGAGTACACTCCTGGCAAAAATTTCTCAGACAGCACATACCCTGAGAACTGGTGTTTACAATAATTTCCCTCGTACCTTCTCTAACTCGTTTTGTTTCGTTTCGACCGAAACAGAGTGTACACCGAGCCATTACGATATCTTACATCGTGCGATCATTTTTACTCCGTCCGAACAAATTGCCAAGTTTCTGCGTATCCTAGACGGAAGATTCGAGCGAACTATCCGAGCAGAATGGAAATCAATTCGATCGAAAATCGAGAATTTAATTCGAACCTCGAGTAATTTATCGCCGTCTATATCTGCGACTATCATCGGACGAATTACATCGAGAACCGAAAGAAGACCGGCGTTCGCCGATGTCTGCCATCGGCCACCAAGGTCAACTCGTTCGTCCGCAACGTTTTTATCGAAATCGTCCACTACGAATGAACGTTTCTCGAAGCGATGACAAGCGAGCGGACGCGCGAACGACGAGGATCGCGACGACGATAGTAACGACAGTCGTTCGTCGAGACGGTGCGTCGCGTGTCTACAAGCAATTCGATCATTTCTCGCCGGTGGACGCTAATTTTTGCACGTTTCCTCTCGCGATACGTCCCGATAACGTATACTCGTTTCCTTCCTGTGGCCTCTGCAAACGGAACGGAACGAAACGGATGGAGTGCAAGACCTGGCGAGACTCTTTCGATATACGAATCGATCCACCATGCAGGTACAGAAAAGGTCGTCTTTTTCAGGTAAGAGGTCGTTACCTATTGAGAAAGCTTCAACGACCATCGACTTCCGTTTGAGGATTCACATGGTACTCTTTGTGTTGATCTCTTCATAAAGAACCAGAATGCTCGCGTGGAAGAGAAGAGCAATACGGAGAGAAGAAAAAAAAAAAAGAAAGGAAAAAAAGAAGATAAAAGAAATACGCGCGCAAGAGAGCATTGACGAACACGAGGGAACCTTTCTAATTGTCGTCGTTCCTCAGCACACGATATTATTCGCGTCGCGTTCCTTTTCCTTCTCCGCGAACCTTTTCCAGCGAAAACTCGCAAAGCCTCCTTCAATTGCCAATGGAACAAGGGGGCAGGAGCTGATTCCTAGTTGATTCCAAGTTCTCTAGGTTGTTGGATCAAATCGTGAAACTTCATTACTGACTGACACAGGAGTTGGGATTGCAACCGGAGATCGAGGTTGCAACACTTCCACTTAAACCCCGCAACAGCTTCTGCGCACCTTGGGAAGCTCGAGAATGCTCTCTCTGTCTCTGATTTCAGTGATTTCCCTTCGGTTCCCTGAAGATAATGGATGGCTTCGGACAGCTGATTCCTCGGCCGAGTCTGACGACGTTGGTAAAACTTATCAGCTGGTGGAAAACATACACGGTGACCGCAGCTCCTCCGAACCATCTCCGTATTACGTAATGGGAATCTTCGGGGAGAAGATTAAGAAAAATTATTCTTGCGGAATAATTGTCCAACTGATAATATCAGTGGATCGACAAATTACAAGATGTGGATTATAAACTTGCGATTTTACAATTTTACTCGAAAATGATAATTCGCTTTTCTCAAAGACGAATTATCAATTCCGTATAGTTCGAGAGACGCGCAGACAAGCGCAGACGTTTCGCGGCACGAAACGGGGAGGGACGATCGCCAGGATTATTTTTCCTCGCGATCCGCGTCTCGTATTCCCATCCGTTTTCTCCTTGCTTCGCCATCGTTCGTTTCGTGCAATTTGCCGCACCGCTTTTTGTTTCACGTGCGCGTCCAAGAGCCACCGGAGGTGATCCTAGGAAACGTGATTCTCGAAGAAATCGCTCGATTTGCCCGGACAACGCGGCTCGGGGGCTGCCTGGTGGCCAGGCAATTCGGAGTTTCCACGTTTTACGAGGAACACGTGAATTCGGAAATTCCCCTGTTTTTCTTTATGCGAAACTCGTGACGAGAACCTTCTGGCGCTGACCGTTCGGCATTTTACTTTCCAAAAACTCCACAGGAATATGTATTTCGATATTTCGAGTGTGCTTCGCTCCGCTCTTTTTAATATATTTGTGTCTTTGAAAAGTGTAAGAATTTTCTCACTCGTTATTCCCTATCGCCAACACGTTACTCTTCATCGTTGATTTTCTTCTGTCCTTAGGAAAACGTGAAATTGTTCTATGTACACGCGATTGGATATTCAAGAAATATCACTTTGCTCCTCTCGCAATTGGTTCGTTCAAGTTTGCAAGAAGAATCGTTTTTCTATTACTCGGTAAAAGGGGACATTTTTCCGAATGGTTTTTCGAGGAAAAAACGTAACACAAATCTGAGAACATTTTTACCGAAAATAAATACATTTGTTCTTCAACGTTAATCCCAGTTATTAGCAATAACTTCGTAAAGAACAATGTTGCATGCACGCAAGGCTGACAAACAGAGAAGAAGCTTAAACTTAGCCGAGTCTCGTATCTTCAGGATCGTAGATGCCTTCTCGTCGGTATGTTAAAAAGGAAGAAAGCGAGTGTACGTCGTTCTAAGTAACGGATACACTCATTCGTTATCCTAATTGGAACGTCTGGCTGGTACACGGAGAGAAAGGGATGATCAGGAAAAAGAAAGGACGAGCGACAAGGAAGGTAATTCTCTTTCGGTGGATCCATGATCCAGGATGACACTTGCGATATCGCGAACAAAGATGACGGAAGAAGTGTTGGCGTGAAAAGAAGCAGTCATTTCGCTATTAACGGTGAATGCGCGAGAGCGACAGTCTCCTGCGCGTTTCGTCTGGATGAAAAAGTGAAATTCTCGCTAATCTGCCACCTGTACTCGTGCCATGACAGATGCAATTACGATTATTATCCCAGCCAGCGTGGCAACGCTGATGAAGTTTTCTATTAGCCATGGTCGAATTTACATGTCCTCTTCCTTCCTCGGAACAATCCAAGTAGTCACATCTCTCTTCCAACAACGACAAAGATAAAAACAACGTTTAATCGTCGAACAAATTTGTTAACTGCGACAACACCGAAACGACAACGCGAAAATTCTTTCGAGTCTCAAAACCTTTGCATTCTCTGTATGTGAGACGTTATTCAGAATTTCATATATGGGACACCTAAAGCTAGAAAATGTTTCGAAACGGTAGATGAACGTTTCTGAAAACCGTGGCGACGTGAAAGAGCCTTCGTGCGATGTACGTGCACTTGATCCGAAAAGCGAAAGAGTGCGCTAGATCGTTTTCGTACTTGTTCTAGAAAACGTGGCAGCGCTACATGTAGAGAAGCGTTTTCGGGATGACTCTTGTCGTCGACAGGAAGCGCAGCTGGTCCTCCGAGGGATTGGCCAGCTGTTGATGGAAGGTTTAGGTATGTCGAGCGTCGATCCACTGCCGTGAGAAAAGGACGGGCTCGGCGGTCGAGTGACTTGCTTCGTGAAGCCGAGGCCGACGAGGAAGACCTTCAGGGACGTGGAACAGGCTCCTTCCTTTCATCGAGAGGCGGCCACAACCTTCCTACGAGCCGCTGCTTTCGATTCGAAGCCGCGCGCGCCTCCTCGGGCGACTTGAAAGTCATTTTTGACAAAATTCTCCCTGTCTTCGGACGATGTATGTGTCATTGACCCAAACGGTATAGGAAATACGTTTGCATCGAGCAAACAGACGCGTGTACGTGTAACAGGAAACTGAGAAAAATATAAAGTTTGAGAAAACAAGGATCTATTGAATATATTATTATTATTATTATTATCATCGACGAGAGAGAGAGAGAGAGAGAGAGAGAGAGAGAGAGAGAGATTCTATTTGACGGTTCAATTGAAGCATTTACAGCGATAAAACGAATTATATGAGCGAGCTGGTGGCCGTTTAGAAGATCCCAATCAACTAGCTCGAACAGGCAACATCCGGTGCACGCGCGACCTAGCAACAACGTGCTCTGGGGCACGGGGCGAAGCGAGAGCAGAATTTGAAAGAAACACGTTTCATTCAGCGGCTAGCCTGAATAATTCCCATTCACGGTGGCTTCGGTTCCCCGTCTGTGCAGTTTCTATTTCGTCCGGCCGCGATTCTGCCGACTTCTTTCAGCCGTTTCTCTTTGTTCATCGCCTATCCATAGAATCCGCGTGTATCTCTCCTCGCGTGCAAAACAACCGTCGCCGTGAAAGAAACCTGCTTAAAGAAACTTGCATTCGACGATAACCTCCGAATTTTATCTCCCACCGTACCCATTACAGGTACGCAATCGTCGTATCCATTAATCGATAGACTAACGATTACGACACGATCGTAGTACTAGCGAAAGGTAAATCTAGCAACGATTTGCGCAGTCCCCTGTGTCTCCAAGCGCCTCCATTCAGTATCATTTCATACGAGAAAGTATAGCCGTACTAGCTGTCGCTCCTTTCACAACGTCACTCACGCGCTTAATAAATATTCGAACCGGTGCGGCGATTTCAATTAACACGCTCGCTAGCGGCAATTAGGCGATCGATTCGTAATTTCGCGGACAGCTCGACGCGGCTGTCCGGCAATTTCCACTTATTAAGTATTCTACGAGAGTCCGTAATGCCAGTACCTTAGACATGGCGCGGCTCCCTTGCTCGCGATTACCGCACACCTGTCGGCAATTGCGTCTACCGGTAGAGGTTTACTTATGTAAATGTCCGGTGAACGCAGGCAGCCAAAGAGACGAACGTCCGGATCGGGCGATACGCGTTCTTCCATCCGACGCTCGTCCGTCATCTACGTTTATTTATTTGCTTATCTTCAATTTCACGGAAGAGAAAAATCCCTTCAGCGAAAAAGGAAAGACGCAGAAGGTACAGTGGCGATTAGGAAGAAGAAGCTGAGATATGAAGCTAAGAATTAAGAGAAGTTATAAAATCTGTCTCAAGGAGGATCTTACAGATTCCACGGGTTGACCGAATGTTTCGATCTTGTAATGGACGAATCTAGTGGAAAAAAAAACCAACCACGGTAGTCACATCGCGAGGAAATGTCGCTCGGTGTTTAACAGCAAGCAATTTCGCATTCTTCTGCAAGGTATATTTACATCTTCCGTTCTGTAACCATTCGTTCGGAACACTGGAACCGTGGACGATGTAATTTCTGGACGTTATCAGGAGAAAGATTACACAGAGATTAATTGGCCTAAATTGGTCGATGCAATCGCGTTCTCTGTTTTTTGACAGAAGTGGACACGGGATCGAGCCGGCATTGCAATCGTCGCGCACCTGTCGCCTATTACGTTCACCAGGACGGTTTGTTTATGTAAACGTATCGTTAGAGGAGAGAAAGGAGTGGCACGGTAGACGAGGAGAGGGCTGAGTGGCGAGAAAATCCACGGTAATTCCCTTTCTTACGCGAATACCGGCCTACCGCGATTTGTTCTCGGCTGGTCGCAGCGATACGATTACAAGTAGCCGCTTACCGGCGTCCATAAATCTCAGCGTCCGATGTGAAGGCGTTAAACGCTTCGATCTCGGCTGTAAGGCGACCTTAATATCCGTGGCTCGCGCGATCGAAACCGCCCCTACCACCATCGAGATGGAACGGTATTGGGAACGGTGTTCACGGAGACGAGGAACGATGTTTCCTTCGGTTCGCTCGTTGAGTAACAACCGGGAACGAACGTTCAGTCGCGTGAAAATTATAGAAAGCGGAAGCCGAGGAAAACGATATTACGTGCGCGGAACCAGGGTATTCCGTTGTATCTTTAACGCTTTGCCGACTTGTTCCAGCGTTGCGGTTCCCAAACGCACGCGTATTGACTATGAGAACGATCTTGGTACCAGTGGCTTTCATAAACTTCGTTTCATTTCATCGAAACGTTTCACGAGCTGGAAATTTTAGTATGGGAAATTTGTACGTAGGTCGCGGTGCAGATACGATTTTACGATCACAATAATTGCGACTTACTTGTATTTAAGGTTTTATGTAAGCTACTTTCACGCAATGTGAACGATTTTCCCTATATACGTACTATACATACGTACTGTACATACCTACGTATGTGCTGGGAATCTCGTAATAAAACGCAAACAATCTCAGGTATTTCACGAAGTAACATCATCCTCGTATTTCAAAGAATAGCTGAATCAGCCACCTATAAAGACAAAATATAGTAAAAGGAGGAAGACACACACAGTGGCGGAGGGATGATTCGGTACACACGAGGTCGAAGGAAAACGCAAACGGATCTTCGTTTTTCCAACGAGGAAAAGAATAGAGAGGTGGGTGAGGAAGGTGAAACGATAGGAAGACGAGGGAAGCAGCGGGCTACCGTGGTGGAGCGACGATAAACGACGTCAGAAAGAGCAAGAAGATCGAGACGACTGGCTGGAAATCATGACGCTCCATTGTTGCGCCCACGAACCAGACCCTTTTCAGGTTGTTGCCGCTCGCTAACAGTAGGTTACGAGCGTAGGTCCGTGTGTGGAGATGATCGGAAACATCTGTCCAGACAGCGAGAGAACGTTAACCCCGAGGGAAAAACGCACCTACGCTTTCAGCTTTTCGGACCGGGTCGCCGGGTCGCGTAAGAGACACGTACCTGACGCAGCTGCGATTTCGATAGACTTTTTCAGACGCTCGCTGCACCTTGTGCACACATGCGGACACGCGTTCTCCTCGACGGGACACACATTGTCGTTTTATAAAAGAGCGAATCTACGCTATACCAAGAGGAAAATAGAAGGGAATACGTGGATTTTCAAATCCTCCGCCCTCTCCTTTATTATATTTCCTTTAGAATTTAGAAGATGAAACTTTGGAAAATCAAAATCGACGGGATACCGGTAGCAATGTTCTTAAATCTGGAATACTATATATAGCGGAGTACTGCGTTTCTCACGCGTTTCCTTTCGCGTTTTTCTTCCGAAGAACGATATCTCTTTGTAATATACGTTTTCTATATGATTCTATAGTACAGAAAAGCTAAGAATATTCGGCAATATGTTTGAACTCGTTTAAAGCGACCGTTGCATACGATTATATTCTTCGATCGCCTGAACGATAATTCTATTCGTTTTTACGGTCAGAAATGTCGATTGCTTCTGTACAGGTATAGTATCGCAAGATTAACATCGTGACAGAGGTGAACGACGCATCTGCTGCAACAATCGTACGATAGATGATGGAATACGGTGACTTGCATCTGAACACGCGTGCTCTATGTTGAAGCGTGTATAAGGCAATTAGAAGGTCGAGTGAGAAAGAGAGTAAGAGAGAGGAGAGAGAGAGAGAGAGAGAGAGAGAGAGAGAGGGAGAGGGAGAGGGAGAGAAGCTAGGTCCGTCGGATTCGGGCGCGGCGGTCGAGAAGTCAAGAGGCGAGATCGGAAAACGGGACGCTCACCTTTAAAGTTCCTTCGAGAGAGAAAAGTTCATCGAACCTGCGGGGCGGGCAGACGCATTAAAGACTAGCTTACGCGGGTGCAGCGACAGCAGCGACGCTTTTGCACGTTCGAGGGCTCCGAGGTGAAAAAGCGCGTTAAGCGAAAGGGTCGGCGAAGTGTTATTGAAAAAAACACGGCGGACTTTAACAAAGAGTTTCGTTCACAGCCACGTCGAGGGTTAGGAGGAAAAAAAAAACCGAAGGATCGCCCCTCGCGGCCACGGAGACGAGTGTCTCGCTCACCGCACGCTGGTAACCGAGAGGAAAAAAGGAGAAATTGGAAAATTCTACCCTTCTTTCCCGCCCTTCTTTTTGCCTCGTGGTCCGCAGAGTGACTAAATAAACGAGCATTTCGTCGACGACAAGGAGGTTAAATGCACTTGGGCAATTATCGCGTCGCCGAGTATACGGTTAGAAGGATTAATCGATTAACTGGCTCGTTCGCTAATAACGCTTGTTCTTTGTTGGCCTTTACCAACCTCCGTGCAACGTAGGATCTTGATTAATTTGTTACTTCGATCGTATGGAATAGGATTAACTCCTCGTTAGCTACTTGTTGGACCGTCTATAGAAGTTACTCGGTTGTTTCCGATCGAAGAGCACGCGTAACGTATAAATATTCGCTCTATTCTGCCGGCTGCCTGGCTTTTCTTTTCTCCGTTTCATCGAAAGAAGACATCACCGTAAATTAATTCCCATCCACCCACGCGACCGTAAGCGTTAGACAGCAGGCGCTTAATCAATTTCTCTCGAGGCACGGATAATATCTGGCCAAGCATAGGTCAGTTTCCTCGGTGGACCATCCAGCGGCAAGAAGCGGTGGAAAGTGCGAGGGAAGGCACGAAGCTCGTAGCGAGACACGGTCCGGGGCCGTAACCGCAAGCGGCACCACCGTCCCCTGGCCAGCGATTCGCTCGTTGAACCGCGCACGAAAGCGATTTCTCTGGAAACCGCAGCGAACAGGAGGGAGCTGTGACCGGGGAAGCGTGAGCGAGCGGGTTCGAGTTCGATCGAAAGGTCTGAAAGCGCGCAGGAGATCGACGTCCGCTCGTTTGCGTGCGCTCTACTCCTTTTCATAGGTCAACTGCTCGTAAATCATCGGCGAACGCTGAAACTCCGGGCGTCGTTTTAACGACCGTTTAATTACGTGTCAATTAATAGCCGACGACAGGCTCTTATGCGTTTACTGGCACGACGTTTGATTCGTTCCGTTTAGAAGCCCGCGAAAAGTCACGGTCGCCAGTCACATAAGGCGCGTCTTCCTCTCGAAGATCACGGCGATTCGATGAACGCTCGAAACGGTCGTCTTACAATCGTCGAGGAAGAGCGCGTCCCGGCAGTTTTATTTACGATTTAATCGATTCCACGGTCCAACGTTTCTACCATTGGATCGCGCAGTTCGTGTACATCATTCGCGCAGTGCTCGTGCACGTACCTTGCATATCGGAATAGTTTCTGATTCGCAACGAGTAACTCCTTTTCTATTCCTTCCTTTATAGGTAATACGCGAGTAAATGGAAGCAGCTGCAAGATCCTCTCTCTCTCTCTCTCTCTCTCTCTCTCTCTCTCTCTCTCTCTCTGTTGTGCGAAACAGCGACGCGTTAATTACAAACACGAGGAAGGTCAGACTACCGACTCTTCCATTACGAACAAAGATCTTGCATCAGTTAGAACGAAACTCGTATACATTTCGCATTTTCGAAATCAGCCGACAGCCATACGAAATTCTAAAAAGTGAAAAAGAAATCTCCTACGTCGTTGTAAACTCCTACGAACAACCCACAAGATCAACGTCCCATGGAAGCAAACAGCAAGACGATTTTCACTGGAAAGAGAACGCGTTTCCGGCCAAACTTCGACCGGAGGAGAATGTCGGCGCGGCTGGTCGCCGGTTTCGCAAGCGGCTCGCGAGCGGCTCGCGAGCGGCTCGCGAGCGGAGATAAGCCGAGTCGCGTGCCAATCGCTTCCGCGTTTTGTACCGTTATTAAGCGACTACGCTGGAGAAACTCGCGGTACGTTGTGTACGCGAGCTTTAAGCATAGGCTATCGGCCCCTGGCCGTCTCGGCTCATAATTCCTTCTCCTTTTGACACGAAGCTGAATTTAGTTGTCCCGCGACACGCCTCGGCCATCCACGCGCCCCTTTTGCAATCTGACTGGCGGATTTATTTCTGTCCGGCCGACGCGACCGATTGGCCAGCAACGCGGTGTACCGTCGTGTCGTGGAATTCGCCTGCTCTTCGAACGCTCTTCCTCCACCAAGCAACAACATCGTCGCTTTGCTCGTTTCTTCCGCAAGGATAAGCCGAGTTCGTGGCAATAATTGTTACCACCGCGAGTAAAGCTTTTTACGAGAGCATAAACTTGATAGAAAGATATACCTTAGATACACGCTGTTGCGCGGGAGACTGGAATTCTGAAAATTGGAAGAACCAACAAGCATTTTACGACGCGAACACGCCCGTGCGGGATTACGCGAAATTAATGATCCCTGAAAAACACGGCGAGAGGCTAATCGCGCGAGGAACGGATCGTCAACCCCGTGACCTCGAGATCTCTCTGTACCTGTTTATCCGAACTCGTCGCATTGCCAACAGAGTGTATTTGGAGTTTATACGACAGAGACTCGCGCATTTTCCCCATTATCCGTTACGTTATCTTCGCGTAGTAGGAGTTTACGTTCGAGTAAGTAGATTCAGCCCGCGTGGAACATTGATCAAAATGGAACATCGAGCGCGACGGTGGACTGACTCGAATATTCGACGAAGCGAGTAAGTTTGTTCTAAATAGACGCGAGGATAAAATATTCGACGCAACAAACAGTAAATAACATAAATTTACATCGGAAAAAGATGCAGCTCGATACACTTTCGCCCTGAATGTCTGAAACATCGTTCGGATATGCCTGTTTCACTGTCACGTCTCTCTCACGACCACCTAACTCGCCGTGAGATCGAAAGACACTGGCTGCGTGGCGATGTATTTCCGCGAAATTGCCACCGATTGTTTATCGAGGCGCGAGGTAGAAGCGTGGCGATCGTGAACGGTGTAGAAGAAACGTGGTAGGGTTGGCGGAGCGGTGGTGGCACGTGAAAAATGTCGCGCGGACAGCACTTTCACTCGCCGCCGTTCGCGAGGCGAAAAGAAGTGTCGAAAAAAATGCACGCGCCAGGGAAACTGGGGCGTGTGCGTATAATCGATCAGGAATTATCAATCGCAATCTCCTTGGAATCAACCTTGCTTTCGTTGCTCGCATTCCGAGCCACGAGTGGGCACACGCTTGCCCTGTCCTATACTCGCAACGCAACGCAACGCAGCGCAACGCAGCGCAACGCAACGCAACGCGTTACTGAACCAGATAATAAGCAACGCGCGACCAAGTTTACATCGCATCCATTTTCCTTCTACGTTTTCGTAACGAACGAATATTCGTTTCGCGCGAGACGAGTTAATGGAGTATGTCAGAGTGGAACCACGGCGTCTCGTCTTTTCACCAGGAGAACGCACACGCTGCGTTTCCACGTTTACGAGCGGAAAAGTAATTTAGAGCTTAATAAGGATTTACAAGTGGCAGGTAAACGTTGATCCACGACCGCGTTAGAAAGGTGGAACGGTCGGCTGATACTGGAAAACCGAGCGACACGCGCACGTTGTTCGTAATATCAAGGAGAAAGGACTGGCTCTGTTCAAGAGCCTTGAAGTTTGATGGAAAAGGCAGATTAACCCGACTGACAAATTGATCGGCCCACGATATCCTGCGGTGCTACGAAAAGACCCAGTCACCCACGCGAATTAAGAAACACACCGTCTACACGTATTCGATTCTCTGTAGTTTCGCAAAGGGAAATCACGTTTCTACGAACAGTTTCCACTGAAACCTCGCACCTTTCGCGTCTTCTTTTTTCGCCGCGTCGTCGGTCGTTTCACGCGAAAGCTAACGTAGACAACGAACGGATGGAAGGAAACGAGAGAGAAAATGGAAGATGAGACGGGTCTGGCTGCCGGAAGGATAAAATTGAATTCGCAGCTAGACTTTCGGCGAGTGGAGAGTTTACAAGGTTCCTCGACCCCGTTTCACGGTTTGTTCGTCGCGATGTCTGGGGACGGTTGGCGGCGAAAAAATAAAGACGACGATATATAGTACACGGGCAGGAAGCGTTCTCGAAGCGAGAGCACGAGTGGTCGCCGGCGATCTCGAGGAGGAGAGTCCTTAACGAGCAACGAAAGCCTTCGAACGGTCTGAAGTGGCGGTCGGTGCGGCGATGAAATTACATAAACGGCCCGGTTCGATGGTCCTCGTGAAATGGCTCGCGTCGTTTCAGTCTGCTTTATGCGCGATCGAGCGTCAGGAAAAAAATGCCACCGCGCTTATTATTCCCTTGGAGCGGCCTGGGGCACATTAGCGAAATTTACAATCCCGCTATTTCGTTCGTGCGAGAGAGGCAGAGAGAAGGATGGTCGGTGGCGACCTCGATGCCAGTCGCGAAACGACGACGACGACGACGACGACGACGACGACGACGGTTTGAGAATCGTGTATAAAGAAGAAAGAAAGAAGAAGCAGAAGAAAAAAGAACAAAAATAAGAGATCGAATGAAAATTGGCCGAGAATCGATCGCGATCGATGACATTTAACGTGACATTTGACTTAACCACCTAACTGCGAAATTTCGCTCCTTCGAGGGATCATTGCGGATCAAAGATCAATCTACTTTTCCCTGCCACGGTATTCATTAGCCCCGTTCCGCCGTTCCCCGCGCCAGAAGAACCAGATCGCAATTGGAAATTCAATTTCTCTCTCGATTCGCCTGTTACCTGAGCGAATTAAACGGAGAAAGGATGGCCGTCTACGGAAAGAATGCGATCGTCTGTCAGGTTCGTTCTTTGCCGCAGAAACAGCAGACTCGAGTTTCGATTTCAAATTCCCAAAGAATTCGCGATGTTCCTCTTAACGCAACGGCCCTACGACTTTGCGTACAACTTTCCATCGAAATTGGCTAAAGTTTCCGTAACGTACGCGGCAAGTATACGTTTGTAAGCGTAACGTAGCTGGAATAGCACGGTTTAGCGCGTTTATTAGAAACGCGCAGCCCACGCTGGCCGTCGGTGCGTTCGCACGCAGCTACCTGACACGGTATATACGGCTGTGCGTGCGTGCATTTGCGGGCACCCACACGTGGCCGAGTGCACGTGCAACTTCTGCGTCGCTCTGAAATTAATAATGGAGCGAGGATATACGCGGTCTGCGCACGGTCACACCGCGAGACCAGCCACCGTCCCGTTCTACCGGCTGAGCGCGGCGAAAACCAGCCGCACAACGTCTGTTTTCGATCGTCGATGCGATATGCTTGGATCCTGATTACTCCTTTCTATCGTTGCAGATTGTTAGAAATCTTTTGCCTGAAATTTTTTTTGTCGAAGAACCATTGCATACGCCGTCGATGATAACTCCGCGTAGTCGTGAAATACTACCGGCAAACGTTTAATTAAGTAGACGCTGGGCAATTCGGCCTGCTTAAAATTCCACTCGATGACCTCGGTTACCGTAAAGCGTTCTAACCAGAAATTAACCTCTACTTTTTAATTAAGCGTCTCTCTTGCCCCGTAAAGTCTCCACCACCCCTGCGTTCTTCCTTCTTTTGCATAATAAAATAGCCAAGCTCGGCGATACTTCGCAAAGGCGTAAATAAATAACGATGATCCTTATGGCCACGTGACGTACCGACAGAGAAGCGCGCGAGTAAATAAAAAGAAAAATTATTAATACAAGCACGGGTGAGGCCGCCTTTAAGAGCTCCTAATTGCATCGCGACTTCAAAGTCTCGTCGAAGAGCCGAGCCACCCGAGAACTCGCCATACTCCCGCCTCAGGCATTCTAATTAAAAATTACGACCCGTTTAACGCATGGGCGTGCGGAGCATCTCGACGAGTTATTCGAGCGGTTTTCGCGATCGAAGAATACGACAACTGCGCTTCCTTCGTCCATTTTTCCAAATCGCACACAACGATTATGCCTCGCGAGTCAAATTTCGTCTCGCCCGATTACAACGAAGCTACGTGTCGAAGCTAGCCGTTCGCGATCGCTTTGCGAAGCTTCGAACTTCCATCGACTTCTCCGTAACCTCATCGTCGACGTATCTTCGGGAAACATGGATTTCATCCCCCGATACCAGCAACTTTATTTATTGCCTTGTCAGAAGTTGGCCGGAGCCAGCGAACTCCACCGCGTGGACTTATCGAAACTAGAGACAATGGAGATTGGTTGTCTGTCTTTCGAGGCAACAAAAAAGAAGTTGCCGGTTGGAATGTCAGAGGCGAGTCGGTTATAAGTAGTTTACGAGGGATACGTGGCGAAACCAGACGTAAAAGTTGGTGGATCTGCTCCGATCGTGTAAACGCGGTAGAGGTTTTGGGACTAGACGATGTTTTGTTGGACGAACTACGATCTCTTGATACAGTCATTTATTACATTTGATCTTAATAGATTTAATACACTTTTTCCCAATGCGGCGCCAGACAGAAACTTCGATACGATACATCGTATTTAATTTATTGCATTCTACGTTACCCCGTTATTTCTAGCCGTGTGTCTTATAGGAATATTATCAGGTAACGCTAGTTTGTAGAGGCGGCAGGACAAATTCAGAAGCCAAGAATTACGCACTAATGAATAAATAATATTTGTTTTTCAAACTCTCTTTGAGAGACACGCTGGGGCTGCAGGGGATTTATCGATCGAGCGTGTGCACGACGCGGTTTCCCGCGGGGCTAGAAAAACACGTGTACGAACCAGGGAAAAATAGGAGGAAAAACGAGGAATCTATATGCATCTGCGCTTTTTCTCCGACACTATTTCGTCCCTCAATGCCGTACGTAGTACACTCGAGAGAAACAGGCCCGTGTCAAGTGTCTGGAGGTGGCTCGCTCGCGACTGTGCTTTGACATTTGCTCGTCGAAACGTAGTCGATGAAAAAAGTGTACCGGGAGAGAGAAAACCCGGGGAAAAACGTGCACAGGTGGTTCACGGCGTACCTATGTACGAGCGCTCGACGGATTTACACGACGAACGGAGAAAAACTCTGCGTAAATACGAGAACGATCACCGATACAACTTGCCTTCGTGTTTCAACCTGTCTCGGTATTTACATTTCATCGGGATTACTCGCGGAAAACTAACAACGCGGCTCTATTATTTATGTGTACGTAGGATAGAATCGAAGAAATACAAGAGCAGCCAGCTATCAAGTCGGAATAAGAATTCCACCGAGCTCGTTTCTTAATATCATCGAACGTAATTCCGCGCTGTTTTCGAGTTCTCGAGAGGTTCTTCAAACCGGCATAACGAATTAGTCGAGGTCAAGAACGAAACGGCGGCTGCTGCGTCTATTGCGACGAACAGGGCAGTCGCTCCAGGCATAAATATCAATGAGAACTTTCATAAATATTAACGGAACGTCGAACCGACTGACTGGCCTACTATCAACGTCGCGCTCGCTTCGGCGTCCAGCCGATCACAAAGGGTTAAATTGTACGTCTATCGCGATTGTGGCTCGGGCAACGTTTCCAGAGCGTTCGGTCGTCGGCCAACCTACCTCTGTCCAGGTAGCGCGTTTTGTTCGTAAAACAAATTTCAACCAGAGGCCAGGAAACGGTTAACGACGGGTCCGCAGTACAGAGATCGATCTATCCCGTAAACCTCGCTTACCTGAAACAGACAAACGATCGTCGTTCGTGAACAGTTCGTACTGCAACGACATTCCAACAACTCGAATTACGTTTGTAATCTAACAATAGGAATATTAGATCCTCCGAAAAGTCCCTTTCGTTTTACGAGGAAATAACGGATTCACGACATTTGTCGTTTTCTATTATTCTTTGTTCTATCGAGATAAAGATCACAAGGTTCGACGGGTTAAGTTTCACGTTTCTATAAAGATTCGTTGTTGTAAAGGACGTGTCTGTACAAGAAAGACACTCTTCGGACAACCTAATACATCACAGGTAAGTATAGTAAGACATAGATGCAACATTTTTGCGGTCGCTGTAATAATAGTTACCTAACGTTCTCGAGTTTTAATTCGTATATAACGAAAATTCTTCGTATTATACGTACTCGACTAGTGTATATTTAACGTCTCGAACGACAGACCAAATTCCGACGTAAAAATGTCCAAAGAACAGGGACGCAGAGTATCTCTGTTAGAAAAGAAAAAATTACTACGATCAACGTGAGCCGCGAAGTCTTATCGTTACGTTCGAAACCAGCGCGCGACTTCGAGGCGCAACATGGTTACACCGAGGTATCCGAGCGATGAAAATCGCACGCGATCGCGGTGTTTACCCCAAGGAAGGAAGCCGTACGGGGCCTGTGAGTCATTTACCCGGAGGATCGTGCTCGCGTATTTACATGCGAGCGCGACAATAAGGCGGGATATGAAAGGTGTTCCAAATGCAGCAGGCACAGGAGCACGACAGACACAAAGGAAAAAGACGTTCTCCTGTGAACGGATTCGTGCTTCGAGGCACACAGGTGACACGGTATACTGGGTGGCGGTTTAATACCTACCGACAATCGCATTTCACGTCAAATTATATAATATGTCACAGCACGAACTTTGCGTTTTTCCCTTTATCGCGAGTCACGCAACCGTGTTACGCCGTTCTTTGCTAATTCTTTCAATTTCGCTTTACAACCTGATACAAAAAGCCAGCGGAAATTTAGCGATCTAGCAGATCCTACCGTGTATCGTGTACGAGGTTATTTCGTGAGAAGATTCGTTATTTCCATTCAGAAGATAATAAATAAATATTAATGATATCGTATTAAAGAAACACCCGATATAGCGTGCATCGTGTCTCCGGCAACCACGACGGCAAGAACGATCTCGTCGTCCTTTTAACAACCAGCTCCTTTTTAATTTCTCTACCCTTTTGTTCGCTCGTAACTTTAGCATTTGAACGAGCGACGTTGACCGTCGACGAATAGCGGAGCTCATAGAGAAACAGGCTTTTCCCAAACGACGGACGAGACGAGGGCATCGTACAATGGGGCTACGTTAGGTTTGTCCCATCCGTTATATTGCAATTGCAATTCTGCCACGATAATACAGGTCTCTCTGACCTGTTCCTGGACAGGAACGGAGCTTCGCATCGCATCGTTCGCCTCTCGAACGAGCCGATTACCTCTCGTACTCGAGGGAAAGTCAACAACCGGAGAAGCCTTTTGTATATATTTGTCGTGAAATAACTTCTCTGCCGTTCTTCTCTCTAATCCAACAAACTTTGCTACCTGTCCTTCCAATACGTATGCCGAAAGTTCCAAGCACCTTCTAAACGCCCTCGTAAAAGTTTCGACTAAGAACGGTCAAGAACAAACAAGGCGAATCGGATTTTTATCCGAATGTCGCAGGATATGTATTATAGGCCAGGTTGGTCGAAGCAAGATTTACAGACGGTCGGAAGAAGGTGCAGCAGGCAGAATCTTTTTCTTCGCTTTTCCGTTTCGACGAAACTCGGTGCGGCTCGGCAGGAGACTACGAGGATCGACCTCGTAACACGGATTTCGATCGTCCCATCGGCACGGCCAGCGTTTCGACGATCGCCGTGCGGGGAATACACCACCGTCTTTATGCAAATCGACGACGGTGCCGATAGGACCGCGAACGCGAGAGAAATCGCGATGCAGGGTGAGTATGAGAGAGAAAGAAAAGAAGAGAAGGTAGATCGCGAAGGTCGGTGGAACGCGACAGAGATCGAGCTGCATAAATACACGTAGGTCGAACCAGTTGGCGTCTAGACGAACGCGCGTGTTCTAGAAACAAACACCTCAAAGTTATTCCGGACGATCTCGCAAAGGTTAAGGCCTCGAGTTCGATAGCCCCGCCGCGTTCGAGTCCATCCGGAGTGCGGAGACACCGGCCGAATCGATTCGTTCTTTGCTCTTCTCTCTTTTCAGTTTCTTAGCTTCTGCTGTCGACGGTGTTCCCGACGAGTGAAGGGAACGCCGCTGAACGATTGTAAACACGCGCAACAACGACGACGTAACGCGTTTCTAAAATTAAAGAGACGATGATACCGCCGGCCACGGCGTTTCGATCGCGGTGAGTGGACGTAAAAGTCTCCATGGACTTTTTATCCCGCTTCGATCAAACGTTCAAGGATTTTGATGCGTGCTGCTTCTAAAGCAGCGATTCTTCGCAATTTCTTCATCGTTCTATCGAACGTGTCGCAATCCTTCCTGGCCTAACTTCGCTTTACGCCGATACGCGTTTTACTCGCAGATGGGACACGTTGAACGTCCAACCACCAGTCGTACGGTTTGTATCTTTCTACGGAAGAAATTTATGCCGAATCTCTGATATATCCTGTACTATCCTTCTTTCTTATCTAAGCAGAGTTACTCGAAACCGACTGAATTTAAGACGAGTGCGCGCAGCGTTCTCGCGCGATAATCGCCTATCGGACGAGAAGAGAAGATTCTTTTTCTATTCGATCTCGTTTCGAGCGTTGAAAGGAGAATGCGATGCGAGAGTCGAGCGAAGAATAATCGATCGAAAGCATCAGCCTTCGGTTACATCCGTTGCCAAGCATTTTCCACGAGAAAAATCCATTCTACCGTTGACTCACGCAACTCGGTGTCCGTTTCCATTTCGCGGGAGGCTCGCGTGAAACGAGGCAAGGCTAGCGAACGTCCTTAGCGGCAGGAATCGCGCGGGTTTCGATCGCCGATTCATCGATCGCTCTTTCTATCGCGATCCTTTCGTTCGATCAGCGGTACACGAACGAACGCAGGATACGTACGTTCGAGTGGAAATTTCACGGTGACCGGTGCCCACGCGCGAAACGCTCTCAGTCGCAGTTGTCACGGGCCATTAAAGATAGAAAAACCGGCGTCACATCGGCGCTAGCAAATCGTTAGCCCCCGTCGTCGGCACGACCTCGCCTCCGTTTTGTCGCCTCGACGAATCGATTCGCGTTCACGGGCCGCCGAGCAAATCTCGAATTTGCGGTGAAAATTTCGCTAGCGAACCTCGAATGCTTTCTGCGCATTGCTCGCGCGTTTCACGCGTTCCCCGAGCTCCAAATTCGCTCCGGTTTGCACGGTGGTTTGCACGGTGGCATTATCAAATCGAATTAGACGAGCCGCCTCTGAGAAACCAGAGCCACCGACTTCGTACTTTGTACAGTTTTACATTTCGTTGCTCGATTCTCAACGCGCGATTTACTTGCACGAGTCCATTTGCCGTGATTACCTCGCAAGTTAAATTAAAGACAACGCGTAACACGAAACGCTGACAAAGTTTCGCTGTAACCGTTAAAGGCGGGATTACGTGCGTGCGACGCGCGTATCCGCGTCACAAGCGATCTTAAACCGCAATCACACGTATGCGTCGGACGCATTTGTACCGTTACAACGGAGGAATGTGCTTTTGTTTTCACAACGGTGTCGTGTGATTCGGGTTTCGAACTGTTTCTCACGTAGACGCGTATGTTGGACACACATGGGACATAGGAAATCCTGTCTTTAGTCGAACAATATCTCTCGGTTTTCAATATTTTAATACCACGGACGAAGGATATTTGAAAATTTTCGGACGGTTAACGTCGCAGCGAATGCGTTTCCCCGCGAAGAGTAGGAAATCTGACGTATCGCGATCTTCTGTTCTGGCTTTCAACTTGGAAACGTGATAAACGATTCGATGCAAAACGACGTTGCGCGTGTCTCCTCCGGTCCTCTTTGTTCGCGATCGTTTGTACGCGAAGCGACAGAAATCGCGGCTGGATATTTCCACGCAGGAGCCGGTGTACGGCGGCCAGAACGTTTCACCTTTAATCGAATTAAACGCGAGACGTTTCTGCCGGCGGTCGGCTATATTTAAACCAGATGTACGAATTAGTACGCGCCGTGGCTGCACGCAATTTACACGCGCGTTGCGTCCCGCTATCGCGCGGCGAACGTTTACAGGCGTTTACAAACGCTCGAGACATGCACGCGTCCTTGTGTCGTTAACACGATTAGAAGTTGCCTAACGGCGGCGTGTGAGCGTGCCTATATTATCCGGCGACGCCAAGTAAGTCTCTGCGTGCGCTCTCTTGCAAAATCGTCAAGTCCACCTCCGTAAAAAGCGCGACACCGCGCGAAAACACTCGCGACAGGTATCTCTCTCCTTCAGCTGACAGTCGAGTGGCGTTCGAGAGAGGCGAGATCGACGACGACGTCACCGCTCCCGTGATCGAGCTCCCGCGTGGCCTTCGACACGTCGTACCTGTACGAGCGCTAGATTTCGGCCACCCAGGTCAAACGTTCACAATTTTGTAATCGAGTTTGCGAGCCGAGCAATTAGATCATCGAACTTGCAACTCGCGTCGAGAGGCGAGCGGTTTTGCTATCTGCGTAGTTGCTTCGCTATTTTCACTGTTATTCTACTTGCACGACGAAATTGGCGCGCAATGCTGTCGCAAATATCGCGCTTCGAACGAAACCGCGATCGTAAAGTTGGTCGTGTCGGCGGCATTCGAGTAGCCGGTTGTTACAGAGGATGACTCTTTCGCTGGTCGACTCAAAGTCGATGCACCAGCGACAGGTATATGCGATCCGTCGTCGAAGGCTAATATCCCTGCGTTTAAGAAACAAAAAGCTGTACGCGCGTTTATACACAGGCAGAACGAAAACGAGAGTGCGTGATCGATGACACTGGCTTGCAGTTGACTGACGAGAGGATCGTCTTATGTACGTAGGTAGTACTTATCTTAACCCGCGACAGTCAAACGTATGCGGCTGAACGTACGCAGGTGATTCGAGGTGAATAGGAAGGATGAACAAGAAACTTTGTATCCCGACGATAAATAACAAGCCAGCGTGTAACGGGCATTCGTGCCAGATTTTGCACGGTACGTTGCCAAATTTTACGAGAACTCCGGAATACTTGACCTCCGAACACGCATCGCTGCCACGTGTTGCCGCTGTTGAAACAGAAATTCGATTGTGTTTCAAATTTAGTCGATTCGACAAAGCTGTCCGTGTTCAGGCACGTACTTAACCTTTGTAGCTGGATTTCGAGAATTCCTACATCGCCGCATAACCGAGCACAGGGTTAACCCGACCAACTCAAGGATAGCAGAGACCCGATCGCTTGTGACTTTCAAACGTCGCTCGTCGATCGATCGCCTCTCGTACTCTCATCCTTCATCCAGTCCAGTTTCTATAGAGATCAGGCAGTTAGCGAAACATTTATCTCTGCTTGTCAATTTCTGATTCTTCCGGGTCGCGTTACGCAAGACGAATGTAAATATAAGTCGCCGGAGAAACGAGGATTGCGCGGAGATACGACCTCGGGAAACTCGGCTCGGGAGAGAGACAGTTTCGCGACGGCAGAAAAGTGGTCGGAAAAGCGTGAGAATATTTATAGCATTGACTCATTACGGAGTGACGGATCGTGGTGTCGCGCGCGAGTTGCAAGTGCGCCAGCCAATGAATGAGCCACGGTGCAAGGACGCCGTCGACTAGCAACGAATCGAACGTGCTCCAGACTCTCCGCTCTCTTTCCATCCGTTGCCTTTTTTCCAGCGCCGTTAATGACAAATTAAGGTGATCGCCACCTCTTACTCGCGACCCATATCGCAGCCACTTGTACTCGTGTCTCTTCGCCCAAATGCTTTCGTTTCCAATAAAACCTATTCGATACCTTGGCTCCGACAGCGAGCAGATTATCGCGAGATTAGTTTCCATTTTACAACATTTCTACGACTTCTCGCTGCGTGCTACGTAGAGATCCGATCGAAGAAACTGTACGTTACACGGCAGTGATCTGTAGACGTGTCACGGATGACGAAATGCCCGAAGATCAGGAAGAGGTGAAGCGTTTATGCTAAAATATCGGACTGCGAGAAAGAACTGATTTCTATAAGGCGCGAGATTGAAATTTTCTGTAGAGATTTTATCGTAGCAACGACGCGCGTATCTTTCGCGTAGAAATCTTTCTCGGAGAGCATTGTCAAAGAACCGTGAATCATTGACGAGTGGTTCTAAAGTCGCTGCAAAGTCCATAAACTTCTCAGAATTATTGAAAAGCGGCGTATCTCTATTTATTCGGAGACGAATGCGTACCACACGATTTATATCTTGCGAGGATCTTTCGATCGAGAGGAAACGGCGTCGTTTCGTTTTCTCGAGGAAAAATCAGGATTTCTCTGGACACGTTCGCTGGAAACGAATACGAAACGATCCTACGGTCGATCGCCCACGAAACGTTGCTCCATGGTAAACACAGAAAACGTATACACGTTTGCGACTGGTCGGTTGAGTATGCGGCGTGACATGGTTGGCGGTTTGGTATTTAGGAAAGGCCAATCGACCAATGTCACAACACTCGCAACCCGTTTGAAAGGCGCTAGAATCAATAAGACACAGGTGATCGGGCCGCGATCTCTCGTTTCTCCGTCGATCTCTCGGATCAACGGCGACAAAGGTTGACGATTGCACGCCACGAGCCAACTTATAGTGGCGCGATCAAGGACCGTTATAAATACCGATCGAGCCGAGCTTCGACTCGTGGAAAATTAACAGAGAAACGTTGCATCCACGGAGAACGCGCGATTCTACGTATTCTAGCTTTAATCGCGCTTCACGGTCGATCGTACTGTTTCTATTCGAAAATTGGCTAGAACGTTAGTCGAGTTTCCAAACATGGTAATTAATGGGTTACTTGGGCTCGTATTTTCTATCGAGTTAGTAGCGAAATAACCGTTAGATCTACGAGTTTAACGTATCTTAATCTTCGTGCTTTGCGAAATATACGCGGTTCGCCGTAGCATGTTAAAAACGAGCAAAAGAATTCTTTCGTTCCGACAAATATCCACGAAACAGGTTCTTTCTCGCGGCGAATTAAGCGTGCCGTGATTCGCGAATAAACATCGAACGACGATCTTTTTCCCTAGCAGCGCGTTATTAGCAGTCAAAAGCCTCCGTGCAAGCAAATTCCCTCTCGATCGTCTCGCAATTATCTTCCACGATTAAAGGAAAACGCACAGTTCGCGTCTATTATTCGCCGTTTCCTCGAAGACACAATGGCCGGCGTCGATTCATCCGGAGGTGACTCGCGTCGATGGTTACGAGTGAAAGCTGGTCAGCGCGTAACTGACCTCGGCCATTCGTGATCAATGGGTTATCGTTAATTAGCGAGCCTGCTGTGAAAATCTGCAGAACTAATTCAACGACATGGAAAGGCTCGAGAGTGTGGAGAAGAGTCTCGGTTCGCAAGAAGAAGACAGTCGACCGAGTTTCCCATGGACACGCTCGATTCAACCCTGTTCCGAGTTTACCCCGTACAACAACGTCGTGAAACGGTTTCGAAACCGGACGGCTTTTTAGATGGAACCGGTCGAACCGGTTCTCGTTTAGGTGCCTGCAGAAAAGCTCTCGAAGCCTGCCCGTAAATGCGCTACACCCTTGAAATGGCAAAAGGCTACTTTTGTTTCGACGAGCCTACACGTCTATTCGACGAGCAATCAAGAAAGGGAACGGACACTTTGGGCGCAGGTAAGTTCGTGCTTGGGCCAGGGATCAGGGTGGAAGTTTCTCTCGCTGACCTGAAGGTAAGTTCGTCAAGTATTTCGCAACACGCGGTGGCGTGGAAATCTTACGCAGAACGTTGCAAGTCGTTGCCGGAAAACTCGCGAATTTGACCGGCGAAGCGAATGATTCTGAACGAGAAGAAAGCAAAGACACGCACGGGAATGAATTTACAAAGGGATAGAACGATACGGAGGGAATTGGCGCGTTGTCGTAGCGTCGAGTTTCTTTTCGATAGCAAATACCCGATGTGGTTAGATGGAATACCGCGTGAACGAATCACGGTAACCCAAGTTATCGAGGCGATCTTTGTTGCTCGAGCGAGGTACAAAGTAGTCGTCAGAATATATTATACGAGCTTGCGAATCGTTTTCAAGGTACGTACTTTTTCGAACGGTAAACGCGTTACGGCTGCCTGTGCAAAAGTCGCAGCGTCGAAGGAAATCGCACGACACCGAAAGCCTCTGCGACAACCGCGTGGAGTCGTATAACGCCTGAAATAAACTGGGACACCGTAGAAATTGTAGATTGGTGCGACGCGTGGGCGCCGGAAACAATTTTCTAGCCAGTGCCTCTGGACTAGTGCCAATGACGTCTCTCTTTTCGCTGCTTCCGATCGGAAGCGGTTACTTTTCGTTTCGCAACGAAGCGACCGCTCGATTACGCTTCCCTCGATCAGACGGTCGACGAAACCTTCGAGCGAAGAGAAGAGAAAGAGAGAAAGAAAGGGAGAGAGGACGCGCGGGTCGATCGTTTTCATCCCTGTGCGGCGCGCGCGGCCGCCTCGTCATAGACATTGTTATTCCACTCCATATTGCTCTTCGGGTTTAATAACGCCTCTAGCACCCTTGTCCCGATTTTCCTGCTCTCTCGATACACCGACGACAAAGATTAATTAATCCGCGCCAAAGAGCGAGTCGGCCCTCTCTCTCTCTCTCTCTCTAGATCGCGTCTGCCAAGTGGTTCGTCGAGTACTTTTCTTTCGCCCATCCTTCTCGCGACTCCTACTCTCATTGATCGTATCGCTTTACAACGACCCGAAACGAATTCCCAAAGCGAAGCTTCGAAAGGAGAGTTTCGTTTTCGACGGAAGCAACTTTCAAGCGAACTTTCCTCTCCGCGTTCGTTCTCCCTTTCGAACACTCGCCCGAGTCGAAAAGCGTTTCGATCCGTCCTCTCCTTCGTACTCGAGGTATTTCGCTTTCGAAACACGCGCGCACGGTGGCTCCGACAAATCTTCGGTTTATTTAATGCATTATTAATGCGACGTGCAAGCCGTTCACCATCTGCATCGCGACACCGCGGGAGGCGAGTCGGCTCGCGTGTCTTACATAACGGTGGCGAGCAGACCTTTACGGGGATTTCCCTTAAAGGGGCTAAGCGGAGGTAAAGGACATGGCGGTAAACGAGGAGAAGGTCGCTATTAAAGGGACACTTAACCACGAGGTTAGAAGGGTCTTCGTGAAATGACCCTGGCATTGTTCGTTGCCTGGTAAAAGGGATTATTCTCTCTCCCCCTCTCTCTCCTCCAGACTTTTCCCAGAACAATCGTCCTTAGACGTAGTCCTTGCGAGAAACTTCGTTTCAACTTCATCGCTTTACCGTTACTTCCCTTCTCTTTCTTTTTGGTTCCTCTTCTCTTTCCATCTTCCCTCTCCCTACGTTTCGTCTCTTTCCTAGCTAATCTTCTCCGAGGGAACCGAGTTGCTTCGCCAATAGCTACGGTTGAGCGAGACACACGGACGGCGTTCGATCGGCGAACGTTCCAGCGACGAGGAAGAAAACGCGAGAACAGGCGAATCGAAGTATCTTAGTTTTAGAGCGACTGCGAACGAAGCCAGTGGCGGGACGATTGTTCCGAGCGCGAAAGGAAATGACGAGGAGACACGAGACCGAGTAGAAGAATAGTTCGCAGGAAGGAATTTTCTTCTCGTTCCTATTGCGAATCCACGTTCGAGAACCTTAGCATTCTAAGCGTCTCTCGGCTTCACGGAGCGTGCTTTTGTTTAACAATAAGTTCCACGTCCTATTACCGCTTCCTGAAATTATTATCGTACTATTAGCTTGATTACCATATCACTTTTCAGTCGGCTGGTTATTGTTCGACGTTTTATCCGCACGTCTCATTGAGCAGGAACGCGAAAGTCGAGCGAACAAAAATGCCGCTCGTCGAGGTCGATATCACATCGATCGCGTCATCGGGGAATAACGCTGCACGAGTGGCGAATCGGTGGCGAATCGATGCGATACGAGTTCGCGTGGTTCGGCAGCTGGCTTGTTTACGCGGTTCGCCGATTTTTGCACGGCTGCTTCACTACCGGCCGTTTATCTTCCGCGAAAAAATCCTTGGAGCGGGCCGATCCTTTCGCTTCCTAACTAGGACGTCACGGGGAAACAATCGGCTGGCATTCTTGTACAGTGCCGTGGAGACCGTAAATACGTCGCGACTAATTATCGGTTAATCAGCGTGAGTGCGAACGCGAACGCGAGCGCGTGAGAGAGAGAGAGAGAGAGAGAGAGAGAGAGAGAGAGAGAGAGAGAGAGAGAGAGGAACGGCGGATCGGAGGACGGGCGAGAAGGAGGAAAAAGAAGGGAATCGTAGAAACGAGGCGTCCGAGAGCGAGAAATGCTAGTAGCGGGGAATAAAAAACGGGAGACTATGGAAAGAAGGTCTGCACGCACGCGGCGGTAACAATTATCCAATGCATCGGGGCGCGCGTTTTTGTCGCTTCGATGGTTAACAAAAATCGCTGGCATATTATGTAGACACAGAGAGCCGCGTGAACACGCAGGAAGCCGGGCAAGTGGCAAACAGGTTTTTCTCGTTCGCTTCGTCGCGCTATCTCACGACCGCGTGTCCGATTCAATTAGCGACCATACAATTAACGGTAGAGATATCGAATCGCCCGTCAAGTTAAACGATCCCCCGTTGCTCTCTCGTTGCACCGATCATGGATGCTGCCAACTATCGATGACGACTTTGCAACGATTCATTTACCTTACGATCTACGTTAACACACACATGCAACTTTCTATACGGAGGTGTTCTAAACGTAGAATCAGGTCGCCATGCTTACGCGTAATAATATAACATCGATTCGTGTCACCGTCGTAGTAACCGGTTATATATATTTGGCGAATTCTGTTCATACTTGCCTGCCACTTATTTATTGGCCAAGAAATCGACCGACCTGAACTATCGAAATCGTCATGGAAATTTTTCCTTGCGCAATCGATCGATCGATTCAGCTAGCGGAGGCAAAAGTCGTTAAGAGCCCTTTCCAAGAGCCTTGGCATTTGACGTTAGACGTTTTAGGGGGATTTTAGCGAGTCGGTTGGAGGTCGATCGGACAGCCAGAGAACTCGTGATCTATCCGTGTGGTCGGCGGGTCCTCCTTCACGGATCAATCGTCGAACTCGACCCGTTAGGACCGCTTTCTAATAGCGCCGGATCGGCCAGACACGCCGCGCCATTGCAAATTCTCAACCGATTCGAATTGAGAAACCACAGCCGGGAACTTTCTCTCGTGTAAACATCCAGCTAACGCGGCTCGACCGATATTACCACTATTATATACAAAAAGTCAACGAGTAATAGGCTATATTCCAAACCGTGGCTATCTCACAATCCAAAGATCTAACGTCCTCGTCGTACGTAATCCGCGCGGAACGACATTCCAATTTCTTCCACGGTGCAACTTTGATCGTTCGGGCCAATCACGACACGTACGATAAATTCGCGTAATCGAAGATTTTGATTTTCATACGAGAGGAGAAATTGGCGTTAAACGGAAACACAAATTATCGACTAAAGATTCTCTCGATTTTTACGATCTTTCTTTCGAGGCAGTATCCGCAAATTTTCTATTAATCGACGTCCGGACAATCGTATTATTGACGCGGGAAAAACTTAGGAAATCAGACGCAGCGAGCGACCGAAAGTAAGAAAGCATCGTGTCGTGTATCAGCATCGGGCAGTTTTATATCGAAGGAAGAGAAGCGTGGGGCCGAGATCGGTGTAAGTGTGCCACGAGTAAGGTAATAAAATAAGCTCGGTGAAAGATAGAAAGGGAACGTGGGTGTGCGCTTAATCAAGCATTAATCAAGCAAGGAGTAAACGAACGGCGACCAATCTCCGTCTCATTGTCGGCTAATGGAGACATCGATAAGCCGGATAATTTCGAGCGTTGCCGATCCGAGGAAAAAATCGCGAGAAAATTGCTAACCTCGGCGATCGTCGCTTTTATCGTGGTGTTCCATCGACGGTATCGCTGGTCGGTTCGTTATTCATCGGAGACAGCGACCGGGCCGTGACCAAGAAAAAACTGGGGACGTCTGCTTGCCCGAATAAAATCCCGCTACGTCCCATGCAGTGCCGTGAAAATAAAACGCCTAGCACTTATTCGACCCTTTCAGCTACGACCCCTCCTATATTTATTCAAATTATTCACCGATATTCGGTATGCGTTTCGCGAACTCCCACGCGTCTACGAGTCCACAGGGTTAATTTTATTTCGTCTTATTTTCTCTTTTACACCGTCGGAAGCAACTTTTTCCCCCCTATCAACTCGATATGTTACGCGATCGAATGCAGCTTCTTAAGAAGACGAATTCGCTTTCTACGCGCCGTTGATCCCCTCCGAATGATTTACGCCATCGACACGTCGAAGACCTCCGTAGACAAGAGACTCTCTATTCCACTTTGGCTTAGAAGCCTTTCCGACAAGCTGCGCAAGGTTTTCGCACCTTCTTACGAGGAAATTTATAGTAATCCGCTGTCCGCTACATGCATCGACCGATAGATATACTCCTCCCAACTTACCAAAATTCCCTGCACACACACTCGCGCATCATCCTCGCTTAGCATCCAACAATGTGAAACGACGCCTCGATTTACGTAAGATTCTCCGTTTTCTGTTTGACCTGTTCCCAATTTACCCACGACTGATGCAAAGCAATCGCTGCGAGCCGAGTGTCGCGCAACAATACCGCGAAACTGCTGGAAGGGCGAGCGAGAGGAAAGAAATGGGAGCGTGGGTGCGTAAAATCGAGCAGAGATCGGGCGAGAAGGCGACGAAGCGGGTTCGCGGGGGAACCTTGCGAAAGTTACATCATCAAGGCTACCCTGGGCGATGGTTGCGCGCCTTAGATACATCCACGATGTTTATTCTCGCGAGGAGCGCGCGCGTAATCGCGGTTTCGTAGCGCGTGGGTGCGCTCGCGAGGGAAAACAACGACACGTCGATCGTGTTCCTTCTGTGCGAGCTTTCGGTGGCAAGCGAAGCGTGACCGGTGCCTCGACCTCGTAATTAATTCGCCAACCTGCCCTTGATACCAGCCCCGATACAGCGAAAATCCAGCCAAGCACGGCTCGTTCTCCTCACAAGAAACTAGCTCAATTATATCTCGGCTCTGCTAAACGGTTTGTCGTCCAGGTGGTCGACGGATCGCTTGCCGCCGAGGAAAAATTCCTAATGCAACGAGATCGCGTCTTGAGATCCGTGTTAACAGGAATATTTTCCGTTGGTGGTTAACAACACGACTGCTGGAATTTTATATGCCTTCAACACCGCGTTACACCGCGTTACACCGCGTTACACCGCGTTACACCGCGTTACATCGTTGAAGTCACTATTTCAGCACGATACATTGCTAAACGCAGTTGTTACGTAGGGTAGGTTAGTTTCCTTTATACTCGTGTCTCCTTTTACGCGTACACGTACATAATTTATGCTTATTATACACCGCTGACATTTCATTGGATTTTTCAATAACATTTACTACGTTTATTTCATGAAATAGTCCGAGTATTTCGTGGTACATTCCGTATCTCGCACTGTCACTCCGTTTTCGAAGCTGTTACAAATTTCAGGAATATGATCGTTTCTTTGATTTAAAAACTTCGATTGATGAATCGATCGGTCGGTACGTAGAATTGACGAGCATTGTTAAAATATTTGCTAGAGTTGGTGCCTGTTGCAAGGACGAGTGTCTCTTCCTGTTTCCTTACGACTGATCGAATCGATCGCTCGAATTTCCCCATTTTTTTCACTATCGTTGCTCAAGAAGAACTTTCATCGTCAGCGAAGATCGTCCAGAGAAATGCAACTGAATTAACCCGTAACAGGCTGCAGCAAACTGGTTCCAAGATGAGATCGCGACAAATCGCCAGATTGGAATTACAAATAGCCTGTAGAAGTATCTTTGAAGTTGTACGTTGCTTCGTGGATCAAGATCAAGGACTTGTGCACCGTGGGCCAGGTGCTCGAATCTTCGCGAAATCGACGATCGATCTTCGGGATGGCGATCTTTGACGCTCGATCGATTTTTTCCCCTGGCGCGTAAACAACGTAACGCGTAAACAAGAATTGCCGATGCACGAAGGTACAGGAAGCCAAGCCAGGCAAAGGCGGAGACTGACAAAAATCGGTGAAGAGAGAAAAAGCTTCTCGGAGAGAGAAAGGAGCGGAGAGAAGGAAAAGAGAAAGGAAGAGAGGAAGGAGGTGGTGGACACGTCTTATGCATAATTCATACGACTGCCTTCCATGTATATTTTCGTGTTTAAATATTTGAATACCTTGTTCGTTGTAATACCGAGAGAGCGGGTTAGGAAAATATTCCGTCGCTTATTCAGCGAGCTTCTTCTTCGTGAGGCTCGAGCACCGATCCGGACGAGGATTCCTTCGACTTCCTTCGATTCCATTCCAGCGCCTGCAACCTGCAAGCAAGCTGGTTGTTGCTTGCTCGCTTCTCTTCCTTTTCTACTGCTCTTCCTCCTTATCTTTGTCGAAAAGACGATTTCATCGTGGCCGCGATATTTTCCCGAGTTATTTCGCATTGTTACGGTGTTTTTGTCGGGCGACAAAGCGACGGAACGAAAGGTGAGCGTTTACCGGGCACCGATTCAACGTCGTTCGGAAAAAAGCAAACGAAAGAGAAGCGGCGAGGTTCGCGTCCTCGAGTGACACGAGGTTTCGTCAACCTACCGTCGATTACTTCTACGCTTGTACGCAATTGTTCATTGTTCAGCGAATAATAAGGTCGATTAGGCCTGTGCGTCATTCTCACTATGAGAACTCGCGTGTCCCCGACGCGCTCGCCGCTTTATTCTTTCGCCCCGCTATCGCTGCCACAACCTCTCGCGCTAACGCTTCTATGCCATCGGGATTTTCCAACACGCCTGATTGCCACGTGTTTGCCGATACTTTGAAAATTACCCTTTCGTGCCTGTTAATCGTTACCTTAGTTGTTGATCTCGTTTTGCTTTTCTTTCGCATTGCGAAACAACATTCGTGAAACATTCAAGTACGATTCGAACACGACTCAGCCATTGGTCGCAAGATAGAACACCGACAGAGCAGCGTATCTTACCGCGAAATACGGTCAATGGATTGGCAACCCTTAGGGGAAATACAGGCAGGCTCGCGTTTTCCTTGCGGAACAATCCTGCCGAGGTCGATCAGAATGTTCCGAGCGTTACAAGAGAACGACGTTATACGGCTCCCATGGCAGATTCTCTCTTTCTTTCTCTTCCTGTGTATCTACGAATTGACGAGATTCCTTTCACAGGCTACGAAGGGGACAGGACAGAATCGAAGAGAGCAGAGGCTAGAAAAAAAAAGGCACAGCTATGGAGGAAAAGAGAGAGAAGGAGAAAAGGGACGAGCGAGGAGCACGATGTGCTGGTTAGGGTCGGGTAATGGAAGGGACTGAGAACAATGTCGTGTCATCGAGCAAATCGCACAATACTGCTTCGACTAGCACGTAAACTATCACGGGCCACGACGAAATTTCGCCAGAATTCAGCGAAATATTCCTATTTACGACGGTTCTATCTTCTGTCGACCGTAGAAATTTTATACGCGGCTCGGGAATCGCTGCTGCTGATATAGATATACGGCAACCGACCGAAAAAATTCTTCGCTTTCTCTTCTACCTGCCAATTTATTTGCCAAGTTTTCTATTTATAACGGATAGCACGCGGCAGAAAGAGCGTGTCAAATACGAACCGACCAAACCGTATAACGCGAACGAAGAATTTAGAAAAGATGTCACTCCGGCAGATCGGTGAATGTTATTCGTTCGAGCAACGAGGTAATCGCAGTCAACTCGAACGATGACATTTTGGCTTTTTGTCCGGTTGTCCGGCTCCGTGAAAGATACGTACGTGGAGAAGAGAGACTTCTGCTCGGCCAAGGACGCAACCGTAACTTTTAATTAACGCTGATCGGTAATTCGCATCGGTAGTTGGCCGACAGGTAACAATGACAGCGACGATGAGGCACAACAGGGTCGTGAAACGGGACCGCGATAAGGGAACATGACTAATTACATGGGTTTAACGAAGGGTCCCGGCCGCGATAACGAATGAAACAGCCCGGACAGCCACGTGGCTCGTGTTATCTCACCAACGAAGAACGAACCTCTTCTTGCAATTACTCCTCAGGCGTCTTTTCCAAAGGAAAATTATCTTTCGGAAAGTTTTGCCGGATAATACAGCTTTTGCTATCGGTGTGATCCAGCCGAATCTCTTTTCCCTCGAACTTTGTTTTTAACGATAGGCCTGGGACTCGTAATACCGGAGGGCTACAGAAACCAAGCACGCGAATTTCCCTTCCTTTCTTCGTATGGCAAAAATTGCCGAGGAAAACGTTGCGAGGAGAAAAAGGAACGATTCGTTTCCGACGAGTTTCGAAAACCAGTAACGAAAAGGTAGCGACAGTTTGCGATTCGAGGGACGAGCGGAGGTCTATGGCGATCGGGTTAGGAACGGGTTAGCAGACAGGGCGTCGAAAAGTCGCGTACGTTATTTGCTCGGCAAACGATGGTCGCGCTTCGCTGTTAGGTGTAAACGAATTTACGATCGCGCGTTTTTGCACGTCCATCGTCGCACTGATGACTAGAAATTGCGAAAAAATCGGAAACCTATAACGCGCGTGTACGCGTAACGCGAGAACACCGTCTCTTTGTATTTTCACGGATCCTCGGCCGCTCGTTTGTTCTCGCCAATTAATCAAACAAAACGTTGTTGGTTCGCAAAGGAACGTAAAAATTTCTCAGCCGGTCGTGAGAGAGTATCGGCTCGGTTAAACGAGCTTTGAAAAAACCTGTAACGACCGTGCCAGCCCCCCTCGATGAGAAAGAAGCGGACGAGCCACAGGGAAAAAAGGACGAGACCCGAAAGTACTTTTCCGGCAGCGTACAACGCGAGCCGTATGTGCGCGTACAGTTCCAGCACACACGCGTTTATTTATACGCTTGCCACCGCTAAGTGAACGGGTTACCTGCCTGCAAACACGTACCTGAACAAACCACCGACGGTGCAACGGATTAATGCCTTTTCAGATGCTCGCTAGCATCGAAGATTACCCGTAAAACCTGCCTTTCCTTTCGACCTTCCTTCCCCTTTCCCTTTTTCCTTTTTTTTCTCTCTCTCTCTTCCATCTTTCGGTTGCTTTTCATTCCACGCTCGTTGATTTTCGACAGACACGCGGAGCGCCTCGTTACCGCCACTCGAGCTTTCGCTCTTTTTGCGCTTTACTCCCTAGCACGTCCGTTCCAAGATTCTTTCGAATTTTCGATGGGCAGATGCTTCCCATGCAATTATCGCTCGCATCTGATAAATGACGATTGCTTTCGAGAGCAAATTGCTCGACGAGCAAATACGTGCGCGTGTTTATAGCGAAATCGGGAATACGGATAAACAACGAGACGCGTCGACAAACAAATCTGAAATCTAAACACCGCGATCTAAATGTTGGCGAACAATTCTGAAATGTTTAACCAATTCGATATATAAAGGTAAACAAAGAAACAACGTACAGAAAGATATACAGAATAACGATACATTTTCGACGTTTTAAAGATATCGCAAGAACATACATATTCAAACTGTCAAATGGTCCAATTTTCGAATATTCCAATTTTCAAATAGCTGCCTTCTGCTGCTGTATCGTAGTATAAGTGCATCGCCCTTTGCATCGTTCATATCCCGAACGAACATCCCGAATGAAAAGTACCATCGATACAAACACAGACGAAACACGTTAATGCACCTTTCGAACGACACAGCCGTGCAACTTTTTCCGTGGAGAGGAACAAGAATTTCGTTGCATCGCGATTCGCAGCTGGTTAAATGGAATCGCAGCGTGCTTCACAGACAGACTTCTCTCTTCGCAAAATAACCAATCATCGAGCTGGATCGACTTTTTAAATTCGTTCAAACGTTTCGACCGTAAACGGTACAACGTACAACAAGGTCGGGCATATAAATGTGACACACGATTTCCTATCGTTCTCTCCGCGAGAACTGTTCCAACAACAAACCGCACGTCCAGGTGAACCGCGCGCGATGGCTCGACAGACCATCTGGCCGACGCGACGATCGTCCCCCCCCAGCGATGTTATTAATTCGTTACAGCCGCGGCAATTTGTCGGAACGCAGTCGATAACGGCGGACGAAGTTATCGCGAACGGCGAAATAGGATCAATTTGTTCCGCGAAAGTGAAAACTGGCCGCCGCTATAACCGCTCGATCCAACAATTTTCAACTTGCTCCCAAAAACTGATTTCGAACACTGTCAGGCTACGGTCGTGGCGAATGCTCTGGCAAACTGCCGTTTCGACGAGTGACACATCCGCGAGCAACGAAACGCGTACGAGTACACCCGCGAAAGTCTATACACGTAGATACACACGAGGATCGCAGGAAAAGAACGCGATAAGCAATCTTAAGATTCAAAGCGCGACCAATCTGTCCCATATTACATCGTAGTATCAAAACCGCCTGTCTCGATCGATCGTAAAACGAATGCAAATGACATGCGTCCTGCGTATCGCTATCGACCGTTTCGAAAACGTCGTCAAATCCTATCGTATACAAAATTTCACAGTTACACGTATCGCCTACTTTTGGCAGACCTAAATCTACGAAACTTGCCCAACTCTCTTAGCCGCTGTCTGACATGGAAATCGACAAATCGGCAAACATGGACTCGTCACGCCCTTTCTCGTACGCCTTTTCGCGGAATCCGCGAAAAACAGCTATTCTTTCGACTCTGTTCGGCCGAGCTGCGATACATGTGCCATCCGCAACAAGGGACAGACAGAGGGTAAAAAAAAAGAGAGAAAAAAAAGAAAATAGAATTGAATGAGAAAAATCACCCTCCGCACGATCTATCGATGTCACGCCGGTCGAGATTCAACGGCGCAACACGACCGCCATAGAACACACGAATAATTACGATCAATGGGATTAATTAGAGCAGCGAGAGAGGGTCGGTCGAATTTGAGCGGGTTTGGAGTTTGGACAGACTGTCGGCGGATTCGAGGCAAAGGAAATCAATGGCGGATTACGATGGGGCGCGCGCGAGACAGAGGGTGTTGGTTGGCAGCGTTCGCTGAAACGGGGTGGTGGGACGTCGAAGGGGGCCAGCTTTCAGCCTAGCACTTTCTGCGGATGCCCCCTCGCGCGCGCCGATCGTTGCCAAGGGACATTTTCGACGCGATCGACAATCCCGGACTTCGTGACACACACGCTCTCTGCCTCTCTGTCCCTCTCGCTGAGCGGTCGTTTGCATAGGCGTAACGCGCCAACGAAAAAACGCACGGACGCGTTGCACCACCATATGGCGGCAACCGAGACTTCCTGCCTGAAATCGAAATACGCCCGACTACAACTACTCGTTGTACTCGTTCCGTGTACGTTTATTTCAGCGTGATTAACTCGATCCTCTTCGAACGATACTAGACGATACGACTCTTCGTTGGAAATTCTGGACAGTCACCGAATGCATCGTAGTTGAAGAAAATTACGAGTAATTGTACGTTTAATCACCCTGAATACACAGCCGACAACGCGATCCACGATATTTGGGATCTTCAATTTACTAGCGTTGGTTACAGGTATGACTGTAGGGTACGCGAGATTCTGATCGATCTCATTGTCGACGGGCTTCCCAATTTCATTATGCAATTATATAATTATCACTTAACGCGTCTGAAAAGGAGATTCGAGGAAGATAGGACAAACGATACGAAATTCGTTGTAACAAGAAAAGATAATTCGTCAGTTTCCTCTGCGATCCAATTTCGGAGTTAAACCGCCTGGTCTCAGAGCGACTGCGATAATAAATATGCCAGTTCGAACATTCCGCGCGTAACTTCTTCGCGAACGAGTTAAAGCGTGAACCAGGATATCGATCTCTATCACGCGGAGTACCACGAGACTCGATCGCAACGTATACCAACGCGGACCAAGTTGGGTCTGGCCCTGATTTTAGTCGGTTTTAACGCTAAACCTAGCGACGCTTCTCGCGTACTTATTGACCGTTCGCGATAAGCACGACAGATTACAAATTTTCTTGGAAAAGAAAAAAGCAAACTAGAGGTAGATACCGAAGGATATATCGCATGTATACTTTATGAAAAGTCATAGATTAGGAAGCTACGTGATAACGTTCAAACACGGTCAAATTTGCGTAGAAACTTGAAAGCGGTCAATTTGACAGCAATGGTAGGTTTTGTGTTAAAGTACGCGCCAGTCAGCAGGGTGACGCACCGTCCTTTTTCGCCCAACGCGTCTCCCTCTCGCATCCTCGTGTCCTTCTCTTTTTTTATTTTTCCGTGCATACGTCTGTCGTATTATCTCGCTGCGACAAGCGTTACTACCCTTCCTCTCGGTGATTCTTTCGGTGGCCTGCACACACCCCCGCGAGGATCGATACAAACCGTTGGTTATCGTGCCGATACTGGTCCGGCCGTCTAGCATCCCCGAAAAAGCTTTGACGAAACCGCGGCAGCGGGGTGGCTCGGCCCCTTTTTTACAACAATCATTCAGCGGGACGCCGCTCGCGGAGGAAAGGATAACGAGCGAGCCGCCGAGAGAAAGTATGCCGGCTCGCAATTAGACGTAGTACTACGCGTCCGAATAGGGCTCACCCCTCTGGAAAGGGAGCGTTCCTCGTGAAAGAGCGCACTCTCATTTTTTTCCTCTTTTCTTTTCTTTCTTTTTCGCTTCTCGTACTCTTCACGGCCCGTTTTGCGTTTTAAATATTTCGCAGCCGACGCGTCCACGACCGTACCGCTTCCCTCTGCGTCGAAAACGAACGCGAACATCGGCTCTCGCACTCTCGTTTTGCTTTTCACTCGCGATCAAATTGATGTGTTGCTTTTCATCGGATTTTTATATTCGTTCCTCTCTCTCTCTCTCTCTCTCTCTCTCTGTCTGTCTTTTTCTGTCTCTGTCTCTGTCTCCGTCTCTCCCTGGTTTTTGTCGGCCGTTTTGTAGACTCGTTTCGCGGCTACGAATCGAGGGTGGAGCCGCCTTTTCGAATACACGCGATACGCTAAATACGCTAAGTGGAGAACACGTGTCCTGCATCTGCTGAAAGCTATTTCGGCGAAACCGCCCACCGAGACGCGATTCCTCCGCGACGGATTCCTCCTGTTCGATCCGAACGCCGTCTTTCTTAATCCTCTTTCGGGATCGCTGGAATCGACGTATTACAACGTGCTTCGGAAGAGGATAGAATAGAAAGATTTACGAAACGATTTGTGAGAAACGAGAAAGGCAAAGAAGAGGCGAAATGCTGAATCGCGTTGAAAGCTTTAGTTCCAGTCATTTAGTAATATTACCCATGTATGTTGAAATCGAGAATTACGCGGTAGTTGTTTTACAAAACGAAAAGAAATTTCACGATGATTCGGTTGCTTGGCCAGAAAATGCACGCAGCAAGCACCGCAACTCGTGCCTCGGCCACTTTCTACACCCTCCTATTAATTTTCGTATCGCTAAAATACTCGACGGTTCGAGCAAGGGAAAAAAAGCAATTAAAGTCCATAACAAAAGCCGGAGGACCAGATATCGACTGGCATACGGCAGAAACAACGGGTTGTCGTAGTGGTTATCGGTTCTTTATTCCGATACAGACTAGCCGTGACCACCGCGGTCAACGATGCGTTCAAAGTCGGACGGTGAATCGACGCGAACGATCGATACGCGCGCATCGTCCAATGGGATTGGCTAACGAGCCGCTATTTGCTTACGGGGGCTATCCGTGACTTTCCCGCGTGGAAATACCGACGACTTTTCATCGAATCGCCAAGGGTTTTAAATTTTCACGGCTTCGGGGCTGCCTACCTTTGGTACGCGAGCTCGATGCAAGCCGACTCCGAAATACCCAATAAGGAGACGGTGAATTTTTCACACGACTTCCGTGCCGTGCAAATTAATTAACGATTCCGCTTCCAACCGCTTCGATGAATTATGCCGATCGCCGGAAGAGGCGCTACCCTTCTGCTTTCAACTCTCGATTAGCCGCGGTTTCGTCGGTCTGCTGTATTTGCAGCGTCGTTAAACGCATTCGCGAGAAAGTATCCATGTATATTTTACCTTTATCGAACGGAGGCTCGATGGAACTTCGGGCTATTTTCGACTCGGTCGTGTTTTCTCTTTGTCGAAGGATTTCTGCGATTCGAGGAAAATGTGAGAAAGCTGCGAAGGTAGGAATTTTGAACGGTCGTTTATTGCGAGTGTTGGAATTTCAAGTGGTCGAGATTAGCGCGCGAAAGAAACGCGTATAGCCAGCCGAGGTTCGACGTTGACGCGACCGAGTGCGTTCTAAGAATTTCCGTAGTGTTTGTTTGAAACGAGTAAAAAAAATTGGAAAATAAAGAACGAGAACGTGCGTGCCTATATATTTTTATGGTAGCCTTTCGATAGCAGCCAGCGAGCTGTGTTTCGTCGCGTCGGTTTCGCGTTTCGATTGCCTGCGAATATTTTCCTTAAAACGTTGAAAATTCTTTTGCCTGTGAAAGAGAGAAACGGTAGCGAGATTAATTACGATAAACGACGCTCCGTCGAAGCTCGTAATTATCGAAGATGAATTACACCCGTCAAGAGAAAATTAGCGGACGTAATTTTCCAAGAAGCAGCAATAATGGAAACACCGATAGCAAAGCAACCAAAGGGGGATTATCTGTCCGATGAGCGTATCGCGGATCAGGGCCAACCGAATGTTCAAAGTTCAACGTCACGGCTGATGCTTGTTACCCCTGTTCTACAGTCACACGATACATCGCTGCGTCGTGGTGCACGATTTCAACGATAGCCCGTTGTTCGCAACAGCCAAGGACGAACCCCTTGCTACCGTGGATATTAATCCTGTTACACGGTGGCGGTGGTTCTACGTAGATTACGAGTCCGGTTCGAATGTAACATTCACGGAATTACCGAAACACGTCGTAAACGGGGTAATACGAGATCGCAATTTGACCATGATCGATCATCCCGTGCAGCAAAGCAGTAACTCGTATTGCGTTTCAACGATTTCGTCGAATTCAAGATATTCTCTTCAAGGGTAAAGACGCCGATTCCGTCATTAGACTCGTTATCGTTGTTGGTGGCGGATTATTTTGTTCGCTGGTGGAAAATTAGGAAAAACAAAGACCACGTAGTTGGAAAGGCAAGGTGCGCGAGTCGGCCGGTCGTTTACCAAGGGTTGATGCACCCTCGCGTCGAGAACAGTGTCGCTGTCGGGCATGGAACGAACCGAAAGTGCTTCAGATCTCGCTAAACGAAGCAGAAAATCGAGCTTACGGTTAAAGCTGGTCGATGTCCGAGAGAACGTATCCGCGCTCCTAGTCTCCAGTTTTCGTCTTGCGTACTTTGCCACGTAATTGTGCTCGTTTAATTGGCCGTGAGAATTTTTCACGCCCTCCGCGGTTTACCTTCGCCAACTCCATTGCCGTTGTCCGCGGCAACCTTAGAATTTTGGTTATCGACGTGCAGAGCCGTTGAGAATTTCGTCTGTGCGTTGAACTCGTTACAATCATCGTTCCGAATGTACGATCTACGGTTGCTAGGAAGGAAGGCTCGCGAAATTACCTCGTTGCCGGCCGATGAAAAATGCAATCGACTCTTCTTTGCCTTCGAGAGTTCCGGCCGCGGAAACTTGGGAGACTTCGTTAAGGCGGCGACGCCTTACAGAGCAGCCAAAGAGAGGGTGGATGGTGGATTCAGCCGCGGGATCCCTAGCTCCGCGCGTCGAAACTTTCCACCCCACGATTTCCTTCCCTCTCTCTCCCTCTCCCTCTCTCTCTCTAGAGGCGAATAATCGCGCGAAATAATTGAAACGGAATGCTTAATTTTCGTCTGTCGACGGAGCGCTGGAAGTTCTTCGCGGAGCCCGCCGAAAAATCGCGCTCGAGAGAGTCTTCTCACTGGCAGCTCGACGAAAATTTCCGTCGAATTCCCACCGTTGTTCGAATCCAGGCGCTGCGAATTCAATTGTACTCGCCTCGTCTTTTCCAACTTTTTCGCCAGCCCCGTTCCTCCTCTGGAAATATTCGCTGTAAATTCGAGAACGCGAACGGTTCGGTGAACAGATACCGTCTATCTGTCTTTCGAAGCGCGTCCACGAAATCTCAATTTCGATGTCGCCAACGCGTACCGTTACCGACTAGACCTACCGCCCTTGTCTCTTTCTCCTTAGTCGCGAAAGATAATCGCAAAGTAGCAATCGAAGCGAACGAACGAAGGAAAGAAGCAACGTCGAACGAGCACAATACGATCGAGCGGTTCCGGTTTCACGGAACGAGCTGTGTGTCCTGTCGTTAATTATGATCGTTGCCTCGCGACGCCGTGTGCTTTTTATCGGCCATATGGAGGGCCCGCGCCACCACGAGCCGCTTAATTGTTTCCGTTTTTCCTCTTTATCCCGGCGTTTCGAGTCGAAAGAGCCGAGCTATACGCGACACGGATATTACTAGTATTTTTTACCGGAGAAACGAACAGGGCTGCGGTCACGAGCCACGGGATCGTGTAATTTTTACGGAGGCGCGTGTCTACCTACGGCCGTGCAAAATGCCGTGTTTTGCCATTGTCCAGCTGTAAGCTAACGAAATTTTCAATTACTTTCAATCGTGGAAAATAACAACCGTGCAGTTGCAATTTCAGCAGTTGAAAATTACCATTTCTCGTAGAATTTTATTTTTTTCAAGTCCTCTATCTCGACGTACAATATACTCAGGGCAGAGTTCCATTTATCTAAACTCATGGAAAAACAAACAGCTCGTACAGCCGAGGTTCGTGCGACAAATATTTGCAAACTTTTCTATCTTTCGCGCGCATAACGCAAGTTCACGTTCGCGTGCGGTTTCGTTTCGACGAGTAGAGTTCGAATAAACAGAGATCTGTAAGTTACATATCCAAAGTACCGATCGACGTAGCCTTATCGAGTCCGTTCTTCCCCCTTTCTAGCCATCTTATCCGACACTTTGCACGCGACAATGTTTCCTCGGACGAAAAAAAGGAAAAAAAAAAAAAAACAAAACGGAAACCCTGTCCGGCCGGAAACTTGGACAGCACGCCACCACTAGGTTGCGGCGAAGCACGGAGGGGCGCAGATGTCGAAAACAGCTGGTCTCGTGGGCAGACGTGTACACGCGTGACGTCATCGGCAAGTAAACGACTGCAAGCAAACGCGATACGCCTCTCGGAGATGCATAGATTGAACCTATTTCGTGGCCCTCTCACCCTCGTGCTACCACCCCCTCCCACTCTAGCTATCCCCCTTTCGCTACGAGCGTTCCCTTTGTCTGCGAGTTAGCGCGGCCGAAGCCAAAGGATTTCGCGACCGCGAGTCGAAAAGGGATCATCCGTGCGGAAAGAGGCCTCGAGCCTAGCCGATCGATCGATATCGTGCACCGATTAATTGGCTGCAAACCCTCCATCCACGAAATCTACCCCCCACTCGCGATCCAATCGAACTCGCGGTGTTTACACATCGCGAATTTTAACGCGTCGTTAAAACTACGAGCTATCAGCCAGTCCAATTAACGCGACGCGGCGATATTTCGCGGGACACCGCGGCGGTGGACTGGCGGAATCGTTTAAATCGGAGACGACATTTGTATTTGAAGATTCGCGGTACAGAGTCGTTCGTACTGTAGTAATGAAATTCTTGGGAAATTTTTTTCTTTAGGCCGCGATTCCTACAATGCCGACGATTCGGGTAACGAGCTTTCCTCCGGACGATATCGTTAAACCGCGTGAAGAGACGAACAGTCGAGTCACGTACTTACGAATAAGGAGCCGTGCAGCGAATACCGAATGCCGGCTTACCTGAAACAAACAAGAGAAACGTTTATTAATTGTCCGTTTGAAATCGCAACGGCCCAAGCGGCCACGTTGCGAACGTCCGTTGTACGATGCAAGCGGAGGCAAAATCGCGGAACAACGAGGTACTCGAGCGCGATCGAACACGATCGAACGATTCGAGATGAGTTACAGAGGCTGCACCCGTTGACTCCTTTCGAGTCGAACATATGTATGCCACGTTAACCGGAACACGTGCGAGCAACGTTGCGGTTTCACGAGGACGGAGTCCTCCGGTTCGACTCGTTTTTGTCCAACGACCACGACGCGACGCCCGCTTTTTCTCATAGATACGCGGCAGAGATCGAGTTTCCTGAGAATCGAAGGAAAAAGGCTCGTGAAATGCCAACGGGACGACGACGCGGGTCGCGACGATCCATCGATAAAGATCGGCCCTTTAAGCGACGCGGCGGAGCATCGATTAAAATCAGTTCGACGATTATTGACGGTCGGATGGACAGCGCGACAAAAGTATTGGTAATAAACGGTCCGGATTCGATGGAGGCGAATCTCTGACGCGTGCAACGATTAGCGCTCGCTGAGTTCTGATTATAGAATTGATTTCATCACGATTACGGCTTATCAGTGACCCCGGCGCGGTAACAACGAGCCTATATTCGACGATCGCGTTATTATCTTTTCCCGGTAGATTATCACAGCACCGGGCTGGAATTTGTAAATGGAAATTCGTAGAATGGTGAAATAAGGCAGGATCAGGGTGGCAGAAAGGAGAGCGGAAAAATTGCAGGCGACACTCGGCCAACCATTCTCCACGACATTTTATCTTCGACGTTTGACATTTCGAGAGTATTAAATTCCCTCGGTTTGCACGCCCACGCCCTTGTACGCGACCGCCGAGGGGGAACGTTCTCAACATGGCGCCGCTCGCGAAAAAGACCCGCTTCCCTCTCTCCCTCTCTCTCTCTCTCTCTCTCTCTCTCTCTCTCTGTCTCTTTCCCTTTTCTTTTCCTTTTTACCCGCTCCCCCGGCTCCGCTTCTAACGAACTATTGTCCTACAGCACCGTGACCGCGTTTCTTCGGCAATGGATTCCTTCACGCTTCTTCTTTTCTCTTCTCTCTTTTCCTACGGCTTTTTTCCACTCCTCCGTTTCGCAATCTGCCAGCGGACGCGGTCAGCCGCTCAACCTACCGTGCAAAGCAAATTATGCAAGCAGATTTTCGTGCAGCGGACAGAAGAAGCGCGTTGAAAAGCCGGACAGTTCGATTCGGAGACAATTTGCACGATGTCGCGACGCGAAAACCTCTGCGCGACGTCCCTAGCCACGTCGTCGATTAACGCGTCGTTGACGGTACGCTGTGAAATAAAGTTTACCGCAGTTGCCGCATATTTTTCAGGAATGCGAAGATATTTCTAAACTGAAAAGCGCCGATTCGCGTCTCTCCTTGCCAATGTGTTAAACGAATATCATCTGCCTATTCGGCAAGGCACGCGATCGTCCCTAGCCAGCTACCGAAAGCCTTAGCCGAATTATCGTATAAATTCTAATCGGAATTTCTTGGAATCCACGTACTTGAGGTTCTCCGAGAAGAGAAGGTACACCGTCGTTTAACGGCTCGCCGATTATCGCCTCTCAGCTCGCAGCAACTTATTTTTAATGATGATCGGCGGCAATTATAAGCGGTCTTACGACAAAACGATAAAACGTGTTCGTACGTTTGCAAGAAAACGATGTTCGATCGACTTTACCAGGAGAAACGTGTCGATACGTGCGAACAGCCTTCTATGGTCGCGCCTGCTTTTTCAGATACGAGCCGTACCCAAGAAGATATCGCGTATTTACATATTTGAAGACATCAGTATCCACAGAGAGAGTTTCTACAGAGATCTCGACCAACAGCTGGCGATTTACTAATTCAACAAGACGAGCCGCGTAATTGCCAAGTTGCAGAAAATGATATAAACTCGAAACGACGTGCGAACGAGTAGCAAAGTGTTAACACCGCGCAGCGATGACGAAACGTCGCTCATCGGCGAGGTTCCGCGAGCGTAAACGTTTATTACTTATTAGCCGGCGACTTATTAGCGACGGGCATTGTTCGACACGCGTATCCATTTCGAGACAAATGCCAAGGTGAGTAGCGTGAACGCGCGATTATGATTGTTGCAACTCCTCTCTCGCGGCGGTAATTAATATGCGACCGTCCGGGCTGACTCGCGCTCGTGAGCGCTAACGTCGTCGCCGGGAATTAACTTCCTAATTAACGAGCGAGCTTCGCTACTCGCGCCATGGTATCGCCGCGCAGGCGCTAATACGAACGAAGATGTACGGGCGAGCGTTTTGCGCGCTGGCGGCCGTAATTAGAAAGCAAAGATCATAAATTTTTTAATTGTCACACGATGCGTGCCGACCGGATTTAATCGACCGTCCGCCAAGCTCCAAGCTCCAAGCTCGTTCCGAGATTTACGACCTCGCCCGTTCTGCGTTTCGTTGCATCACGACCAATCCGCCAATTCTATCCGATTTTGTCGATAGTTTGTGATTTCGGAAATCGCGCGGAAAATTCCCTTTTGTTTTCACGCATACCGAGTCCGGCTATGGCGGATCGCTAATGAGCGCTCTTTGCGAGCAACGTGTGGTAATGTACTTATTATTTAGGCACGCACAAAGCACGCAATAGGCACGAATAACGGTATAACGATTATCGCACGAGTTGCGTAAACAGCACGAAGGTGCAAGTATATTAGGTTTGAAAAATGAGAAGGTTCCAGATTGACGAATTTATGCGGCGGTATATAGAAAAGCATTTACGAATACATGAAAATACTGGAAAGAAGGGGGAGAAAAAAGATGCAGGCAAACGGAAAGAAGAAGACCTGAGACGCGTAATAGAAGAATGCGAAATAACGGGAGGATCAAAGGACACGGAAAAAATACTAAACGAGACTGCAGAAGGACTAATGGAACTGAAAACGATAACGGAGAAGCGAATAATGAGAAGAATAATGGAGCAATACGAGACGGGGAGGAACGACAACAAGGAAGCACAGCAAGGAGGCAAAAAGTCCAAAAGTTGCCATAGTTTTAGTAAACAGAATATACAATAGAATACGATATAATAGAATATATAAGAAAAGAGAGATAGACAAGGAAAAGAGATTGGATAGATATAAGGGAAGAGGCGATAAGGTGATAACGCCATAAGGTTGATAGAATGTGAAAAGCGTAATAGGTAAACGGGATGTAAAACCGATAGCTCGTCCAAAGCCGAAAGGTACGGACTAAGTGATAATAACAAGTAATAATAATAATAATAAATACATGAAAAAATCGACTTTGTCCCTTTCACGAAGATATTTCTTTCGACGATTGGTAAAAGTTGGAATCTGTTATAATTCCAAAGTGACTAAACGACGGAAGATAAGTTATTGTACTGATAACGTTAACGTTAAACCTACCACGGCGGTCAAATTGACCGCTTTCAAATTTCTACACAAATTTTACCATAATTAAACGTTATCGTATCGCTTCCTAATTTACGACTTTTCATAAAATACGCATACGATTATATTCTTCGGTATCTATTTCCAGTTTGCTTTTCTTTCTAAGAAAAATTTGTAGTCCGTCCTGCCTATCGCGAGCAGTCAATAGGTATACAAGAAGCGTCGGTAGGTTTAGCGTTAAGAAAAGTATCTGAATTCATTGCGTTAAGATTATGCGAAGAGATTCCAAAGTTCCAAGCCTGATTACTAGGAGCAACTTTTGCATTCGAATGTCGAGAGTAAGAGGACGAGGTCTGGTTTACGATCAAAGGTACTCTGCATACGATCGAATTAGAAGAAAATTCGAAGGTGACAAGCGTAACGGTCATAACAGAAGAAGATGCGTCGCGATCGAACAGCCTGATCGCGTGGAAACGAAATTTACGAGTACGCCACGGTACGTTGCGCGGTAATCTTCAGGAGACAAATCTCTGCGTTTTCTTGCTCTATTTCCAGCAGGCTGCGTCCGCGAGACTCGTCCCAAGGATAGAGAACCGGTTTCCACGTTCTTAGACAGGACGAACCTCTTTCGATCTCGCGTTCGCGCATCGTCGATTATCATATTAAATGGACCGGAGTGTTTGCGGTCATTGGGTTGAGACCGTAGAACGTGACCATTTCCATTTGCTTCCATGCTGCGCGATCTTCTCCGTTTTTGCGCGTTCCGTATTTACTTAAAAACTAAATAGATTACTTTCACGCTTCTCTTTGCGCCGAATTACAGAGACTTCGTAAAGAGACTGTTACGATAGAAAGAGAAACGAGGAGAGAAGAATGGCTTCCAAATACGTACGGTTTATTTGGCGAAATTGAATAAAGTGGCAACTTGTCGCCGATTCCCTTTAATCCGTCCAAAATTGTAAATTGGACGAATAGCGGCGCGTTTCTCGGTTAGTCGCGGCCCATTATTGCATAAAATTCATACGCAAAGCTTTCCGATTCGCGACGCGGACAATTTGCAAACACGCGGCCCGGAACGCATCGTTGGACCACGCGCCAGCCGTTGTTTGCATTTGGGCCGTTGCCGGCAAACATTAATTAAGTTAATCAAATATTAAAGAATAAATAATGACGGTTATTAATAGATACGCGCTGCAGCTGTGACGCATGCCGCGCGTTTCAAATGAAAATTTCCCTTCTCCAAAACTCCGTGGGTTATTAAATTCTCCGCGGAATCTCATCGAGCTCTTCGACATCGTCGGGGTATTTCTTATTCCACGCCGGCCTTCGTCTTTTCTTTCGCAAATGGCAAATTCGGCCGACGAGAAATTCGAAAGGCGCTACGTAACGGCGAGCACGTAAACGACCATAGCTCGCGAAGTTCCTCTTACGAAGAAACGAAAATTTCCAAACACTGAATACACATAGTTGTAACAATGCTGCAAGGATACGAATAGTGGAAGCCACAATTTCAGCATGTCATAAAATGGGTCGCTAGCGTTGCTTCCGTTATTACACGCGGGAGGTTTGCAACGATCCTGAGAAAGGGACGCGTGTCCCTTTGGATCTCGTGGTGTTCTTTTCCTCGCTAGGAATACGTCAATATCGCCTCGACCTCGTCTTGCCGCGTCCTCGACGATCCTTTCAATGCCTCCAACGATCAATCTCCGGCGTCCTCTGAATTAAAACGATCCCATTGTCTCTCGAAGGTTATTTTGCAATCGGGTATTTCACGCACAGCGATAGAGCTCGAAGCGGTCGTTGAAAAGCGGCGCGGAGTCGGCTCGCTGAATCGTATTTTCCACGAGAAGCTTAAAAAAAATCGGCGGATTAAAAAATGCCACTCGGCCGATGAAATATCTGCAGCAGAGTGGCAATAGGCTAAGAGGTCGTTGGCGAAAGCCATCTCGCTGAAATCGGTTAAGTGGCCGAGCTGCTCCGGTCCATAAAGCGAATCGCCAGAGACGTGTATTCGTCATTATCGTAAGCCACTGGGAATAAAAGAGGGCTCGCGATAACGAACCAACGACTTCCTTCCTTTCTCGCAGACTCGCTTCTGTCGGCCAAGAATTTTCCAACTACGATATAGCCGCCTATATACAGGTATACCCTGTGGTCGACTGTTTATCAATGAGATTATATCCTTTTCGGGGATGTGACGGAATGGCCAATAAACGGCCCTGATAAACTACTATCGAGCTAATGAGGGTATCGTGCTCTTTAAGCAAGAGGCGCGATAAGATTCAACGCAGGTAAAGCGTTTCCCTGAGTAATTACAAGGTCCCGGCGAGTAAAAGATCCCGCGGATTCGCCCGACGACCTTCGGACGTACAGGCAATTTTGCTGGGATACGTGAAAACCGAGTGTCGGGACGTGGTTGCCAGCCAAGCATTTTTTCACCCTAATGTAGGCAACCGGCTCTACTCATTTCTATTAGGTTGTCCGGAAATTTTCTTTCCTTTTATACGGAAACGATCATTCATTCGTTCATATCATTGTATCGAATTACGTATGACCGTAATAATAGAAATGGAACAAAATGGATCGTATAATCGTGATTCGATAAAATAATAGAAAAGGAAAAATGTCGTGCGTCTATTGTTTCCTTAGAAAACGAAAGAAACTTTCCGGACAACCTAATAATATATTTTGCGTGACAATTTTATCTCCGAGCGAAGATATCCGCAGTGGAGTTGCAACGATCGAATCCTCCATTCTTCGAATACCATTCTGTCGAAATTTATCGCGAAAATTTGTGTACGTCGAGGCTGCAAATTTATTTACGCCCTTGTTGGATAACCGCCACACACACGTTGGTTGTCTACACGAAGTTCAAATGTACCGAGCTCCCTTCGTACCAATCCAATTGCAGTTTCATGTTTTCGGAATGTTTGTATCGATCTGATCGTCAAATTAGCTTGGAGAGCGAGCGAAAAGACGCGGCAGCAAAGCGCGCGTCAATCACGGAAACGATTCCATCTGACACAAGGCGTGGCAAATGACGGACAATCACGAATAATTCCGGCGTGTTACCAGATTTCCAAACACGCGGACAGAGATTCGCCGTTTATCCGTGGTTACCATTCTTCGTCGCACCTATTGTCGATAATTCGATCGGTAGTGGTGTACGAACCGTGGCCGATTCGCCGATCCCATGCAGCGACGCGTACGTTAGCCGTTCTGGAGGATCCAGTCAGATTTGAATGATAATCGGACGGATACGATTGATTTATGAATACAGGAATGGTCGGTGCTTACTAGACGAGATTAATCTTCATTACACGACATTATCCCGTCTGGCTGCATCGAGCATCGAGGGGCGCGCGGAGAGACCCGCTTCGCTGTAGGTAAACTTGTCGACGATGACGGACCGCTGACCTTTATCCGCTTTCGAACGAATCGTTCCGCCCATCTGTGTTTCACCTGTGATTTCGGAATTGAAAAGGCGTAAAAAGGAGAATAGAAAAGCGGAAAGCCAAATAGAATCCGAACGACAGGAAGTTTTAACGATGCTAGTAGAATCTCGGAATTCATATGCTTTAACGGATAAATTCATCGAGTTTTTATTTCCGCAAATGTAGACGATAACGAGAGGCGTTTGCCGCGCTCGATAACGAAATCCCCGTGATGCACGCGCGCCCACACCTTTCGCGTCGCGCTCGATTAACGGTCGTAAAAAGTAACTGTTACTTTTGCTAAAGTGCCTGTAACGAACGAGTCTTTGTTCGGAGATGCGCTCAATTGGCTGGCTCTGTTCGTTCCTAGAGAAACAGGCTGTTACCGGTCTACGAGATGGAACAAGGTAGCAATACGATACCTGGATACGATAGTTCTACCTGTTATTAATCGATGATCCTATTTTCCCCGGCTAACCTTTCCAAGTTTCGTTCGCCAGATACGATCGCATATTTGTTATTGAATCACGCGGTTTCGATAGCTCGTTAGCGTGGCTGTTACGCGGCGAAAATCCTCCGAGTACGTAAACGAGCGATTCCCATTCACGACGGACGCGCGCCAAGACGTAATCTACGATCGATCGATCGATCGATTAATCGTGCCAACTAAACAACCAGCGAAACATCCCCGGAATACGCCGTGGTAATTGTCCGCCTTGGAAAGTTCTTTTTCCATTCCGTGTATTATTCGAAAGATCCGCGGCGATAGCTTATCTTCGGCGAGCTCGGTCGTCCTTTGCGCGGTAGCGGACACGTCTCGCCAGGTTTCTCTTCTGCCGTACGCTACGGGCCGACTGAAATCGTCCCAGATCCACGTTGCCCTTCGACCTCCACCTACTGGTAATATACACGGTGAGTCACGTCGCGACGAGATTCGTCGAGGATATCTGGCTTGAGTTTCGAGACCAACGCGGATCAGAGGGGACCAACTCGAAGCGAGGCACTCGCACCGACGGGAAACGTGCCTTCCGAAGCGATCAGCTCCTCTTTCGTTCTCTTTCGAGTTTCTCCTTCGACCATCCGAGTTTAGAAGCGACTCGAACGGAACAACCGCGAAAGATACGATTCTTGGCGAACGATCGAAACATCCGTGTCCACGACGTTTCCTCGCCGCGTATCTCCACGAATACAGATCCAACGAATATACCGGATTTCGTATATACGTAACTGGTTCATGCTCGATAATAGCGTTCATATGCTTAAATAATTCATACAACGTGCCGTGGACGTTGCGAGCAAGGAGGCAACGTTCGCTAGAGCTCGCGGCAGAATCGAAGCAAATGCCTTCAACTGGCCCGTATAACGAAGTTATTGACCGAGCTGACCTCGAGACCGCCGGTCATCCGTTTCATATTTCTTTCGTGGCTGCTTTAATACGAGCCTGGCGGACAGTGTCGAACGCCAGCCAGCCAACGCTCCAGGGAGCGTGCTTGAAGGGAAGAAGGGAAAAAAAAAAAAAAAGAGAACGGAGCCAGACCGAGCCTCTTCTTCGACCACCAGTCGATTCGTCGAGAGCAAGCGGCGCTGGTGCGAACGTTTACGCGCTTGCCTCCGCCGAGCACGGAAGACAAACACGGTCGGCCGACGTGATCCTGCGAAACCGAGATTCCGTGGAAAATCTCGAAGAAGGATCGAGGTCGAGTCGATCGTTCGGCCCTTCGTGGCCGGATTGCCCTTATCGGGTAATTACGAACTAATACAGTGAAAAGGGGAGGTGTGGAAGAGTGGGGCAGGTACGATAAAGGTGATACCGCGGCGAAAGGAGTAACCGCGCGGCATCTGCCCTTAGGAAGGTT